>OZ005672.1:14058820-15258820 GCA_963930725.1 Candelabrum cocksii | reverse complement strand
ATTGATGTGACAATATGGCTCCAGTAAAAAAAGTAACTTTTTGTAATAAAGAAATTTATACTCTAAAGGTTAACGTATATATATGTATGTATATGACTACTATTCACAAAATATATATGAAATGAAATGCTTGTTTTCTCATCTATCATAGCAGATGTTTTTGTCAATAAAAATAACCATCTTTAATTTTCAAAAAGACATTCTATGACTACGAATTAAATATGGAAATAATAAAAATGTCAAAAAATTAAAATAAAAGCTTTTGCTTTCATCTATAGCTAATACATATTTCAGATGACAACCAATCCAGACAAAATTTCTTGGTCTCTATTTCTCAATTAAAAAATATATAATTATTTCAAAGTTGCTATGCAATTTCAGACAACAACAATTTATGCATAAATTTGCTCTGCCTTAGCTAGACATGTTCATATCAAAGTATTTTTTAGGATATTGTACAAAGTACTAACCCAGGAAGGCATAATCTCTCTCAGCTTCAAGTGAGATATAACTTCTTCTTCGTGCAAGGTTATGGTTTTTAACAATTCAAACTTTTCTTTCCGTTTTTCCTTTTGATAACACCACAACTTGATAAGGATAATGAACCCAAGCACCCAAGAATAACTGAAGCCAAACCAGCCGGTAGTCCAAGCTATTAAAACACCCAACAATGATTTCAAAACATCTTTGACGTTGGAAGGAATTTCGAGACACTCTCCTGCTTTCATATTTATACAGTGTAGTCTGCAAGTATCTTGAAAACCGCCTCATTTTCAGAATGATACTACTGTTTGTAAACAGCTGTAGACTGTGACTGATAAATGTTTTATCTCGCACGGAATGGCACATGTTCGCTTCCTTATTCATAAAAAGTTGATTAGCTTGCGGACGCCAAGGACAAAGTTGTGAATAAACATACTTTATTGCGAGAGTGAAAATCGATCAGTTTGAAAACATCAAATAAACAGAAATACATAACAACCTAAAACCCAACTCAAAACCTAACCTAAAACCTAACCCTAACTCAATTATGGGTACTTTCCTGTTAGTCCCCCCCCCCCCAGATTAATATTCGAAAAGACACAATTTTCTGCGTGCTTCACAACATATTTTTCAGACTTCTTTTTCATAATCTTCAAACTCCATTGTCTGCATCGTATATCCAGACTTGTCTGTGTATATTTCGTTTTCATATTTTCCAGACTCCATTGTCTGGAAAACTTATATCTCTGTCCATATTCCAAAAATCATTCATTGTTGTCACATACTTGTTTTGAATAAGATGAACTTTTTAACGCTGTCAAGTCAAATCCCTGACAAACAAGCAAGTGTACTGTTTTTACAGCAAAGGGGAGTGCTTCACAATCCCAAGATTTGCGCAAATGGGCATCAAATGACATTGCAGCTACGCGACAATGGAGACCGTTGGAGGTGCAGATCGAGGCAGTGCAGAACTGAATCTGGCTTACGCATTGATACATGGCTTGGGCGCTCTCGGTTACCCTATAGGGATATAATCCTCTTCATTTATTGCTGGGCATACGAAATGACCAGCATCAAATTTTGTGAACGAGAACTACTTATGGATAAAAATACAGTTGTTGACTGGAACAATTACTTACGGGAAGTTTGTGCAGCAGATTTATTGTGAAACCCCATTGCAATTGGTGGGCCGAATACAACAGTTGAGGTCGACGAAAGCCTGTTTAGTCGGCGTAAAAATCACCAGGGTAGGGTTCTACCACAGCAATGGGTTTTTGGTGGAATCTGCCGGGAGACGAGGGAATGCTTCATGTATGCCGTTCCAAATCGAAATGCAGCTACTCTTATGCCAATCATTCAAAATTCAATATTGCCTGGAACAACTGTAATGTCAGATCTGTGGAGAGCGTATGGTGGTATTAATGTTATGGGCTTCAATCATTTTACTGTTAACCATTCCATAAACTTTGTGAAAATGTCGAAAACTCCTGGAAGCTAGCGAAATCAAGAAATAAAAGACAACATGGGACCAACAGACAAATGCTGGATTCGTATCTTTGTGAATGGATGTGGAGACAGAAGAACAGGAACAACTTGTTGTTTGACAGAATAATCCAGGATATAGTCACATATATGCCACCTGTTTAGAATTTGTCTGTGTAGATAAATCCTGTATGGAAATATTTGTGTTGAAATATTGTCTTTATTAATCACTGTCTATTTCCCTTCTATATATCTGTGCCTTTATAATTTTTTTTTGGGGGGGGGACTAACAGGAAAGTACCCAATTATGTCACGTGACCGATCCTTATATGGTGTTTAAACAAACTGATTAACTGTATGGTGTTCAGATGCTTTTTTTAATCATGCTAAAAAGCGTATTGTCGATTCAAATCAAATTATTCAAATCAAATTATTTCAAAACCTTCTTTGAAAACGTTGGTGAACCATTAGTGGAATAATAGAAGAAGAGAGCATTCGAAATCTGTTTTATAATACGACCGTCCGAAACAGTGGGCTTTTAAACTTTTTACATTTTAATAAATTTGATAAATAGTTCCAAGGGGAAGTTCATTGACCATCAAATGTGAACTGAATAAACGAAGTAGGGGTTCTTAGTGTAGACAATAAAAAACTTTCGTTTTTTAGAAAAAAATTTTTTTTAGCGAAAAGTTATTTATCATAGACTTTTTTGGTATAATATAATCACAAGAATGGTTGATCGTATAAGCTCCGTTTTGCTTTCTTGCAATTTGGTCATCGAAGATCTTTGGTGTAAGCTGATTATGGAAATCATAGTTAATAGAAAAAATGTTCTATTAATGAAAATTAAAAATAAATTTAAGGAAATTAAACATGAAGTATTTGCAATAATTAATTTCGTAAATATTAGGTATTTTAAACCTTCCATCAACGGTTTACTGCTTTCAAATTTCGATTTGTTATAAATAATTCGACTGACGTGTCTCTGCGCTTTGACAATACTTTCTAATTTTGTTTTATAAGTACTTGCCCAGCTAAGGCTCGTGAAGATAACTATGTATTAAACAGAAATAAATTAACTTTAAATACGTTTGTTATTTGTGGTCACTAGATTTTGCCGATTTTTGCTGCAATCATTGAAACTTCTGCTAACTAAAAATTAAACCAAACGTTTTCACTAACCTCTTGACTTTAAAAATGATAACGGTATTTATAAAATGATTTTTTTGTTCATTAAAAAAAATGAATGTACCTTAAGGGAAGAAAAAGAAAAAAGTGCGGAATTAATTAGTGCGAATTTGATCCATAAATAATTTGACAGTGCGAAAGATAATAGTGCGAATCGCGTAAAATTTTACTTTAATGCGGAAGAAATTAGTGCAAACAAGCAGATTTATTTTAATTTTTTTCATTTTGTAACGGTGAAATTTACTAATTTTACATTTCCTAACTACATGTTACAGACGTTCTTCGCTGGTTCAAGGAGGATTGGAAATACCGTGTACTGTTGAAGTGTGTATGTCATCGTTAATGTCGTCAACTCAGCGAAGCCGTTTACTAATTGAACGCTACAAAGAATTCGTTGAAAACTTTTATTTTGGACCTGCGTCAGAAGATTTCGTTGGGTCATTTCTAGAGCAGTCAATCGATTTAAAGATGGTCTCTTCCACTAAGCGAGTGAGTGAACAACATGGGAGTAGTAAACGCATGAAGCAAGATGATGGAAAAACAAAAAATAGTGAAAAAGACATTAGAACATTTTTTGGTACTTCGAAGTGTGTAAAATCAAGACGTACCAAAGAAATCTAGATTGATGTCAGTTTTACGTATGTATACCAATGTAAAGTTACTTATTTCTTTAGATAATTCTTAATGTTAAATGTATTTTCATTGTTTATACATAGATTAAAGGAAAAGAAACATTTTTGGATTAATATAACAGGAACTAAAAAGGTTTTATCATGAATGGATTTTCTGGCACTGACGTTTGAAATTGTAGAAATTCGTTAATTTTCGATCCGTCAAAAAATTGATAAAAGTGCGGAAGAAATAAGTGCGAATTGCCGAAAACGGCTTGCCGATCGAAACAAAATCGTTAGATCGTCGCAGAAACATCTTCAAAAGATTACCAGCTCTGTTGGATGCGCTAGTCTTACATCAATAAATTTAGCTCACGCAAATACGCTTCTTTGACATATCTTTCCTAATCTCTGTAAACAGCTATTCGTTCGAGTGTTGAGGCAGAACTTTCTTCTTCTTCACAATTAAACACCGCTACTCGACTGTTTCATGTTTTGAGTTTTGATGCGCCTCTCCGAGCTTTTTTGCCATCAGCATTATTTCCTCATACAAAAGATTTGATTGAAGGTAGATTAAATGTCAGTTGTTATGGGAGAATCTGCTTCGGATACAACTTTTGTCTTGCAAATTTCATTTCTGCGTTCACGCTTAAAAACATTTTAGACGCTGATGCCTTTAACACATTGATTTATATATATGATCGAGTAATACAGTTGCACGAACTAGATTTACCACCAGCACCTTCCACTCCGATTTTCAATTCATATAACCCCGCTGAACGTGGCATCGCAGACGCGTTTACGCAAACTGGTGAACAAATTCGAGTAACCAGGGAGTTCACAATTGACGAAGAAAACAACAAAAGTCACGACGATATCCCTACAACATCTTCTTGTTCAAAGCTCTATCTCATCTTATCGAAAAAAGGCTCTACGTTTTTGTTTGCTTGGTTTTGTCCAGCCCACAGTCACTGCTATGGTACACATATTGTGAATGGTAATGAGGGTAGAAAATATAATACTTGTTTGTTATACACGCACCTTGCAAATGCACCCGAAGTCATCGTCTACGACTTTGCATGTGGCCTGGAAGAATACGTTAAGAATAGAGAAGCGGGATACTTCAAGAACACACAATTCTATCATGATGTATTTCACGGTTACACTCATAACTGTTCAAGTGTATACAGTAGCAAGGGACTTAAAGATTTAGATATTTTTTTTAATACAAGTACATGTGAACAATTTTTGTTGGTTTATGTAAATTCTTTAATCGAATTTTTTAGTTAATAAAATTAAATCGTGTTCGAAATAAACAAGATAGGCTTATTAGCTCAAAGAAAACCTACTTTTTTATTTCAAGTTAAATAGAATCAAATACTCACAAAACTAATAATACGAAACAAAAACTTTCAAAATAGTTTTGGTTAAAGATGGTATTAGTATAAGTATAATAGCTTAGTACAAAAATGAAAATTAATTTGGAGATTTTCTCGATGCTGCCAACCCTAGTATATTAGCAATATCTCGGTAAATAATGAAAATTATCACTGCAAATTTTGAATGGTGATTGAAAACGATCATATCTCTCAGAATAATCTGGTTATAAATTTCAAACCACGGCGTGAGCCTTTGCGCATGCGTAAAATTGAATTGTCCATAATCGTTCTACTTAAGGTTATTTAAAACGAATTTTTGTGTCTGCACAACTATGCTATTGTGTCACTCGCCCATGAAAAAAAATTCCGAAAATACTAAGGTAACTAAGGAAAATAACACGTAACTAAGGAAAAACACGTCGTGCACGCGTATAACTTCCACATTTTTAACTTTTTTCGAAATTTTATTCCAGAATATCTTACCAAAATTGACATTGCTTTTTGGGGCAAAATTTCAGATTCCAATCATAAGTATCTCCCCAATTTGGTTTTGCGCATGCGCAGCTCAAAATTTTTTTGACAATGGACTTTTATCTTCAAGTCATAAGCCAAATATGAAGTGACCACCTTGCAACACCTTCAATAAACATAACATATCAGCTCCAACCTTTGGCATTAAAATTTGAGCCCAGTACCTTAAAAATAGTCGTCCCCGACAAGGAGGCATATTTACAATCAAGACCCTAGTTCCGCGAAGGGTAGGGATAAGATTAGGTGGATATTATTCATTTTTGTTCATTGATAAAACGATATATTCTATTACTATTACAACTGATTACTTCTACTGCCGCTACTACTACTGCCGCTACTACTACTGTCGCTACTACTACTGCCGCTACTTCTACTGCCGCTACTTCTACTGCCGCTACTACTACTGCCGCTACTTCTACTGCCGCTACTTCTACTGCTGCTACTACTACTGTCGATATTACTACTGCCGCTACTACTACTGCCGCTACTTCTACTGCCGCTACTTCTACTGCCGCTACTACTACTGCCGCTACTTCTACTGCCGCTACTTCTACTGTCGCTACTACTACTGTCGCTACTACTACTGCCGCTACTTCTACTGCCGCTACTACTACTGCCGCTACTTCTACTGCCGCTACTACTACTGTCGATATTACTACTGCCGCTACTTCTACTGCCGCTACTACTACTGCCGCTACTTCTACTGCCGCTACTACTACTGCCGCTACTACTACTGCCGCTACTACTACTGCCGCTACTTCTACTGCCGCTACTGCTACTGTCGCTACTACTACTGCTACTGTCGCTACTACTACTGCCGCTACTGCTACTGCCGCTACTACTAATTCCAACCCCATTCGCTGTTACCAGTTGATTTTTTCATATACGCACAGAAAAGGCTTCAAAAGTGGTTAGGGGTCATTCAAATAGTACGTTCACTCAAATTTGCCAATTTTTTACCCCTTTGTTCGTTTTGATTAACCCCTCCCCCTACTTTCTGGAGTTTTCTGGTGTCAGGGAAATACCAACGAAGAAAGCCTTGTGGTACATAAAATGTTGAATCAAACAAAACAAATCATCAATCAAACAAGGAGTTTTTCTTCCTCGGCCAATGGAGATTGTAGAATCTCATGACTGGCACTTCGTCGTCATCATGAACGTCCATTCTGTTGTCATTGTCGCCGGCGGAATCTTCTGCTGATACTTATTCCGCTGGATCAACTTCGTCTTCACTGTACGACAAGGCTTCGATGGCACGTTTGTTTCGGGGCCTTCGGGATAATATTGCAGCACTTCTTCGGTCGATTGACATGGCGCGCTGTACTTGAAAAAAAAAATGCTTTTACACTCGGTTGTTGATTCTATCAATTAGTAAAGCGACCGTTTGTTTTGGGTGCGCACCCCCCCCCCCCCTCCTCCGCTAAATATTGTTCGTTTTTGTTCGCTTTTTTACCGACCCCCTCTCCGGACGGACGTACTATTTGAATGACCCCCACGGGGTTAAAGTTATCGACACTTAAATGTATAATAAAGTGTTAAATTTGAGGAATCATAGCCCTGTAAAAGTTTGGAATTATAATTTGGGCTTCTTATATGGGGGTGAACAATGCCTTGCACTTTACCATATCAAAGTAGGAAACTTTAATGGTTGGAAGTATTGCAGCTTATAAAGTTCGGGTTTTTTTTCAAAAAACCCGAAAAACTACTGGAATATGATCATATTTTTGTAACAATGCAAATTACAAGTAGTCATAAAATAACACTGGGATTGCAACTAGTATAACTGTACAAATTAAAGATTAACAGCTTGATATAGTTGGTGTTTTCAATGTTTGGAATGATCAACTTCTAAAATAAAAACAAAATCGGATTTAAATTTTTTTGAAAAGTAATACATATTTTACTTAACCATATATTGATTAAGATAAAGTGAAAAATTTTATTTACTCTTTAATACACTAATACAATAATAATTACAGTAACATATATACATATAATAATCAAAATTTTAATTTTCGCGCATATGGTATGGTAATAACTGTACTAATTGTCTCGCGTTTTTCAGATGTTTGCGCGAATGCGCGAAAATTAATACAAATAAGGCATATATTTTGCTAATCTAGATATGTTAGCAATAAAAATAGGAATTTCTTGACTTTTAGTAAACAATTAGTGAATTTGAGACTCTTGCCAGGTGATAGGGCTATTTGGATAATAAAGAGATCTTTCTGTTGTTTTATTACGTTTTTTCTAGTGTGTGGTCAATCCTCTATGTAGTAATCCGTTGTGAAAATCCACTGAACCTCGAAAAACAATATATAAAGTTACACTATACTTTACTTGTCAGTGCTGAAACATAAGCTTTTTAATCACTTGTCCGAAAACTGATGTTGAATTAAAATCTGTGTGAATATTAACAAAATGGATTATGAAACAAGTGTCTGAATGTGTGATTTTTGTCACTCCATTTTAAACATCAGCTTTTTATGTGTGACTGAATCAAGTCAAATTCCTTAGCGAAATCAAAATAAATTGTGTCCAAACTATTACCATATTTTACTGACTTTACGGACCAAAGGTCAAGAATATGTACTAACATGTGAGTTCACCAGCTATCAAGGTCAGCTGTTAATGCAAAAAAGTGTAGTTTAAGAAGAGAATAAGAAAAATTATAGCATATATATACATATATATAATACATACAAAATGTACCCTATCTAGCACAGCCACCACTTCATCTGTTAGATAGTTTCTTGCTTGGTAACTTTATAGGTTAAGCTACTTAAGTATTCACAAGTCATAAAATCCAGCGATATTTCTCGAGTATAGCTCCTCTTGATTTCCAGCTTCTTTTGCGCCTTCAGCGTTGCGACCGCTACTACATACAGCATCTTTAAACTTTGAAACAATCAGCATTTGCGTCAGCATTTTAATAAAATACGTCATTTTTTCTTATGCGACGATTCCACTTCCACCTAGTGGTACTATATTTTCAGGATACGGGCTGTAAAATCTCAGAACGTTTGGATACATTCCAGCAGTTTGGAAATATTCAATAAATACAATACAAATATTTTTGAAATTCTTGAAGATCTCATTTTTTGTCACCTGTTTTAACCCTAGAACTCCCGAGGGGGTCAATTGACCCTTTTTGCTTTATTTTTTCTAAAATAAACAACATATACTTAACATAGAAGGTTGATATTTTTTGACTTCTTCTTATTTTGGTTATTACACGCTCAAATTGAGTAACGCAATAATTCGATGAAAAAATTGTGAATTTTTGTCTAGTTTTACGTCAACTACCATAGGGGTCAATTGACCCCCATGGCTACTTCCTTGCATAAAAGCTCTGAAAAAGATAGTTTTATTCCAAATTGATGTATTCTTTGCACATTGGTGTTGAGCAAATACCACAAACATAGCGAGAGCAATTTCCACACTTTGAGCGAGTTTTATTAGAATTTCAAATCCTGCACTTGGTCCTTTTATTCGGTCGTAAATCTTCATCACTTCCAATACGATAGGGCATTTCATGTCGGCGACTCTGTTCTGATGCGCAGAGCTCTTCTCCCAGTTTGATTAAAAATTGACGTATCCTTTTTTTGACACATAACGTACGTATTCAGTGACACAATATCCTGCAGATTGAAAAATGCTGCTATAGGTCATCTTCTAGATGAAGCTTTAGTAGAATAGGACCGAAGCATTTCATCTGCAGTGTCAACTCCGCCTTTGTTGTTGTTGTAGTCCAAAATTGCTTCCGGCTTTCTCTTCTCCCCCTCATGAACCTCTACTGTTTTGTGTTCAGAGGAAAGCAAGAACACTACCTTGTTTTTCTTTGCTTTGTAGCTGAGCATCATGATGCTCTCTGGTGGCAATGTAAAGATAAACTTAGATGAATAAAGAGCAACATCTTTTTCAAAGCGGATTTTGTTGGGAATTTCTCTTCGACGTCCTCTGATGTTACACACCAGTTCTGTCTAAATTATTACGCAATAAAGACTGCTAATACTTGCTCAGTGGTATTATTCAGCCAGTGAAAGTATTTCGATCTGATAATGAGCTTCAGGTAGCACTTCCAGCAGGCAATTGCAAACATCTATTGTTCAGTAATTATTTCCCTGTATACGACCTATAGCCAAAACTACAGCTTTCAAACTTCCTTTCAATAACTGCATTTCAAACCTCCTTTCAATCAGATATCACACAGTAGTTCTGACTAAAGTGTTAATTAAATATCTTTTGATCACATAATTAAATTCCTTTGTTGTCAACTGATTTCAGATACAATTAAATTAGGATTATTTCAAAAGCAAAGTGTCCAGGACATTGTTTTCAAGCAATGTTAAGTGCTAGGGTCAATTGACACCTTTGGTAGTTCTTGAAGAAAAAATATCCGGTATTTCTAGGGTTAACGACCAGGTTCGAAGACCATGATATCACAAAGTTGTTTAGTGAGTGGTTAGAAATAAACAACGCCGTATTTCATCAAAAATAACCGTAGCACAAATGGGAGCAATTAAATACACTAAAACTCTGGGTCGAGGTCTTCATGATAATGCTTAAGAGCCTTCTTGGAGCCTTGTTTAAAAAAACAAACCAAACAAAAATAACTTGTGCCGGTGCTAAGCAAATGGACAATGACATTTTAGTTGTGAAAAATGATACATAATAATAAATAATATCAGAGCTCCAATTAGTGGATCGTAATTTGCAAATCAACTTCTATTTCCTTAAAATTGTGAATCAAAGAAATCTAATGTTTTTGAATGCTTCAATATTAAATTTATCAGTTTTGTCGTTATTATTTATTATGTCATTACTTGATCTAACCTGTACAGAAAAACGTTTTATGTAATAAGATAATTGTGTAAAAAGTAACATCAAAGAGTACGACAGACACACTTTACATGAAAAGTTTCATTAAAAAATGCAGAAGAATTGTGAGGCTGCATTCCATGAAAGAAAAAACATTGTTTCTTTTGCTCTCTTCTGCATGCCTAAGTAACTATGATGGCAAATTCTATGCAATAGTTTCTTCCATATGAATTCAGCATAATATTTCTGCATTAGGCGTTTGTTTGTCACAAAATGGAAACTTGTAAATCTTTTTAAATGCCCATATAACTATTAATAGAATATTAAACGTATTAATAGAATAGCTATTTTATTTTTAAATTAACATAAGGTGAGCCTGCTACCAAGGGAATATTATTTCCGGTGCTTAATGAGCAGAAACAGTTTCTGATTGCACTTGCAGAAAATTTTGTGAATCACTTTTGAAAAATTAATTAAAAATTTTAACTATATATATTGTTTACAAAACAAACAAATATTAACAGAATCTATGTTTTATTGAACTTACCAAACTTGGGTTGCTTTTAAACTATAAACTACTGTAGCAGTACAATTATTGATTTCTGGTTTGTTTACATGGCTTTACATTTTCCCATATTTCTTTCTAATCCAACATATATTTCTAATATCTACACAATTTTTTCTCATCTCAAAGAACTGGTCTTTTTAGAACTATATATATTTGTTTGCCAGATATTTGAAATCTTTGTGTTTCTTGGAGCAGCATTATGGCAGGATGATTCAAAACAGGACGAAACCTCGTTCAAGTATGCTTAACTACATTATGCAAACAGTCGACAAAGCTTTTTATACAGTTTATGAAGGCGAACCAGTGAAATGTAAACAGAGAAGCAATACAGAAGGAAGTATTTTAGAAGAAGAAGTTCTATTTTGTAAGAACAACGTTTGCGTGCACCAACCAGGGAACGAGGAATTGAAACATGTTCCCGGATATATGTGTATGAAAAAAATTTTCAGAGCCGACGGCGAAATTTCAGACTTGATGCTAAGCTGGGTTCCTAATACTTTGTTGGCTAACGGAACAGCAGAGCAAGCAGAGGCTGTTGGCATCATAGGTGATGATGTCCAGGACTCAAGTCCGATCCATGTAAGCAGACATGAAAACCAGAATGTTTCACTTTTGCACCAGGATTTAGTATGCGCTCGCGAGGTCCATCCGAAGAATTTCGAGACGCCGCTCGGCGATGTGTTCAGTATCAACCTCCTTGATGTAAAAACAGTAAAGCTGTTTTTTGTCGATAAGACTCTCAACTCTGGTCAGTTTGTAATTGGCAGCCACGAAAATGAGTACAAGGTTTTCCATTTCCACACAAATGGGTTGACAAGACTGTCAGAGATTTTTTGTCAATGGAACGGTTGTTCAGTTGATAAAGACATCAATCCAACTGAGACAATGCAGCAGATGTTCAACGTAGCCATCAGCCCCAAAAATATCTCCGAAAATGGACGCCAGTTGCATCCCGAGGAGGGTCGATACAGAGCGATGAATATGAACGCCTGGCTGAGTTGTATCAACCAGTATGGTCAAATCGAAGATGGATTCAACTTCAGAAAAGTAAGCCATTGTACATCATTGTACATCATGTTAATTCGTTTTTAAATGTTTTTTATATATACAGTACAATCCTGATAACTCGAACCCCTGACAACTCGAATTCGCGTTAACTCGAACTGTTTTTCAGTTGCCCATCCCTAATGTTTTCTCGTAAAAACTCCTGATAACTCTCTCTCTATATACATTTAACGTCTATTTTTCATGCTGGCAGGGGGTAGACGGGCCGATTACAGTTGAAGTTACAGTGCTCTTGTATACTATTTTTGTTTTTTTATAACTACACTAGATTATTTATTTATTTCCAAAGCATGTTTTTTTCGGCGGTTTGAGCCAAGAGGTGCGACCTGATGCTTGGAAATTCCTCCTCTACTATTATCCAATACACTCAACGAAGTCTGACAGGGACATGCTAAAAGTGAATAGGGTGAAGAGCTACAATAAAATACACCAGGAAAGGTGAGCTGAACTAGAAATTTTAGAAAAAGCATTTTTAAAGAAAATTGTACTTGCTCGTAATTCATGCGAATTGATATGAGACTTATGAGGGAGGGGAAAATATTACCACCGTTAAAACAGGTGGTTGCCTGTCAGATCAACCGCGAAAAATTGCTGTCATCGGCAAATTTCGTGAGCAAGTTTTACTTCTGTTTGTCATAGTACAACTCATTCATCACAGTCATTGCTACTCCTTCCAATTTCTCTTCGTATTTTTCTTCTCTTCCGCTATGCCGAGTGAAATAAGATTTAAAAAGCATTAAAAAGGGGTAAATTGTTTGTTTTAAGATTGTCTCTTGATGGAGAAATTTACGAAACATTCTGGCGGAAAGTACAATTCACCGTGGATAAAGATGTTGTGAGAACGGATCGCTCGCATCCGTATTACGCAGGGCAGGACAACCCAAACATGCAAAAAATGAGGTGTGATCATTGGTCATATTGAGCTGACAAGTTGTATCATCCATCTACTTTAATTCTTGCATGAACATTGAGTTTTTTAATGAAATTCAATACTTGACGATAGCCTGATTGCAATTGGTTTGTTGTCTTGTTGGGACATAAAATTTTTTTTTAAATCTTTAAAATAATCTTTAAAATAATCACTTTTGAACAATTCATTGGAGCACTGCAGCGGAAGTCTACTAGTCTAGCTATATAACCCGTAGAAATAGCGCTCATTAGTTCTATGAGAAGGAATAAATGTGTTAGCCTGTCTTAATGTAGACCAAATAACAAATTATGTAGTGCAAAACCTAAAAGTCTATGCCCTTTATGCACGGCTACCACAGAATTTAAAATACAAAGTTGTATCTTGTGTGGGTTAATTCACCACTGTTTTTCCTCTCACTCGGGTTGATGATGCTCTTTAAATTGTTTTAACCTGCTTTTAGAAACATCTTGTTAAACTATGCGATATACAACCCGTCAATGGGCTACACACAGGGAATGTCAGATCTAGTTGCCCCACTTCTGGCTACTCTTCACGACGAAGTTGACTCATTCTGGTGTTTTGTCGGGATCATGGAATCGAGTATGTTTGCCACAGTCCCAACTGACAACTCAATGGAAAAATCATTAGTATGTAAAGTAGTTGTTGTTATCAATAGGTTGCGTGAATATCTGTAACGTGATTGGCTAATCACGAGATAATATATATCATATTTCGGAGTGCAAAACTCAATATTTTTTCTTGATTGGCTAAAAAGGAATGCAAAATTCAATATTTTTTCTGATTGGTTAAAGCAACTATTCCCGGGATTCCTATTCGTTAAAAACAGAGTGCAAAATATGACACGTGCGAATGTTAGAATAATCTAATCGTAAAATCATTGAGTTGTGGCGACGTTCATGTTCACGCTTTCAAAGCGCATTATATAAGATATCATATAGACCTAAAAAGTCTAAAGGCTCGTTAAATATTTTGAAAAACATAAAAAACTCAAAATATATTCACCATATTTTTCTTGCAATAGCTACTACTTATGAAAAATACTTAGCGAGCAACTGTTATGAACTCCCATTAAGTTTCCACTATTCTCTTCCGCCATTTTAAAAATATTGCATGCAGGGCTTCCTTCGTGAGCTGCTACGCCTCATGCAACCAGAGTTCTACATGCACTGTTTGTGTCAAGATTACGATCTGAACCTGCTGTTTGCGCACCGATGGCTGGTGTTGTGCTTCAAAAGAGAATTCATCCTTCACGAGGTGCTCAAGATATGGGAAGCCTGCTGGACACGTTATCAAACAGATTATTTTCACATTTTTGTGAGTTTTTTTTTTCTTCGTAAACTTCAACTTTGTTAAAGGGATTCCCAAGTTCTCATACATACTTTATTACAATAACTCAAAATCGAATGTAAAAAATAATACGATAACTCATTTTTAAAGTCGCTACCTCTAATTCTCTAAAACAACGAAGAAAGTCTTGTGTTTTACCCGCCATTAAAATTTTCACGATGTTTACATTTTTAAACCTTGGTTCAAACCTCTTTGGTATAACACGACCTGTGACGTACAAGGTATGTAACATCGTTGCGTATTGTTTGCTTTTGGAATGTGCTTATGGCATTACTATAAATATTTATCTGTTTACTAACTTTGTTGTGATTTGCTTCGTTATTATATCAGAAAATTGTTCTGTTTATTTTTTCTTCATGACTTCCCAGGTGTTTTCACACGTTATGCATAATTTAGCTCATCCAGAAAACGAGTTTCAATGTATTCAATTTAAATTCCAGACATCTCTTGTGTTACACAGCACGAATCTTTTGCACCTGTATGTCTAAATCGATATGTATTGTGGACATGTATGGTAGGTCTGAATGACAGAGAGGGGGCCTGGCTTCCTCCTAGAGATAACATACCCCTGTTTGCATTTCATTTAACAAATTATAAATCAAGTAATTTTGTTATGTAAATCTGTATATTTCAAAAAATAGAAGAATTAGATATTAAAATTTGCATTAGATATTTTATTTCAGATCGTATCGATACGCAGCATATTGCCAGTTTAGCTGGCTTATCTAAATAAAGCTTGGTTGTTACGTACAACGAATAATAGCAACCTGTTTGTCACGAAGATAAGGGAGGAATTTCCAGAACCTAGTGGAGTTTATGTTACCTTTAAAGATTACGATGATGACGTAGATTCTGAAGTTGTTACATCATGGGAATATATGGAAAATTTTGAAGTGAAGAGGCGGAAGTAGGAGAGATGGGGAGGGGGCAATAAAAATGAAGCAAAATTTGTGCCCTTTAAAATAAATATTGAAGCACCAAAATGTTAAAAATTTATACAATATATTTTAGGTTAAACAATCAAGGACTTAAAAAAAGTAAGAAACAAATCGCAACTCATAGAAAAACAACATTTTGTTTAACAATGACCACAAAACAGAAGAAAAACTAAATCAAATTGCGTGAAGATGTGAATATTTTCTCGATCGCTCAATGATATCGTCTTTTGTTTGAGTACAGACTGGAGCCATGACTCGTTTTCTTACCAGTTAGTGCTCGTTTATAAAAGCAGTTTTTCATCACGCGAAAGTAGTTGTAGCGCTTTTACAACAAATATATGCAGAAACCGGCTTACAAACTATACGGCTTAATCTCATACATCAAAACTACGTACCATGTACGTCACAACAAATGATTACCTCACTCTTTCGCCTTATACGGACAATGAGGTCTGAACCCTAGTTAGAAATAAACATTGCGGGAAGAAGGTCAAAGAGAAAGCGTCGCATTGAACAAGAACAAATTAAAAAACAGAATAACTAGTCTGGTTGTTATTTGTTATGTTTGGGACAAATTTTTCTTTTTTTTTTTTAGATTTTTATTTATATATCTTAAATGTGTATGAGAAATTGGGAATCCCTTTAACTTGATCTGGCACCTATTTCCAAGTGAACTGCTCTAAGTGTAGCCAACTGGTATAGCATATGTTCCAACTTAGAGAATTAACCCTAATATTGGTAACGGGCGTAAACGAGGGTGTCTATCCCCTTTTCACCGGGATAGCTCAGTTGGTAGAACGCTTCTTGCCATTTCGGATTTCTGAGTCAAACCTCTTTGGTATAACGCGACCTAACGTGACGTACAATGTATGTAACATTGTTGCGTATTGTTTGCTTTGGAATAGAAATGTCTGTTCAACCTTATCGCTTTGAGCAAAACAAAAAAACTTCACTGAAAAATAAGAAACTAACTAACTTTGTTGTGATTTGCTTCGTTATTATATCAGAAAATTGCGAGTTCAAATCCTCCTGGCCTCGCTGACTCAGCGAATGAGTAGCATTTCAATGCGGTAAAGTATGGGTGTTGATGGTTATTAGTGGCGCCCGCCTCAACAGTTACACCCAACGTCTTGCGCTAACGAACAGGGAAGACACCCTCACCTCTTGCCAACTGTTAATTAACCGCTTCACTTTTTGATATGATTAAATTTACACCTTTTTACACTTCGGGCGAGGAAACAAAATCTTGTTTATTTGCTGGTTCTAATCATGATATCACAAGTGTTAAAGTTAATTTGTTCAGCTCAATGAAACAATTTAAAGACTGATAATTAAAGTGGAATAATAAAGACATCTTCAAGTGTAATAATATTACAATATTAATTTCTAAACAAAATGAAAATATATATTTTTAAATGATGAAATGTTTTTTACGATGAAGATGTTTTTCAGTTATCTTGTTCAAATGTCAAGTGGTTTAACCAATGTAGCAAGTCTTACAACCTGCACAAACAAATTTATATATAACATTTCATTTGAGATTATTGGGAACGTGATCTTTGGTTGAGAACGATTCAACGATTCAACTACTAAGTTTGGATCTTAACGTAACATCACAGGGGTATTTTCCAATGTGAGCTAACCGCATATAAACTGTACTTTTGTCTTCATTTGTTGGTAGTTTGTTATTAAGATTATACTGAACTTGTTGAATATGATACTTAATCATATTAGTGGCGGGATATAAATTTCTTTGTAGTATTGTTTTTAGATTCTCAAGTCTGATTTGATAGTGTTAGTAGGATTGTTAATTTTATAAATTCTATCAACAGGTGTTTTGATTAGGCCAGGTTTTGAGTAGATGTTTTGATTAATTTTGTAGGAGAAGTAAGTAAAACCAAAGTAATTTGTTACAAAACCGGTGAATCTTGTTACCGTTGTTACCATTGTCGTCACCGTTGTTACCATGGTCATTGTTATTACCATGGCCACCGTTTGTTATAGGTTTGTGTCGCTTTGGTTAGTTTGTATGGCAATACGTGCATTGAGAATAACCTTAAAGAAGACGAAATTCTCCTTTACTTCATGTCAATACAGTTTGACGGTTCTGCTGCCCTCAAGGAAGCACGCTACCTCCTCTACAAGTTCCGACAAATGAACCGGATCCCGTGCAGTTTGCGAGGGCTGCTTTCGGGGAAAGGTGTCTGGGATGGTGGCATCTTACCTGAGGTGGAGTGTGTGAGTCATCATCATAGATGCTGCAGAGAGAGTGCAGGTAAAAGAAATTTTAAGAGGCTTCTTTTTATTCAGTTGAAATTTGAGTTCTCGTATTATTTTAAAGAATTGTCTTTTACAATGGCTTCTTGTTACTAATCCTTACGAAACTTTCACTCCTTCCAAACAAATAATGTCCCCCCTATGTCCAAATACCTTAAGGGAAGAAATTTTTGCGGAATTTATTTTTGCGATTTTGGCCCCAAATCGCGAAATTAAATTCCGTGAAACTCAATGAAAATACCTTATCTGCGAAAATTTATTCCTCGAAATTCAATTTTTTTCTTTCGTTTTTTTCTTGTCGCTTTAACATGCAAAGAGCTGTACAATTAAAGATATAAGAAAAGTATAGTGCACTCCTGATAATTCGAACCTACAAGGGACCAAGAAAATGGTTCGAGCTATTGAATGTTCCAGTTTTTGGAGCATTCAATAATTCGGAAACTAGTCTCCAGCGCTTCTTCTCTCTTGACAATAATTCAAACTTTGGCAGATAAGTGAACTGGAGGTTTTTCTCCAATCGAGGAAATAGGCGAAGTTCTTAGAAATGTGTTTGATTTGTTTGAAGAATAAATTTAGATAGACGAGGGTTAACTTTTCAACATTGGGCAAGACAAAATAGCGAAGAAAAGTTATTATTTTGATTTTAAAAGTGAGGATAACTGGATAATCATTTAACTTTGTGTAACTGCTAGCTAGGTGATCGTTGTGTTTTTCTACCAAAGAAGGTTTACATGTATTGCACCTTGTAATGTTTTAATACTGAATCAATGACCTAATGCGCTTTCAATACGGCCTCCATCTTCACTATAAAGTTAAGCTTTTAGAAATTCGTTTAAGAAATGGCGATGATGCTATATTCAGCTATCAAGTGAAATTGAAATTTTATTTTTTGGGAACTGTTGTTGAAATAATATATCTGGTTTTCAGTTGAAAAGGAGTCAGAAGATGATGTGACGAGGGATAATGTCAAAGAAGATGACACCATGAGAGAAGGCGTTACAGAAGATGACACCACGAGAGATAATGTGACAGAAGATGACACCATGAGAGATAGCGTTACAGAAGATGACACCACGAGAGATGTGACAGAAGATGACACCACAAGAGATAATGTGACAGAAGATGACACCATGAGAGATAGCGTTACAGAAGATGACACCATGAGAGATAGCGTTACAGAAGATGACACCACGAGAGATAGCGTTACAGAAGATGACACCACGAGAGATAATGTGACAGAAGATGACACCATGAGAGATAGCGTTACAGAAGATGACACCACGAGAGATAGCGTTACAGAAGATGACACCACAAGAGATAGCGTTACAGAAGATGACACCACGAGAGATAATGTGACAGAAGATGACACCACGAGAGATAGCGTTACAGAAGATGACACCATGAGAGAAGGTGTTACAGAAGATGACACCACGAGAGATAGCGTTACAGAAGATGACACCACGAGAGATGTGACAGAAGATGACACCAAAAGTGATAATGTGACAGAAGATGACACCATAAGAGATAGCGTTACAGAAGATGACACTACGAGAGATACTATCACGGAAGATGACACCACGAGAGATAATGTCACGGAAGATGACACCACGAGAGATACTATCACGGAAGATGACACCACGAGAGATAATGTCACGGTAGATGACACCACGAGAGATAATGTCACGGAAGATGACACCACGAGAGATAATGTCACGGTAGATGACACCACGAGAGATAATGTCACAAGAGAAAATTCAGCGTTGACAGAATCTACCAACAAAAACTCAGCTGATGTAAAGATGTAAATGAAGAAGATAGAAAGGAAATCATGAAAACTGAAAGATCACTGGTTGTTGATACTTCGTGATTTTAGATGATTTTTATTTTAATGTCAATTTAGGGTGAAAATCTACCAACAAAAACCTTAATGACAAAATCATGATCAATCAGATAGTGGGAACCTTACGATATTATTATTTTTGTAGTTGTGTACTGTTGACTTTTATATCCCCTATTTTACGAGAAAACACGTTACCATGGCTGCCAGTTTCTGGGTAAATTTCTTTGAAATTACTTCTTTTCTTTGAGGTATTTTTGATATTGTGCAACCATTTTGTTAAAATGTCATACACTTATATTTAGATATTGTGAATACAACTACCAGAATCCTTTGCGTTTTAACTTTTAAATCCTCTAAATAAATTGAACTACTAACGACAAAGATTCATTTCTAAGCACGAATTATTTTAACTATTAATATGATTCTATTTAATGTGTTTTCAAATTAAAATTCGTTTTATTCAAAGATTTAACGCAAAGGATTCTGGTACTTGTATTCATGATGGAAACAACCAATTACAGCTCTGAAAGTTTTTTCAAAAGTCTTTACATTTTTATTTATTTATCTGTAGATTAAATAGATTGTTTTGAAACATGATCATTATAAAGACGGGTTTTGACGAATTATATATTTTAATTCCGTCACAACATTTTTTTTATACGTTTTATTTTTAGGCGTTTTTGTAAATATCCATTTTAAATGCGGGGGCAAATAATTACAAACAACTCTTGCTGGCTTTAATTTAAACCTTTAATTTAATTTACTTATTTGTCATTATATTATTTATTTGATTCATTTCATATTTTTAAATAAAATTTCAGAACTTACGTTTTATCTTTTAAATTTGTCTTTTCACGAAAACTTGATATTTCAATTAAAACCAATTTAGTAACTGAAATTCTTCTTTTCATAGCAAAATTATGTCATCAACAACGACTCATTTTTGTTCTGTCCAGTTCATCACAGAAATGCCATCATCACCGTTATCGCTGTATGCTAGGATCGTCAAATACACAAATGAAAAGTATATCCTATTTTAATTGAAGGAAACTTATATATGTTTGTATATTTGGAAAAGAACCTACTGATGTATTTTCACAAAAACAATTTTCAGATTTTCAATTTTTTCGATTTTCAGAAAGGTCAAATACTGTTCAATTTTAATTGGAGTATTTATTTTTTTGTGTGTTTTTCTATTTCATGTTAATAAATATCCCCAATTTTTTCGTAAGTTATTCACATCCCAGTCGCATTTTACGAAGACCTACAAATTTCATTTGAATTGATTTCCTAGTTAAGTTTACGACTTTTACGGTTTTTATTATTACATCCCAGTCGCATTTTACGAAGACCTACGAATTTCATTTGAATTGATTTCCTAGTTAAGTTTACGACTTATACGGTTTTTATTACGGTTTTTATTGTTTTGCTATATTAATCATGAATGGTTTTTACAGCCTTTTCCCTCTTACGGGGGTTGGCTCGTTAGGAAGTTTAAAATGCAAAGTTGGTATGCGTGGCTAAACTCACCCCTGTTTTTCCTCTTACTGGGGTTGGCGTTAGGAAGAACATCCAGCTGTAAAAACATCTGCTTCAATAAACCATCAGATGATTAAACCTACACAATTGTGGGGAATATCATATGTTGAAAACCTTGTCCAACCCATGCTAGCATGGAAATGTACGTGAACCAATGATGATATCATCTGTTGAAAACCTTGTCCAACCCATGCTAGCATGGAAATGTACGTGAACCAATGATGATATCATCTGTTGAAAACCTTGTCCAACCCATGCTAGCATGGAAATGTACGTGAACCAATGATGATATCATCTGTTGAAAATCCCATTGACGAAGATCGAGAAGATATCTTTTTTTATTGAAGTTGCTTTAAAGGCCACTTGTGTGTAAAGAGCTACAGGAAAAGTTTAGCGGTTATAAGATACTGATGAACATTTGTTTTGAACAGTTGAAGGTTAAAGTCAGAAGGAAAGCAAGTAGATGGAAGGGAGTTCCAAAGTCTAGATGTTTGCGGGGGAAAACTGTTCTTGTAGAAATCCCTACGACAATTTGAAACACAAACAGTACATTGATGAGAAGACGACGAAAACCTAGTTGTACGGAGAAAGATTCTGGGGGAAGGTGTAAGTGATGATAGTTTTCTTGAACAACTTCCATAAAAAAAAATCCAAAATTCCAAAATTCCCCAACAACCCGGAAAGTAAGAAAAAGAGAAGAACAAAAAAAGTTAGCTAAAAGATGTTGTGATAAAAACCAAATTTTTTACGATTTAAGAAATAATTACTGAAATAAAAACAAGATGTTATATTTACAAGGAAACGGCAAATTTTAACTCACGAAAACCTTTCTGTACAGAGCTTGAAAAACATGTCCGTCATCATTGCGATTAAGAATAAAAAAGTCATGGAAGAAGAGGAAGAAGAAACAAATTGGCCAGTCTAAATGTGCTATTGACCTGTTATCAAAAACAGCACTTTTTGAGATCAATTGGTGGAAGATACGTGGAAAAACCTAGTGAACTTTTCCAGATTGCACGACAAGCACATTGTCATATGGAAAAATAACCCTAACCCTAGTTGGTTGATTGAAATTTATTTCACACCAACATAAATGCCATGTTTTTAAATTGATTTCTGATTTTACGAACTCCCAATCTAACGAATCAATTTGTTAATTTCAATTTGTCTTAGATGGTTAGAGTCTACTGTAGTTATATCTTTTACCAATGTGACCGTGGTAATTTCAAAACAATTAATTTGTTGTTTTATCAGAGTGAAAAGCAAATCAAAATTTTCATTTGTATTTTACATATTGCTCTTAAGATAAGGGTTAACGAAAAATATCATTTTATGAAATGGCTTTTTGTTTTAATGTGTCAACATGGTAGCTGCTCTAAAGTAGTTCTACAAAATCAATGAAAGACATTAAAAAGAGCTATGCTGTATTGCAAACTATTTGTGATGTTACCACGGCAATGATTTAAATGGCGATTCATCCGAGATCCTAACATGAATACGAAATTAAAATTTTATTTTTGTTTCGCAAAGAAGTTTTTTTAATCGCGGATCTGTTTTTTCAGAAAAATTATTTTTTGTTAATTGAAAGTTAAACGGTGCGGTTTTCATATATTAGTATTGTTTGTTTGATGTTTATTAATAGTACAAATTTTTATTTAAGTAGTCTTGTCTATCATTCAAATCTTACCTCAACTTGTAGGTTTTCTTGATGAGTTGTTTTTCTTTCGTTATCATCTGGTCTTTCTTACTCGGACATGATATGTCTTTCTTTAATATTACGTTTTTTAACGTTTTTCACTGTGTTGAGAAGTTATTTAAACCATAAGAAAATTAAACGTACTTGTCTTTCTGTCAGATCATCATGTCAAGTAGAGGTAGTCCGCGATCGCTGAGTTCTAGTTTAAGTCGGAGTAATGGATGGGGTAAATCAGGTCCTCAGGTGAACGGGCACAAAAACATCAACTCTCAGTTGATGCAGGCGAGCAATTACCCCAGCAAAATGGTCCTTGACGACTTGATGTTGTCACAAGGTTCCCTACGTAACGAGGTTTTACGAAACGATGAAACAGTGCAAGCTGTACGACAGGAGAATGTCATGCTGGCGGAAAAAGTCCAACATTGCAATAACCTCTACCGTCAACTCATCAGTAAGTGGTTTTTAAGTTGCGCAGAATATTACGCTGTAAATAATGCCAGCAAATGCAATATTATGATAATTCTGATAATTGTTCTTGGGAAAGCTCAGTTGGTAAAGCGTGTTTGCATTTCGATGCAGTAAAGTACGGGTGTTGGTGGTAGGAGTGGTGCCCGCTTCAACAGTTACACCCAACGTCTTGTGCTAACGAAAAGGGGATCGACACCCTCGTTTACGCCCCTTACCAACATTAGGGTTAATTCAACCACTTTTTATACCAAGAGCTTTTAAAATGTCAAAGAAAGAATGATATGAAAGGGAAAGGGAAATCAAAATGATGGCATCAAGATCTTTTGTTTAGCACGAGTATCGAAAACTGAGGAGAGGATGGAAATGGAGTCGAAGAGGACCACGTCAGCCGTAGCGCAAGGAAAAGATGCTGAAGCAACGTTGAACTCACAGCTGGCCCAAGTGCAGACACGAGAACAAAAACAAGGGCTTCGTATACAGCGGCTCGAGGAAGAGGTGAGAGTTTTCTTCTTGAAACACAAAATAATTGTTAGTTTGGTACTTCACTATGAAATATTAACATGGATCTGTTTGATGGATCTGTTTGAAGGCCACTTTACTCATTGTATGATCACGTAAGACATCTAATTAAACACCTGTCCTGAAAAGTTACGGGGAATCAAGTAGTCATTATTACAGTCAGACATGTTTCAGTGGGACCATGTCTCAGTGGGGGCAAGGTTAGTAAAATCAAGAAATAGAGACAAGAATTTTGACATTTAAAACATTGATTGCAATTGTTATATATTGAGTAGGGTATGTGTGACCGTGTTTGTAGGTTGCATGCATGAAGGTTGATCGCGACAGCTCAAAGAAGAACTTGGAACAGTTACGCCTGGACTTAAAGACGCTGCATGATAAGCTCGCTCGTCAGAGTTCAGGACTCGGAAATGGTTTACAAAGCTTGAAAGATCATTTGGACTCACAGAATCGTGATTACTCACAGGAGGTAAAGTGATCATGGTCACACTGTCTAAGTTAAAAAAGGAATCAGCTTAACAATCCTCACTATTATTAGGATTATAGTAAACTACATCAACAGCATGATATTAATGAGAGAAACGTGACAATCAATTTAGTGTTTTAATTAACTCAACAACATACAGCTTCTAACTCAACAACATACAGCTTCTAACTCAACAATCAACTTCTAGCATCTATCTTCATGCTTTTGTGTGTTTATATGCTTAGGTGAATCGATGTTTTAACGAGTTACGTACAATGATCGATGACGAAGTGAACAAACGGACGATGATGCAAACTCAAATGGAAGGAAGGTAATCTATCACCTTGTAAAGCATAGATATCATCAGATATATATTTTCTACAAACTTCATTTAATTTAAAATTTCGATTTTTTTTGACGATGCTTTCATTTATTTAGAGAACATTTTTTTGTTTAAAATAGATTGTTAACATGGGGGATTTTTATTTTATCGTTTGTTCGGATATGCGGGTCATGTAACATCTTTGACCTATGCACTGCTGCCACGGAGTTTAAAATGAAACGTTGGTATCTTGCGTGGGTTAACTCACCACTGTTTCCCTCTTACCGGGGTTAGGAAGGGCATCCAGCTGTAAAAACATCTGCTCCAATGAATCATCAAATGATTAAACCTCAAAAATTGTAACCCATTGAAAATGGACGGAAAAAATGTAAATGTTTCAGGTTCGAGACCACTCATCTTCAGTTGAGCCAGAATGAGAAATCTCGTCACGAAGACGTGTACAAGCTCACTACTGCTATACGTGAAAAAGAGGCCATCGCGAAAACCGATGTCCGGTGTTGTGAAGAGAACACAAAGTCCATGTTTCAGGAGTACGCGAAAGAGATGAAGGCAAAGGATTCAAAAGTTAGAGAGGACATTGCACAGAACGTCGCGAACCTGGATAGAGTAAGCCTGTTTGCTGATATATTTCTAAATATTTATATATATATATATATATTTTTAAAATATTTACTTGAACATATATATTGCAAATTATATATATATATATATATATTACAAATAAAAACTGTTATCCTAGTTTGTCCTGTTTGGGAGGGAGGAAGTAAGAATGAAAATATAAAGAATCAAAAATGGGGAAAAGGAACAAAAAGTGCAGTTAATGGAACTTCGATAGAGCAGAATTTGATCAAAATATTGTGAAGTTTATCTGTTCAAAAATTGTTTTTGTTTCTTCTCACTAATAGTTACTTCATTGAAATAAGATAGCGTTATCCGGCGCATGCGCAATGGGAATGTCGTTCGGCTCTTAACCGAAAGGTTCTGAGTTTGTGACCATGCTATCACAAAGTTGTTTAGTGAGCGGTTACAAGTAAAAAAGACTGCACTTCATCAAAAATAACCGTAGCACAAATGGGAGCAATTATATACACTAAAACTCCGGGTCAAGGTCTTCATGATAATGCTTAATGAGCGTTCTGGGAGCTTCGCTAAAAAAAACAAAACCAAAGTTGATCTGTAGAAGATATCTTGAAATTTATAAACCGGCTGTAAATAGGTAAATAGAATTTCTGTCAAAGTGAAGAAGATGAAGTATATTGACATTTTTTGTCAATTTTTTTCTTCTTTTGTTAATCCGAGTTCTTTTCACAGAAAATCACAACGGAGTCGAGCATGATGGAGAAGAAGTACCAAGATTACAATGAGAACACTGACGAGAAGTTGAAAGGTCTGAAATCGGCTGTACATGAAGAATTGCAAGTAATCTACGATAAACTGGCCGTAAGTTGTTCTCGTGTTGTCAAGTATGAAGTGGTTGTGATGCTCTCTCGTTACTCTGTTTATCTTTCATTCAAATTGGAGTATTTGTATTACATCAGTGATTCCTTTTTCATGATTTGGGAGTGCTTTTTCTCGTTTTTTGACTGATGGTTCAACTATTTAAACGCTTGTTTTATTTTCATTATAATTTTCAACCAATAAAAAAAACCTAATTACAACAGATAATAGCGTATAAATAATGAAATAAAATACCCAACGCAGTTCTTGATATATATCGCAACTAATATAATCAACTAAGCGTCTTGTTGATAATGATTACTGTTCTCAGTCCAGCAACTCAGTGGAGGAAGAACATGCTGAGGCAACAAAGCGCGCGATCCAGAATCTACAGAAGGATATTACGCAGAATGACAAAGAAATCTCGAGAGTAGTGCTGGCGGAAATATCGACAAGGTAACGATTAACCCCTTTACTCTTTTGTGCTTAATTGTAGGGGGGGGGGGGGGGTCAAATAGCATTTTTTCAAAATTTTCACCCCCAAAATCATTTTATAACGCCCCCCCCCCGTTTTAACAAAATTTGACAATGGGACCCACTCCCTCATTTTATTATCAACCCCCATATTAAGATTAAGAATTTCCGATATCACAAAACTCTCGCATAAAATAATTATACATATAATGCTTATACGTTAAAAATGTCAAACGCATTGCCATCGTTACCACCAAACGCATTGCCATCGTTACCACCAAACGCATTGCCATCGTTACCACCAAACGCATCGCTACCACCAAACGCATTGCCATCGTTACCACCAAACGCATTGCCATCGTTACCACCAAACGCATCGCTACCACCAAACGCATTGCCATCGTTACCACCAAACGCATCGCTACCACCAAACGCATTGCCATCGTTACCACCAAACGCATTGCCATCGTTACCACCAAACGCATTGCCATCGCTACCACCAAACGCATCGCTACCACCAAACGCATCGCCATCGTTACCATCCTGTTCAGTTCTTTCACTAACATTAAATTCGAATTATTATATCATAGATCGAATTAATAATTAATTACTATTCACACGATGAGAATTACACTGCAAAGTCTTCTATTTCAATCAAAACACAAACATCAACATTACACTGCAATGCAAGGTCTTCTCTTTAAATAGTGTTTGAGTAAGACAAAAAACAAAAACCCACAACTCCGTTTTATTTTCACCCCCTCATTTTACAGAAAATTTCAGAATCCCCCCCCTCCCATTTTAAGATATTTTCTCCGGAGCACCCACCACCCCTGCTTATTAGCCCCCCTACAATTAAGCACCGGAGCACCCACCACCCCTGCTTATTAGCCCCCCTACAATTAAGCACCGGAGCACCCACCACCCCTGCTTATTAGCCCCCCTACAATTAAGCACCAGAGCACCCACCACCCCTGCTTATTAGCCCCCCTACAATTAAGCACCGGAGCACCCACCACCCCTGCTTATTAGCCCTCCTACAATTAAGCACCGGAGCACCCACCACCCCTGCTTATTAGCCCCCACCACCCCTGCTTATTAGCCCCTCTACAATTAAGCACCGGAGCACCCACCACTCCTGCTTATTAGCCCCCCTACAATTAAGCACCGGAGCACCCACCACCCCTGCTTATTAGCCCCTCTACAATTAAGCACCGGAGCACCCACCACCCCTGCTTATTAGCCCCCCTACAATTAAGCACAAAAGAGTACATAGTTATTTTGAAAGAGTTCGCAATTTTACTTTTTCTACGGTAAACGACGAAGTTAACTTGGTTTATTTTCTACTGTATTTTGAATGTGAAAACTGCTGCGATTCTGTTTTGCCGATGCTGTTTTTTTTGTTATGCTGTAAATTTTCGAAGATGTATTCTAAAAATAAATTAATTAAATTTAATTGTTATATTTAATTTATCGCATACTAAATCTAAATCTAAAATGTTTTTAAGAATATTTTGTTTCGTCTCTTTTAAAAAATTGGTAAATTAAGACACTAAATAAGTTCTAAGGGGCTATTGAGACAAATTAACCGAGTACAAAAAATCAATGAAAATTATTTCGTACTAATTACTTTTTGTTTCTGTTTTCTTCTTCGTATGGTCATAAGTAAACAGTATATTGAGTCTTTTGTCTCCTGCCAAATATAAATTCCTAATCCTTGAAGTGTTTTTACACTTCTCTGTTCAAGATCAAATGGTTGAAGTAAATTTGTTAAAAGGATGTCTCTCACGATCACGTGGTTTTTGCTTATTTTTGAAAAGAGTCAACAACACTCATCCTAATTTTAGCGAAGACGTTAAAGGTCGTCCGTAGTTTGTTTTATCCCTCTCCGCACAGACATCCAGCTTATATTTTCGAGTGGAATATTGATATCTTCATCAGTTTTTGTTAGTGAAGTGTTCTTTGTTGTTGATTACTTTACATAAGTTATGCAGAATTATGGGTTTTTATATATATTTCCATGCCTTATATATCTGAATTTGCTAAATTCTCAATCACAATGTCTCTCACAATCGCGTGGTTTCTTATTTTCTGTTATCTCTAGGTTATCGCAACGCGAGAAGCTCAAGCACATGATTACGCAGATACGGAAGGACACGAATGAAGGGCTGACATACATGAGACAAGGACTCGATGAGAGTAAGGACCGAATCAAAATGTCGGAAGAGAAGGTAACGCCATCTTAAAATTCACCGGTTTTTCCGAATTAAACTGGAGAAAGGTGTATTTTTCAAAGCACAGAAAAGTTTAAAAAATTAAATTTCAAACTTTTCAAGTGATGATGGTCATGCCACAATGTTTCTTTGTTTTAAACGAAAGTGCGCAGTAAAGACGCCATTATAATATGAACTTCTTTTGTTAGTTAAGGTTGAGTTGTCAATCATTTTATGAGCTTATTTTGTTAGTTAAGGTTGAGTTGTCAATCATTTTATGAGCTTATTTTGTTGGTTAAGGTTGAGTTGTCAATCATTTTACGAACTTCTTTTGCCTAAGCCTCGTTTTCATTTTAAAAACTGTTATCTGGTATTGAAGGCAAAATAAATTATCAGGCTTTGAGTATGGTTGTTAGTCAGTGCTGTATATATTGAAAAGTGGCCTGGGTAGAGATATAATGTTTACAAATTCAGGTTTTGTGTTTTTTTCTATAGTTGAAGAAGGAGTTTGCAAAAACAATGAGCGAAGCGTTGGACGGGTTGCAGGTGCCAGCGGTTTACCGACAAGTTGTGGAGATGGAAAGAAAGGTTGAGGAAATTGAAGATGCTCTGGACGAACTTACTAAACAGGTTAGTAACTACCGTGGACACACATTCTATATTGTTTACAGAAGATCTCAATCGTTAGACATTTAATATTTTAACCTTTTCATGGGACGACTTTCTTATAGTTTCCATCGTTAGATATGTTATGTGAAATCGCTCTATAGCTTGCATGGCTGGTCACGTGTTCAGTGTTATGCAGACATCGAAGAGCTATGTTGATATGTTTCAGGAGGAGCGCATAGAACTGAACTGCGAGCGCATCAAACAGATGGAGATGGAAAACATCCTATCCCAAGATGACATCAAGAACGTCATGGCAACCAAACAACAATTGGACGATTTCGCCAAACAAAACAAAATTGTTTATGATCAGGTGAGCATTTAACATATGTTGCCGTTCAGTTGTTGTTGACGTTGACATTGTTGTGACGTATCTTTTGCTGTGACGTATCCTTGTTGTGACGTTCAGTTGTTGTGATGTATCTTTGTTGTGACGTATCCTTGTTGTGACGTATCTTTTGTCGCGACGTTCAGTTGTTGTGACGTATCTTTGTTGTGACGTATCCTTGTTGTGACGTTCAGTTGTTGTGACGTATCTTTGTTGTGACGTATCTTTGTTGTGACGTTCAGTTGTTGTGACGTATCTTTTGTTGTGACGTTTAGTTGTTGTGACGTCTCTTTGGAAAAGGTTTCAGATTTTAGTTATGGTTGAGTATTGCTGACATTTTTTAAGGAGTGTAGGTGTAACTAGTAGTGACGTTCGACTAGAACGGAACGAAAACTTGATGATCCGCTGGATATGTTCTGTTAAGTTATGTGACAGAAGATCCATGAACGAATTGCGTAGAATGCTAGGCCTCTGCAACGTTGCAAGCCAAATACGCTGCAATCGTCTTAGATGGTTTGGCCATCTCGAAAGAATGAATCTGAATTCTTGGCCTAACGCAATACGCCACTTTGCTGTTGAGGGACACGTCGCGAGAGGTGATCAAAAGGAACGTTGGGTTCACAACATCAATTGTGACCTAAAAGATCTTCAACTGAATGCTGACCTTGCACAAGATCGATCCATGTGGAGAAAAAAGATTAAACCTCAATATGATATTGTCCAACCCCCAAACATGGGGAACCTCAATATGATATTGTCCAACCCCCAAACATGGGGAACCTCAATATGATATTGTCCAACCCCCAAACATGGGGAACCATGAGAGTAAGAGTAAGTAAGTAGTAACCATGAAATAACAGTAGTAATGCCTTCCGAGCGTTCAAGAGATGGTTGCGCAATCACACGTCTATGAAACCGAATGAAGATTCAACTTCGCTTTTTTTGTCATTTCAAAGCTTTCAATTTGAATCTTTAATAGGTTTTTGCCTAGAACCAACCATCGAACTAGGTTTTGAGTAACTCGCGTAATGTGCGCTGAAGCCTTCATTCAAAGTTATTAAAAACTAAAGTTTGCTGTTGCGAAAATTGTTAATTGCGTCAAGCATGGCTTCTTCTTTATTGAGCGCTAAGTTATATAACAAGCTGCCATTGCTCAGTTCCAGCTCAATTGTCGACATTTAAACGATTTTTTTTGAATAATTAATATATTGCGTGTTAAGTCTCATTTCGCATATTACCTCTAACTAATGTTGCTAATAACAACAGGGCGCACGTTGATAGCCATTTAAATTGTACCCTGCAAAAATATTAATTTTAATGGGGTTTTTTTCTAACCAATGGAAAATATATAATAAAATATTTTGCGCTTTTCCGGTTCACAAGTGCTAAAAGACTAACAAAAAGAATTGTTTTCACTTAATTAATTCGACTAGTTGCTTCCGCGATTTCAATGTTTGCTGTCTCTGTTTCTACTTTGCACCGTCTATTTCTGGAACCGCGAATACAATTCATTCATTTTAATAGTAAGTTAGTCCACGGATCTGGGACGAGTTGGTTTGCAGACATTAAGTCTAGTCTGCTATGTTAAGACGTAGAAACAAGTTCCTTTGGTCCTCTGTTACAAGGGGCTTCTTCTTCCATTTTCTTTTATGCGTTCAATTGTAAATATATAACAACATTGCTACATGAGATTCAATAAAAGCAATGATAATTAATAATCATTTGCCCGATTCCACATTCAAACAAATAAAAGTTACAAAAATAATTCTCCAGAAATGTTGATTTCAAAAAAGCTCTTGAAGAAACAAGATCCCGATCTTTACTGTTACTTTATAACACGGTAAAAAACAAAAAAACACGCGGTTTTGTTTCGCTGCTACATAACTTCATGGGAATGCTGGGAATGTTAAAACAACTCGTTCTTCGGTACTGCGTTAAAGAACTGCGTGTATGTGCTGATGATGTCGTCTCTTGCCGCCGTTAGTGACGTCACAAAATCTTGCAGCGTCCTCGACAGTTCGCTCCCGTACCTCATGGTTGAAGTGGCGTCGTAAATCTCCCACACTCCGCCACCAATGGCTAGAACGCTAGTTAACCCTGACAACGCTTTCGCCGCCTTGCCGCCCGCCTCGAGTAGGACCTTTTGGCCGACTTTGTATCCGGGTGCCGAAAGTTCCTTCGCCAGTTTTGAGCAATTAGCGAGCTTCACCACGGGTGTGCCTCCAACAACCAGTTTTGCAATCTTGCTCGTTCGTATGCAGTTCATCGAGATGTTTGTTTGGTTTGCTAGTTTTGCGCAATTTTTCACCTGCCATCCAGACCTCGTGAGCATATTCACAATGTTGACGTTGGGTATCATGTCTCTGTGCTGCGCGTAGAAGCGCAGAATTGCTGTGATGTAGTCTCTCTCTTCAAGCAACGTTTTCAGAAGGTTGGTCATCTCAGAGAGCGTTTGAATGTCAACGCTCAACTCTTTCATGGGGGCTCTACAGAAATACCCTTCGTACGCCGCCGAGCTTAAAGAAACGGCACCTCCACCAATTGAAAACGCCGTCCCTAACGCTGTCAGTAACAGGCTACTGCCCGCAGTGAATGGCGCTAGACTCAGCCCTCCAATAGCCATGCACCCACCCAAAGTTGACGACGTCCCTCCGACTATTTTCCCCGCGTTTCCCCGCCACGATACCCCATTTAAGACCTCTATAACTTCAATCGTTCTGTCCGCTACTCGTTGCGATCTAGTCACGTACATGTTGTAGAACTCTTGCAACATGGCTGAACTGAATGGAAAGCGCATGTTTAGATTGCATCTGGAATGTCGATTTATGGTTTTCGATTTACAAGTTAAATAATTGCAACTTACAACAGTAAGAATTATAACTTTCTCACCTGAAATCCACTGCCATCGCCGACTTACTTTCGTTGCAAAAAAATTACCATCCAAACATATCTAATAGCAAATCTAGCCAGTTTAATCTGCTATGAAATGGTGTACTGAGAAAATCTTCTAAGCTTAATCTGCTATGAAATGGTGTACTCAGAAAATCTTTCAGCTTAATCTGCTATGAAATGGTGTACTCGGAAAATCTTAATCCAGGAAATGACTCAACCGTTCGACAAATAAACACGAAGATAAAATTATGTTTGTTTTTGACGTCGCTTAGCAACGACCGAAACCGACCAATAGTATGCTTCTTCTTTTCGAAAACTATATTCCTGAAGACACGCATCTAGATATGGAGAGTATGTATGGCAAACAAACAAACTTAAATCATTATAGTAATGATGCAACTCCCCGCATAAGTGAAAAAGCTGTGTTGACTTTTGCATGAAATAACCACAAAAGAACCGAAGAAAACTCTGTCCGTGCAACACAATCATTGTTTGAAAGAACTGAAACTATAAGCCATATATTCAAACTACGGTTTATCCAGGCTGCAAAAAGTTCAATTTAATTTCGTAAACAATAACTGAAGGCAGTTTGTGAAATCGTAATTCGTGTTTATAAAAGCGTTTCTATGTTACGCAATCACGAAAACGTTGACGCGTCTCTACATTTCCTCTGTCTTAAAAAGAGCGGCTAAAATCCTATGATGACGTCATTAATCCTTTGTGCAATTTTAACACGGCATCATATTAATCCGCACGAAATGTGATGTTTTCTCTAACTTTTTTAGTTGAACCATGAGATGAACCGGCCGAAGACTGCGGTTGTTAACCAATTGAAGGCGACCGAAGCTATAGCTGAGAAATGCGAATCCCTTCCCAACAATGTAAGCATCAAATCTACTCTAAGGCGCTTTTATAAAAGTTTCATGCTAACATGTTCACCATCAAATGTACTCCATCATATTTCTTCAGTTGAGGTTGATGGAGAAGAGACTGCAGATGCTATCAGAGACCTTCGAGGACTACAAACAGGAGCAAGCCAAAAAGCAGCAACAACAGTAAATGTTTGGAAGAACGCGTTTAACGAATACAATTCCCAGAATCCTTTACACTCGATCTTGAAACAAAGATTATTAGGTTTTATAAAGATGTCAAATCTTTTTCGCGTTCGAAGCCCAAACCTTTTTAAAGGAAAGTCTTTTGCATGAGTAGTTAATTCAGAAAATTTTGTTGTCGACACGCAAAGTATTCTGGGAAGTGTAGATTCATGATTATGATTGACATATGAATAGAAGATTGCTCGGAACTTGTTAATGATCACGTGACCAAGCTCACGTGACCACATTTGAATTTTTCATTTTGTTCCAGACCACCCCCGCGACGCATACAAACTCCACGACCGCCTGCTAACGACAGAAATTCTGAGGTAAATGAATCAAAATCTGTTACTTGAATATTGAGGTTGTTTGTTTTTAATAGCAAAAGGTATCGTCTAAAAACAATTTTTTCACAATTTTGTTCCACGTTTAGTCCTAAATCTGAGACTGAAATCTTTAAAAAAATAATGGAAAAATGTTAATCGCAATTTGCTCCTCTTTATCTTGAAATATTCCTGTAGCTTAAAGAGAAGATCGAAGGACTGGAAGAAGTGACGTTAGTTCTAAAAGAGGTGCTAACCGAGATTGTGGACGCTGAACATTTTGAGGTAGGCGAGGCATATCGAGACAAATTTTTCTCGTTTTTAAAGTTTCCATCTTTTAACAGTTTTAATTACATGCTTAGCTTTGAAATCTTGTTTTAAAATAACCATGTTAGTGTTTTTCTGTTGCTGTGGCGATAGCTCTAAGTTAATAAAATCTCCCGATAACTCGAACATTCGTTAAGCCGAATTCGCGTTAACTCGAACTGTTTTCCATTCCTCTCTCCTAATAGTTTCTCATAAAAACTCCCGATAACTCGAACATTCGTTAAGTCGAACTCGCGTTGACTCGAACTGTTTTCCATTCCCCTCTCCTAATAGTTTCTCATAAAATCTCCCGATAACTCGAACATTCGTTAAGTCGAACTCGCGTTGACTCGAACTGTTTTCCATTCCCCTCTCCTAATAGTTTCTCATAAAAACTCCCGATAACTCGAACATTCGTTAAGTCGAACTCGCGTTGACTCGAACTGTTTTCCATTCCCCTCTCCTAATAGTTTCTCATAAAAACTCCCGATAACTCGAACATTCGTTAAGTCGAACTCGCGTTGACTCGAACTGTTTTCCATTCCCCTCTCCTAATAGTTTCTCATAAAAACTCCCGATAACTCGAACATTCGTTAACTCGAACTGTTTTACTCGGTCCCTTGGCTGTTCGAGTTATCGGGATTATACTGTATATTTGTTGTAGGATATATACCTTTTAAGTTTCTTTGTTGCTTAGAATAACGAGGACGAGCAGTTGAAAGCGTTGAAAGCTCGCCTTGATCAGCTCAACGGAGACGATGAAAAAGGTGATTACGAGGAAAATGCTGATGAGAATGCTGATGATGAAGACGAAGACGATGATGAAGACGATGATGAGGATGAAGAAGAAAGTGTATTAGGTGACAATGAGCCATCTACGAAAAACCCATCCAGAGCAACTGCGGACAATTCAGACGACGATTCGGACGGTAAGGAAAGCTCGAGTGATGATGAAAATGCAATACAAAAACGTAAAGCGGAAATCCCTGCATCTGCCAGAACTACGGATGCCGAAACCTAACCATTCATTTTTACTTCGCTGTTTTGAGTTTTCGAATGTCATCATGAATGCCAATTGTGTTAAGATCTGGGTACAAGGTTGCGTTTTAAAATGGCGTTTATTGCACGCACACACAGCACTTAAATGAAATTTGAAGAAATGTAAATATTTTGTATGAACAGAAGTTCTCATTAAACTTAAATCCTTCATGAAGCCTTAAATATTCCCACAATTTATAAGAGTTATTTATCACCTCTCATTCCTTCTTTTTTAGATTGGTCAGACTAAAACGCATACATACACACCATACATTGGTCTAACTCTCCTAACTTAAACAAGTGATATACATTTTACAACTTACCTGGAGAAGATCGAAGAAACTGGGTAGTGACGTGAATTATGATAACGTATGCATGAACATTGTACTGCATAATTATGGGGTTAATGGAATAAATTTGAATAAATTAAATTTGACATAAATTATTCAATCTCTTAAATAATGAGCGGTTTGTTTATTCCGCGTTCGGTATTTTACTCACGCCGTTCCGTGATTTTTCATATTAATCTTGATTTCGGTTCACGAACACAAAGTTTAATTTAGGAAGTATGACCAGACATTGTGATAAAACGTTGCACGGCGAAAAGAGAAAGGGGATCATTTAAAACTAACATTTTTCATGGTAGAATTAGTGTACTTTGATTCATCTGCAAGACTGATCTGTATGCTTTAGTATAGAATGGAGAGGTATTATTTCCTAGTGGGTGTAAAGCGAATGCCGTCTGTTTTGCTATTAACACTCCACACATCCAACTCCATGGCTCTTCGAAAACGTTGGTAGCAAACACATGTTTCGGTTTAAAATGAATAATGTAGAAATGTACTACAGTGGACTCTATAACTCCAACACTCACGGGGAATAAGAAATCGTTCGAGTTAAGGAGGGTTCGAGTAATAGAGAGTTAGTTTTTATGAGAGTTTATTAGGAAATTTCCACCGTGCCAGCGAAATTGTTCGAGTTATAGAGAGTCCACTGTATTTCCAATGAGTAGAACCCATGATGGTTTTTTTTTTGTTTCCTTCAATGTGCTTAAAAGGTTAGGAAGTAATATACTCGTGTTTGTTTCCTTCAATGTGCTTAAAAGGTTAGGAAGTAATATACTCGTGTTGGAAGTGGATGAATACCCAATCAGTCAATCCGACCCAACAATGAAGTGTTAAGTCAACTTATTCCTCTTCAGTTTCCCAACCCAACATTTATCTTGAGCAACGTGTGTCCACGCTTCTGTGATTAGTGGGCAGCGTGTGTCCACGCTTCTGTGATTAGTGATAGAAACACTGACTGCTTGTCAGCGTGCGTCCACGCTTCTGTGGTTTCCCAACCCGGCATTTATCTATAACTTGAGCAGTGTGTGTCCACGCTTCTGTGATTAGTGGTGGAAACACTGCTTGAGAGAGAAATGGACACACTTTTAAGAGTACCAAGTAAACACGCTCTTAAAATAAGACAAAGTAAATTTACTATGTAATCTGAACAACCAACAAAATTCATCAATCAAATATCATCGAGTTGATTGCGTAATCGTTCATATATTAGCCACTACATTGAATGCTTCTCTCCCTGACGTTCAATGACCGTTACTTATATCGGTGTCTCTGGCACCTTTCGAGATGAGGTATTCGGACACCTCAAAGTGACCGTTACCCGCCGCAAGCTGAAGGGCGGACTGTCCAGAGCTGCTAGCTAATGAAATGTCTGCTCCGCTCTCCACAAGCATGGCAGCCGCTTCTAAGCAACCGTTAATGCATGCTTGATGCAGCGCGGTAATTCCTTGCGGGCCGACATTGTTGACGTCAGCATAACCTTCCGATAGTATCCTCCGCAGAGCCTTTATATCGTCCAACATAACAGCGTTGTGCATGAGGCATTCAGTGCCGGGGGTCGACCGACTTCTACCCATCGAGAACTTTCGACGTTGTTTTTTAGCCGACGATTGATGGGTGTCGACGGGGAGGGCGTTTTTCTTCTTCGAGAAGGTATCGTCTAAAAACCTCACCACATTTGTCATAATTCCCCACCTCGAGACTCAGTCACACGTCTTTCATATATAGCGAAACAGTTAAAACATGCACAGTTACACCAGCAACTTCTTAACCGAAGTTTAGTTGACAACTGCCGTAAGAGATAATCGCACCTACATGTTGTGATGTGCATTATTTAAAGAGAATGGACATCAAAACCAATGTTTACTCTTTTGTTAATCCTCTTTATTGAAATTGCCCCTTGTAGAGAAGTCTTGAGGCGTACCATAACACTTCCAGTGCGAACGTACTAGAGAGCAAGATTGTCACTTTTGTCAATAGTCTATTTCAGGTTTGGAGAAAAAATTAAAATTTAAGAAAGAAATTTAAGAAAAAATTCAAGTTTTCCACGAAGTTGTTTTCGAAGCATAAAAACAACTCAATTCTTATTTTCTCTTGAGATTCCCTCTTTCATTGTTGCACCGGCAGCTTTTTTCATCAAACAAACATAGACACGTGTATGTCTCTCTTTCTCAATTACAGAAAAAACATTGCAAAGGGTATTACTCACCTACTGCGCATGCGCCTGCGTCACGATTTGGAATTACCAGCAGGAGAAACATTCTGAAAACATTCCTCTCCTCACAAACGTGAAGTGTCAACGACTCTGCTGTCTGTCTCGCGACATTGGGTTTGCATATTTGAGTGGATTATCCACGATTATCCGCACACATTTTAAGACTCTTACGTAACTTCTAAGCAGCGTGTAAACAAGCTATATAAAGAGAACATCAGATCATATGCGTGGAGAGGGATGCGGGGGAAAGGGTGCGGGGGGATGCAAATGGGGGTGTTCCTTGACTGCAGAAATAATTTGTAAGTAATCTTGTAAGGAAAAAAATTGTTTCGTTTCATGCGAAAATCAAAAAAAAAGAAGTAAAATGTGATATAAATTAGTAAAAAGAAAACCTATCATTTCAGAATATAGGGTGCCCTGAGGTTACGACCCAAGCTTCCGAAGTTCCCCAATAACCCGGAAAGTAAGCTTTGACGAAAAGAACAAAAGGTTTGTTAAAAGACGTTGTTATAGAGCAGAGTGATTTATAAATTGTTTCTGGCAATATATTTAAGAAATCACTTTTGACGGCTTACCATTCAAAAGATGACGTGATGACGTCATTAAAGCGTACTTTGTATGAATTTGGGCGACATTGAAGTAGGATTCGAGCGCTCTCCATGCTGGTGCCAGACTAAATGTTGTATTTTTAGTTGGCCTTAGGGCACGCGATAATCTGGACAAAGCAATGTTGCCATGGAAATAAAGCAATGTTGTTTGCTTTTCTATGTGTCTCTATATGTGGACATACAATAGCAAGATACTATATATAATGGGGGGGGGGGGGGGTTGTTCACCTTAAGACCCCTTTTATGAGTGCCAATTTCAATTTCCGATTTCATTTTCACAAGACAGAACGCAATTAGTTACTTGCTCATATAAATATTATGTTATATGTCGGAAAGAATGCGAACTAAGACATCAAAATACAACAATACTATTTAGTTAGTTTTCAAATACTTAAATTATTTACTTATCTGAAAAATGATATGAACTAAAAACTATAGGCACACAGTTGCTGTGGTTACAGGCCTACAGTTGCCGTGAATACAGATGTACAGTTGCCGTGGATACACAGGTACAGTTGCCGTGGATATAGGCGTACAGTTGCCGTGGATACAGGCGTGCAGCCATTTATTGGAATAACACAAATTTTAAATATTCCTGAAACTCTGAGAATCTTTCTTTATCTATTGAGATATTGAGATACCATCCTCAAATATTCTTCACCTCCTGCCCTTTATATGACAAAATCTCTTGTTTCTTTTCACATTTTTAAATCTTCTTTATTTATTTTTTTAAAAAAAAAGGTTTTCATTGCCACTTCATGCTGTAAACTTGATAATGGTATCATATATAGATTATAGGCTCGCCTTAAAATACAACTTGAATCTCTCAATAATCTACGGGTTTCATCCATGGTTGTTGTGCACTCACTCCTGGTGTATATGTTTTGCGCAGTTTATTGTAAGATTCTTAGAGTAATAGCATAATTCTAGCGTAGTCGAGATGGTGCCAGTTGAGTGTGGTTCATGGAGACATTCAAGGCACCGCCGAATCGACCAGCTGCGTTATATACAAGGGGCACTGCATGTTAGCATGTGGAAAGAGAGATTATAGTTTGAGTAGTCACGTGATACAGTAAAGTGCAATTTAGTTGTTTTGGAAGACGTCTTTCTTATCTCTTATTTATTTATTTATTTATAATATTTATACAGGATAGTCGTTTCAACATTTTTAAATTCTGCTTTCAATATGAGTTCTGCTAAAATAAAAATTAAAATACCTAAAATATTAAAATGATAGGGTTAATGAATACTATAAATATAGACAAATTAGTTGGAGGGAGTGATGACGTCATTAATCGGAGGGAGTGATGACGTCATTAGTCGGAGGGGGTGATGACGTCATTAGTCGGAGGGAGTGCAAAAAAAAATTCCTGAGAATCTGTTAAGGTTAGTGTGCCCATAAACTCCCGAAGGAGGAATTTATGTGAAACAGAGTAAAGGTTTTAACTGTTTGTTTCATTCGTTCTCCAAGAGGGAAACAGGAGACGCATAAGGTTGATGAGCACTTGTTTACTTTCGTCAATATTTGCAAGCTTCTTCCTTCCGTAAACAACTTTGAATGGATTATGAGCTTGAAATCTCTTGCGGGTAGATGAATAAGTTTTTAGCTTGTGTATGTTGATTCGTGTTCGAAGATTAAGATTAAGGGGCTGTTAATCCCCCGGAATATGAACCTAGCTAGAAATAGTTTTTTTTCCAAAAATGTCTTTCATAATACCTTGACAATATATATAATTAAATTAATGGTATACAATTTAAAAATTATTATCAATTAGAACGACAATTTCAGCTTTCATTCACCATCAAATAAGCAAAAGCTTAATCCTAATGGACCGAATTAATACTGCTCGACAAACAAATATTTTTATCTACACGCGTAAAGTTTTTTGCAGCCTGTGTCTGTGTCAGGCGTGGCAATTGAGTGCCAGAGTCGAATTTTTTTGCTTGCCGGAGAATGCCATTCACATGAACTTAATTTTAGCGCACAAACATATTGCTAATGACATCCGCCATGTTTGTTTACAATTTATATGAAAGTTTTAGATACTTATCAATGCGGGTTTTTATTTGTTTATCTCACTTAATTGATTTGTTTGTCTCACTTAATTGATTTGTTTGTCTCACTTAATATATGCTTACACTCGATCAATCACCATTCCAACAAACTAGCAGTTTGAACATACTGGTCTCATATAGCATGTATAAGGCATAAATCGCGTTGTTGACATAAACAATCACCATGATTATTCTCAAGTCACGTGCTACTAAAACATAAGCATTGAAAGTCTTTCAATCCGTTAATATAAACATTTTTTTTTTGTAAAAAAGTCAACTTTCTATCATTCGAAAATCTCTGTAATTCGATATTATTTTCTTCCCCATTGACGTTGGAATGAGAGAGATTCAGCTGTATGTCTTTATTTTGAAGCTGGAATGAGAGAGATTCAGCTGTATGTCTTTATTTTGAAGCTGGAATGAGAGAGATTCAGCTGTATGTCTTTATTTTGAAGCTGGAATGAGAGAGATTCAGCTGTATGTCTTTATTTTGAAGCTGGAATAAGAGAGATTCAGCGGTATGTCTTTATTTTGACGTTGGAATAAGAGAGATTCAGCTGTATGTCTTTATTTTGACGTTGGAATGAGAGAGATTCAGCTGTATGTCTTTATTTTGAAGCTGGAATGAGAGAGATTCAGCGGTATGTCTTTATTTTGACGTTGGAATGAGAGAGATTCAGCTGTATGTCTTTATTTTGACGTTGGAATGAGAGAGATTCAGCTGTATGTTTTTATTTTGAAATGAAGATATGACGCTTAAAATCTGAACCAAAATTCTCAATTAGCAAATAGGACAATTTCAGTTTATTCCCTACAATAAATTCTTGTAACGTGACAAAGATAGAACAGCAGCAAGATGCATCGATCTATTTATTTTACTAATCTCACTGTATTTTGAAAAACTTTAGTACGGCATTTTTGCAGTATTTGCCCCTCAGATTCACGAGGTTTATTTGGCTAACTATTTCGCATCAGTACCACTTGCTGAGTATTTACGTATAAATGTCGCGTTTTGCTGACAATTCTTTCAAACCGTAGAAAATATATGGCAAACAACCTGAAACAAAGGACGTTACTCGTGGAGAGTTTGATTATTACATATCCTCGAACAAGATATTACAGTATTCAAATGGATGGATAACAAGAGAGTACACCTAATTTCCATGGTAATGAAGAAATTCAACGAACACAGAAGGACGGAGCATTATCAGCTTGCATGTTATATCTTTGGAAACACATCAGATCAATGTAACAACATCAGAACGGAAATACTCGTATATTGGGACTGGCATTGAAAAGTCTAATTACGCAGACAAATTAGTAAAAGAATGGACAACTAAAAATGCTGAGTAACGCATCAATTATCGACAAACATCAAGCAACAAATTTTTGATTTAGTACTGGACAACAATAAGATAAAGAATAAGAAGAGAGACATTACCAAAGAAAAAACAAAGACCTATGAAGATCAACTTGAACTGCTACGAGAAGCTATGATATCTGATCAATGCAAAGCAAATGATTTATCATTTTCATGTATGAAAGGTGCTTCTTCTTCGTGGCTCACATCGCTTCCATTGAAATCGAATGCTTTGTTCTTAACAAACGTGAATTTCATGATGCAATCCGCATGAGGTTCATGTCATCTTTTTGTGTATGTGGGAAACCTTACTCACAGGATCATGCGATGTCTTGTCAAAAAGGAAGACATATTCATCACCGGCACAATGAAGTACGCGATCTTCTCGGAAAGTTGGCTACAGGAATTTCAAAGGATGTTCAAATCAACAGCTAAGCGGTGAAAACCTCCCAAGAAATTCGAACACATCGGATGAAGCCTAATATTTTAGCATACGGGGCTTCTGACAGAAGGGACAACGTGCATTTTTTGACGTGAGGGTTTTCAACCAGAAGTTACAAAATACCTTTGCAGCAAATGAACGAAATAAGAAACAGGCCTACAGTCAACGTGTACTACAAGTCCAGCATGGTTCATTCAGTCCTTTGATTTTCACGCCATACTGTGGAACGAGTAGAGAAACAGAAAGGTTTCTATCAGTGTTATCTACACATCGCAATCTTTTGTATTCGCGGTTCTAGAAAGAGACGGTGCAAAATAGAAGCCGACACATCGAACATTGCAATCGCAGAAGCAACTAGTCGAATTAATTAAGTGAAAACAATTCTTTTTGTTCGTCTTTTAGCACTTGTGAACCGGCAGCCTTCCGGTATAGAAACAGCGCAAAATATTTTATTATATATTTTCCATTGATTAATCGTTATCTGTTAAAATTTGCTTAAAAAATAACGTCAAATAAAAACCATTGTGGCTGAATGTTTCTCTTTTTTATTCATGAGGTTTGAATTTCTCCCAATCTGTCTCGACAAAGTTGCAAGAACTCTTGCTGTTTTCACGATGAAGACCCTTACAAGTTGAAAGAATTTTTCACTCCTTTTTTGTTTCTTCTCGCTTTATCTTCTCCAACTCAGCCATGAACCAAACCAACAAAGCAAACACAACAACCGCCAAACACAACATGATGATGACGTGGATGTTAAAGTCAGTGACGATCACCATGACAACCAGTACGCACACCAAGACGAGGTAAACGCCGCACGTAAAGTTCGACACGGAGCGATTGATACCAGGTTGGAAAATCGAGTCAACAATTTCTTTTAGCATGATGGCCAATTGAGTAAGGATTTTGAAAAATTTATATTTGAGCTAAAATAAAGATGTTTTTTTTTTAAATGTGAGATAGCAGAGAAATAAGTAAACAGAAGTAATTTCCTTCTGAAGACATTTTTGTACAAAAAAAACCCCCACACCGCACCAGTAAAATTTTATACAGTCACTTTTTACTCTTGTAAAAAACAATTCGTCAATATCTCCTCAGTGCTACAGTCGCGTTTTACAAGATCCACCTGAGAACAGTTTGGTTTATCGAGATCAAACAACTCTTGTTTCGTTTCCATGACAACGTTTTCATCTTGGATTTCATTTGACGTCTGTTTAGGAGACGCAATGTTGCTATTTGACGTCACAATATCGTCGCGATTCGTCACCAAATTATCCAACGGAACATTGACCACATTATTTAGTGCAAAAGTGTTATTTGACGTAATAGGATTTACCGCAGCATTGTAATTTGACGTCATATCGTCCACTGTTGAATTGATATTTGACGTCATATCGTCCACTGTTGAAATAATTTTTGACGTCATATCGTCCACTACTGAATTGATATTTGACGTCATATCGTCCACTGTTGAATTGATATTTAACGTGATATAATCTCCAGCATTGTAATTTGGCGTATTACTGTTTACCGCAGTATTGTAATTTGACGTCGTATCATACGCTACCAAATGGTTGTCTAAAATGTTTTCTATCGACTCGTTATTATTTGGCGAAACATGCGGTTTTGCGACGTTATTGACTGAGGTCATCAATCCTAGCGCAGTGTCCAGTTCGGAAGTCGTATTACGAACAACGTTGTTGACGTTTGACATCACGGCAACGCTGCTATTAGACGTCGTTATAACCGGCGTCGTTAGAGCATCGTCAACAAGGGTCTTGCAGAATGTTGGTTGTGTTTCTTCGAGTTTGATTCGTTTGGATTGTGGGGACGGGGATCCATCTTTAATCTGATGGGCGCGCCACCTGGCTCGCAGCTGAGCGGAGTATGAAGATATTTTTAGCGCTGGACCCAACCGCACTCCCATAAACTCCGTGAGCGCCTCGTGTGTTAACAGAAGGAACGAACGACCGTCTATTTCCTACAATATGTAAACATGTGTAGTCTCTCATATTTTACTGATAAGTAACCTTTGTATGACGTAACACAAACAACATCATATGACGTAACACAAACAACATCATATGACGTAACACAAACAACATCATTATGACATAACACAAACAACATAATGTTCCATTTGAAGCTATAAAACTGTTATGTAAAAACTGCACAAAATTTCGAACAAGAACAAATCGTCAAAACAGCAGGTTCTTACTTCTTTCCATAACGTTTGCGCATGCGCAGAACAATCAGTTTCCAACAGGAAATTCCTGACGTCATCCACGGTCCACAGTTCAGGGTTGCTGGGCAAGCGAGGCAATTTTGATAGAGGTAGGTTAATGAAGCCATTCCGCTCTCGGTTTTCCTGACCTGGAAGCAAACAATAAAAAAGTGAAATGAGGAAAGAAGTAATCTATTGGCATTATTAATCAATTTATTTGTCTCCAGTAAGATGTTGGTTCTACTTAGAAGAAATGAGCATATGTTGGGTTACCTACAGCAAGTTAAATAATTGTACGATCTTCTCAAATACTGTTCAAAAGGTTTGCACGTAAGACCTCGTTCAACCCGCGTTATTAAAGGAGGTTGAGTACCTGTTAGCAGTTGTTTGGCGAGATTAGTTGGATCATTGAACGTCAGGTTGCTGTTTGCATCATCCTCTCGTGCTTTGAAACCTGAATGTATAGCTAGCGTGATAGAAACGAAAATCACGTGGATATCACGTTTGAATCACGTGGATATCTCGTTTGAATCACGTGGATATCTCGTTTGAATCATGAGGTAGCACAAGAGTTAAGGTTGAAAATTGGACACAGTCACAAAAAAGAATCTAAAAAAGCCACTTACTTGACGGCGGTCTTCCCCTTTTTCTTTTCATCTTCCCGTGCGGAGACTTTTTTGAAGGCGTCAGCAAATACTCTTCTTCCTTGACGTGATTGACGGAACTGGTTGGTTGCACAACAGCAGGTAAATTGCTAACACTCTGCACGTTGTCATGACCCACGCTTGTAAACACCACTGTTTCCTTGGCGACGTTTTGTTGTTGTTGTTGTACGGGAACGAGAACCTGTTTGCCTTGCTCACCTGAATTCGTTTGGTTGGGCTGGTACAGAACAACGGATTGGTTGACAGAGTTTACAGGTAGATACACGAACTTCTCCTTGCTAGTGGCGTGGATGGGAATGTAAGTGAGGGCGCTCTTGTTATCTATTCAAACAACACGCGGAAGATGAAGTAACTTTACAAAGACACAATTTAAATTTGACTTATCTTCTATCAGTTTGATTATTCTTATGCCACCAATAATTAATTTTTAACATCATCATCATTTACATTTTCACGTCTATTTTCCATGCTAGCATGGGTTAGACGGGGTTTCAACAAACAATATTCCCCACAATTGTGTAGGTTTAATCATCTGATGATTCATTGGAGCATGTTTTCACATTTGGATGCCGATTTGGATGCATTTAGAGCAGATGTTTTTATAGCTGGATGCCCATCCTAACGCCAACCCCAGTGAAAAAAACAGTGGTGAGTTAACCCACGCAAAGATAGCAACTTTGCATATTAAACTCCGTGGCAGCAGTGCATTAAGGGCATGGGTGCTTATATCCATGAGATCAAAGATGTCACGTGACCCACATACCCGCTATATAATAATAATAAAGAATGGGAACTGACCATGATGCTTGTTTTGTGTTTTGTTACCAACGGCAACGGAATTGTTTGCCACCTGGCTCGCTTCCACGTGATGGAACTTGATTGGTCGAAAGTGGCTCTGGTTGACCCGCGGTAGGAAGTGCCCGGGGGAAGCCAACTGGTGATCTAATGGTTTCGGGGAGCCCATGAACCCCTGTTGGTGATAGGCGTTCCCTGTGTTGAACTCAAAGCGTGGACAGAGTTTCGGAGAGGCAATGAGAGAGGGTGGGCTGCTCATGGGTAGCATGCGTGAGTTCATTGAGGGCGGAGGGCGTAGCGCGGGCGGACTGTGGAAACGAGGGAAATACACTGGATCCTGGTAAGTCTCTGCTTTCGGTTTGTACTCTACGTATTTGACGCGCGCGTTTCCGTGGTGGGTTTTATGAACGTGTTTCTCACCCGTTTGCATTGCGTTACGTAACGAGTCTTGATTGCCCTGCTGATCGGTAAAGGACAGCACAGGATCATGGTAGGGTGACAGAGGCTCATCATGCGGTTCATCAATGTCTGACATAAGCGAGGTTCTCGAAATATTCTCGATCATTTTCGACACTCCCATTGGAGGACTGGTGAAGAAGTTGTGGGAACAGGTAGGAGTTGAGAGTGGACTGTTGGTCATGGACAGGGTGGGCGTGTAAACAACACTTTCCTTGGATAGAACCATGTACCTGACCGGGTTCGTTCCGCTCACTGTCTGTGGTATGATGAACTTTGTACCCTGCGGGAAGTGATTCAGATTGAGGTTCTGGCCGCTCGGAGATTGGACCACGAGGTGTGGGGTGGATGGGGACAAGACAGGGCCCGGGTATGAGAGGGGTTTCATCAATGGGGTCTTGGTTGTAGTGATGGAGGGTTTAGAGTCAGATTCAGTAGGCTGAAATGTTAAAGAAAGACGTCAAATTCAATTTACGGTGATTTGAAAAAGAGAGCAAATGCTATTAAATGTATTTAAAGAGGCACGTTACAAATCTCAAAGTTACAAATCAAATTATGAGGTTGTGAACGTAAGCATTAGGAAAAACAATTTTAATATAAAAGAAACATCTTACAACATTCAATGGACTTGTAACTTCTATGCCCAGTGATGGCTTCTTTTTCTTTTTCATAAGTTGCTTTTGAAGAGCTAAAACAAATATAGTGTGCGAATTTCTTGATTGGAGTGCAAGTGTCTCATTACTTAAATGATTTGGAACTAGTTGAAATAAGTAATAAATGAAATAACAAAAAGTATATATAGATATACAAAACATTAAAGTTAGTTAGTTTTAGTTCGCATTTATTCTTCTTGATGTAATTTTAATTAATTAATTAATTTTAGATTTTATATTGAGGAATAAATGTTTATTATTATTGTTTATTATTATTCTTTACGTTCTTTACTTGGGTAAAATAATAATAATAATTATTTTTTAATTTGCTAATTGCTACAATTGTTTCCATTTGGAAGTTGCCATTGTATGTCCGCATATAATTTCCGTACATTCACCGGGATATGTCTACCATTTTAGTTTCCCCCATCAAACTAATCATTATGTTTCTTAGTGTGCAACAAAAAAAAAGTTTCAATTCAATTCAATAATTCAATGTTCTTGCTCAATAGAACTGATTGAATTGGACTTCTTTTGTTAGTTAGTGTGGGGTTGTCAATCATTTTATGAACTTCTATTGTTAGTTAAAGTTGAGTTGTCAATCATTTTATGAACTTCTTTTGTTAGTTAAAGTTGAGTTGTCAATCATTTTATGAACTTCTTTTGTTAGTTAAAGTTGAGTTGTCAATCATTTTATGAGCTTCTTTTGTTAGAAATGGACAAGAGTGGACTGCTTAAGCCACATCACAAGGTGTCAATTTACAAACAAAATACATAATCATTTTGTATATCAAGCATAGACAACAGACAAATGGATTGGCTAAGAATTGATGTTTCTAAGAAATGACTCACAATCAACCAATAGCCTTCCAGTAACATATAACTTAAATTATTTTTAGTTATCAAAAAAGCAAATATCACAAACATTAAACATTCCTTACAACTTTTGCATCCCAGCATGCACGGCTTCTGTTCAATACTCAGAAAGTTTTCACAGCTTCCCAGACGTTTGGTGAGACGCGCAAGAAAACGAACAACTTTCTTCGGTGTGTTGAATCGGAACAATCCCTACATTCAACAACAGAAAAGCAGGATTACTTTACTCCTAGTAGACAAATTCTTTGCGTAAGGTTACTTTAGTTTTTAAAAACGATCGGAATAGCACAAACTTTATTAATCATTTGACAACATTATACAGTTTCGACAATTAACTCTGTAATCAAGAATCATTATAATATTTTCACATCATTTCATCATCATTGCATGATGGGAATTGCAATCGTAACTAAGTAAATGAGCTACTAAATTTGTTTAATTCTTCTCTCGTGAGGAATTTGTCTTGGTTTTGTTTCCTTCGTACTTGTGTATCAACAATACTTATGGCCATTCTTATGGTTATCGAAGGTTAAATTCACTGTTTTTTGGTGGATTATTAATGGAAATACCAACAGTAGCATTTGTTTGCTGCCTGATCTTTCTTTATTTTCTCCCAACCTTACTCTCTACAGCAATTATATCTCATCATTTGCAACTTCCTGTATCTTGTTTATTACTTCCATCTAACAATTGGCTACTAAAGTAATTAAATGGCAATTAAAACTTGCTTAACGCGTTGTAATAAAGTCTCTGTTTTTAAACTATTATTTTACTCTGTTTTTTAACATACTTTTTCATTTTATTATATGTAAATATTTAAAACTCTAACTACTACTACCTACCAACTTATTACCATTGACGTATTTTTATCTTACATGAGTTTTTACAGAAATTGGAAGTGTGTACCCTGTTTCAGATAATCAAAAGCCTAAATACCCACGTGGGTCATTGGATGGTCGAGGTGGTTCTTTTTAGGAGAAGTATATCTGATACAGAGCATCTTTCAATACTTCTGTATTACTCCATTAGTTTAGGGGGTAGAAAGGACTCCAGTCATTTGACAAAGCCGTTGTGAAGGCAACCTTTCTAGGAGATGGAAAACTCTGAACTCAAACCGGGATGGAAGGAGCTCCTCAGTATTAGTTTACAAACCTTTTAGAGATGGTAGCTCGATAATACTACCAATCTCGCAACATATGAAATGTTGACGTATTTTGGGCACCAAAGTTTTGTTTTGATTTACTTATTGGGTGTCGCCAAGGAGACTTAGAAAGTCCAACTTTATTCAATTATTATTTTGATTTTGTTTTGAAAGTGTGTGCAGAAGAGATAGATCGTAAGTACCCTAATGGATGGGGCATACATGGGCCAATAGGGAACAAAAAAAAGATGCACGGAACAGAATTCATCAAATACCTTTTTTACTACTTTATCTTTCGCCCGGTTAAAAATCCGTCCACCAAAACCGCCTTCTATCAGCTCGAGAAGTTTGTCTTTGCTTATTGCAACAGAGATCAAGCTTTCCACCAGACACTTCAAAACTTCTGCGGGTCTTTCGAGTGGAGTTTTATTTGATTCCATTGTTGCTAACTTCGATGGGTCGAAGTACATGCCATAATTACACGAGAGGTTGAGGTAGATTTGGATGTCAGGAGATGGAAGCGAATCTTCATCATCTTTAAGATGAGAGCAAAAGGAATGATGATACAAGAGTTACAAGGTCATCTTAAGAAGAAAAACCATGGCTATTGGTCTTAGAGACATGCTTCGTAGAACGTTCAACATTTTCAATTGATATAGATTACAAAAAGTATAAGATCAACATATTGGTTTTGGAGATACATGGGATATGTTGTATACATTGTGAATGATTTACCTTTTGGAGTTGAAAGTTCATCCAGCCTAAACATATAGAGTTGACAGTTGATATCTGGGATGTAGAGAATTAATGAGTTGAACACATATATAAAGACAAATGTGTGAAAAAACATAAAAAATGTTAATATTAATAAAAAATGAAGTTACAAAACATCAAAGAACGGCATGTATTTGTTAATCTCAAGGAAAGGAGACATGCTTAAAAGATAGAAATATGCTTTTAGAAGCGCGGAAATGGAATAAAATAAACTGAATGAAACAGTTTCTCAAATCATCAAAGTGGCAATTTTTTTTACAGTGGTGTTAGCAGTTCCTCTTGTACAGGAAAGTATTTGAAAAAAGTTGTTTGTTTTTCCAGTAAATTATCAATTTTTTGCATTTTGATTGGATGGAATGTATCAGTAGAGGAGCCATACAAGCAACAGCTTTTATTACATACATTTTTTGATGAAGCGATTGGATTATTGGCCGACATTGTGTTTATAACCATGTATTTAATAGGAATAACGTAAGAAAAAATAAAATAAATTTAAAGTTACATTTTAAGAAATTTTTGAGGGTCAGAACAAATAAATTAAGAAACTTTTGAGCCTCAAAATGACCAAATTTTAAGAAACTCGAGGCTCAGCCTATTGCTTACGTTTCTTATATAAAAAAAAACGTGTATAGAGAATCATTGAGGAATTGAAATAAAACTACATTCTTACTTGCTTAAGAGACCATCATCCACATCCGATACTAATGGAATCTCATTCTCGAACAACAAGCAGTGTGTGCACACTTTCCTTGATTCGTGAGGGTACACTAAAAGCGCACAGTTTTTCGAAAACCAATTCTCCGTAGATTCACTTTTAACAAAATTCTTCGACGGTATGCTTTCGAAATTCGACGCCACACCCGGGCAAATTGTTGCCAAGTTACAAAGCATGATCATCGCACGAAAATCGTCTGCCGATTTTATGGACTTCAACGGAGCAGCGCAGATTTTGTCACCAAAGTAAAACATAAAATTGCACAGCGTATATCCGCTGATCTGTTTTGATATTACAAGAACGTTAGAGTTGGGTGGAGCTTTAGATTCCGAGTAAATTGTGTCTCGTTTATCAGGGAATACAAATGAGTCACCAATACCCATGTACGTGACGATTTTCTCTTGTCCGATCATAACGTGGAAACTTCGAGAGTTCAAAAAACTGACAGCATCTTTAACGTAAATAGGGCCAGACATGGGTTCAAAACTTGTCTTTTTCATGCAATTAACAACGGTTCTAATAACGAAACAAAAGTTTTAACTTAATCAATGGAGCAGAAAGTTCTCTCTGGAGAGGAGCAGAAATTTTAGATTAATGTAGAAATTAGCTGTGATACATTCACATAAATTAGCTGTAACACATTCACATAAATTACCTGCGATTCATTCACATTAATTAGCTGTGATACATTTGCATAAATTAACTGTAACACATTCACATAAATTAGCTGTGATACATTTGCATAAATTAGCTGTGATTCATTGGCATAAATTAGCTGTGATACATTTGCATAAATTAACTGTAACACATTCACATAAATTAGCTGTGATACATTTGCATAAATTAGCGGTGATATATTCGCATAAATTAGCGGTGATATATTCGCATAAATTAGCTGTAACACAATCGCATAAATTTCTTGTGATATATTCACATAAATTTGCATAAATTTTCATAATTACATGAATTGTCAACTTACACAGGTGGGATGTTTTCAGCAACTCTCTGGTCAATAGTGACGCCAGTAATGAGGCTTGGAATAAGTTTTACGAGAGAAGTGTTGAAAGCAAAGTTTGTGGCTTGAGTGAAGACCATTGAAAGAGTGCCACTTGAAAACGAGTCTGTTGCTGCAGGAGAATACTCAAAGTTGTTCAATACCCTAGAAAACCACTGATGTGAAATATGCAAACAATATTTACATGATTAGTGCAACGTGTGAGGTTTAACATCATCATCATCATCATCCATTTTTTACGTTAACTTTTCCACTCATAATGGGTTGTGCGTTTTCAAAAGATGATATTCCCCACAATTGTGTAGGTTTAATCATTTGATGGTTTATGGGAGCAGATGTTTTTACAGCTGGATGCCCTTCCTAACGCCAACCCCAGTGAGAGGGAAAACAATAGAGAAACAAAAATTGCATCTCTTGAAGTCGTTGAAAAAAATGAAATGTAACTCACCACACAACAAACTTTGCTTTTAAATTATGCGGACTGGCAATACGGGCCGTTGAAATTACAATTTTTGATGGTTCAATCGGAAGTTGAATGCTTGAGGGTTTGCTGAAAGATGATTGGAGGGATTGACTTACTTACGACCTTTGGCAAGTTCACGAAAACATGGAATTATATAAAACAAACAAAACAAACATCTCGAAACGTAACCTCATTAAACAAGAAATACTCATGTAGAACATCATACAGAGTGTCACCAGACATGGTTGAGACAGGAGAAGCGATGACAAACGTAGAACCACCAGCACAGGTGGGTGTGTTTTTAGGTGTGGTGGTGACGCTGGTTCGGATGGCTATCGTCATGTACTCTGAAGAAACAGCGAATAATGACTTAACAGTGGATGAGTTTAAAATGTGAAGGAAATCATTGAGTTTGGCAGCTAAAAGCAGACTTTGGTGAGTACTCACTTTCCGTTTTATAAGAATAATACAAGTGACAAGTAAATGACCTGATTAAATATCCAAATAATGAAAATAATAACTGCACAGAGAATAGTAGGGACTCTTACTTGTTTGTTGTTCAAGAATATCTTGATACGAAACAAACGAAGCAGTGCTTGCGTAACTAAACAATGTCTAAACAGGTAATTAAATCAGGTGACAATCAACGAAATTTGTCTACCTTTGCCGCAGGTTGGGCTTCAGGAACGAAACTGAAACAGAAAAATGCAGTGAATTCAACAATGTGTAACATTTCCGATTGGTTGAGATCGTTCCACAATCAATTTTACCAAGAAAACAAAGAAAGTCCAGTGATTATTAACAAAAACTTATCTAAGATTATTCACATTTTTTCTGATTTTTGATTTTATTGTTATTCTTTCAATGATTTTAAACCTTTCCTTTTTAATACTTTTATCATCTTTAAGGGAAGAAATTTGCGCGATTGACAGGTCTAAAAACTGTGAATTTCGGATGAGGTCCCTTGGAGGTTCGAGTTATCGGGAGTGCACTGTATTTTTAATTGCATGTTAAGTGACACTAAAAAAACGAGAGAAAAATTGAATTTCATGGAATAAATTTTCGCCGATAACGCCATTTCATTAAGATTCACGGAATTTCATTCTCATTTAAAAAATTTCTTCCCTTAAGGTACTTGGCAATACAGGATACATTGATAGCATTTTTTATAAACATGCTGATGTGTATATATTTTTGCCTTATTTCCCAAGTAACAAGTAAGTAAATTTAAGTACTTGGTCCATAAGGGGTGTTCAACATCCCCTCGCAGCTCTCTGACCAGCCAATCGGGTGGATATCTACAGACAACTTGTCTACAAACTGAATTTCGTTTGATCCGTCGACCGTTAGAAGAATAACTCTCCCGCCGAAGACATAGGCAACCGTTGTTACACACACTTGGTCGTTATGCGCGGATTCAACTTTCACGCCTGGCTTGAAATTACTCAATCGTAATCTCTACAACAAATCATAGATAATCCCTTGAAACAAAGTGATTAATTAACATTTAAAGAATTTTGAGTTGTTTTTTTGTCAAGACACGCACCTTTTTTCCAACTGACAATGAAGATGGATTGGTAGATTTTTCAACTAGGCTGTCTGCAACACACACCATGCACATCTTCCTGTCGCTCCCTAAAACAAGAACGTTGAAGTTAACATCAATCAATTTTGGTGAAAGTAACCATAATGATAAGCACAAATTTGATTCACCAGTGCCATCATCATCATAAAGCATGCAATAACAATGATGATGATTCAACCAACCAAGAGAAAGACTAGTGATAAACGAACCAATCAAGAGAAAGACTGTTGATAAATGAACCAATCAAGAGAAAGACTGGTGATAAATGAACCAATCAAGAGAAAGACTGGTGATAAATGAACCAACCAAGAGAAAGACTGGTGATAAATGAACCAACCAAGAGAAAGTTCAGTGGTTACACAGATTGTCACAAAATTGATTTCTGGAATTTTTTTCATGAGCATATATTTCCTAAAATGTAGAATTTTTCGGTTCAATTTTTTAACTTCAAGAGACTCAAATACCATTTTTAAAAATACATATGCATAAAAACCCATGAACCAGAATCTTGATAAATTATGATTGGTGTGAATTATTGCATGTGAAGCATAAGAGAATTCGCAGCATTGAAGTCAAGCAACAGTTGAATCTAAGTTGAATCTTCCCTCATTCCTGGCTCAGAACATTTCTACTGGAAGGGGAGGAGGGGCATAATAATTTTTGTTTGTAGCAGAGTATACCACAGGAAAAGCAGCATGGCTAAGGAACTACCTGAACCAATAAATTTAAAGAGACAAACCTTGAGGTGGTACAAAGAGTTCCAAATATTTTGAGGCACACCAGCCTTTCGGGTAAATTCCTGGACATTCAGCAAACCCGTAGAAAGTGTGATGCGGTAATCCAGGAAGTAAATCTGTAGTCACCATGAAATAGTGTGGACCCAGCGATTTGGTGACAGTGGCGGGTACAATGAGGTGCGGGTGATTGGGGTGAATCACTTCAACTTTGTGACCAAGCCGATATGAATGACATCGCAGCACTCTCCTGGTCTGTGGTTAATAAAACAAAACATTAACAGTCCTAGTCAATGAAACAAACAGGCCTGTCAACAAAGAGAAGCACAAAGAAGTGGCTTTTATTAGAGAAATCTGTACACAATATTTCCGCATAATAGATTAGGAAGCCACTACCAAATGTAGAAAGGTAGTTAGTAAGAATAAGTGAATTTTCCTTGAGTCTGCTCTCTTGGTGAACTATTTCAGTTTTTATGCTGCAAACCCAGACTCTGTCTCGAAGATTTGCAAAAGTCTTCTGCTACAAAAATCGACTTGTTTGTCGAGCATTTAAATGAGGTTCCTGAGCAAATATTTACTTTTAATCTTGTTTTGTTTTTTTATCAAGGTGCATGTGTGGAGGTTAAAATGACATTTGGAAATATTGTGTTTGAGAAAGAGAGAGCAATATATAGAATGGAAAGTTTGAAGTTGTTTTTAATTCCGTCCTTGTGGGGATTGGAATGAGTTAAAGAATACCTGGAAAAGAAACATACAGTAAAAAACATTGTTTCAGACTTTATTAACCATTATTATTACCTTTTTAAACAAGCTGTCTGGTGCAATGAGAGCACCTGTCAAGCAGTCAGCTAAGAACGCTTTCCACACTTTTTGTGTGCAAGTAATACCTGGAAGAATAGAAGAATAATTATCAACACATAAAGAAACAAAACGCAAACCTCAAGCTATGATTATTCTATTGTGAGTTCTGAAGGGGTTTCGTAAATAGTTTTTATTTTTTCTCAGTTTTGTTACCATTTTTTATGTTCTTGGTAAAATAAGGTTTTGGTGGTATTTATGGATGGGCTTGTGAGGACGATTTTTGTCTTACAGCTATATATATCCATGGAGGCAGCTATGAGACGGGAACTGATGTATTCGACTTCTCGGATGATGATGTTAGGATGGATGATACCACATGGGGACTCAGATTTGCATATTTAAAAACTTGCATCGATGAACGATAATTTGTTTCAAGTATGCATGGGATTCAAGATAACGGCTAAAAAATCTGTTTAATATCTACGCCATTATGGTTGTGCTATTATTTGGATTCCATGTTACATATTGAGTTTTGCTTTCGGACAAAAGAAGCAGTCATAAATGTTACAATATTATAAAAAACAACTTTTTGAACAGTTGAGCACAACTTTTGTATCATTAAATAAAATAATTATATATATTATTTATATATTTAACCCCGTGCAAGTTGTATTCATAAATATATTAGTTTGTTAATATTAGATGTGTAATATATTATATATATTATATTTCTAATATTTCTATTATTTATATATTATATCCTTGCAAATAAAAAATCAACAAACTTTCCAAATCGCAATCTTGGTCATTTTTCTTTCTTTATATTTACCATGTTTGTGGAATTCAAATTAATGTGTAATTTATTTATTCTTATATAAATTACTCAAATAAATTATTAACTTCTAAGTGAACCCCCTGAATTGTAAAATCTTTTAAATGCCATTATCTCCTTACCAGTAAGTTTTCTTAAAGCAAGGTCTTTTAGTATTTTCTGTTACATTTTGAATAAGCTTTCCAATGATATATAACAATGTACGTTTTGAGCAAGAGAGCTTTTGTTACTATGGAAACATATTCTGGTCCGTAAAATGCCCAAGATGTGATATCTACAGGTGGCTCCCAGGCTTAAAAAGTTCAAATCGTCATAAAAATCAACTGTGCTAAATTTCATGCTTCTAGAATGAAAAGCACAATTTTTGCACGATTTGACTTGACTAATAGTAGACCAATTATTTGCGGTACCTCTCCTCCCAAGACAAAATCATTTTTGCAAAGCTCAATCCTAACTTGTTGGAGCAATGAAAATGTCTCATATACAGAAACTTTTGAAGTTAGTGAAGATTACTTAAGGAAAATCAAAACATCTCGTGGCTTGCGCAAGTTCTTTACATATGAGAAAGATAAATTATGGACTGAAACAGATTTCTAATGGAGAAATTCGTTGTGATGTGAATTTCCCATTAAATGTTTTGCTCATCAAAGACGACCAGAAATATTTTTGGAATTTTTCCTTGGCACATGTTACCATGGACAACCAACTTTAACTACATTTATAACTCACCTGTCGGTGGCTGCAGCACGAAACCATGGTTTGCGCACCAAGTTATCGGGTACAGTTCCTCAGCTTGAAAGTTGCACCAAAAGTCATGAGTCGGATCATCACCGAAGCCATCGTAACGTATTTTCAGTCTATGGCCGAGAACTTGTATGACGGTGCCGACACAAAAATTTACAGGATTATTAATGTCAATAGCTTCAAGCTTCATGCCACTCTCAAGTCCAACCACATTTTCCGTTGTCTACAAAACAATGTGATTTCGTATACTTTATTTCAAGATGTAACAGCAATGTTTCTTTTAAAAAATGTACATTTCTTGATGACTGTCAAAAAAATAACTTGACCATTTTATACAAAACTTTTATCTTAGCTACAACAATAAGAAAATTATCTCAAATCTCTCCTTCACATTCATGTCACATTAACATATTTCCACTTATTATTAGTCATATATTTTAAAAGTCATTCTTGTTTTTGAAAAAGTGGAAGTCATCATAGACTTTATCATTGAGAGGTAAATGAAGAACTATGGAAAATATTGTATTGTTAAACAGATATTTCAAAAAAATAGAGAAAAATAAAAAATCGTATCATATCGTAAAAATAGAGATTATGAATAATAAAAATAAACCAACAAAACAACACCAAAGCCGCAAAGGTCGTCTCTGTTAGATCGAAAGTACACACCGTGGTTTACTTTATGAGGTGCAGTGCAGTTTAGTGGACCAGGAGGGTTGTACGGATATAGGAATAAGTTTTAAGAAAAGATAACTTTGCAAGAGTTTATCGGGTGAAGGAATCCAACTGTAGACTCAAGTTTTATAATAAAATGTTTGAGAAATCTTTCGAGTTTCATAAGTTTCGAAGGTCGTGAATGACAGAGACAGCCTTTATGAGTTTTATATAAGTATATACCTGTTGTGGTTTAAAGGATAATCATGTCAAAATAGTTTACACTGACATCACAATAAAATAGGGGAATGAGACCTAGAGTATTTTAAGTATTTTGGCTTTTAACAATGTGCAACGCAGAATAAAAAAAGAGTACAAGAAGATTAATCTGACTTTGTAGAGATAATTTTTGTGATAATTTCGATTAATGAAACTGAAAATATATTCACATCTCAGAGACCCTTGTTTTCTTACTTTGTTGTTTTTCTTTCTTACTTACTTACTTGTTTACTTTAAAGACTTAAAACTTAAAATATGTACAATAATAAGAGACCATTTCACTACGGGGATGGATGGAAATACATTTGAACATTTCTCGCAAACCGACCTGAACAAGAGAGAATGCTGACGGAGAAGCTGATCGTTCCCGCAGGACCTCTTTATAGTATGCCAATTGCTTTGTGTGAATATTATCTAAGAAAATATGCGGGTTTTAGTTTTGGGTTTACAAACAAAATTGCGACAATTACTGAATGAAATGGGACAGGAAATATACCTGACGTTACAGGTGTGCCAGAGTTCTTCAACTAAAAGCAAAGCACAAAATATTATTACATATTTATTTACATATTTCTCATCCTCCATGATATAATCTGGCGTACAAAGATTGTTCTAAACATTGTTAGAAAGTCAGACACAAGTTTAACTACCCTTTCGAAACCTTGGTTATCAATGCAGATATTTTTAACTCGAACTGGAAAAGAGGTAAGTCAGAAATTCATAGAAAAGAGAATCTTTCACCGTAGGCCTTTCAAAATGAGTTTGTGATTAATTTTACCAAGAAAGACCTCTGTGAGTTTGTATACAACCTTCCATCAAGGCCAGAAAATGAAATTGCCCAATATGCTACTTGTCTTACAAACAACATATCAAGGGAGTACATGTTGTTTTTTTTATAAGCATCATCATCATCATCATCATTCGTTTTTACGTGACCTTTTCCACTCAGAGTGGGTTGCACGTTTTCAAAAGATGATATTCCCAATAATTGTGTAGGTTTAATCATCTGATGGTTTATTGAAGCAGATGTTTTTACAGCTGGATGCCCTTCCTAACGCCAACCCCATGAGAGGGAAAACAGTGGTGAGTTAACCCACGCAAGATACCAACTTTGTATTTTAAATTCCGTGGCAGCAGTGCATAAAGGGCATGGGTGCTTATTTCCATGAGGTCAAAGATGTTACATGACCCGCATGATGACGCACAAGATGTTGTCTTTGAGATTATTTTGTGTTTATGTATTTGATGAACTTTTCATTATTTGCAACATTTTGTTTTTTAAATGTAAATAACCTTTGAAGTCAAGCATTGTTTTCTTTATGTTTGAATTAACCGATTCCCGCAGTTTATATGTTTGATTTTAATGTCTGGAAGATCAAAATGACAATTTCAAATTTTAGATTTTTTCTCAATAAGCATAATTTGAGCCTCAACAAACTTTTGCAATAAGCATACCCCAGCCTGTTTTCAAAATTCTGATTGCTTATGAAAAAAAACAAGTATCGTATCCTAACATAGTTAATGCAAGAGTTGTACCAACTAGCGAATTTTAAAAAAATCAGCCAGTCATTACCAAAGTTTTTTTCTGTGTTTGATTTCAAACTGTGCTGTCAACAGACAGTTTCTACATTCTAAAACTGAATTGCTATTGTTACCATTTTGCACATTTCCAAGCAAACTTTCGAGCAATGATTTTGAGTGCCACTCCGTGTGTAGTACTTGTGTATAATCCCTTGACAGAAATGACAGTTGGAAGCATCCAAGTCCCTCTCAGAGTAACTAATGACTGCTTCTGAAGGATGAACAAGAATCATGGATGCCTATAAACAATCCTTCAAAGTGAAAACAACATAATTACAATGATATCAGCTATATTCAATTTATGATAAATATGATAATTTATTACAATTTATATTTTTTTTGGAATGGAACATAAATATAAATTTTAATAAATTATCATAAATTAGTAATCATAAAGTTATCAAAAAAAAAAAATTCATTTCAAAAAGATCTTTTCATATTCAGAGATTACACCTTAATGAACATAAAACCACTCCTTTTACAAAGTTTTTATATAACTATCACCGTACTTCTGTTTGTTTAGTTCCTTTTTCTTCCTCCATTATTATCTTCTAAGAAAAATAATTCACTAACATTCACTTGCGTATTTATACTTGAAATTATAAGAGTTGATTGGTTACTAGCAATAAAACATTTCATCTATGTAATTTCTAGAGTGTATGGTGGGTTATAACCATGAAGGATGGGTTTCAATAAATATTAAGAATATACCTGTAATTATATATATATATATATATATAAAACGTAAAAATCACACAACTGCTATGGAAGTACCATTGGTGTTTACTTTATTAAAGAAACCTCCCTCCTTTCTCTATACACCTGCAGGGCCATTTTTATGATTTTTCCAAGTTATAAATAAATTTTTGAAATGCCTCGCACCAAAAAAATGAGTATATACATAGTTATAAATACTGAATATATATACTATTTGCTTTCGACTTTGAGATAAATGATGAACACTGAAGCGATAGAGGCTTATATATCTCTGAATATATATACTCCCTCTTTGTAAATTAAATGTTGTATAGACAAGTGTTTTTTGTCTGGAGATAACGAGCAAAGATAAAGAGCGTGTTAAATTTTTTTTATTATTATTATTGTAGTTGCTCAAAACAAGGCCTTAAAGGCCACTTGTGTGTAAAGAGCTACAGGCAAAGTTAAGCAGGATTTAAGATAGCGATGAACCTTTGATTTGAACAGTTGAAAGTTAAAGTCAGAAGGAAAGCAAGTAGATGGAAGAGAGTTCCAAAGTTTAGATGTTCGCGGGAAAAAAACTGTTCTTATAGAAATCTCTGTTAACTATTTTGAAATTTTGCAGATGCTTATCCCAATCATATATATCATTTTGAACTTGGGGCAGTTCAAGTGCAAGTGGGTGTGTTGTTCAATTGCCATCTAAGCCCTTAAAAACAACGTCACCCATCTTTTTCTTTCATGGTAAACTATATTTATACCTCTTGAATTTACGAGCAAAACTAATTGCACAATACAAGCCTAACTCAAATTTAGCAATTTGTTGGCCCAAATAAGTGTACCAGAACTTAACCATTTGGAACCCTCAATATTTCCCCTCAAAATTATATAAACAGTAAACTGAACTTAAAACAACACTTTGAAAAGAAAATCAATATTAGAAATATATATAATAAACAATATTTATAAATATATAATGATCATGATATTCTACGACTAGCTAGATAGTAAGTAGCTAAGTAAATCAGAAAATTGCTAAATATGATTAATATTCAGTAGAATGAAATTTATAAATTAGTTAATTTGTCATATTGTGGAGAACACAGAACCCCTTCAATTTGAAGTTCTTGTTCACATACTTTAGTAAATAGATATGTGGAAAAGTTATCAATCAACATGAGTTTTTGCTAGAATTTTTAGAAAACACGCATTGAAATAAAATGACTTCATTGTAAAGTTGTCATAATTTATGCAAAATCATAAATTAAATATGAATAAACATGGCGAAAGTATTTGTTACTAAACGAATAAATTAGAGTAAACTATAGGTAAATATCTCAGGAAGCTAACAGATAACTTGCGTTTATTTTGCCTTTCGGCTAGCTTTTTATAACGATAGATGCATAATTTTACCTCGATTAACATGCAAATTAAGTTAAGATATTTACGGTGATCGTGTTATCTAGCTAGAAGCTAGTCGGAAGCCAAGATTGTTTTTATAGATTTATAAATTCATGCTCATTTTTGAAATCTCATTTTGTTTTCTCAACTATTCTTGGTGCATCAAATTGCCAAAAGGTAATAAGCTCAATAAAAGTGATTTAAAAAATCTTTAAAAGCTGTAAAGAGACAATGTTGTACCACTTGTTTCATCCTCGTCTCAGACCTCAAACTTTTGATGTATGTAATAAACAAAAAGAATGGTTAATTTTCTTTAAAAATAAACACATTAAAATCACAAAAACTTTCTGAACAGATACTTACACTTGTTTGAGTAGAAATTCGTCGCGATTATGTTTCAATGAAGCATGATAACAATGCCTTCAAATTATCCAAAGTTGTTCAGATAAATTTTCCGACTAGTTTTATCTCAGAACATCATGAGCCGAGAGGTGTTTAAATGCGCATGCGTGAAAAGTTAATCTTTAAAATTAGCTTGCGTTTTGATTGGTCAATTCAAAAAGGAATGTGCCTTATGAAAAACGCGTTGGTTTACATTTTGATCGATTAAAGTTTTGTTTTGTTCATTCGTGGAAAATGGTAGCCCATACATCAAATAAACTTCGCTCTACGTTAGAAATCGTATTCAATATTTGTAAACACACTTCGGTTTTTCCAACGCTTCTTTCATGACATTATATGCTGCAAATAAAAATCTAGGGTTGTTTTATTAGACTATTCTTCCACATTTTTAACACGGATTAAGTGCAAATATTTGAATTTTTTTTGCATTTTTCTGCGGTAACGTTTCATTTAACGTTTTTACCAGATTGTATTAAGCATTCATTCTTTATTTGAGACATTTTTGTGGTTTTTGGATTTCAAATGTAATGAACCCGATCTGTCTCTCTACAAACAAAACTGCAAATTTTTGTTTCATCATGTGCAGTTTTTATATGTGCCTTTGTCGGGAACAAAATGGTAGATTAAATCTGACCGGAGCATGTAGTAAAAAATAAAAACATTGATAATAATTAGATCAATGATTTCACAATACTGCAAATAAATCGTCAAATGGGAGACGACGATCTTTCAAATAAGTAGTCTGTAAACCAACGAAGGGCTAGTCCCCTGATTCCATACAATTTCATCTTGTCAAGTAGACTGCCATGCCCTAGCGTGTCGAAAGCTTTCGATAAGTCGATGAATACTGCTCCTGTGATGAAACCTTTGTCAGCAGACTTTCTAATTGTATCTACAAACAGGGTTGTCGCTAGCTCAGTTGACCGATGCCGTCTATATCCGAACTGCTTTTCCGATAGCAGTTTGTTGTTTTTGAGATAGTCAATCAACTGACGGTGAACCGATTTTTCCAGAATTTTCGAGATGACTGGCAGAATCGAAATTGGTCTGTAATTGTTCATATCTACCTTTGATCCACTCTTGTGCAATGGTATTACTAGAGCGTTTTTCCATTCTTTTGGTACTTGACCGGTGCGGAGAGAGAGATTTACAATGTACGATATCGGCTTAGCGATTTCAGATGCCACATCTTTTAACATCCCTGGAGAAAAGTTATCGATTCCAGTAGATTTATTTCGTTTTAGTTTTTTAAGTTCTCTTTCTACAAAGATCGTTGAAACATATCCAAACTGAAAAGATACGTCGGTCTGTATTTGTAGCGGAAATTTCGCCTTCCAAAAGAACTCTTTCAACTGGAAAGATTTTTCTTTGAGTGTTTTGGCTACTGATGTAAAGAACTGGCAGAAACTATTTGCTTTCGATTTATTGCTGTCAGGATCCACGCTAGATTTCTTACCTGGAAAAATTCTTTTTATTACTTTCCAGAATTTCCCCCGGGTTATTTTGATGTTCAGTTAGCATAGCTTTGTGGTAACTGTTCCGAGCCTTTCTTATTTCGTTTGTGCAAGTGTTTCTTAATTGTTTATACATATCCCAGTGTTCTTGTTTTTGGGACTTTCGGAACTTTCTCAAAATGGTATCCCTTTGATTCATTTTTCGCTTTATTTCGTGATTGAGCCACGGACAAAAACTTCCTTTTACTCTCTTTGTAATTGGCGGTGCATGCTTATTGAAACTGCTGGACACAATGTTTCTGACAAAGTCCCATGCCTTATTAACGTTTTTAATGTTGTATAAAGGCTCAAATATTTCACTCGACAATTCTTTTTTGAGATCCTCTGGAGAATATTTTGAGTAATTTCTACAGTTTATTGTTCGTGGTCTTGTTTTACTATGATTAAGCTTCCTCACAACTCCAATTAAGTCGTGATCGCTTAGACTTAATGGAGCGGTTAATATGTTGGTAATGTTCTTTTCATTTGTAGCAAGTATGACATCGATTAGTGTACTGGAGTTATTCGTGACTCTTGTAGGTGTTTTCACTAATTGTTTAAAACCGCTTGATGACAATAAGCATTTCAGTTCTTTACAAACACTTTTGTTTAGATAATTGACGTTTATATCACCCAAGAGTATTACATCATCAAAGTGAGTTTGCGAAGTATGAAGTTCGCAAGTACGTTTGCGAAGATGACATTACAATACCAGATACTTAGATACGTTTGCGAAGATGACATTACAATACCAGATACTTAGGTACGTTTGCGAAGATGACATTACAATACCAGATACTTAGGTACGTTTGCGAAGATGACATTACAATACCAGATACTTAGATACGTTTGCGAAGATGACATTACAATACCAGATACTTAGATACGTTTGCGAAGATCACATTACAATACCAGATACTTAGGTACGTTTGCGAAGATCACATTACAATATCAGATACTTAGGTACGTTTGCGAAGATGACATTACAATATCAGATACTTAGGTACGTTTGCGAAGATCACATTACAATACCAGATACTTAGGTACGTTTGCGAGGATCACATTACAATACCAGATACGTAGGTACGTTTGCGAAGATCACATTACAATATCAGATACTTAGGTACGTTTGCGAAGATCACATTACAATACCAGATACTTAGGTACGTTTGCGAGGATCACATTACAATACCAGATACGTAGGTACGTTTGCGAAGATCACATTACAATACCAGATACTTAGGTACGTTTGCGAAGATCACATTACAATATCAGATACTTAGGTACGTTTGCGAAGATGACATTACAATATCAGATACTTAGGTACGTTTGCGAAGATCACATTACAATACCAGATACTTAGGTACGTTTGCGAGGATCACATTACAATACCAGATACGTAGGTACGTTTGCGAAGATCACATTACAATATCAGATACTTAGGTACGTTTGCGAAGATCACATTACAATACCAGATACTTAGGTACGTTTGCGAGGATCACATTACAATACCAGATACGTAGGTACGTTTGCGAAGATCACATTACAATACCAGATACTTAGGTACGTTTGCGAGGATCACATTACAATATCAGATACTTAGGTACGTTTGCGAGGATCACATTACAATACCAGATACTTAGGTACGTTTGCGAAGATCACATTACAATACCAGATACTTAGGTACGTTTGCGAGGATCACATTACAATATCAGATACTTAGGTACGTTTGCGAGGATCACATTACAATACCAGATACTTAGGTACGTTTGCGAAGATGACATTACAATACCAGATACTTAGGTACGTTTGCGAAGATGACATTACAATATCAGATACTTAGATACGTTTGCGAAGATCACATTACAATACCAGATACTTAGGTACGTTTGCGAAGATGATATTACAATATCAGACACATATCGCAGAATGTCAAAGTTAAAACTAATTCTGTCCTTCATACATCCGAAACTTTCTATTTTAATCCGGCTGAAACCACTTATGAGAGCTCTGTATATTGGTTGGGGAGACTTTAACATCCTCATCATCATCTACTTGATTTGAAATCAGCATCCTCTAACTAGTAAACCTACCAATTTTCAAAGCAAACGGAATACTTTAATCTTTGTGCCAGATCTTCCAAAAGAAGGTATGAGGAGTGAAAATATCCCAATTCCGGTACTTGACCTGAAATTAGCATCCTCTAACTAGTAAACCTATCAATCTTCAAAGGAAGGAACATACGAGGCTCTATAATTTGGCATTTCATGTTTGCTGGATTTTGTGTCGGTTGGCCTGTACGACCATGTCAAAACCTTTGGCGCCCACTGGGTCTAGCCACGCCCACTTTTTATGAGCCCCATAACTTCCCGTGATCATGAGGATTCTAATTTGGTATGGCAAGTTCAGATTGTTGAAAGTAGTTACTGAGAGAGAAATGATTTACGACGAAATGAACTGCGACGAAATGAATGCGACGAAATGATCTGCGACGAAATGAACGGGAACCGACTCAGTAACTACTTTCAACAATCTGAACTTGCCATACCAAATTAGAATCCTCATGATCACGGGAAGTTATGGGGCTCATAAAAAGTGGGCGTGGCTAGACCCAGTGGGCGCCAAAGGTTTTGACATGGTCGTACAGGCCAACCGACACAAAATCCAGCAAACATGAAATGCCAAATTATAGAGCCTCGTATGTTCCTTCCTTTGAAGATTGATAGGTTTACTAGTTAGAGGATGCTAATTTCAGGTCAAGTACCGGAATTGGGATATTTTCACTCCTCATACCTTCTTTTGGAAGATCTGGCACAAAGATTAAAGTATTCCGTTTGCTTTGAAAATTGGTAGGTTTACTAGTTAGAGGGGTTCCCGTTCATTTCGTCGCAGATCATTTCGTCGCATTCATTTCGTCGCAGTTCATTTCGTCGTAAATCATTTCATCGCAGTTCATTTCGTCGCAGTTCATTTCGTCGCATTCATTTCGTCGTAAATCATTTCGTCGCAGTTAAAAAATTAAAACGAGTGGCTTTGAGCAGTTTATTTCGTCGCGTTCATGTCGCGCATTTCGTTGTAATGCAAATAATGAAATACAAACTGCAAACAAATAAAGTAAATGTCGTTCTAATGCCAAAATTATCATACAGTTTTAAAATTGGTTGGCTAAGTTTTTAAAATAAAAATGTAATGAGTTACTATGTTAAAGTTTATTTTCGTAAGGCATTAGTTATGTTCAGAAAGCAATATTGTGTGCGACGTTTCTCAGATATTGTGGGATGTTGCCGGTGTTGTATGAAGCTACTACTGATTTGATCCTGTCATCCACCACTTTATACTTCTTCTTCTTTTGCTGAGTCTGATGTCCAGCTTGAACTTGTTCGATTTTATTTGCTACTGCTGATTCTTCCAGGCGGAGCTTCGCGACGAGAGCTGACATGGAAGGATGAGCTTTGCTGACAACACGGTTGAATGCATTATGCCATCCCTCTAAAGAATTAGTCGTTCTTGGAAGATCATCTTTGACGCGTTGAAATTGTGACCACATCGATGCTACGAAAGTTGGACGACGGCGTCGAGATCCTCTTCCGAAGTTTCCTATATAGTTCGATTCAAAGTAATCAACAATTGGATCCAATTCCTCCGGAAAATTCTCATCGTTTGTTAATTCTTCAAACCCTTTGATTACATCATCTAATGGAAGGAAAGCGAGTGCTGCTAAACATCGAGAATTAATTGCAAATTCTGGATCTGTTCTATACCGGATTTGTAGACCTGCTTCCTGAATGCGTCTCCACAGACTTTGACTGAGATGGAAGAAACAACCATGGATTGTTGCATCTGAAAACTTTTCTTTAAATGCAAGTATGGCAGCTTGTTCAAAATCCATTGAAATACAATTGGGATTTAGTTCTTGATCTGGATTAATATCCTTTAAAAATTGAAGCATAGCAGCATATGAATCTCTCGATTTATTCTTCAGCAGAACGTAAACACATGGAATTGTTTCGGAATTTCCAAGTAAGGCATGGATAGTGTAAAGCTGAGTATATGCATTTGGGGCAACGTAGAATGTACCATCTGCAAGCCAGTTTGCTGAATTAATGAGCATATCCATTCCTCTTGCGGAAGCAAAAAACACCATATTTTCTGATGAGCATCTCATGAATTCTCTGTTATCGGACGTGCACTGAAGCTTTCTTGGAACTATATTCACCTCGGTTTCGTCATCGTTCTCATCATCTGGCTCAAGAGCTGCTCGTCGTTTCCTTCGTATGATTTGTGAAAGTGCTGTCGTCGTCGGTAATGCTGGTGCAACCACAACAGGAACTTTTGCAATTGCTTGTTGTACAATATTCTTTGCTGTACTATCGCATTTGGTTGCTTTCGAACGAACTTCCCCAACAACTGTTGCCACTGAAACACGTGCTGAAGATGGAGCATGCAAATTGTGCGCTGTTGGTAGTTTTACAACTTCATCTCCATTGCAATGCATTCGTGCATTACACGTTCTCAATTCACATCGCCAGTATATTTTTCCATCAACTGTTCTTTCTTTTGTATAAACATAACCCTCAAAAACAGCCTTATCACTTCCTCTATTACTTTTAACAAACGTTATCTTTGGCATGATGACTAATGAATTGTTTCTCTGTTTTGAAGTCCGGGACAAAATGAAATGAAATGCGACGTAGCGATACACAATTCGCCCGAATTGTCGGGCGCGTAACGAATATAAATTGTATGTCTATAAATGTATATACGCGCATATTATTCCTTAAAAAGAATTAAATTATAACTCTAAATTACATTAGGAGAATAATACTATACTTTGGTTTTCAGGTTAATTCACGAGGAACTCGACCAATCGTTAGACATTAGCGAGGTTACGAAATCAGAACGACAACGACAATCGTGACACAAAATTTTTTTTAGAAATAATATTTTCAGGCGAAATCTCATTGTGCATTTTCGAATGTCGTGACCGATGTGAAAATTCATAATTTGGCCATGTCTATAAACGGCAACGTGTATATTTTTTCAGTTCATGTTGCAGATAATCGAAATTCTTCGCGTGAGCAGAACATATTGAAAAAAAAGCTATTAGAGTCGATAGAAACATGTTGCTACCGACATTATCTTTAAGATTTTAAAATAATTTGTAAATGTTTACATAAGTTTTTACTAAGTTAACTGTGGCTCCATTAAAAATGTTTCGCTGCGAGATGAGTAACTAAACATGACATTTTAATTTTGCGTAATCATCACTCTAATAAGATGTGTGCCTGACGATTATTACAGAATAAGTATAAAAGTATTGCTGATTTCTTTAAACTGTCTGCAAGTGTTTCAATTTTATTGTTCGACAATACAAAAATAATTCTATTTTAGCAAGGCAGATGCCCAATACACGCAATAAATTATTTGCATTACAACGAAATGCGCGACATGAACGCGACGAAATAAACTGCTCAAAGCCACTCGTTTTAATTTTTTAACTGCGACGAAATGATTTACGACGAAATGAATGCGACGAAATGAACTGCGACGAAATGATTTACGACGAAATGAACTGCGACGAAATAAATGCGACGAAATGATCTGCGACGAAATGAACGGTCACCACTGAGTCTACATGACACGCAGGAACACAGACAAACAGTAGTTACTGAGTCTACATGACACGCAGGAACACAGACAACCAGTAGTTACTGAGTCTACATGACACGCAGGAACACAAACAGTAGTTACTGAGTCTACATGACACGCAGGAACACAGACAAACAGTAGTTATTGAGTCTACATGACACGCAGGAACACAGACAACCAGTAGTTACTGAGTCTACATGACACGCAGGAACACAGACAACCAGTAGTTACTGAGTCTACATGACACGCAGGAACTTAGACAACCAGTAGTTACTGAGTCTACAAGACACGCAGCAACACAGGCAACCATCGATATGTGAGTGAGCCCCCGGTTTTTAGGCAAAACAGACTTGCAACAGGGGGTAACGCATTTAAAAACAATTATAAATTAAAATGCTTATTTTTTAAGAAAGTTTACTACAAAACTAAAACAAAATCCTGAAAAAATCTTTTATAACATTTTCGATATAAAAAACCTGAACATACAAACAAAATTTTTAAAACAGGAGAAATAATATATTTTTCTCGCTATCATATTAGCACGTTAAATAAGTTTTTAAAACTGAAATTCGAAAATTCCATATGACAAACACAACAATATTGACTGATTAAGCGAGTCAATAAAGACAGAAAAAAAGACAGAATTTTTTTCCAACATCGATATAGGTAAATATGAAATGAGTTGGATGCTTTTGGTAAAATTAGGTGAGTCAAAGGGGGTGGGGGATCAATCGTTACTGCTTCTGTAGCCGTTATATAAGTATGTGGGTGAACGCGGGAGTCAAGGGTGTCTTATGACGCATGCTACATATTTGCACTCTTATGTCCCACGTAACTTCAAAACCTAAAAATAAAACATCGATAATGTATGATAATTATGATAATGTATGCTTATATGTCACAGGTAATGCACAAAATTCTGAGATCAGAAAACGACATGAAGCCAACAGAGAGACTTCCTACATGTGGTTATCAATGGAGGGTGCAGACTTCATAATCTAATAATGGCGTTCATTAGCAATTACTGCAAAACATAGATGGAATAAAATAAAACAAAAAATAATAATAAAACGACAAAGAATAGCATTTGACAAACAGCAACAATATCAAAAGACAAATGAACAAAAAAAGAAAAAAAAGGTCAGAGTTCAATGGGCAGAAAAACGAACGAAGAACTGTAGTAAAAATAGATAAATAACTTTAGATATGTTTCGAACAGAAGAGCACCCATCCGAAAATCTCCCAAATCAAATACATTCTTTTAAAGTAACTTTCATTTTCAATAAATAATAAATATCCTCAATTATTCTCTTGATTTCTTGGAAATGGGGAAACACGTACCTTCACTTTCTGTCTATTCATTTTTAAACAGCCATTGGAACGAGAAAGGACATTTTACAGACTAGAACAACTTCAAGCTCATTCATAGGTTTTACCAAATACATTCTGGTCTGCAAAATGTACATTTTTCTATTCATACGCGCACAATCCTAGATATTACAGCTGTTACCTTTGGAAGAAGCGAGTCTTCAATATTCATTGTCTTTGCGTCACACACGTCCTTTGAAACGATACACAGATATTCACCTTGCTCATCCGGACCGTAGTTGTAATTACTACCAATGTTCAGAAGCTAAATGAGACCAACATTATTATTACAAAATTATTTCATTCCTTCAGGAGAAATGCAAAAATTAAAAAATAAAATAGAATCGTTAATGTCAAAAATTATCAAGAATTGATATGCCCATTTTTACTTTTCGGTAATGATCATATTGAACCTGCACTCTATGATGGCTAGCTGTTATATTTGGATGCGTTAAACAACAATGCCTACAAGAATGAGAGCGCATCATCACGTCTAGTAGAACTAAACTCCTGTGATCTCGCAATTTCTTATTTATCATGCGTTCAAGTCAAAGCTAGCTAGTTTTAAACAACATTTCTGTCAAATTTTAGGCATTTGTTAGCAACGCGGCGATTGCGCAGTGCATAAAACAATTTGATCGGCAAAACAGACGTTTCTGTCGAACATCTCCATGCCTATGTGCGAAAGCGTGCATCTTAATGAGAAGCATGGGACCAAGCGTAATTTTCAAATATAGATATAATTTAAAATGTCCAATGAAAGAGTGTAAAATGCTAAAATATATATATATATATATATATTCGTAAAGGAATAAAACAGCTTTTTAATTGGGTTGACATAAACAAGATTTGTAATTGTTATTAGATTCTGATGGCCGAACATAACATAGCCAAAACATGTTAACGGAGATAAAAAAGTGGTTGATGTCCTTACAAAACATTTTCAATTTGTGCTACAAACATCTATTATATGCACTTATGCGTTTTTTTGTTTGAACATTTTCATTTGGGACAATTTTATTTCTAAGAAAAGCAATAATGAGAATTCAGAATAATTATGTATTTATAAATATTTATGATTTTAAACAAACCATTTGTTATTATTTACACCGGCGCTGATAAGTTTACATGCATTTAATTTACTCGCTTACTTGCTCAAATCGCCAGCCATCTGACATGTTGGAAATTGTATGGGCGAGTTCTTCTTCCTCACACTGCAATACTCTATACACATGTTTACGTCCAACCTGTGCCAGAAAAAATCCAAGTTCACACTTACCATGTTCACACTTACCGTTCCGTTTAAAGTATATAGTGATTGTAGAAACAAGAAGGCCTTAGTATATCAATTGCAACATTAGTACGTCAATTGCAACCTTAGTACATCAATTGCAACCTTAGTACATGAATTGTGACCTTAGTACATCAATTGTGACCTTAGTACATCAATTGCGGCCTTAGTACATGAATTGTGACCTTAGTAGATCAATTGCAACCTTAGTACATCAATTGCAACCTTAGTACATCAATTGCAACCTTAGTACGTCAATTGCAGCCTTAGTACATAAATTGCAACCTTAGTAGATCAATTGCAACCTTAGTACATCAATTGCAACCTTAGTAGATCAATTGTGACCTTAGTAGATCAATTGCGGCCTTAGTACATGAATTGCAACCTTAGTACATAAATTGCAACCTTAGTACATAAATTGTGACCTTAGTACATAAATTGTGACCTTAGTACATCAATTGCAACCTTAGTACATCAATTGCAACCTTAGTACATCAATTGTGACCTTAGTAGATCAATTGTGACCTTAGTAGATCAATTGTGACCTTAGTAGATCAATTGCAACCTTAATAGATCAATTGCAACCTTAGTACATCAATTGCAACCTTAGTACATCAATTGCAACCTTAGTACATCAATTGCAACCTTAGTACATCAATTGCAACCTTAGTAGATCAATTGTGACCTTAGTAGATCAATTGCGGCCTTAGTACATGAATTGCAACCTTAGTACATAAATTGCAACCTTAGTACATAAATTGTGACCTTAGTACATAAATTGTGACCTTAGTACATCAATTGCAACCTTAGTACATCAATTGCAACCTTAGTACATCAATTGCAACCTTAGTACATCAATTGCAACCTTAGTACATCAATTGCAACCTTAGTACATCAATTGCAACCTTAGTAGATCAATTGCAACCTTAGTACATCAATTGCAACCTTAGTACATCAATTGCGACCTTAGTACATCAATTGCGACCTTAGTACATCAATTGCGACCTTAGTACATCAATTGCAACCTTAGTACATCAATTGCAACCTTAGTACATCAATTGCAACCTTAGTACATCAATTGCAACCTTAGTACATCAATTGCAACATTAGTACATCAATTGCAACCTTAGTAGATCAATTGTGACCTTAGTAGATCAATTGTGACCTTAGTAGATCAATTGTGACCTTAGTAGATCAATTGTGACCTTAGTAGATCAATTGTGACCTTAGTAGATCAATTGTGACCTTAGTACGTCAATTGCGACCTTAGTACGTCAGTTGCGACCTACCCTTGGAGTAGCTTTGAGTCGTTCATTTAATATTGTGATGAGAGATTTTATGCTATAGAAACACGCTTCTTCCAACACTCCTGAAACGAATATACAACATTATCAAACAAATATCATACCAGAACACAAACATCAAACAATTTTATTTTAACAAAACTTTTTTAGTTGCAGAATTGAACGTTTGCCCCTTACTAGGGCTCATCAGCAAAGCATTGAAACAGAAAAAGCTTTCTCCTACTTATTATAAATACCTCTATGCTCTAAAACAGAAATAGTTTAAAACGCCCATAATTAATGACACTAAACTCTCAATTACATACCCTCAGCAGAGATGCCGTCATCAATGATTAGTTTGCCATGACGTAAGTAATTCAAAATTGGTCCAAAATACTTAGGGTCCCTGTCAATCATGTACGCGCCAGTATAATCCTATGTTAAACATGCAGAGGAAGTTGTGATTAAAGAGGAGCAGTTTGATACAAAGCAGATTAGAAAAAAAAGGTAAAAGCGTTTACATGTATGGCGTAAATAGTCATCTTCATTCAATTCAACTTCATAAACGCTGAGGCAGCGTATTCATGTTGCTAAGTGATAGGTATGACATAAAAACCTTTTGATACCTTGTCTGATGGCAAATCTGGATCATCTGTAGCCAATCTACCAAGAAAACTGTCAGGCTCTTTCAATAACGTTGTTTTTGTTGTCAGGAATGTTTGCCCACCAATGTTCAATTTCAACCAGCCTGAGGTACACCCATTTGTTGCCATAATATTTCTGTTCAGATAACAATAATGGATATGTCATAAAATATAGGTTTGCTTTCAAAACAGTTCAACCATGATATCTTATTCACTTTTGTTTTGTTGTTTGTTTTTTCAATCTTATAGATTAATCAAATTTCAAATAGGTAAAGGCCTTATTGTTTCTATCTATATAATACTATACAATAGATATATGTTCTTTCGAAACTTTAGGTTTATGTAGAAAACACAGCTGATTTTGTAAGTTCCTAAGTCTTGTAAAATATGTAGTTGTTGTTGATTGTTGCTAGCTGGCTATTCCGTAATTTAATTTTTATTTAAACATGGTCGAACAAGTTATATGGAATAACTTTAACTAATTCGATAGCTAACACCTTGCTTTTACCACTTTTGACATTATAACATTTATTATGATGTGATTGACACATCGCCAACCAACAATACCACAAGTTAAAATTTTTAGTCCGCTGTTCGAAAATACTTCAATTTTATTCATTCAACAATGTTTGTTCCAAGCTAAAACATATCGTTTAAAGTTCGCGATATTTTGTTTTTGCGCCCACAGCTTTCACGTTGTTGATATTGGCTTTCGGTGTTCCGTCAAAAACAAATCAAATATTAACAACAATGTTGACTGTAGCTTTGTAAAATCACAAAAAGCAGAATCTAAGATGAACAAGCCTACAAACATGCCTGTTTTTTGAGTTCAGTCGCCAGTCACTACCGGTTTTTGCAAATATAAAATGATGTTTTGGAAGAAGCACAACAGTTTAACCAGTCTAAAGATAACAAGAGAATAATCAAGTCTTTGTTTTTATATAAATAGCGTTGCACGCACATTTTTGTCCCTTTTGTAGAATTGAATTGGCTTTAAAAAGACGACCACAAGAGATTGCTTTGTGTGAAAAAGTTCATTTTGTATTATATGTACTTTTTCAATTGATCTATTCATCGAAACGAATAACTCTCTAGTCTTCCAAAAGAAATACAGTCGAATTCTTGATTGCAACAAATTCTTCTCTTTTTCTTCGCTTTTGACGTCTGTATTTTCTTCATTTTTTTGTTACATTTTAATCATGTAATTTTAATCTACCAGATAAAAAACCTTCATTCATTATCTACAGAATAGAAAGTTTAAACAATGTAGATTAAAAAAATTTCCTATAAAAGAGTTATACAATTGATGACGTAAATGAAAGCAAAAATGGCCACCCAAAAGCTCGAACCTTTCGGTATCTCGAACAATATTTCCGATTTTCTCTCGTTGTCTCGAATTTTTCCCTAAACATTTGGCAATTCTTCTCTGGGTTGAGATATTTGCATTTTCGAATGTTTTCTTTTGGAAGATTCATTGATTGAATCGAATTGTTTGTTTGTTTTAACGAGGCTTCCAGAACGCTCATTAAGCATTATCATGAAGACCTCGACTTAGAGTTTTAGTGTATTTAATTGCTCCTATTTGTGCTATGGTTATTTTTGATGAAATACGGCGTTGTTTATTTATAACTGCTCACTAAACAACTTTGTGATAGCATGGTCTCGAACCCAGAACCTTTCGGTTAAGAGCCAAACGCCTTACCATTGCGCATGCGCCAGGTAGTTCATTGTGTTAAACGCTAAAACACGCTAGCAAAGTCAGAAGACAACGGGATCAAAATTCCCCATGTTTTTTATCGGCAAACCTAAAACCCAGCGATATTTTAAGCATATCTATCAAGTCCTTTACAGGTATCGGAATCAGAAGAATTGTGCGGCTGTGTATCAAGGGTGACAAAAAAACGAATTCCTACCGAAAATTTCTATCCTTCAAGCAATGAGGGATCTTGTTTCCTTTTGGATGCTGTGTTAAAAGAGACTGTTATTAATTGTTTTGAAAAAGCTGGTATCAGCGACTCAAACCAACAGATGGCAGAAACTGATGATGATGATCCGTTCCAATCTTTGACAGGGGAGCTTGAACGTTTGCGAGAAGTAGATCCTAGTATCGTCCAAGAAAAGAACTCTTTCATTGGTTTAGACTACGATGTAGTAACCACCAGCTACTGATGGTGATATCGTTGCTCAGATTTTAGAGCCTGATTTTGAGAATGATGATGATGAAGTTGAGGATAATGTTAACGAAAGTATAGTTATTGAACACCCAGCAACTCCCATGTGATGTTTAATTAGAAGACGCGTTTGAAACGCTTCGCTAAATAGTCCAAAATACGGAAATAAATCTCTTGCACTGAAACTTAAGATCCAAAGATGGAAACTGTAACCTGATCGTTGTTGGCGTTTTTCGGGAAGAAAATATAATGCATTTAGCGAAGGCGATGTTCCTTATTTTCAACCTCTTTTCCGGTATCTCGAACTTGATATCGAGAGTCGACTGTAATGGGAATGACAGCTTCAATTTGGTACGGAAAGTCAAATCTTTTCATATCTTCACCTAAATAATGAGTGACTATTAATACATCTTTCTTAGACTTATACAAGTTCGCAGTAAACCACGTGATATCGATGAAGAAATTAAACTTGACATTAACGGAAATTGTTTAAAACGGGTAAAAGGCTAGCTTCTACAGTGAACCGATACAACATTTGACCCAACATTTCGCCAAATTACTAACTACATACCATTGAGCTATTCAGCGATAGGGAAAATAATCAAAATATCAAATAATCTCTCTCCCATTCAACATGAAATAACTGAACTTACGATATTGATAATTAACGCTACCCTTAAAAATGAAGATTTGTAGGAGTGCCTTGCTGGTGAAAACTGGTGATCGAACGTCTACTTGATCACAGCAACGATTTCGCAAATGTATACAAAGCCAGGCCCTACGACACATAAATGTAAGTGGGGAGGGCTAAGTTACTGAGCACATGTATTTAGTACCACCCGCCACTTTACCATGGTTGGGGTGAACGGGCCCGAAAATTCTTGAGCTTTTGACTCTCCTACATTGGCTTAAAATGGGTTAAAATTTGTTTTTTAATATTTTATAAAGGCTTAATTGTCTCAAAAAAATTGTCCTACAAAAAAATGGGGTGGCTATAGCCCCCTCAGCGTAAAGCTGTACCGAACTGAAAACAATTACATTACAGTAGTCCCTACTACTCACTTATTTCCAACACTCCTTGAAATCAACTCGCTTTTTAACGTGTTTAGCAAGCTATATCTTTGTTTCTGTTATTCATATTATATACATAATGTATTTTAGTTTATAACGTTTGTTTTGTTGTAAATTGCTGAGTAGTAAAGTATATGGAATGAAACATAGGGGAATGCCCTTAGAGATCTAAATCAGAGTTTATATCAAATTCGCCGTTCGGGTGATATATTTTCAAAATCATCCTCTCCTTCCAAGCCGTTACTGGTGACTGAAACTTGTGCATAATTAATGTTTTCGGCGTACTTCTTGCTCGGATGTAAACACGATGATGCGCTAAAAACCGAAATTACTTTCCCGTTACACTCAGTTTCGAAGTGGCTTGAGTACAAGATTGTCAAATTTAGAATAATACAACAACGTATAAACAAATAGTTTGACGCCAGCAAATTGTCACCTGAAATTGGTCACTCATTTTTTATCCCCGATATCCGATGTAGCATATTCAAAGATATATATACAGGGACCGAGTAAAATAGTTCGAGTTATCGGGAGTTTTCATAAGAAACTATTAGGAAAGGGGAATGGAAAAACAGTTCGAGTTAACGCGAGTTCTTCTTAACGACGGTTCGAATTATCAGGATTCTATTGTATTTATATTTTTTACAAACATAGAAAATTGTTAGCGAATTAATACTGGAAAAAAAGAAACAGCAATAAAACAACGCAGTAGGTACATAAATAATTGAAGATGGCCACCAATTTACCAGCTTTACGGTGTGAATGTCTCTCCTCTCGCTTTTACCGGTAGATAAAAATACATTGAGATTTTTATGAGGAAAGGTACTTGTGTACTGGTTGAAGCAAGGGATGTTGTTTAAAGATTAGATTGTTAGATTTTGAAAAAAGGTTCTGAATAAACCCTGTTTTTTGTGACCAGCAATTTTTTCACGGCAACCCTTTTAAACAATTAAGACCAATAGTTAATTACTCCCGATAAGTGGGACACTCAGGGGACCGATGAAATCTGTCCCGCTTAGCGAATGTCCCACTTAAGCGAATGCCTATATTAAGTTAGGAAGTTCAAGGGACCGAGAAAAACCGTCCCACTTAGTGAAAGTCCCACTTATCGGGAGTAACATGATGGAAAGTTGTATGTACTAATTAATGAATTACAACTTGAACTTAGTAAGATCATCACCACGTGCCTCGCAATAAGCATGTCATTTAGAAGAGATGCCGATGTCACAATCAATTCCACAGGTTTATATAGAGTGCCATAACTAAATAGGTTCTATGGGTTCAACTGACTCAATACTCTGCACAACAGCCTTCAATATTAATCAAATCTGTTGCTTGTTTTCAATGTTGCATTCATACATTTTATAAAGAAATGCTATTCCCACATTTTCTGTCGATTAGTTGCAAATTTGCGCGCAATTTTATTGTTGTGATCACAACCGTGTACAATATATCATAGACCATTCAAAGACAGTGGCCACACTTATTCTAAAAGTATCTCTTTAATTTATTCATACGAAATGAATTACCGTTTGAACGTGAATAATTGTTCAATGCTCTATTTTCAGTAGCATTTTTTAAAGGTGATTGCTTGGTTTCATTTTCCAAAAATTGGGCCCATTGTTCGTAGCTTGCAACCTTAGTACGAAAAGAAATAAAAGGATATATAGATTACAGCATGGCTAAACATCATCCTGACCTTATATTTTGTCGCAAACAGCCTGGTGTTGGTAAGAAGCATGTTTTTTTTTATGCAAACCGTATAAAATTCTGAGATTAAAGTGCTAGTTAGGACTAGAGCCTTTGTCCTTTGACAGGAGCGAGTTCTTGTATTAATTTTCCATCATTTTTTTAAGAGTAGTTTAAAGAAGATAATTTTCAGGTACCTTTTCCCACGTACTTTTTCATTTAGTAATTATAATATCTTAGGTTTTTAAGTTAGGCCACAATCACTATTGAATCTTTCCCCCACTTTGTGTTGGAATGGTCCTAACAGGTGGGCGAGTTTCATCCACAAAAGTGGTCTTTAACAATCAACTTCCATCTGTTTTCATGGCTTCAATCAAGGGGAAGTAGTCAAGTTTTACGTTTCAATTTATTTTTAAAAATATGCAAGGTCCTCATTATTTTAAGTTTTCATATCTTCATGTTTTTGTTATTTTTTTGGAGTTTTTCTTTTTTTAGAGCAGCACAAATATTTAAACCGAAGAAAGGGAATGTTTGTTTTGTAAAATATCCAGATGACTTTTGTCTTGCCAGTTTCATAGACAAGTGACTTGCTCACTATAATGTCAGAACGTTTATTTTCTAATAAACATCAGATTGGGAGTTCGTAAATAAACGTAACATAAAAATAGTGACATTTTTATTTTGAAATGTTGTCTTTTTCTAGTTACTCCGTCCGTTACGGTCCATTCGGTTACTCCGGGTCCATTCTTCTTTCTGTGCTAAAAATTAGCATTCAAGCCCATAATATTAATATTAAAATTATCACTTTTTATATCTATTATTAATATTGCATTAAACGCCAAACATCTAGAGTAAAATCCTTAGTTTGTAAATGTAAAAGGTTGAAAGTTGATTGTCAAAATATCTATTAAAAAATTAGTTTTTCAAAAATATTTAAGTTAAAATTCGTCATGAGTTGAAAAGACTTATTATTACACATCCAACTGGAACCACAAAACACAGACAGATTGTCCCACTTAAATTATCCGTAAAGTCAATTGTCTTATCTTTTGTGTGGTTTATAAAAGTTTGTCAACAAAACTTTTGAAAATTTTTTGAAGCTTTCTTCAAAATGTGATGACAAGCAAAAATTTAGCGGATGATGTCATTCTGATGAGAAAAATATTTGATTTTACATAAAAAATATCATATCATGCCTATTAATTAATTAATTATATATTATAATATATATATATATATATATATATATATATTATTTTTAAGATATATATTTTTAAGATATATTAAATCTATCTTAATTAATTAATTAATGGTCTTTTAATTTCGCAAATTTTGATAAACAAGGTTAATTTCATGGAATAAGGTGGTATATGTTTTCATCAGGAACATTTTTATTTTTGAAAAACAAATTGTTTATTTCTAAGGCAGGGTGACATCCCGGAAGTAGTATTTTTGTGAGATGCAAGTATCTTAAGTAACGTTGAGAAAGGCAAGACCTTATTAAAAGTCTAATTGCCCACTTTTGGGAAACACAGCCCCCCAAAAAGTTAAGTTTGTAAGCAATGACAATTTTAAAAATGATCTCATCTACTCATTTTTTATTTCTAATTTCAGCCATTGGGAGACTTTGCGAAAAAGGTAATAAATTGTTACTTCAATAAAAAGTGAATGACAAAGTCTGTTGAGTCAATATTTGTGTACCGCCATGTTCAGGCAATATGTAATAAGTTGATGAATATGGAAATTTGTTTTGAAGATGATGGCAAATGTGTGATCTGCGATTCGTATGTTCGACCATGCACTTTGGTTCGAATATGCGATGAATGTAACTACGGTTCGTACCAGGGCCGATGCGTGATTTGTGGGGGACCAGGCGTTTCGGACGCTTACTATTGCAAAGAGTGCACGGTTCAAGAGAAAGATGTGAGGCTAACATTTATATCACAATATTGTTGTCGTCTTTCTTTAAAAATAATAATTTGTGAACAATGGAAGTAAAAGTTTATGTTGTAAATAATTATAGCTTGCTGCTTCAGGTGACTTTTTACTGTTATTTAGAGATATTGTGGCTAATTTACTTACAGTAATTTGGTGCTACTGAAATTTAGTTTCTTTACATATTCGGTGACATCGAAGTAAAAACGTTTGAATCTGTTCCTTACTGATTCTTATGCTGTTTTTCAGAAACCTTCTTTCATTTTCTTGAAATTGCTCCTAGAAAACTCTTCAAGCGGCTTGATTTTATTTACTTGAGACTTCAATAATCTTCCCACTGTGTCTCTTCTTGATCTAAGACGAAGGCATTGGTAAACTAACTTAGAACTGACTGCTTGTCAGCCGGCTGAATTGTGTAGTGTTTAAAAAGTAAGGTTGCTTTGTTTTAATAGAGAGACGGTTGCCCAAAAATCGTGAACCTGGGAAGCTCAAAGACCGATCTTTTCTACGAGCGCAAAAAGTATGGGTTCAAGAAGCGTTGAATTGTTGATCTCATCTTGACGTCGAGGATTGCTGCAACATCCCTGAAAGAAAGAGGATGGTTTTGTTGAATTATAACTATTATTTTTGCTTGTTTTTTTTAACGAGAAATACTGGATAGTATTTTGTACTTTTTCTCGAAGAATAACTTGCAGCCTTTAACTATTATCTGCAAAACTTTCAAAAAGAAAAATAATCAAGAAAATAACCTTTGATGTTAGAGAAATCGTTGAAAATAGTTGTCTAGAATTGTTGTGTAACTAAAGATTTCCCAAAATCATTATTTACAGTTAACTCTGATAGCCTTAACAGATTATAACAAAACTAACAATTTTTACACCTTGTTTGTTTTAATGACATCTTAATTCCCCCTCGTGTTTATTATTGATGACTGTTAACAGTCAGTACTTAGTTTTTAGCCAGTCGTGTCTGACATGAGATAAAGAGTGGAAATTCTATTTCTATTTTTATTTTATTTCAAATGAAATTAGGGATATTTACTCGTCCGATGCAAATTACCACCCGTCCAAGATGTATTTTTATTGTCCTGTACTGTCGGACAAGTCTACTGTTTATCTTACCACTAAAATATTTAGAAATATTTATGTACATTTAATAATAATAATGACCCAATATTTTTAGTAAAAACAATACACTATGCACTCAGGGGGAACGCATGAAAATGACCTGCTCTACGCTGGATTCAATCAGGATCAAGGTAGGTTCCTATTTGAGTCTATTGGTGTTTGGTTCTAAAAGTAATTGCTCTCTTCAATGTGGTTTTAGAGGTAGAACGTTGCTTTGATTGAATCCAAAATAAAGATTTTTAACGTATTTTTTACAAAAAGTATTGTGAAGTTAACAAAGAATGTGCTACTATCATGTTTCGGGGGGCTATTATTATCAAACATATATCAGCGGGTAATACAGGATTTGAATTTGGGCGGCGCCAGCCGTCCACAGTGAGTCTTGTGAAGCGAAAAAATGCAGCTAGGGGGTCTGGGGGGGGGGGGGGGACGCTGCAAGCAGGATGAAGTTTTACAACAAAAACAACTTTTACGACTTTACGCTTAAATTACCCAACTTTGGTACCACGTTCTTGTAGAAAACGATTATAATTTTTTTAACAAAGAAATCAGTGTAGGAAAACAAATAAAACGTCAATAATAATAATCTGTCAATCATTTTAACTTTTTATGTCAGGAATGGATGCTAGGTGAATGCTTACATTATATATTGCTATCTCGATTGGGGTCTAATACGAAAAAATTATTTTACACACTCCAAATGCTTCGCCAAGAATTTATATGCGCCAACATGACGCCAACACCCTTATAATCACAAAAATACGTAAATAGTAAATATTCTTATGATGAAGATACAAGGTTTTTTTATGAAAAATTCGGAGATTATCTTCTACAATCGTAGAAAGTTTCATGTATATAGATACTGGGAATATTAACAAGGTTATTGAATGTTTCATTTTTCCTATGGATTTTTTAATTATCAGAATTTACAGGGGGCCCCGTTGAGGGGCTGTAACTTTCGATTGCCGCCTGCCCAGAACCAGTTCATACGAAGACACTTTCACAAAACCAATAAACATGCAGCAGACTCTGAAGAAAATAAACACGACATTTTAACAAAATTATCGATCGCGCGTCTCACAAAAAAATAATCGATTGAGGCGCGTGATTGATCGCGCACCTAAAAACTTAAAAAACTTTGAAGTGAATGTATTCCCACGTAAACGAAATTTACTGTGCAACGAATGAAAAAATTAGTTTGTTGTGATCTGTTTAAAAGTGCTTTGCGAGTAAAGTTAAGTTATACATATTTTGTTGATATTTCTACTGAACAAGAGTCATGGTGCGTGGAAGAAAAAGAACAACAGGCACAAGTCATAATAAAAATGCTAAAACGTACAAATCTGAAGAAAAAAAGAAGCGCTGGTAACGAGGTTGGTAGTTCAACGTGGTATTCCCAACACCACCGTCATAAAATTAACTCGTTGTCGCATTCTTTAGTCTGCAAAAATCCGAACTTTTCTTTAAGGCTAGAGGTTTATTTTGCAGGATAAAATTGGACATCTTTATATTGCGTTGTGTAATTTAACCACAATCAAAAATTAAAACATGTCGGAGCGAGACGGACATGTAAACACAAAATCTGATGAAATAACATCGCTTCACGTGTTGAATATCGAAGAAAATATTTTGAATTTGACATCGTTCGAATTAATGCCGCAAATCTACTTCGCAAAAATTCTTCTTTGCATTTGTTGAGTTTTATATTTATTTCCATTTTTCAACGTTTTTTTAAAAATATGCATAAACCGTGTCATACGCGAGTAAAACATAGCTTGAAACGGTAATAGGAAGCACTATAACCAGCTCTGTTTCCACATGCTAACACCCAATGCCCTGAAGAACAAAATGTAATTGATCTGTCTAGTAGTGACCTGCATGTAACTTTGTAGCGAGTCACTAACATAGCCGCCATATACAATTGTTCTGCGGGTGGGTGCACACCAATGCTGGATCAGCTGATAGCTGCAGCACATTGGAGGGATTAAGCGCTTCATTATAAATATGACTTTCAGGTGAGTGCGCATATTGTTTTTTTAGAGAAGGTAAAATAGAATGCAAAATATTGTTAACACATGTTTTTTTATTGTTAACAAATTGACTATTTGCATCAGAGATAAAACTATTTATAATAAAATAATTCACTTTCTAAGTCTGACAAAGTAAAAGAAGCAATTATGTTCAGACCTGGCCATAAGGAAATTTGCAGGTGCGTGGTCAATCGGATCAGTAATTTTGGTTTATACAATTCAATTTTCCGCATGATTTTTGTGATATGCTTTAACTGGCTTAACTAAGAGGTTATGATATGTTGGTTTGTTTTAAACAAGGCTTCCAGAACGCCAATTAAGCATTATCATAAAGACCTTGACACAGAGTTTTAGTGTATTTAATTGCTACGGTTATTTTTGATGAATTACAGCGTTTTATATTTATAACCGCTCACTAAACAACTTTGTGATAGCTTGGTCTCGAACCCAGAATCTTTCAATCAAGAGCCGAATGACTTACCATTCAGGCCACGAAAAACTGAAATGTTGGACGCTCGTAACGATTATAAATACTTTATATTCTTGTGTATTATTCCTTTGAGAAAAAAATTCTCTTTAAAGAAATATTTAATTTTTTAAAGCTAATACGCAGAACAAACATTTGGTGAATTAATTATGCACAATCGATTGTCACGTGTGAAAACAAGAACAAAATGCAAATGACGTTTAGAATGTCAACCAACTGACACTTATAATTAATTGTGCCGTAGTAATACAATTATCCTGAAATTTGACAATCACATATTTAACTATTTAACAGAGAACAGTTTTTGAACCGATCATATTGGAAAATGTCACGGCACATATTTTCACTAGCAAAATACAGCTTTAAAAAGTTAAAGTACGGTGACTTCTTGAAATTAGGAAAATGTGCGAAGTTACATAACCCGTTAAAACCTAGCTGTCGTGTTTATTTTCTTCCGAGTCTACTGCATGTTTATTGATTTTGTGAAAGTGTCTTTTGTTTTGTAAACAAAACTGAATGTTTCATTGTGGTTTGATCTTTTGTTCTTCCATCGAATACAGCATAGTTCTTCTGCATTTATCTGTCTCTATGTTGAATGGAACTTTTAAACAACCTGTAGCATCGTGTGTAAACATCTTTGTCGGTTTTCTTCCTTTTTTCTATCATTGACGTCAAACTTTTTAATAATCAGGGTGTTAGCCAGGTCTGAATTTCTTACAGCATTTTATCCGCATTGGGAATTTCCTCCGTAGCCCTGGCCTCCCCAAGCAAGTCCCCATCTTTTAACTTAAAAGTGCTCTAGATTGGCTATAACAGACAAATTGAGAATAATTGCTACAACTCCTACCTTTAAAACTAAAGACTTTTTCGTAGCGTATTTTATTATTATGGCTATGTTTTCCTCAGAAAATAAATTGCCATTATATAAGTTAAGCAAAAATAATTGCATTCATTAGTTACAATGTTTATTCATCTTAATTCATTTTAGTCCACCAACGAAAACTTGTAAATAGTCATCACTTGATAACTCCGCCATTCCTAACCCCTGAAAAACTATTTTCATAGTGAAGATACCTTTCATTAAGCCAGATATGGGGCTGTAAAGACATTTTAAAAATAATTTTTATTTTTGGGGTTAGGGTTGCATAAGTAAAAAATTTGGAGTGATAATCTAAGTGTCAAGCTTCTTATATCTCCTTAACCACTGGTCGGAATCACTTAATATTTAAAATATAACATCAACATAATATTTCATCGACAAAAAGTCCAAATTGATTTTCACATCAATGTCAGATATCACACATGCATGCACAGTACCATTTCACCACGGAATACTTCAAAATTTGGGCCCAAATTTGCCCAATAATAAGGTATTAGGAGTGAAAATATCCCAATTCTGGTACTTGATTTGAATTCAGCATCCTTTAATTAGTAAACCTAGCAATTTTCAAAGCAAACAAAATATTTTAAACTTTGGGCCCAAATTTGCCCAAATAAGGTATTACGGGTGAAAATATCCCAATTCTGGTACTTGATTTGAATTCAGCATCCTTTAATTAGTAAACCTACCAATTTTCAAAGACAACGGAAAACATAAATGATTTTATATTTTTTTAATTTTTATGATTTTGTTTAGGTTGCTAAAATATTTTTTTTGCTTGGAATTGGGAATTTTGAGTTTGTAGGCAATTGGGAATACCGCGTATTGCGCGATGCCACAAGGCTGGCTAACACCCTGATAATATATAGATATATATATGTTGAATACCATGATACAAGATTTCCCCGCGTTATAGATTTGCAAGCATATTGTCCCTATGAATCAAAACTTTTTCAAAACTAAAATGCTGTGAACAGTCACGGCATCAATAACAAACTTATTTAGCAGTATTTTCATGATCACAGGTCAATGTTTACCGCTAAGAAAGTTGAGTTGAAACGCAGGTCTATCAATAGAGGTGGATAAACAACACATGTTTTAAACAGATTGACACATTTTCTTTTTAATTAATACTCTCTGATTTCAGTGATAAAGTTATAAAAAAAATTCACTGCAAAATTTTGAATTTGGGGCGTCGATCAACAGCGCTTTGATATTTGTCTTGTATTACCCCCTGTATATCTATAAAGTGTGAGAGATGAAGGGAGAATGCATGTTGCTTTTCCATCAGGTTGTTTTGCTTGTGGCATGGAGAATGGTTTTCGAGTTTACAACTGCGATCCAATTAAAGAAAAAGAACGACAGGGTAAGACGTGGACATGGCTTTATTTAATTCTACTTTATTTTGCAAAGAAATAGTGTTTTCATCGCACAACTTTATTATTTTTACGTAGTAAAGCACGTTCAGCGCAGGGAACAGAGATGTGTAGCTAAAATGAAAAAATATTTTTGCATAATAACAATATAATGATAATAATAAAAGCAAAAATTATTTCTTTGTTTGAGCGAAAGTGATACTGAAACCTTTAATGTGAAAGATTTCGTTGGAGGTTATGACAGTTAATAATGCTTATTTAGATTTCAATAATGGCGGCATTGGTTACATTGAAATGTTGTTCCGCTGTAATTACTTAGCGCTGGTTGGTGGGGGGAGAAATCCAAAGTTTCCTCCAAACGAAGGTAATTCCCATTACACATTTGTTTTGGTTGTAATCAGATTCATTGTCGTACGAACCAATCACACTTATTGTTGTACGAATCAATCACATTCATTGTTTTATAAAGCATTCACATTCATTGTTGTGTGAACCAATCACATTCATTTTTTTATGAACCAATCACATCCATTGTTGTGTGAACCAATCACATCTATGTTTGTGAACCAATCACATTCATTGTTTTATGAACCAATCACATTCATTGTTTTATGAACCAATCACATTCATTGTTTTATGAACCAATCACATCCATTGTTGTATGAACCAATCACATCCATTGTTGTGTGAACCAATCACATTCATTGTTTAATGAACCAATCACATCCATTGTTGTATGAACCAATCACATCCATTGTTGTGTGAACCAATCACATCCATTGTTGTGTGAACCAATCACATCCATTGTTGCACGAACCAATCACATCCATTGTTGTGTGAACCAATCACATCCATTGTTGTGTGAACCAATCACATCCATTGTTGCACGAACCAATCACAACCATTGTTGTGTGAACCAATCACATCCATTGTTGCACGAACCATATCATATATGTATAAACATCATTCCCTCACTCGCTATATTACATTACGTTAGAAAACTGCTTTCTGCTATTCATTGGCTGTCCATCCATTTCAGTTAAAATTTGGGATGACTTGAAAAAGAAATGCGTAATCTCATTGGATTTCTCTAGCGATGTGAAAGGCGTTAAACTGCGAAGAGACAGGTACAAAGTAGCTGACTCACACAATTTTTGAAATTAAGAGGTTAATGTTTCCACGACACTATAATCTAAAACAAGAATTGAGCCATCATCTTTGAGCCATCATCTTCGAGCCATCATCTTTACAGTTTTGTTTTTAACTATTATAATTTGAGGCATAAACGCTGAAGTTGGGTGTTAAAAACAAAACTTCACAGTGACTGATCTGCACCAACCAAAGACAAGTTGGCTCCTTGAGGCTTTTTGCTCCCTTAGTTAAAATTTATGTGTCCTGATTGCCTTGTGATCTAAGCTTTCTCAACTTCACGTTTTTAGCTTTTTGGGTCATCCGCATAGAATATTAGTGCGGCACTTTATAGTGGTGCTTGTTTTGTTTGTTTACCAGTAAAATTGATGTTTTGCAAGTGAGAGAACTTATCTCACCGCCATCTTGATGTTTTGTAGAATCGTTGTTGTCCTTGACACCATGATTAAAGTGTACACGTTCACACAGAACCCTCAGCAGTTGCATGTGTTTGAAACATGCCCTAATCCAAAAGGTATTTTAACTCTCTTAAGTTTGTGTGTTTTAGTGATTATTCTGAATTGATTTTTATTCAATCCAACAGATACCGTCCTTTTGGAAAACCAACATTATCGTTAGTCCGCAAAAAAACCTACCTGTCCGGAGTGATATTTGGAAATAACTCTCCCTTCGTTTTTGTCTCTTATTTGTTTTGCTGTGCAAAGTCTTGAAAGCACACTATGTAGTTTGTTTAGACAATGTAATACAAGTATTGACTATGGTTTTCCCCTGATTGATTTCATTTGTCACCGTTGTTGTTCAGGCCTATGTGTGCTTTGTCCAAGCAGTAGCAACTCGTTGTTGGCGTTTCCCGGACGGAAACCTGGTCACGTTCAAATCATCGATCTGGCCAGCACAGACCGTCCTACCAATGAGATCGATGCACATGAGACCGTTCTCAGCTGCATCACAATGAACCTGCAGGGCTCCAGGCTCGCTACCTCCTCAGAGAAGGTACGTTAATTAGCATATTGATAGGCCCAACTTGAAAGATAAAATGTGACTAGTGATGCGATCAGTGAGTATGGACCAGAAAGTGAGACTCAGGCAGGTAACTGTTCGTGGCAAATATCATTAGTAAGAACAAAATCACGAGGCTTACACACACAAAGATGTACAAATTTGATGGAGATAAATGTGCTGCATATACAAAATGTATGACTCATATGCTGGAGTAAGTGACAAAATACGTGACAGTCAAATTCACAAGTGACATCAAACCGCATAGAGGTATAGGCTATAAAGGTCTTTGCAGTGCAAGCTCCCATATAAAGGTCTTTGTAGTGCATGTTCCCATATAAAGGTCTCTGCACTACCTGTAAATTATTGTGGAAAATTGTTCACCAAAATAAATGTTTTCATTTCATTACAAACGATACCTACTGTTTCACCGTTTACAAAACACATTATCCAGTGCACACCATGGGGGTGGGTCAATAATTCATGTTTTGATTTGATATAAGCAAACAGCATGTCCTAGTATTTTTAGTGTTTCAAGCCAACTTGGTATCTTGCAGGGTACGTTGATCAGAGTATTCGACACATCCATCAATCAACTGCTGCACGAGTTAAGAAGGGGAGCCAATAACGCCACCATATACTCGTATGTATCATGTTATAGCTAACATTAAATTTCGATAGTTAAGATCAAATTTAGTTAATTCATGATAAGTTAAACGTATATGTTTCTTCTACATTTTAGCATCAACTTCAATTCTGATTCGTCGTTACTATGCGTGTCAAGCGACCACGGTACTGTACATATATTTGCCGTAGAAGACACTAGGAGGAATAAAACGTCCAGGTAGGAAGTAGTAAGATTTTATGGGGATTGGCAGTTTTCTTGTAACATTTGAAACGGACTTGGTTTAATGAATTCACGGTAATAACAGAAATGGACGCTAGGTATTTGAATCTATCAGCCTCGCCATGTATCATGCTTTTTGGAATATACATCGCATAATTCCAAAACTATACATATTTTATTCATATATGTTTAAAGGTTTAATAGAATTAACAAAAAGCCTTTTTGTGATGATTCATCAAAAATTTAAAATCAATCACTTAACTGATATATATCACATAGCTGCCACGGAGTTTTAAATACAAGTTGGTACCTGGCATGGGTTAACTCACCACTGTTTTCCTCTTTCTCGGATTGGCGTTAGGAAGAGCCGTAAAAACATCTGCACCAATGATGATGATGATGATGATGATGATGATGATGATGATGATGATGATGATGATGATGATGATGATGATGATGATGATGATGATGATGATGATGATGATGATGATGATGATGATGATGATGATGATGATGATGATGATGAGAATCTACTTTTTCGAAATAAAAAAGATGAATGACTTAGCTTTTTCCTCCCTTCACTTTTTAAAGGTTTTTTGCTTTCTCCTTTTATTTTTCTTCCTTTAAAAACTTCATTCTTACGCAGATAAAAGGAATAGGTATTAGTAATTACATCATTAACGAATGGAAATTGAAAGTGGAAATCATGAAGTATTCTTGAAAACCTTCGAACTTATGTAAAACCGTCTTTATATTGAAAGCTTTAAACGTTTTGTTTGAAATCATAAAATCCAACAAAATCTGCAGCTTTTATGTCATTAAACGCACCAATCAAAACAAAGAATTAATCATTGACGTCATCAAAACGAACTTTATTCAACCAATCAAATCGTTTTACTTGGTCACACGTTGTTTTGCGTTTTATGGTTTCATTTTTTAAAATTGTAGCTAGAAGGTGTGTGTGTGTAGAATTCCAATAAATCTTTGGACTCTAGTATCATTATATACATTACCTGCTTCCTACTTTAGCCTGTCGTCATCCTTACTACCAAAGTACTTCAGTTCAAAGTGGAGTTTCTCTCGGTTCCAAGTCCCCAACGCCACACAATGTACGTGCGCGTTTGGCGCGGATAAAAACTCTGTCATCGGTAAGCATGTTTGTGGATGGCGATCACAGATAGGGGGGATGGGTGGCGATGACTTCACGAGGGTGTCAATTTCTTTTAATGCTTTTTAAACCTTGTATTTCAATATATCATATTTTTCTTTACTATTTTAATTCAAGATGACTGGGTTAACAAGACCATATTTAACAATTCTTTCAGCTTTCATTCAGAAATTAGGTCTTCTTGCTTGTTGACAACCCCGTTTAGTTTCAGGGAAATGTTTTCTTACGCTCTCCTCCTTTGTGTGTTTCCAGCTATATGCGCAGACGGGAGTTACTACAAGTTTGTTTTCAACGCCAAGGGGGAGTGCATGAGAGATGCGAGTCACCAGTTCCTACAGATGACTGATAACGATTGAGGCTCTCCTTCGTGGAGATCGAAGAAGACAACACCAACATTAAGTCTTGCACTATAAAAGTGCTGACATCACAGTTTTATCTAAAGTGTGTTTTCGAGAGGAAATTCGGGCCTTGTTTGTTTTTTTATTAGATTTTAAATTCTGGTTTGTAAATCCTAACGTATTTGATTTTGTAATTATTCCCAGGTTATTATAAATGTTTGTTCTTTTTTTTTAATTTGTTCATTCATCTCTTTTTTTATATACATTTTTTATATTGTTTCCTAGGCAACAACAGATTTTTAACTGATCTGGTTTTTCAATTTCTTTCAATGCCTTTTAAACCTTGTATTTCAATATATATTTTTCTTTACTTTTTTAATTCACAAATTTTCATTGCTATTTGAAAATCTTTTCAAATAAATTTCTTACTTATTTACGAATGTTTTAATTTCAATTTCTATACGATCCAGGAAGTACTGTCTACCTCCTAAAGAGTAAAATCTTGAACATGTTTCAGATCTCAGATAAATAATGTCGAGAAAATTAGCTTTAAGAAGTCTGGCACTAGTGGATGGTGAATCGAGTGAGAGGAAATGTTTGAAAAAGAAAAGGAAGAAGCCGTACGTGGCTGTTGAGGGTCGGTAAGATATGACGTAACAATGTACCGGACATGTATGACTGAACTTTTTACAAAATAAGAATTTTCGGTTAAAAGTTTGAAATGATGTTTTGTAAGGAGATAGGGGGTTATTTTAATGAGTTTCTTTCATCCAATCAAATTCCAAAAGCTTTCGAAAACTTTTCTTTCATTGAGTTTTTTAACCTTTTTTTCAATGCGGAGACGTCACTGATATTTTTCCATAGAAACGTCACTTAAAACATTTCAACGAAATATGCGACTTTTGGAGAAAGAAGCAGAGAATAGAAAATCGCAAGATGCTGTGAACTACGATCTGGTCAGTAAATTATATTTGGCGTAACGTCTGGTCTGCATTTTATATTAAGTTTATATTGTGACTTCCTTCATAAGGGTTACGATAAAATATTTCCGAGTATAAATAAAGAACTTTACATATCAATGTTAGAAACTGCAGTGTGGTTCACAGAGCATTATATCAGTGTGTTTGGTTATCTATATATGTATCGTAAATGACTGAATAGGCCACTACCATGACGCCCTCTACTAGAGTAGTACAGCACCGGGGGAGAGGTAAAAATTACAATTACGAACCGGGGGAGTGTAAAATTTGTAAATAAGAACACCGGGTGAGAGCAAGATTTTTACATTAAGTCATTCGCGGTAGGTATAAAAAATGAGGCTTTCTCAATAGCCTTGCAATTAACTTGCGTTAATACATATTGTCTTCTCTACTAAAATTTAGATCCTGTCTCGTCTCAAAAAGCGAACGCATTTGACGAAAACATCACCGAGACAAACGACGAGTGATTTCACCGCTGAAGATTTCGAGGAATGTTCTGATAGTGAAACTGAACAAAAGTCGAGCAAGAAAGTGATTTTTACTCGAAAAAAATGACAGTTTTTCAGTGATTTCTTCTCGCGAGTAACTCGCCCATTAGACTTTTCCACAGTGCCAGTGGCAGTGTATTGTGCGCGGGATGATTCTTATAAATGCGTGTGCGCGCGGGATGTTTCTTAAATAACACATCAACTGATGTTCGCGTTTTCTTTTCAAAAATACGATTGGATAAACTTTCACAAAAGACCGAAAGTTCTCCAATTAAATGATCTAATGTCTTGGTAGTCATAGAAACGCGGATATAGCGTGAATAAGGCGGGAAATATAAAGTCCTGAGTGAGTCTCCTCTGGTAAACTACTCATTTAGTTTTACATCTAGCATTGGTTGGAGGGGTATATTAATAACTGCCTCCCGATTCTCTACACTGTGTTAGGTCTAAACTCAAATTCCTCTGTAGCAAATCTGTTTTTATTACTTTAATCGTAGAAACTTTCGCGAGGAACAAAAATCGCGAAATTTCGCGAGATAAACTTTCGCGAGTGAAGAAAATCAAAAAATTTCGCGAGATAATCTTTCGCAAGTGCTAAAAGCCGTAAACAAATTTTCAAACTTCATTGTCTTTTTATATTTCAAATACGGATTACATTACGTACCTTGTTCCAAAAGCGTTCATTGCATTTAGAGAGCGAAGTAGAACTCCAAAAATTCATTAGGGAAGGGTACAGTCAAGCATTAAATATGAATGTGTAATATAATATGGCCTCTCAAAAGACTTTTCTACTTTACCCAAAGACTGTAAAAACTAACGAACAACAGAAAAAAAGTGACACAAAAGAAACAATTGCAATCACATGACATACGAGAAATGTTACTGAATAAAAAATAATAAAAAAGACAAGAGTTGGAGATAAAGAGTCAATAGTCATAGATTAATGATTTAAAAATTTCAATTTTGTTAATATTTTTATATCAGATTACTGTATCCCGTATAAAAACAAGAGTAAGCAAAAATAAAGAAAATCGTGTAGTAATTTTCCTAAAGGAATCATTGATTTAACTACCAAGCAATGTGCAAATAGAGCTATTTTCGCGGAGGGGAGGAGGAATTCAGTTAAAAATTCTTTAAATTTTATTGGATAAACTTTCGCGAACGAAGAAGTTCGCGAGATAAACTTTCGTGAACCTTAATTTTGTTGCGATTTCGCGATATAAACTTTCGCGAAAATGGCAAAAATTCGCGAAAGTTTCTACGATTAAAGTACCTCTTGCTATGTCTATCTCGGTCTACCTCTAGGCTTTTCACCAGTAACTATCAAATCTCTACACTTTCTTACCCAATATCATTCACCATTCATTCTCTCTGTAGTGCCACGCCCTGTAACAAAATACTTTATCTGAATCTTTAAGTAGATCAGTTTTGCAATTGTTTCTATTGATGCAAGCAAAACAGTTTTCAAGTTTGTTTATTTGTTTACTTATTTACATTTTGATATTTTCAATCTTTTGCAAACACGGGAACCCCACATAACGATGTTGGAACCCCCGTCTAATTATAGTGCTCTGTCAAGAAACCCTGCGTAATGATGTTGGAACCTCCGTCTAACTATATTGCTATGTGAAGAACCCCGCATAACGATGTTGGAACCCCCGTCTAACTATATTGCTATGTGAAGAAATCCCGCATAACGATGTTGGAACCCCCGTCTAACTATAGTAAAAATATGGCATAAAGAAAATATGTTTCGGTGTTTTATCTTCAATAAAATAGCTTCATAAAACATCCGCCACAAAGATATTTACTTTTTTGTTTTCTGCACCTAATTTCAAAAAGACCTTGCTTCAAAATAATAACTTAACATAATAATGTCATAAAAGCAACAGAAAACAAACACTGAAAAAGCAAAATTGTAAGCAACATTGAACCTCAGCTGCAAAACATTACTTTTTATAAAGAGGCGTGTAAAGGGGAAACTCCCTAAATGATAAGCACGTGCTCCGAGGAAATCCCTAAAACCAATAAAACTTCCTGAATCATTTAAATGTTATTCCCAACGGTAAACAATAGATCTATTGAAATGTTTGCATTAATGACTATCATCAGATCGTCACATGACATATGAACATATAAGTGTAAGTTTGTTGATGGCAGGATAGCTATCATGTTTCTGTTCGCGCTCATTATAACAGTGGTGTCAGCTAGCCCGTATACAATCGAGGACCGTTGTGCCGAGGGACCCGACTATTGGTGCACAAATGAGAAAACGGCTTTAGAATGTGGTGCTGTCAGCTTTTGCTCTATTGAAAGAAAACTCCAACCTGTACAAGATAACAAAACACCTGACGCTGCACCTGTCAACGTCACGCTTTACTTCGAATCTTTGTGCCCAGGATGCAAAGCGGCGATTCAGAATCAAATCTTCCCCACCTACGAGAAACTCGCTTCTAGCGGTATTTTAAATGTGAAATTCGTACCGTACGGAAACACCCAGGAGCGCTTCGTGAACAATGATTGGGTGTTTTACTGTCAGCACGGCGAAGCGGAATGTTTAGGTATGATATTAAAACGCGAAATTATTGAAGTGAAGCTTTCATAAACCTCCTAAGATACGATCAACGCTCGTTTTAACGAGGGTAATTAAGAAGCACCCGTTACGTTATTTATAATTCATTGTGCCAACCATTATGCTTGTTTATAGATATACACAGTGGACTCTCTATAACTCGAATCTCTCCTTAACTCGAACAATTTCGCTGGCACGGTGGAAATTTCCTAATAAACTTTCATAAAAACTAACTCTCTATTACTCGAACTCTCCTTAACTCGAACGATTTCTGATTCCCCGTGGGTGTTCGAGTTATAGAGAGTCCACTGTATTTGTTTAGTTATTTTAATTAAAAATACGATTTGAGAAAAATTCTTTTCAAGGTAACAAAATTGAATCGTGCGCATTGCATTACTACCCCGATCAATCGCAGTACGTTCCCTTCATGCATTGCGTGGAATACTACGGCGTTACACTCGTAAATGCAAAGTACTGCGCAGGTCTGTCGCAGATGGACTACAACACCATCGAAACGTGCACGTACAACAGTCAAGGTACACAGCTTGAGCACGAAATGGGTTTGGAAACCTCGTCACTAAACCCGCCGCACCAATTCGTTCCGTGGTTTACACTGAACGGTTACCATGACTACGCTATACAAGAGGGCCTCCTATCGAACATGCTCGTGTACGTATGCTCGCAGTACCGAGGAACGAAACCTGCAGCTTGCAATCAACGACAGGAGGACGAGAAATGCTACAAAAAGAACTGAACTGAACTCTGTATTGATCCCCTTCTACAGGCGATAGATGGTGTAATTTTTTGCTTCTTCTTTCCGTCATTTTCATCGAAATGAGTTGTATCCTTTCTTTACAAGATGTTGTTTTTGTCTCTTCAACGATGACCACTTAGTTGCATTTAACTTGTCAAATTAAAACTGCGAAATCAACCGATTAAAAGCCTGCTAACATTCTAAAATGAGGGTGACGTCAGCTCTGAGATATTGCATAATTTAATATTTACGTAGCATATTTAACATACATTAACATAAATTAATTTACATAAATTGTGACCTCACGTGCAAAAAGCACGATCGTATAAACACAAGACAATATGTGACAAGAACGCGGTTGTAAACCAAAAACACGTGCATAAAACAAAAATGTTGGTGTAATCGTGCTATTTCAAATAGTCACTCATCACCAGCAGTGAGATTTGATTCCTGACTTAAATTTGCACTGCTCAAACGGTAATCCTCTTCGAATTCAGAATTCTCTGACTCAAAATCATCGTCTTCGTCACTAAACAACGCCGGCATCGAGTGTGATGTCATGCGATCATCATGCGCAGGATTCTCGCGACGGTTAAGCGCGGCCGCGTTTATGGCGAGTTGTCTCGCTTGGTCAGCTGTCATGATTTTCAACCGTTTCTCGAGGGAGTGCATGCCGTCAAAAAACTGAAACAGGAATGAAAATGGTGTTAATACAACATCTTACGAGAGTTTAATCATTTCGACTAAATCCTGAGATGAACATATGGAATTAAAAGCCGTGAAAACTTTTCTCATAGACCATTTGCGAGATTTTTAAATGAAAACGAGGCTTAGGTTATTTTATAAACTTCTTTTGTTAGATAGGGTTGAGTTGCCAATCATTTTATGAGCTTCTTTTGTTAGAAATGGCCGCTTGGTTTAGAGTGTTCACCTCTCCTTCATATTGCAGCACATCGACCCCCAGCACAGCTCTCAACAAGTCTTCCTTGGTGCTGTCCACTGTTTTGAAGAACCTCAATTGTCTGGTATCCTCACTCTCCATGTTCCTCATCATGAAGATGCAGTCATCACATCTCTCTTCGAATCTCTCCATCATCGACGACCATTCATCCATCCACTCAACGTAGATCGGTACAGGTTCGATCGCTACAAACAAAAGTTCGATGAGATGAGAACCTTACGTAAGCAACAACAACGAACAACGTTCATTGCGACAACATTCATTGCCTAGTTAAGGTGTTGCTTAGCAACTAAACCATCATCAGTGACATTAAGAAACCACACAACCTAGTTACGGTGTTGCTTAGCAGCTAAACTATCTTCAATGACATTAAGAAACCACACAACCTAGTTACGGTATTGCTTAGCAACTAAACCGTCATCAATGACATTAAGAAACCACACAACCTAGTTACGGTGTTGCTTAGCAGCTAAACTATCATCAATGACATTAAGAAACCACACAACCTAGTTACAGTGTTGCATAGCAACTAAATGATTGCCAGGGGAACAAGCCCTTCAAGTTCATGATTGCCCTTCTAATTGATAACCATGTTACCTTCACCAGAAGTCTCGTGAAGTTAGACTAAGAAAGAGGCTTCTCACCTAACGATAATTCATAACCATCTTTCTTACCTTCACCAGAGGCGATGCTCCTGACTCTACTCGCCATGAACTCCATGACGCTGGGCTCTTCTTCGTTGCTCTCCTCCTCACCGGTATCGGCAAACGCATCGCATATGACGCCCACAAATAGGTTGATCATCACCATCTGGATGGAGAGCATGTAGGAGGCGAACATGAGGGGACCGAAGAACGGCGCGTTGTTGAAGTACTCATGGACATCGAACTTGCCCAGAAACATCTTGGTGAGCGAAACGAAACTGCTGAGGACAGTTTGAAACTCTTCCAGTTTGTCGACGTAGATGCAGTGAGCGAACGAGACGTACGCCATGAAAATGACCATGAAGATCATCGCAAACGAACTGAGAGGACCGCCCAAAGAGCTCACCGTCTTCGTCAGCATGGAGATCTGATAGTTGAATCGCAAGATGCGAAGGAACTCCAGGTTGGTGAAGAAGATGACAAAACCCAAAGATGCGATGATGAGGTATTCAAGAGCACCGACGAACTGGAAACTCACAAACAACTCCGGCTCCTCTTCATACTGCTTCACTGCTTGCTTCACAGCCAACATCTGACTCAATGCGAACACGATCGCGCATAGGGAACAACCTAAGTAACGGAGAACAATCAAACTCCATGACGTCACAGTGTAACTGAATGACGTCACAGAGTAACTGAATGACATCACAGAGTAACTGAATGACGTCACAGTGTAAATAAATGACGTTACAGTGTAACCGAATGTCCTCACATTGTAACTCCATGACGTCAAACTTTCTGACACCAGAAAAATACGACCGAAAGTGACGGTCAGTTTAGACTTTATTTATGGTAACATTTAAAGAAATTGTTCGTATTGGTCTAGAGGATTGACCCTAAAACTGTTCTTGATTTTTTCTTAGTTATACGTCTTCGTGGATATTAATGTGGATATTGTAAAGGGGCGAACACTCTGAATGATTTAAGCGCACCTGTTACAATGACATGCAATAAATTCCAAATGTTACTCAAGTACGCCACCAATCCGTTCCTACGCACAGTCCGCACAGCTCTGTACAAACCAACTAATGTCACGGTGATGAAGATGATGTCGAATAAGATGACCAGGTCTCCCAGACCCCCCACATATCTGTACAAGCGGATCGATTGCACGTCCGAGTAGAAGTTCCAGCCGCCTGAAATATCGAGACAGATGGTGGCACACTTAAAAATCTCTGGAAGTACCACACTCAACTTTATACCTCAGTGAAGTGATATCATGTTTCTGAGGTTAGGGCTGAGAGAGATGGAAACACCTTTAAACGTCTCTGGAAGTACCACACTCAACTTTATACCTCAGTGAAGTGATATCATCTCTGAAGTAAGGGTTGAGAGAGATGGAAACACTTTTAAACGCCTCTGGAAGTACCACACTCAACTTTATACCTCAGTGAAGTGATATCATGTCTCTGAGGTTAGGGTTGAGAGAGATGGAAACACCTTTAAACGTCTCTGGAAGTACCACACTCAACTTTATACCTCAGTGAAGTGATATCATCTCTGAAGTAAGGGTTGAGAGAGATGGAAACACTTTTAAACGCCTCTGGAAGTACCACACTCAACTTTATACCTCAGTGAAGTGATATCATGTTTCTGAGGTTAGGGTTGAGAGAGAGATGGAAACACTTTTAAAAGTATCTGGAAGTACCACACTCAACTTTATACCTCAGTGAAATGATATCATGTTTCTGAGGTTAGGGTTGAGAGAAATAGAAACACCTTTAAACGTCTCTGAAAGTACCACACTCAACTTTATACCTCAGTGAAATGATATCATGTTTCTGAGGTTAGGGTTGAGAGAAATAGAAACACCTTTAAACGTCTCTGAAAGTACCACACTCAACTTTATACCTCAATGAAATGATATCATGTTTCTGAGGTTAGGGTTGAGAGAGAGATGGAAACATCTTTAAATGTCTGTGGAAGTACCACACTCAACTTTATACCTCAGTGAAGTGATATCATGTTTCTGAGGTTAGGGTTGAGAGAGAGATGGAAACACTTTTAAAAGTATCTGGAAGTACCACACTCAACTTTATACCTCAGTGAAATGATATCATGTTTCTGAGGTTAGGGTTGAGAGAAATAGAAACACCTTTAAACGTCTCTGAAAGTACCACACTCAACTTTATACCTCAGTGAAATGATATCATGTTTCTGAGGTTAGGGTTGAGAGAAATAGAAACACCTTTAAACGTCTCTGAAAGTACCACACTCAACTTTATACCTCAATGAAATGATATCATGTTTCTGAGGTTAGGGTTGAGAGAGAGATGGAAACATCTTTAAATGTCTGTGGAAGTACCACACTCAACTTTATACCTCAGTGAAGTGATATCATGTTTCTGAGGTTAGGGTTGAGAGAGAGATGGAAACATCTTTAAATGTCTCTGGAAGTACCACACTCAACTTTATACCTCAATGAAATGATATCATGTTTCTGAGGTTAGGGTTGAGAGAGAGATGGAAACATCTTTAAATGTCTCTGGAAGTACCACACTCAACTTTATACCTTAGTGAAGTGATATCATCTCTGAAGTTAGGGTTGAGACTTTTCACACGTCTCAAGAAGTAAGACTCAAGAATGTTACGGTACCTGTAGGCAGGATTTCATGGAGGAAGGTCACAACCAATAACAAGTTAGTGTTTGCATTGTAGATGTTGATTTCTGTGAACAAAGCGCGAGTGTATCTGTCCACCCAAAAGTTCTTCAACAATTCTTTCACAATTCGATTGGCAACGTTCTTCTGCGGACCAATACTTACCGAGTAAGAGGCGCCATTATAGGTGGCGAATTTGCCGGTAAACGGAAATGGATTCTTCAAAATAGTTGTATCTATGAAAAAATGAACTTACGAACTTACATGCAATCGAAAGAGATTTTATGATATTCTACTTACTCTGATACAACCATGGATCCTCCAATCCCTTCCACATGGCCTTCCTTTTCCCCCTGCGTCGCCTGAACCGCTCAGTGATGTTGAAGGCGGGCAGCCAGCCGGCCCTATAATCCTTTGTCTCTTCAGAAAGCCAACTGTACCCGGCTAAACACTGGTCGACAAGGTATTCAAAGACAGGGTGCTTCGTACAAGACACTGAACACAGAAAGATAACATAAGAACTGGATAGGATAGAACTGCCAAACTCAAATTATTTTATGTAAGGGAAGTAACTTAAGTAATGGGCCGTTCCCATAATTACAAAATCATGAATACAACTACCAGAATCCTTTACGTTAAATCTTTGAATAAAACGAATTTTAATTTGAAAACACATTAAATAGAATCATATTAATAGTTAAAATAATTTGTGCTTAGAAATGAATCTTTGTCGTTAGTAGTTCAATTTATTTAGAGAATTTAAAAGTTAAAACGCAAGGGATTCTGGTAGTTGTATTCACGAATTTACAATTATGGGAACGGCCCATTCAGAACAACATGACTTCTTAGAACATTTTGTGAACCTCTACATGACGTACTAGGTTCAACTCTTAGCTGACGAATGCGTGCCATCGCCAAGACTTTTGAAGAAGCTTGATCTGCTACAAACGCTTTCGCGTACGGATTGATGTCATTGTACCATGCGTCTGGAAACAAGTACTCGATAACCGAGTAGCGTAACCATAGAAACCATTCTAATCGCGTTCGAACCTATGGGCAATAAATGTTATGATAATTATAAGATAAAGATAAGCTTTTAAATATGTTTATTGTTTAGTTTTGTTATTTTCAGAAGATAACCGAAGAAGTATCGTTCAAAAACCTTTTCAAAGAGCTCTAAACAATTGAATATCATTCTACAATCTTGAGAAGAGAGCTTTCTCAGCTTTTAGGGCCATATAATCTTTGCTATAAAAGAGCTTTCTCAGCTTTTAAGGCCGTATAATCTTTGCTATAAGAGAGCTTTCTCAGCTTTTAGGGCCTTATAATCTTTGCTATAAGAGAGCTTTCTCAGCTTTTATGGCTGTATAATCTTTGCTATAAGAGAGCTTTCTCAGCTTTTAGGGCCTTATAATCTTTGCTATAAGAGAGCTTTCTCAGCTTTTAGGGCCGTATAATCTTTGCTATAAGAGAGCTTTCTCAGCTTTTAGGGCCGTATAATCTTTGCTATAAGAGAGCTTTCTCAGCTTTTAGGGCCGTATAATCTTTGCTATATAATATAATTATACAATTTTCTTTTCTCTTAATCAGTATTTTTTGGCAAGATTTCCAGCGTCTTGTCTTTTTCTACATTATTATTATTCACAAATATTTATACAGGATAAAACCAAATCAAAATACTGTCATATAAACATAATGTACAAAATTCTGTTCTACCTTTGGGTCCTGTTTTTTTTCTTCAAAGTAACAATTAGTTTAAATGGAAGAAATGAAATACTTACCGAGTGGGCGTCAGGGACATCAGCACCCATGTACTTTCCACCCGGAACCTGGTTCCCGAAGTAAGCCTTGGTGACGCCATTCATTGCGCATATATCCTGCACAGAGGAGTAGAGGCGATAGGATGAAGGATCTGCGTTGGAGTACGCTGTAATCAAACAGAGCACCACGAAGGAGAGGTGGACAAACACCTCTTTGATGATCAACTTGATTCTTTTTTCCTGGAGGTACAATTTGTGTTTTTTAATAGATATGCTAGTATAACTCATTACTGGGGTTCGAGTTACCGGAGTTCAAAGGAAGGGATGAAAACACATCGTTAAATATGAAATATAATAATAATAATAATAATAATAATTAATAATAATTAATAATGAATCGTTAAAATTACGTGTTCAGTAGAAAATGCAAAGAAATAAGTGTAGAAATAAATAAGAAAAATAACGAAAATAAATACAAACTATACTTATAAAGACTAAAACAAAGATATGTTGGCTATATTAATATATCAATAATATACTCAATAATAAATTCCTAATGAGAAATTAAATAAATAATCATTATAACTTTCATTAATAAATATTTAGAAAGTACCTTGCATCGAATTATACAGCATTACAACGATAGAAGTTAGAGCAGGTTTCATGTTTTTCCTACCTTAAAACGAGCTTGTCGTGATTCTTCTAGTTTCCGTGCTTCAGGGAATTTAAAGACGGTCAACTTTTTTCTGATGTGGACTATATCTTCCTCGTCTGTTGGAAAACAAAAAACACTTGAACTAATTAGACCGCCATTCTCTGCAGATATTGTATTCAATTTTATTCATATTTTGTATTTATCAAATATACTTATTTTAATTTTATTATTGTACTAACTTATGCAGGTCTGACATTTATAGCAGTTATTTATAAACATTTTATATTTTGAACTGAAGTTTTGTACCTAATTAAATATTCAAATAATAATAATAATAATGAAATTGTTGGCAATATAAACATCTTCTTAAATACCAAGACTTATGCAATTGCAATTATATTAAAAATACAAAAATACAAATTTCTAACAAATTTCTAGATAGTTGACGCTTGTAAACCTAGTTTCCATGGGAACACATGAAATAATTGTTACAAGATATTATTTTGATTTTTGCTTTTATCATGGAAGAGAATGCACTAACTGCTTGACAGTGGTCGTTTTGTGTTTGCGTTGGAAGCAGGTGGAGGCTCTTTCAACAGGACGGCAAATATGATGGAAAGGACCATCACCTACACAGTTCAATACATCAAAATAGATGGCAATAATGCCTCGCTAAACCAACTCACTTTGAAAGTCTCAATTATGAAAACCGACTGGACAAAAGAGAAGAACATGGATACCAACCACTGTTCAGCTTTCACTTTCCCGAACGCAAAACTGTACATTGTGATGAAGAATCCGCTGACCAACGTTGTCACCAGGGCAACCGTGTAAGCAGCGTAAACTAGCCAATGAGGTAGCGGCTTCCTCTTCTTTCGCAACCGCGTGTGCCTGTCGTCAACTGCCCCCAGGAAGAATATTGAACGCAAAAACAACACAAACGCGTGTTGATTGAACACCTCGTCGTTAGCGCTCTCGCGGTTAGGTTCTAATGACAGTTAATGAATAAAATAAGTTACTCTGTTCTCGGTTCTAATGGAAGTTAATACTCAATGAATAAAGTAATATTATTAACATCCAACAATCTGCTATCAGGCGACACAAAATCATAACATCATCACATTCAACATAATTTTCTGGTTCAAGTCTCGCTCACCTGTCGTTTCCGTCTCGCTCATCTCATATTTCCCGCCAACCGTCTGTTGATGTTTGGGACCGGCGTACTTGAACAACAAGATGATCAACCAGTTGCATGGCATCACCATCAATGTGCTTGTGAACGCAACTTTCACCTCGTCCACGGAAACCGTGAACGGACCTAGTTTGATTGACTCCGAAGGCCAGCCCATATCTAAGCAACAAGAATGTTATTAAATCTGTAAATTAATGCTAATTAATTTGATCAGTGGCGAAATGGTGAAGATTTGGTTTGAAGAAAAATAGTATTTGTGGTGGAACATTAAAAATGGCTGCGTTTACCGGCAGTACCAATTACACAATAATGCGATGAAAATGAGAATGATTTTTGACTTTTTGTAAAACCACTACCTCCTCTGTAGAACATGCAGTTTGCAAGCATCGTAGTGAGGAGCAATGACATGCAGGTAGCAAGACGTTGACATCGCGTGAAGTTGCTATGAGCGGGTCGTGTGAATAGCGACAACCAAATGTGACCGTCGTAGAGGTTCCGACGCGTCGTCAATGAGAAGAGAAAGCTGAAATCCTGCAGTTGTTCCCTCGCGGCCGGCTGCAGCTTGCGTATGATCACTCCATCATCTTCCGAAACATCAAACCACTGATTGCAGATGAACTCATCTACCATCTCTGTCTGAAGATCGCGCACCTGATGAAAGACACTTTAAGGTTTTAAGGTACTCTATGATAAAACTTCTTAAAGTTTTCTTTGAGTTTCCTGCCGACTTACTATCACAGAGCATTAAATAAATTTGTATTATTTGTTGTATATATACATTGTAACTTTTGTTGTTTTGGTGAAATGATTATATGACTTATATTTATTTATATTTATATTTTATCCGCCATTTTTATTTAGTGTTATGACAAAACCTGTTTTATCTGCAGTTTCAAGAAACAAAGAATAGATTTTAAATTCCTTTTATGAAATGAGAATGATTATTATTGAGAATTCCGTAGAATAGAAGTATTCTCACATTTATTTGTATGCAGTACCAACCCGGTGAACTTCCAGCATTATTATGCCAAATGTCGAGTTCTTCCAGGTCACCCAGGCTAGATGGCAACGCCATCAGGAACACATCCATCTCCGCTCTCTGGAAACACTTTCTCAACGAACAGGTCAGTTGCCGTGGCGCTGACTCTCCCTCTGATCCGGTTAGAACGACAACAAAATCCGCTGTTGATGAGCAGCCGGACTTGAAGCCGGTCTGAATGGAGATCTCGTAGTAGTAGTTGTCGCTGGGGTGGTTATCTGCCAGTGGAATCACGTAACCCTGAAGAAAATCAACCAATCAAACAATAAACAAAATATATGTAAATCAACTTAAAGCTGTCCGAAAGACATAAATTTATAACGTGTGTATAATTACAACCAATCACCTTCACTGTGTCTCGACTATCCCTTCTCCACGCCCATACCAACAGAATAAGATACAGTCCAAAGATCACCATGACAACAGAAAACACAGTAGGGTTGTCAGAAATGTTGAGATTTTTTAGCGTTTTTGATAGATCCAGGGGTTGTTTCACTGCAAACGGGCCACCTCCCCCAAAATCAGTCAAATGGTCGCACGCGCAAAAAGTTTTATCAAGAGTGGTCATGGCTTCCAAAACCTGAAACAATAGAATTGCAGTTTGTAAGCGAAAAAAGGTGATCACCATGGTAAACATATGGATAGATTGGTGTTAAAGAGAAAACATCACTTTTGATAAATAGAAGATGACTTGGTTATAATGGACATACCGTGCACCCTTCCCCGCTCCATCCCCGGATACTCTTGTCCCAATATTGGCAGGCTCTAGAGTACATCAAGATCTCGTATTTTTGAGGTTTTGTGCAGTTGTCTTTCGATGGATCCGTACCAATTGCCTGGAGATGGTCAGTCAATGTTAAGCCTTTCGGATAGTACACTACCCCTACACACCAACTGAAACAAGAGACAAAACAAATGCTTACTCTATAAAGCAAAATACTTAATGAAGTTTATTGCCATGCTACTTGCCATTGTGGTCACACTTACTTACAAACGATAGTAAACATGCTAAAATAACACTTTTTCCACTTTTTCCACTGAAGGGAACAGACACACAAAGGCTATTTATGATACTATAAAACAAAAACAAAAGTCAATAACTGATAACCGATAATAATCGTTTCTCTATCATTAGTATAAATTTTTTATTAGAATAACACAAAAGACAACATATCCAGCGATAGCGTAATGGTAAGGTATTCGGCTCTTAACCATAAGGTTCTGGGTTCGAGACCATGGTATCATAAAGTTGTTTAGTGAGCAGTTATAAATAAACAACGCCGTATTTCATCAAAAATAACTGTAGCACAAATGGGAGCAGTTAAATACATTAAAACTCTGGGTCAAGGTCTTCATGATAATGCTTAATGAGTGTTCTGGAAGCCTCGTTAAAAACAAACAAACATGAAACATGTCATTGATTGTAATTTAAACAAGATGTCACAAACAAATACTTAACGCCTCTCACCTTCCTACCGCAGTCGCATTCAAGTTCTCGATGCTCAAGAAACACCTGTTCTTCTTCTCACGTATCCAATAATTCTGATCTCCTTCACTCATTGCATCCCAGTTATCCGGGTAGGGATTCGGAAATGTGCAGTTTTGATCGTGGTGGATTAATGATGGCGCTGTGCCTGAATGTGTGTAAATTTGTTGATAAAGTGCGTATCTACGCCCAATAATGATTGCTAACATGTTTTGTGTTATTGTTAAAATAATTTTACTTCATTTCAATCAAGAGTCAACCATCTTGTTGGTCTTCGCAGAGGAAAATAGATTTGTTAAAGATGGAACAAATGAAAAAGATGTACAAAAAAAGTGAAGGTCACAAACAATTATTGCTCAATATATGTTATGATGTCTTCATGTTTTTTTAATTATTCCTTCATTTATCGTACTAAAACTCCAGACTCCACACTATAACACAAAAAAGGTTTACAGCATATAATTTAACATTTAGAAATGCTATAAATGCAAGTAGCACCTTTATTCATGAATAAAAAGTAGGTTGCATTCAAATCACTGGCCAATCCCTCTAGTTCGATGATAATTGCTGACTCATTCACGTCGACATCAAATAAATGAATGTCAATCATGAGTTCACAATAAGCCGTGAAGTTTTTTCTGGCCGGGGGTTTCTCTTTGTTTTCAAGTACTAAAATGATTGGCTCTGACAGGTTCTTGACTTCCTTCTGCTTCCCTCCTTTCCCGCTCAACGACAAACCTATAACATCCCCTTTTATATTCCCAGCAGACTTCTTATCGTAGGCGTAGGGGTTTGAGCCAATCATGTTCTAAAGAGTGCAAGGGAGTGAGAAAACTTGAAAACAATTGAAATTGAACGCTTAGTTTTTACTTATCATCATTTACATTTTTAACGTCTATTTTCCATGCTAGCATGGGTTAGACGGGGATTCAACAGATGATATTCCCACAATTTTGTAGGCTTAATCATTCGATGGTTTGATTTATAAATGATCTATTCACAAAAGGAAGTTACGAATGCTCGTCTTCATTTAAAATCAAACATATGATGTATGCTTACAACAGCTCCCGAGCAATCGGCATCATCATCATCATTTACCAGTCCTCCACCCAACTGAAATCCACCCAGACTGACAGATTTACTGCTGTCGATACATTGCATTGTCGTTCGACTTTGAGAAGTTATGATATCTTCGGGAATTTCTCCAAGCACCATCTTCGATGCACCATTAGAGGCAATTTGGGCTTCCATTTCCTTGGCTTTCGCTACCGAATGTGCGGCCTTTAAAAAAATTTATTTTCTATGTGAAACTAAATAAAAAAAATTATTATTAATTGAATATAATAGACTAAATTTTTAGAGGAAAACGAGGCTTAGGTTGAACTTCTTTTGTTAGTTAAGGTTGAGTTGTTGATCATTTTATGAACTTCTTTTGTTAGTTAAGGTTGAGTTGTCAATCATTTCATGAGCTTCTTTTGTTAGTTAAGGTTGAGTTGTCAATCATTTAATGAACTTCTTTTGTTAGTTAAGGTTGAGTTGTCAATCATTTTATGAACTTCTTTTGTTACTTAAGGTTGAGTTGTCAATCATTTCATGAGCTTCTTTTGTTAGTTAAGGTTGAGTTGTCAATCACTTTATGAACTTCTTTTGTTAGATAAGGTTGAGTTGTCAATCATTTTATGAACTTCTTTTGTTAGTTAAAGTTCTTTTGTTAGGGAAATGCATTGCATCTCACAAGGGGTCTATTGCTAACATAAAAACTAAAGGTCATAGATCAAAAGTATACCGCATCACTACTTAAGTTCTGGGTAAGTGCAGATGTTGCTGCAAATACTTTTGTAGAAAAATCCGCAAACTCTCCAGATGAGAAGGAATCCAGCATACCCAACATGTTCGAAATCGCTTCCAACTTGGCTTCCTGAAATAAAATAAATAAAATAAATTATATATGATATATCACAGATATATGCATTGTTGTGATGTTAACTGTGATAACAAAATATTTATTAAATTTTAAGAAGCTTCCTTATATAAACAAAACATCTTGAAGCAAAAACTTACTTACTTACTTTACTTAGTTTACTTAATTGCTGTCAGTGGTTTAAACTTTAGATCACTGATTTATATTTGAGAGAGAAATCACAGTTTAGTTAAACAAATGGATAATTCAAACGGACTGCTTCATCTGGGTCCATGGGTTCGTTGCTTAACGTATCCCCTTCCCCTACATTGGAAAGAAGAAGCATAGCGGCATCTGGAGAATCAACAACAACGTTTGTGATGCCTGACATCAAGCCTTTCTTACACTAAATAAAAACAGAGAAATAAATATGGTTAATTATAAGAAAGAAGATAAAGTAATAATAAAAAAATTAAAAATAAAAAAATTGTTTATGTGAATTCAATTATTACAACCACAATAAAGTAAATAAATAAAAATAAATAAATAAATAATAAGTTCCAAGTAAACGAAGATGGTGCCTACGTATGTTTGTATGGAGGATGGCAACTGTGAAAACATCGCTCGAAGAACGGTCATGAAGTTCGCCAAGCGGAGCTGATCGTTTTGTATCTTCAGGGAATTCAAAAGCACACAGATGCTAGCATCCAGAGAATTCGCCATGTCCTCAACTGTCAACGATGTTTTAAGTAAAGTCAAAAATGTCATTTTCAATCAATAAATTAAGGCAAACAACAATACATTGTTTTATTTATTTATTTTCTTATACATAACTATTTTATTTTTAAAGGAAGTAAATTTTATCTTTTACTGTGCAAGACTTCAAAGGTCTAGATACAAATACTTTAAAGGCGGAAAAACAATTTTTTTAGATTAGAAAAAATAATTGGTTACGACCATCATCATCGTTTAACATCGATTCCCATGCTAGCATGAGTTGGACAGGGTTTTCAACAGATGATATTCTTTACAATAACATCATTACCTGAGGCATCCCTACGTTGACGCCTGGCCACATTTTCATCAAACGATGGAGGGGATACCTAAATGAACAAAAACAGTAATTGTTGCATCTAATGCTTCAACAGAACTTGTAACGTTAGCTTTGATGCTACAAACTATTAACCAAAGGAATAAAACCTTTCAACGCTTACTTTCACAGTGTTTATCTTCGTTATCCTCTCTGACAACATCCCCAAGTTGTCCTTCACCTGCACTTCAAACTCACAGACGTTATTCTTGTAGTCTACTGCACTTGGTAGTCGGACATTGGACAGCGTCGATAATTGCACTTCAAAAGAATTTCAGTAAAAGAATTCAGTGGATGTCCGTTAAAAATCATGAAATCATAAAGAAACCTTATATTTATAACATATTTATAACAGTTTGTTTCACTGAAGATGAACGTAGTCCGAAAAGCTTTTGAAAATAAATACAATGTTGTTTATCATTATAATAAACATATTTATTGTATTTTATTATTTTTTATTGGAGATTGCTCAAAACAAGGCCTAAAAGGCCACTTGCGAGTAAAGAGCTACAGGAGAAGTTAAGCAGATTTAAGGTAGCGATGAACATTAGATTTGAACAGTTGAAGGTTAAATTCAGGAGGAAAGCATGTAGATGGAAGGGAGTTCCAAAGTCTGGACGCACGCGGAAAAAAAACTGTTTTTATAAAAATCCCTACAACAATTTGGAACACAAACAGTCCATTGGTGAGACGAAGAAGACAACCTAGTAGAACGGAGAAAAATTTTGAGAGAAGGTGTAAGAGAAGATAGTTCGCTTGAACAATGACCATAAAAAAACTTGTAGAAGAGACAAAGAGACGCTACGTTCCGCCGGAACAAGGGGAGTCCAATTTCAAAGAAAGGTTTTCACCAATTGCGTTGCAAACACGCCGTTGAACACGGTCTAACAAATTCGGGCAATTTTTTGGTGCACCTGCCCAAATGTGGCAGCTGTATTCCATACATGGACGAATTGATGATTTGTATAAGTAAAGGACACATTCAGGAGTGAGGTAATTCATTTCTCGTAAAAGAGAACCAACCTTCATGGCAGTTGATTTAGCTATATTTTCAATATAAGATCGCCATGAGAGGTCGCTGGTAAATATAAGACCAAGAAGACGAAATGAATTGCTTTCAGGCAAATGAGAACCATTTATCAAAATTCAAGGTAAGTAAGCATGATTGAGATGATTAATGGAAAGAAGATTAGTTTTAGATGGATTAAAATTAACAAGCCAATTCTTACCCATTCAACTACTGTATTGAGATCTTTTTCCAGATCAGAGGCCATTCTAACTTTATCACAATCATCTGATTTATTAAGGCAAGAATACAATGTTGAATCATCAGCATAAATAACGGTTTTGGATGATAAATTGTCTGGGAGATCGTTAATGTACAGTAGGAATAGAGTCGGACTGAGAACTGAACCTTGAGGAACACCAGCATTGATGGAAAAAATGGAAGAAGAATGACCGTTAAGAACCACCTTGAGTTTATGATTGGAAAGGAAGGAAGAGATAATATTTAAAAATGGACCTTTTAAACCATATGCCTTAAGTTTGTGCGGTAGCCCCCGATGCCAGACTTTATCAAATGCCTTGGAGATGTCAAGGGCAACTGCTCGCGCTTCACCAGAGACATCAAGGGCACGATAAAAACGTTCAGTAATAACTGTCAAAACGTCAGCAGTGGAACGCCCAGAACGAAACCCATACTGGGAGTCGTAAAACAAATTATTTTTTTCAATAAATTCAACTAAGTTCAGGTTAATTAAAGTCTCGAAAACTTTGCTTAAGATGGAAATGAGGCTGATTGGTCTGTAATTAGAAGGATTAGATCGCTCACCACAATTTTTAAAAATTGGAATAACAGAGGCAAACTTCCAAGATGAAGGGAAACAGGATTCATCCAAACACTTTTTGAAAAAAGCACACAAAACGAGAGATAACTCGGTAGAACACCTTTGAAGTACAATTACAGGAATGCCATCCGGTCCAGTAGCCTTATTAGAATCCATTTTGTTAATAATCTTAGAAACCTTATCAGGAGATATAAAGCAATCATGTAAAGTCTGGACAATTTTGGAGGAGAAATAAGGGAGATCATGACCAGAATCATCGAGGGTGGAATGAGAACTGAAGAGTTTAGCAAATAGTTCAGCTTCATCCTTAGATAGACTAATGACTTCAGGACCATTGAAAAGTGGAGGTACAGATGTTTTAGAACTACCCCAGACGTTTTTGATAATACGCCAAAATTTGCAAGAACCTATTTCTTTGGATTTGATAAGATCTTTAGTCCTTTCAGCAAAAACAGTTTTAGCTTTACGAACAACATATTTACAATTATTGCGCAAGGCAATAAACAGTTGTCTGTTATGATCAGTCGGATCACGACGGTAGCGATGAAAGAAATGATTGCTATGGCTGCAGCACAAGCTGGAGAAAACCATGACAAAGAATGAGGTTTTAACTGATATTTCCCTGACGGAACAAATAATCGTATTGCTTCAGATATTATTGAAGTAGTTACATTAACACAATCATCAACTGAGTTGGAAAGAATTTTTTCCCAAGGGACAGACTGAATGTGTTCTTGATCCGCAAGATCATATCTAAAAAAGGATCTATGCATGGGATGTTCATGGGAAACTTGCCTATTGAAATTAATTTTGACCTCCAAAACAACATGGTCAGAATGGCCTAGTGGAGCGCTATGAGATATCTTACAAATTTCAGGGTTAGAGGTCAAAAATAAATCCAACAAGGAGGGCGATTGACTTGAGTGATCAGGAATGCGGGTTGGAAAATCAACCAATTGCGAGAGAAACTGAGATACTGCAAAGTTATAGGTTTCGACACCAGAGCTACTTGTTCCATTCGAAAATCTTAGCCATTGTTTATGGTGAATGTTAAAGTCACCAAATACAAAGATGTTGGTTGAACAATGATTAAGAAGAGCTAAGTCAGCAGACTTTGAAACTGATTTGATAACAGAACAGTCTTGAGAAGATGGAGAACGATAGAGAAAGAACAAAAAACTAGTTGAATGTAGAAGAGACAAACGAAAACACATGAAAGGATGATTGGGGTCTTCCAGGTCAATTTCACGAAATATTGGTAAAGTTTCCTTGACATAAACTGCTAGACCATGTATATGAATAGAGGAGTCCAATCTAAACAGAGGTAGGTATCTAGGAACAAGGAAATCATTAGAAGATATACCAGCATTTAGGTTAGATTCGCAAAGTGCTAATAAATCCGGATTATTTTTTATCAAAAAAGCCTCCACATCCGAATAATTGGTGCGAAAACCACAAATGTTGCTAAAAGCTAAGGAGATAGGAGAATGAGTATTCAACTTTATTTTGGCTTTGTTGTTGCGTTTTGATTTAAAGAGGGGTTTTTCTTTATTTGTTTTACAAACAAATTCCACGGAGGACCTCTTACACGATAGACCCATTCCCCCAAACTATCACCAGCCTCCCTCTGTTTAGCTTCAACTCGAAGTTTGTTGAATATATCCCTTTCCTCCTTGCTCCTGTCTGGATTAATAAAAATACTTCCATCAGCTTCTTTCAAAATCCATTTGTGATTTAAGATGGAAATTTTTGTGTCATAATCACGCAGAGTAACTCATAACGGTCGAATTTTAGCGGAATGCAAAGGACCGAGTCTTTCACAAATTTTAATATCGTCAATGCGAATATTTAGTCTAAGCTGATTTTTAATGAGACCCAATACCTGCAATGAGTTACTAACCGATTCAGTCTCTTTCAAACCATAGATTATCAAATTATTTTTGCGCCAGTTGTGATCTTCAATATTTTTAAAAATTTCTTTAGTTAGAGTATGTTTGGAGTCTAAACAATCAACCTTGACACTATTTTTTAAATTAGAAATTAGAGTGTTTAGATTCAAGTTGTCATCAACTAATTTTTGAATTAATGAGGCGTTTGTCTCAATGCTGTCTTTGATGCTGGACAATGAAGATTTATATAAAGAATGAGACGCTTCGAGAGAAAAAAGGCGAGATTCAATTTTTTCAAAGTAGGCTGCGCATCTGGATTCAATATCTTTTTCTACAAAGATTGCATTTAGAGCAGGTTTAGTGCAGTCCGGACAGAACCAAAAGTTATCAACTTTCTCATTGAGAAGCTCAATGATGTCCCTACTGAACTCACAACACTCACTGCAATAGTATTTGGAACAACGTGTGCAGTGCCTAAAATAAATAATGCTGTCAACACTGGTGTAATTTTCGTTGAAACAATGGGCACTCAGATTGGACCGATTTTTATTGAATCTGTCAGGTTTTTTTAAAATTCGACCGAAAGATGACTTGTTAGATGACATGATAAATGAAATGAATGGAGTTCAGTTTAAGACAAAGATAAAATTTTTATATACAGTAATTTAAAAGTAAGAAAGGAAAAAAGGATTGTTAAGCAATTTGATTGACTCAACAGGCGTGTAACGATAAGTTAATAAACAATTAAAACGATCAATTAAAAAATTTTTGTACTAACAATTGTTAGTAATTATGTTGCAAATGGGGAAATTATGTTTAAAGGATTTCTGTGTGAAACACAGGAACTAAAAGTATTTAAGATTTTAGAACAGTTGAGAGAATGTAAACTTTGATCAGCAAAAACAGAAAATACCAACTGTCCACGTTTCAAGGAATTTTACAACAAAAACAACTTCCCCCTCTACACCAAACCGACTCCACAGTAATCAATTAATACACTCCAATTCGAACAAAAATCCAAATCCAAAGCAACAGCCAACAGCAAAGAAACAGCAAAATTTTGAAGAGATTCTCAAAACACAACTACTCTCAGCAATTAGCAAAACAAGAAATTGTATTGACTATATTCTCAAATATTCGGAAAAGGACATTGTATTGACATCTTGACGTCATTTGTTTTTTCACTTGTTAATTTCTATATATAACGTTTTTTTATTAGTGTGATGAAGACTTACACTAAACAGGTCAATATTACTATCGCAGAATAAAATCATGCAAACAACCATGAGAATATGTTTATTAAATATTGACAAACATTCAAAATGTCATTTTAAAAACAATAAAAAAACCTTGTAATGAAGAACAGGTTTTAAAAGTAAAAAATTTTCTGAATGTTCAAACGTAACGAATTTATTTTTGTTAATTTATGCGACAATACAAGAGAGACATTAACTTTTATTGGTTTTCAACTGATTTTTTCCCGTTTCCATGACAACATTAATTATTCGGAGGAATCTTTTTAACACCACATGTTTGAAAACGGAACCTCTAAACTTTCCTTTTGTAACTTGCTGAGTTTGATGTAAAATGGAAATAGCACCGCGATTAACTTTTACAAGGCTGATGTGTTAGTTTTGAAAGGTTTGTTTGCCTCACCTGGTGCACTCAGCTCAACAAACTCTAGTGTCTTGTCACACCGATAAAAATAAACAAATGTGAGCGGAAGATCATCGTCGACAACAGATTTGCAATTGATAGTGAATTCGTCAATCATAGATATGCCGACACCGATGGAGCCATGCTCGAGCGATGGAGCAATGACACAGGAAGCCTGCGAGACATCTGGAGGTGAATTCACATTGAAAATGACATCAGTGACTCCGGCATCCAAACCATCACAATCCACGTTGACTTGGAATAGATGCAGATAACCTGCAGAAACATTTCTAGCCATTTTCAACATTCGTATTAAATACTATGTATATAAATATATATATGTAATTCTGTGCAATTTTATTTCAATTTTTTTTATTTTTTCACCGCACAAGGCTTTTGAGCCATTCAAGGTTAACAAGTTACGATATTTTTTCATTTTCGAGGACCCCCTCTCACTTAACCATGACACAAATCTTAGAAACGCTAGAAGGTCTTCTTTCAACCCGGCTGATTTCCTTGACTGCACAAATGTAACAAATCTATACCTGGATGCACCATGTTGACAGGTAAAACAAAATACTTAGAAGTGAGGCCGGTCAGTGATTTATTCAATAAGTTCTCTCCCACTGCTTCAAAATTGTTCATATCATTATCGATGGGCTTTGTTTTCCAGGTCCACAAATATGTAATTGGATCGTCACTGGATTCTGAAGGGGTGCATTTCTCAACGTTTTTTATGTGAACGGACAAAGAGAACTTGGAGTTTGGGTTGATCTTCTTGCAGTTCTGCACACACCTATGAGAACAACACATCTGAGGATACACAAAAGTGAAATAAAAACAGTTTGCAATATTTATTTATTTATTTACAAATCTATAATTTATACTATAGAATTCATACAGGATAGCCAAATATACAATATTTACATATACTGGGCCAAAAAAAAAAAACGCACCAAAACTCGTTTTCAGATATTGCGTGATTAGATAAAGATTGGAGCAACAAATTAACATACATATGCAGTGGCATTTAAAAAAAATGAAGACTCAACAGTGCTATTCTTCCTTTGAAGAATGAACAGTAAAAGAACTAACAGTAAAAAACTAAATAATGGCTCCGACAAGTACTGTACAAACAGATAGTTTTTTGACGTCAATTTTTTGTGCACTCAAAAATGATACTAACTCTTTAAAGGTGTATATTTTTAAGGAAAATCGTTTAATTCTGGGAAAATTTTACACAAGACTAGAAAATAACCTAACCAGTTAATGTGCAAAATTCTAGGATAAAGGAATTAGTGGTTCTTGAGAAAATGACAATAAAATTTTGGGTGCATTTTTTTTGGCCCACCCGATATGTACAAATTCTGTTCTTCCTTTGGGTCCTGTGGATACAAAGTATAAGTTATAAAATAATAAAATATGTTAGCTGAAAAATAAACAATAAAATAAATACTGAAATTAAAATCCTATTCTTTAAAGAAGCTTAAGAATTGTGGCAGCTGCTCTAACTTTCAGTGAGAACTCGTTAAATACTTTGGCTCCTGAAAAGTAGAAACCCTTTTTACTCCTTTCAAGTCGGACTTTAGAGAGCCTAATGATCGCATTTTTATTCCTAGTGTTGTTGTTCTTTAATTGAAAATCATTTTTTAGACATTTAAAGCCTAGCTGACATCTTCTTTACCAATTTTTCTAATCGTGGTAAGGTTAGTAGGACAATCGTTGCAGATGATAGTATCATCCGCATACATGATTATATCGCAATCGTGTAGTACATCACCGACATCGTTAAAGCTGAGCAGAAATAACAAAGGTCCGAGAATGGACCCTTGAGGTACACCGCAACATACTGTTTCAAAGAGTCTCAGAAAATCTTTTTTATAAAAAAGTGGGTAGTATTCATTCAAAATAGCCAGTTAGTTGTTCTTATTTTTCTATTGTTTTAAACAAAAAACCTATTGTTTCCAATCATCTGAGCCCCAGAGCTCTTAAAAACTTGTTCTTGTAAAAAAACCTCATTCCATGTCAAATCAACTAAAAAATATATAGTTTAACACCATACCATCTCAGATTTTAATTTGCTGAAATTCGAGTTCCCTTTCTCTCTCTCTCTCTATACATTTAACGTCTATTTTCCATGCTGGCACGGGTTAGACGAGTTTACTGATGGCACGACTCCATCCTACTCTATCCTGCGCTAACCCAGGCTGAATACGTTTCTCAACGAGATCTTTCTTCACAACCTAGCTCCATGTTGTCCGTGGCCTGCCTCTGCCACACTTACCATCTACAACTAAATCTCTACACTTCTTAACCCAGTTATTATCATTCATTCTCTCAACATGACCAAACCATCTAAGCCGACGCCTTTGCAAAGATTTTCTAACACTTTCTAGTTCACAGCGTTCTCTTAACTCATTTGAAGGCTTCCTATCCTTCAATGTCACATTTGACATCCATCTAATCATTTTCATGTCATTACGCTCTAGTCTGTTTAGTTCAACAGTTCTAACTCCCCATGTCTCACCACTATATAGAAAAATACTCCTTACACAAGCATCATACACCCTTCCTTTTGTGCAAAGAGATATCACTCTAGAAGTTAGGAGAGGTAAAAGTTCTCTAAACTTTTTCCACCCAGATTTAATTCGAGTTATACAACTTTGTTCTGCGCCACCCCCTGTACAAATCATGTCGCCCAAATAACAAAAGCCATCCTTTGTCTCTAAAAAGTCATCACCTATTGGCACAGATTCTACTGGCTGTCCAGTTGCTAAGGTAATATCACCAGTACACACCCTACACCCATAGTCGACCACTGAGGTAAGTCAACCCTTTATTCCACTACACTTCTTATGAACCCAATGATCACAATATTTGCAATATATTGAGTTATTACCAACACCCTTTCTACATACAGAGCATGGCCATCTACCTGAAGCAATAGGTGCTGAAATTTCAACTCCACTGACCATAACTTTTGTCTTACCCATGTTAACTCTAAGCCCTTTTGACTCTATACCTTTCTTCCAAGTAGCAAATTTCGCAGTTAACTCTTCTAGACTATCTGAAATAAGCACAAGATCATCGGCATACAATAATTCCCATGGACACCCTACTCTAAACTCCTGAGATAAAGCCTCCAAAACCATGATAAAGAGTAACGGACTAAGAACAGATCCCTGATGAACACCAACCTTAACTCCAAATTCCTTGCTATATGATCCATTCACTCTGACATGACTTCTGGCATTTTCATACATAGACATAACAACTGACACTATTCATTCATCGACTCTTAACCTTCGCATCGCCAACCAGATTACTTCACGTGGTACTCTGTCAAAAGCTTTCTCTAAATCAACAAATGCAAAATATAACCTCTTATTCTTTTGCAGATATTTCTCCTGCAACTGCCTGACTATAAAAATTTCATCAATAGTTCCCCGTCCAGGCATAAATCCAAACTGCATATTATCAATATTCACCCTATCTCTAATAAATCTTGTCAATATCCTTTCTAATACTTTCATAACTTGGTCTAACATTTTCAGCCCTCTGTAATTACTTCTCTCCAGGGCATCACCTTTACCTTTATAGCAGTTTACTATAGAGCTAATTTCCCAGTCTGCAGGGACTACACCTTGACTGACAATAGCATTTACAAGCTCAGTGATGATGTCAATACCATCCTCACCAGATGCCTTCAGCATTTCAGAAACAATACCTGACGGACCAGCAGCTTTACCATCTTTCATCTTACTAAGAGCCGATTTAACCCAATCCTTTTCTATTCTGACAGCAGGACCTCAATTGGACTAACTCGTGACAAAAGACTGCGGTCCCATTCAAACTCCTCATTTAGTAATTTACTATAATAACTTTCCCAGGCCAATTTTTTAGCACTATCATCAAAAGCTAAATCTCCGATGTCATTTCTCACACACTTTTCTCCAATGATATCCTGATTTGTCTTACTCATCTGCTTTGCAATTTTAAAAACTTCGTTTTTCTGATCCTCTCTACCTAGCAAATTGGGAAATCTTTCTTCCTCTGCCCTTCTCTTTGCTGTATAAACTTCTAACTTTGCTGTACGCTTTGCTTCTAAATATGGCTCTTTATTCCCACCTGCCTTCCATTCTTTCCATAACCTTCTTTTCTCCTTAATAGCCTTATCAACAACATCATTCCACCACCAAGTCTCCCATCTCCTGATAGGGCCTTTAGTCCATCCACATACACTATTAGAGGCACCTAAGAGGCTGCCTTTCAACTTAGACCATATACCTTCAACATCAGTCTTTATTTCTACTCTCTCCAAGTTTTGTTTAAAACTGGTACAAAAACTATCCCTTACTACAGAGTCTTTTAATTTCCAAATTTTTCTTCTAGGAACAAAAGTCCTTTTCCTCTCAATTCCTGACTTAATGCTCAAGTCACATACAACCAACCTATGCTGAGTAACACATTCCTCTCCTGCAATAACCTTTACATTCCTAAGTAGATTCCGATCTGACTTCCTGATAAGGATATAATCAATCTGAGTACTTGAATTGCCCGATTGAAAGGTCACTAGTCTGCTATTCCTTTTCTTAAACACAGTATTACCTACCAACATATCCATAGCTTCACTAAACTCTAAAATTCTTTCACCTTCAGTGTTTCTAGTTCCATACCCATAACCTCCATGTATACCTTCGTACCCTCTAGGTGTACTTCCAACATGACCATTAAAGTCACCAGCTACTAACACTATCTCCTTTTCTCCTAACTTTGATACCACCGCTAAAAGACCATCATAAAAAGCATCTTTAAGACTATCATCCAAACCACACTGGGGTGCGGTAAACAGAAACTACTGAAACTACATTCTTACCCACTATTAACTTAATAATAATTATCCTGTCATTAACCCTATCTATATCTATCACTTTATCAATCCACTTTTCAGCTAAGAATATCCCTACTCCTCCTGCCCCTTCCTTATTTCCCACCCAAAAAAACTTGTATGAACTCTCTTTGCCTGTAATCATCCTTGTAGATGCTCCTTTCCATCTAACTTCCTGTATGCAACATAAATCAATATGCCTTCTACTAATTGTTTCAACCACTTCTCCTGACCTTTTATGAAGACTACCTACATTAAGCATCCCAACTCGAAAATTGACTTTCTCATCTACACTACTACGATTTTGATGCAATAACTTGTTGATGGTCGAGTGATGCTTACACCTTACACCATCACTACCGTGCGCGACACCTTTACATGAAGTTTGGGTCCCGTTTACGCAGTTGTGTTTAAAATTTTGTTGTACCATGTGTGTTGGAGCGGGGTTTTTATGAACTGGATGCCCTTCCTAACGTTCAACCTGATTTGTAGATCAGGAAACTAGCTGTTTTTATCGTGACACCATCACTAGGGAGATTACCAACCAAGGCTAAAAGAGCTCTCCCTACCCTTTCCTACTTAAAAGTAGAGGTTTTATCTCAGAGTTCCCTTCTCCTAGACAGGTTATTAGCCAAAGCTAAAGACTCCCATCAAGCCTAAGCAGTTGAACATCATACTTAGGACGAAGCAGTTTAATGTCATACTCAGGACCCTTTCACGAATATAAGCATGTGTACCAAAAATTATTAAAGTATCAAGCATATGTTGGTTACCAATGATGCAATGGGAATGATCCCATAGCGATGTAACCATGGTGATGTAACCATAGTGACATAACCATGGTGATGTAACCATAGTGGCGTAACCATAGTGACGTAACCAATGTAACCTCAGAAAACCTTACCTGATAACAGGAATGACGGGATCTGACTGTGATAAACACAGGTGCACATCATCCGACTTTGTCTTCACAATTCCCTCAATCTGCGCCTTCAAGATCAGACGAATGATGTAGCATCCATTCGGCATGTAAACTGTATTTAGCTCGAGAAGTAGAGAATTGTGGCCTGGAAAACAGGTTGGCATATTTTTCATTTGTTTCACAAAGAAGAACAGTATCCTTTTTGTATGAATTACATATATGATTTTCAGGGAACAGTTTAAGAAAAAACGTTTAAAAAACCTTTGATGTAAAACATCATCATTCAATATACTGTATTCTGGAAGGTGACAAAAATAAAATTCTCCAACGATTTTACTGTAAATAAAAGTACAAGGAACATTTTAAGTGAACACCTTTATCTGTCAACCACGCAACTTCTGGGGCTCCAGGAAAACAGCCAGGAATGTCCTCTTTGCCATCCGCCTCCGCCTTATACGTCGTACTCACTGGGTCTTGAGTGGAGTTCCACATGCTTGGCTTCATGCACAGCCACTTTATCTCCATTGCCGCATCAAGGAAATCCGGATCATGACTTTCACTCGCGTTCACAATAACAATGTCTGCTGTCAACGAAATGTTGTGTGTGCAGAAGAAGAATAATAATTTACATAAAAGAAAAAAAAAGTTTCCCATGAGTTTTTTCAAGGTTTCAAATCAATCCAATTTCAGTAAAAGCAATAAAGAAAGAGATATATTGTTCTTATTGTAACTCAAACAGTTGCTGTTGTTGTTGTTGCTTGTTGTTGCTGTGGTTGTTGTTGTTGCTGTTGCTTCTGTTGTTTGTTGTTGCTTGTTGTTGTTGTTGTTGTTGCTGTTGTTGTTGTTGTTGCTGTTGCTGATGCTATTGCTGTTATTGCTTCTGTTGTTGTTGTTGTTGTTTGTTGTTGTTGTTTGTTGTTGTTGTTGTTGTTGTTGTTGTTGTTGTTGTTGTTGTTGTTGTTGTTGTTGTTGTTGTTGTTGTTGTTGAGGCTCTGCAGGTTCAACAGTGAGAACTTACACAGAAATGCCCCACATAATTTGTTTACCTTGCCTCCCAAGTTTCATTCTGTTGCCTTCTGTGAACTTTAAAACAATTTCGCAAGGTACAATTTCAAAATAACGTACAATTTCAATGCGGGTATCTTTAATCTCTTTGAACGTCTCATTATGTTGCATTGAAGCATGGACAACGATTTTTATGATGCCGTATGGGAAAAAATTCCTCTCCTTAAAACTATTACCTAGGACAGAAATATTTTTTATTAAATTCATGACATTGCCTTGTTTCTTGCTCTCTAAACAAAAAATAGAAGGAAAGAAGTTGTAAAGGAAAGGAAAGCCGGGAAGGAAGCAGAGTACAAAATTTTTTTTAGTTTAAATTCTTGTGCAAGTAGTTGTCAGTGTTCTACAACTTCTGATTCTGACCGACAAGAGCTGTTATTGCTGCCTTATATCAGTTTTCTTGTTTTGAGTAGACTCAAACTCTATACTCGCGCCACGTTTACACGCCACGGTGCTCCTTGTGATTTCAGTTTTCCTGTTTCTTGAGTCTACTCTATTCTCGCACCGTGTTTAGAGCCTTAATCATTTTAACCTTTATTCTCTCTCCGAAGTTTTATTCTTTTTATTTTATTCTATTTATAACAGGACATACACTGATAACATAATTGTATATATATATTGATATGTATATAGAACTGAAGTATTTTTATCCTGTATAAATATTCGTTAATAAATAAAAATATAAAAATAAAACTGTTGCTGTGAAAACTCTGTGTTTAATTCTGAATAAAGAACATCACCTGTAAATGAATGAATCTCTCCAATAGTCGTTCCGTTTCTATCAGCCTTCGTGAATCTCATTCCCTTCACAAAGTGCACATCTGTGCGGTCACATATTGGTTGAGCAGAGAACTTGATCACAAGTAAAGAGCACTTTTTGATTTTCGGGACGTTCTCATCTTCTGGGTCTTCGGAAAACTCAGCCAGCAAATTGACATCAGGTTGAAAACAAGGTAAGTCTTTCACATCCACCGATAATATTTTTTCAAACCAAGAGAGATGGTTTATGCCTCTCACATTGATATTTTTCATTCCGGACTTTCTATACTGTACAGTAAAGGGAATCTCCATCAATTCCTTCAATACCAACGGGACATACTTATATGAGTAATGATCCTTCTCACAATCCTCTCCGCCATAAACAAACTTGTCGTCAGCTAACGCAATGTCACCCAAATCGATAAGCAAGCAAGTATCAGAGGATACTGATATGATATCTACTACAAACACCACAGGGTTTGAAAGAGTATCAGGTTCCTTTTCTCTGGTGATTTGGGTGACATTCAAACTCACTCCATCCGCAACACGGATATCACGTGTGAGAGTTCGCTGCGAAACGTTATTGTAAACAACTATTTCCAGTTGATAAATGTCATCAATGGAAGGAAAATTCGAAAATAGATGCAGAGTACAATTGCCACCCGTTTGCGTATCAACTTTGTAGTTGTCTACAACAAGTAAAGATGTATTCAAAGTTGCGTTTGTGCCTCCCTGTTCTATCATGCACACTAATAAATCACACAAGGAACTATAGATGTTCCTATCCACGCCTTTCCCCTCACTAAGGACAAATTCTGTTGCGTTCTTGCATCGCGAACGCACTAGGATATGAGGTGAAGTAACTTCACTTTGAATAGTTACCATGGTCGAAGTAGAACTCTCGTGTAGACGACTATTACAGTACACCGATATGATATAGATGCCCTCCGCTTGAAACGGATGTTGAAAAGTGACATTGCCAGGCGCTGTAAAGTTGAGATAAACAATGGTGTCGTTGTACGTGTCGTCATGGTAATCAACGGTGCAGTTAAAGTAATCACCGCTGAAGAACAACAAGTTGAAGTTCACCTGTACGCCAATCAATGTAGGAGTGTCACTGAGGATGGTCATATTGCTGATATCACTGAGTTTCCTGAACACGCATGCTTCAGTTGTGGTCGATCGCTGTTGAGTGTGTGTGGTGATGGTCACCTCAATTGTGAAACATTGCTTGATATCTGTGTACGTGTACAGCAATATGTACTCCTTTGACTGGATGATAGTTCCGTCACCCATGTCATAGGTAACGTTTGCATTAGGCACCCACTTCGATGTCGTCACAACCAATCGCAAATAAACATCTGGTTGGAGATCAACGAAACTGTCGTTCACAATATTTTTACTTACTTTAACATTTCCTAGATCATACTCAACGATATGATTCGTACACAAATTAAAGTCCATAACATTATTCGAAACGCTTAAGCAAACAACATGCGTTCCTTGATCTAAGTTGCGCACTCTCGAGACACCAAAACCAGACAACTGGGTAAATTCTACAGACAAGTTTCGATAGAAATCTGTATAGTAATTGAAAAAACAATTGTTTTGCCTTTGTATACTGTCGATGGTCCAAGTTACACACACTTTAAGATCTGTAGCATTTCTTATCTGCATAAAGGCGTACGATTCATTGCCATGCTGAATGGCAGGTGCCACAATTAGGTAGTCAGCGAGCATTTCAACAACAACCCTGAACACTTCGTAAGACTGGCTAATTTTATTCGTAGCATTGACCCTCAAATTGTATATACCAGCATCAACGTAGTTCAAAGTGACACCTAACGGTCCCTTGTCAGTCAAGCTGTTCCTTTCATAAACAACTTCCGTTCCATTATCAAAATCAACGCATATAGTCTCTTGTGTGCCTAACACGTTCACCTCGTAAACTTGGTCCTTTTCATTCATAATGTATGTTATACTTTTCTCAACCAAATGCAGTTGCTCCATGAATTCGAATCTATGTTCAAGAATGGTTGAAGTGATGTAGTTGCTGATCACAATTCTAATATCCATCAAAGCATAAACATCAGGTGGAGTTATGTAAAAAAAGAAAATGGACTCATTGCCAAGAACCATGGGTACTGAATGCAGCTCCACGGAGGTATTGTCCAATGAAGTCGTTCTGTTCACTTCATAAGTGATCAAAACCTCTCCGCAACCTGACAGAAAAACATACACAGGATACGCAAGGTTTATTTGCCACACAGAAAAGAGCCAATCTTGAACGACATCGACAGAGGCGATGGCAAAGAATTTTGCTTGTGGAGGTGGACACACAATTTTGACAACCACGTCTTCGGAGAACGCTTCAGAGAAATTGTTAAAAGCTTTCACTGCGATTGTGAAGTTACCAGGATATTTGTATGTATGACGAACTTCATTGTGAAACAATTGAGGTATCGGCGGGACCTCTGAATATTCATCACCCCAGGTTATTGACAGACTAAAATATCATCAAGACTTGAGCAGGAACAAAACAACAAAGTTACGTTAAATATAAATAATATAAATAAATAATTTAATAAAAATATTTTAATATATATATATATATATATATATATATATATATATATATACACTATTTTATAGAAATGATGGAGATTTATAGGTGTGAGATGTGAGGTTAATGTCTACATATCTATTAAATAGTTTAATCGCAATCAAACTGTTTGAAAATCGCTGAAAGAAAAAAAGATAGATGGTGATGAATACTACCTAAAGGGAATTAATTTTCACGGGAACTTAATTTCGCGGGGGTTTTTACTAGGACATTTCGCGGAAAAAAGGGAATTTAATTTCGCGGATCAACATGATTTGGAAATTTCGCGGACAAAGTGTATCCAAAAATTTCGCGGAAATTTAATTTTGTGAATCCAAATTTCGTAAAATTTTAAAAGTAAGAAAGAAGTTATAATCGGGAGTTTTTTGGAGGGAGCTGATGTTGTTGAGGCTGCTATAGCTGTACCACCAAAAAAAAACAAGAAAAAACACAAATCAAGGAAAAACCAGCTCCACGATGTAAAGACATTAGAACCCCTTTTAATAGAAGCAACGTACAAAATGAAAATGAAGAAACCACCATTGTTATTTATTAAACATTGTTAAACTAAAAGTAGTGTTTTCATTGTATCAACCTCACAAATTTCAGTCTCAAAACACAAATTTTATACTTTAACATATCTACTGTTGAAATTCCGAGTGTATTTCGAGTTCAAAATTCACATGGAATCACAAAACATAGTTCAAAATTGCAGGGTAGGTTTATTTACTGGATTTTATTTACTGGATCTAAAATTAAAAAAGAAAAATTAAAGAAAAATAGGGAATTTAATTTCGCGGACAAAGTCTATCCAAATAATTCGCGGGAATTTAATTTCGCGGATGAGGGACATTTGGATTTTTCGCGGGAATTAAATTTCGTGGTTTTGACCAAACGCCGCCAATTAATTCCATTAAGGTAATAACTCCCAATGTACTTTTAAAAACAGACTGAACCTTTTTTCCTGTTAGTGAACACAAGTCACGTTTTACAGGCTCATGTACCAGCTGTCACGTAGCTAAGACACCTCTGGGTTGTTTTTCACGAAGCTACTGTTTTATGATTAAATGATTTTGTTCACTTACTTTAAAGGAAGAAATTGCTGCGAGAAGAAAATGTTGCGAGCAAATTTTCGCAACTTTCACGACTTTTTCTTCCCGCAACTTTTAATTATTTCCAGTGTTCGCAACAATTTCTTCATGCAACTTTTTCTTTTATTCTTGTTATTTTATAAAAGCATCCGAACAAAAATAACATTTTCGTTTTTGGAGCTTTTTTTGTATAAGTAAAGTTATATGAAGTTTACACCTTTCTGTGTACATTGAGGTATGAAAATATTAAAGTCTGGTCCATAGAAACTGCTTATAAGAAAATCTGTCTCCGATTTTTCAAATAATCTGTAGTAGGCTGTATTAATTTTGGAATAAATTGATTGTCCAAACGCTAAGTTGCTTGGAACAACAAGAAAAATTATTGTAAGTTCAACTTCACTCGGAACATTTTATGTACGCAACTTTTTATGAATGTCCCGTCTCGCAACATTTAATGTACGCAACTTTTTATGAATGTCCCATCTCGCAACATTTAATGTACGCAACTTTTTATGAATGTCCCGTCTCGCAACATTTAATGTACGCAACTTTTTCTTTTAAAGTTGCAAAAATAAAATCTTTTTCTTCCCGCAACAATTTCTTCCTTTAAAGTAATTATGAATGAAGTACGCACAGAGTCCACTCCGAAAACAACAACAATGTGACTTCAACTAAATGGTGCTTAAAGTTAATTGTGCTTTGGAGATGTGATGAAAATCGCAAAGCACTAATTAAAACGGAATCACGTTTGCAAAAGTTTTTTTAAATTTCAGAGGTCTTATTATATTATATATATACTTGGCTCCAAAACTTCCATTCTGCAGAGTATTCATTAACGTGACTTCATTTCCTGTCAAAGCAACATCAGATTGAACACTTGTGTTAAGACCGGTGACGTTAACCACAGCTTTCCCCGACTTCGTTTCTACGTATTCCACACCATCACTGAACATCCTCACCTCCGTTGTGAATGGCCCTTCCACAAAACTCAACAAACCTGAAACATTCAGAGCGTCATTCGACATATTCAACATCATTAAAAAAGATCCTAAAAAGTTAACCGCTTGATTCAAAAGATCAAAATATTATTAAACATCATCAGTAAAATAGTTTGTGAGATAGCAATTCCCTAACAAAAGAAATTCATAAAATGGCTGACAACTCAACCTTAACTAACAAAAGAAGCTCATAAAATGATTGACAAATCAACCCTAACCAACAAAAGAAGCTCATAAAATGATTGACAACTCAACCTTAATTAACAAAAGAAGCTCATAAAATGATTGACAAATCAACCTTAACCAACAAAAGAAGCTTGTAAAATGATTGACAAATCAACCTTAACCAACAAAAGAAGCTCATAAAATAATTGACAAATCAACCTTAACCAACAAAAGAAGCTTGTAAAATGATTGACAAATCAACCCTAACCAACAAAAGAAGCTCATAAAATAATTGACAAATCAACCTTAACCAACAAAAGAAGCTTGTAAAATGATTGACAAATCAACCCTAACCAACAAAAGAAGCTCATAAAATAATTGACAAATCAACCTTAACCAACAAAAGAAGCTTGTAAAATGATTGACAAATCAACCCTAACTAACAAAAGAAATTCATAAAATGATGGACAACTCGACCTTAACTAACAAAAGAAGCTCATAAAATGATTGACAAATCAACCCTAACCAACAAAAGAAGCTCATAAAATGATTGACAACTCAACCTTAATTAACAAAAGAAGCTCATAAAATGATTGACAAATCAACCCTAACTAACAAAAGAAATTCATAAAATGGCTGACAACTCAACCTTAACTAACAAAAGAAGCTCATAAAATGATTGACAAATCAACCCTAACCAACAAAAGAAGCTCATAAAATGATTGACAACTCAACCTTAATTAACAAAAGAAGCTCATAAAATGATTGACAAATCAACCTTAACCAACAAAAGAAGCTTGTAAAATGATTGACAAATCAACCTTAACCAACAAAAGAAGCTCATAAAATAATTGACAAATCAACCTTAACCAACAAAAGAAGCTCATAAAATGATTGACAAATCAACCCTAACCAACAAAAGAAGCTTTTAAAATGATTGACAAATCAACCCTAACCAACAAAAGAAGCTCATAAAATAATTGACAAATCAACCTTAACCAACAAAAGAAGCTTGTAAAATGATTGACAAATCAACCCTAACCAACAAAAGAAGCTCATAAAATAATTGACAAATCAACCTTAACCAACAAAATAAGCTTGTAAAATGATTGACAAATCAACCCTAACTAACAAAAGAAATTCATAAAATGATGGACAACTCGACCTTAACTAACAAAAGAAGCTCATAAAATGATCGACAAATCAACCTTAACCAACAAAAGAAGCTCATAAAATGATTGACAACTCAACCTTAACTAACAAAAGAAGCTCATAAAATGATCGACAAATCAACCTTAACCAACAAAAGAAGCTTGTAAAATGATTGACAAATCAACCTTAACTAACAAAAGAAGCTCATAAAATGATTGACAAATCAACCTTAACCAACAAAAGAAGCTTGTAAAATGATTGACAAATCAACCTTAACCAACAAAAGAAGCTCATAAAATAATTGACAAATCAACCTTAACCAACAAAAGAAGCTTGTAAAATGATTGACAAATCAACCCTAACTAACAAAAGAAATTCATAAAATGATGGACAACTCGACCTTAACTAACAAAAGAAGCTCATAAAATGATCGACAAATCAACCTTAACCAACAAAAGAAGCTTTTAAAATGATTGACAAATCAACCCTAACCAACAAAAGAAGCTCATAAAATAATTGACAAATCAACCTTAACCAACAAAAGAAGCTTGTAAAATGATTGACAAATCAACCCTAACCAACAAAAGAAGCTCATAAAATAATTGACAAATCAACCTTAACCAACAAAAGAAGCTTGTAAAATGATTGACAAATCAACCCTAACTAACAAAAGAAATTCATAAAATGATGGACAACTCGACCTTAACTAACAAAAGAAGCTCATAAAATGATCGACAAATCAACCTTAACCAACAAAAGAAGCTCATAAAATGATTGACAACTCAACCTTAACTAACAAAAGAAGCTCATAAAATGATCGACAAATCAACCTTAACCAACAAAAGAAGCTTGTAAAATGATTGACAAATCAACCTTAACTAACAAAAGAAGCTCATAAAATGATTGACAAATCAACCTTAACCAACAAAAGAAGCTTGTAAAATGATTGACAAATCAACCTTAACCAACAAAAGAAGCTCATAAAATAATTGACAAATCAACCTTAACCAACAAAAGAAGCTTGTAAAATGATTGACAAATCAACCCTAACTAACAAAAGAAATTCATAAAATGATGGACAACTCGACCTTAACTAACAAAAGAAGCTCATAAAATGATCGACAAATCAACCTTAACCAACAAAAGAAGCTCATAAAATGATTGACAACTCAACCTTAACTAACAAAAGAAGCTCATAAAATGATCGACAAATCAACCTTAACCAACAAAAGAAGCTTGTAAAATGATTGACAAATCAACCTTAACTAACAAAAGAAGCTCATAAAATGATTGACAAATCAACCTTAACCAACAAAAGAAGCTTGTAAAATGATTGACAAATCAACCTTAACTAACAAAAGAAGCTCATAAAATGATCGACAAATCAACCTTAACCAACAAAAGAAGCTTGTAAAATGATTGACAAATCAACCTTAACCAGCAATTGAAGCTCATAACATGATTGTATTTATACTCAAGTTTTGGTGAAAAAAATAAATAAATAAATGAAGCAAATAAATACTTATTTCTATTTTGTATCTAGCGGAAACTTCAATATTTACAGCAATCATCGCGTTGTAATTTATGCTTGTTGAAAAGGAATCTTTATAAAACTTCATTCCGGTGTTGCGTTCTGCAGGAGGGGTGTAACTATGTGTTGGGAACAAATTCAAGTTCTCTTGGAGATACTCCATGGGCTGCCCGCAAACACTCGCAGAGCAGGTAAGCAAGGCTAGCACATGTCCAGCTTTAGCATCAAATTGCATTTCAGGTGGCACAGGGAATACTTGATTTCCTGTACAAAAATGTTCTTCATATATTGAATATTTCCAAAAAACTTCGGAGAAATTAGAGAATTATAAAACTATTTATTTATCTACTTTGTCTCGTAAAAACTATTAATTTATTGGAATATTGCTAAATATTTCTTTAAATATATGATAAAAAATTTAAATACAATTCTGTCTTTAATTTGTGACATGTATCACTTAGCCTCAATGATTCATACCTAGTACATCGGCTTCAACTGTAAACATAAACACCACTTCAAAGTTCAGGTTACTCTCATACCTGCCCGAAAGTGTTGGTAAAAACCTTTTAACAGATGAGTGGAAAATGGCTCCGGAATTAGGTGCTTTAAACATACGAGGGTCGTCTGTACCATCTACAGAACACATCATTTGTTCGTAATCAACTTTTTCATTCATGCAGTTTGGCTGTAAAATCTGAATAAAAACACAACTCATTTAACGAAATTACAACTGCTGATGTTACTAAATGACTGTTGATGTTACTCAAAGACTGCTGATGTTACTAAAAGACTGCTGATGTTACTAAAAGACTGCTGATGTTACTAAAAGACTGTGGATGTCACTCTGAGACTGCTGATCCTACTAAATGACTGCTGATGTTACTCAAAAACTACTGATCCTACTAAAAGACTGCTAATGTTACTAAAAGACTGCTGGTCCCTCTAAAAGACTGCCGATTTTACTAAAAGACTGCCGATGTTACTCAATGACTGTTGATGTTACTCAAAGTCTGCTGGTGTTACTAAAAGACTGTGGATGTTACTAAAAGTCTGCTGATGTTACTAAAATATTGCTGATGTCACTCAAAGTCTGCTGATGTTACTCAAAGACTGCTGATGTTACTAAAAGACTGTGGATGTCACTCTGAGACTGCTGATCCTACTAAATGACTGCTGATGTTACTCAGAGACTACTGATGTTACTAAAAGACTGCTGATGTTACTCAAAGACTTCCGATGTCACTCAAAGTCTGCTGATGTTACTCAAAGATGTTGCTCAGCTATGAATTCAAGACTTGTTATTGGACTCAAAGTAAATTGATTTACTCAATAATAAGTTGATATCATGTAAACAGTTTGGAGATTAAAGTACATTACCAGGAATGTCATTTTGCCCAGTTCATTGATCCCAGCTTCAAATGATGTGACTAACCCATCTTCTTCGATCTTATGATCAAGGCAAACATGAATCATATCTGTCTTAACGCGGGCAGTGTACGTAACAAAGCGATCAGTCACGAGATTGGCACCAAAAGCCATGTACAAGCCGCCTTAAATGAGAATGAAAATATATTAAGTAATATACAACAAGTAGAAGGTTAAAAGATAATAAAAGATTAATAGAAAACAAGGACTGTTACAAAAAAATATTGTATCAAAATAAAAAAATTATTATGTATACACCTAATCATTACGCAACCAATTTTATCTGCTTTCCGTTTGTGAAAGACTGGAACCAAATGAGAAATCACTTCATTACTTTTAGCATAATTAGTTTGAATTAAACTTATAATTAAATTAGTTATTGAGATTTTTTAGAAGGTTTCACAAAACAATGAATAATTATTAACAGGAATAATTAAAGAAGCAGGTGAAAACGACATCAAGAGATAATTTAACTAATCTACAGATTTCTAATGTAATTACCACAAAACAATTTTGCTTGCGCAACGATTATTCAATTTGACTATGTATTTGAAAATTGAATCCTTTTCATAGCGCTCTGTGTGGCAAGGTATACTTAGGATGGCCATTGGATGGGCCTTTATGTGTTGATAGGGTACTCATCGATATGCAACAACATACTCAACGAATGAGTAGCATTTCAATAAAGTGTAATATGGTAGGAACCTGCCTCAATAGTTATACCCAATGTTTGAAACCCTCGTAAACAAGCTTTTGCGTTGTTTTGACCGCACATTTACATCGTTTTCTAGCTTCAAACCACAACTGTGTATATATGTGCTGTGTATGTATGTACTGTATGTGAAGTAACGTAAGTTATTAATATTATAAATGTACTAGCAGACAAACCCATTGCCCGGGGCAATGAACACTAGGAGAAGTACCCATGGCGTTACCCGGGGCAATGAACGCTAGGAGAAGTACCCATGGCGTTACCCGGGGCAATGAATGCTAGGAGAAGTACCCATGGCGTTACCCGGGGCAATAAATGCTTTCTAATTAAGATAAACAAAATGTTTCAAATAAATGACATGCTAGAAAAAACAACACAACAATATTTTTACTCACCTCCTATCAAAGCATTGATTGAAAGTGTTTCAGTCAAATTTAAAAACTCCTTTAATCCCTTATCATGAGTAATATTCAAGGGAGTTGAAAAAAACTCCGTCAACTCAACTACATCACTTTTATCTTTAACAGAAAAGCAATGTTGTTTTCAAACTAAACCACTATAAACCTACAATTTATCTATGAAAAGTAAAAATTTCTGTGACCTATGTTACTTGTGCAACTGTAAGGATATGTATTTGAGTTGGTTTCACTGTTCCGCATTTAATAGGGAAAATCCACCAAAAAGTGGATTAATTTAATTTAAAAAGTTTAATTATGTTATTTATTTATATATATATATTTATTTATTTTATTTAGATGTACGTTATTTAGATGTACGTTTTTAATTTCCGCTTTTAGACAATGTACTGACAACAGCATTTTAATTAAAGATTGTTAGAAAAAGATAAGGAAAGTATTCCATCCAGTCAAAAGATATCGATGAATAATACAGAAGAGGTGAGGGTACCTGATGCTGGGTCAAATGTTGTTTCCGACACAGACTGCCCACCAGATGAGGATGTCACGATGACTTTGCTGATGTTACTGCCTCCCACAAAAACAAAAAATGAAATGGAATCTGGAAACAATGCAACTTGCTCTGGTGTCTCAATCTTAGCCCACGGTTCTTCAAAAACATCAACAAAGTATTTCTCACTTGGGCATAAGTACGAGCCTGTAAATAGTTAGTTAGTTAGTTAGGCCGTCCGTCAGGCCTGTAAATAAAACAAGAGTATAAAAATTAAAATCTACTATTTATATATATATTTATTTATTTATCACTCAAAACTCTTTCCTTTTTAACTTTTCAGTGACTTTAAATTACCTTCTTCGCTACGAAAAAACACATTTACAAATATATATCAAAATAATTATTAAATAATAAATGACATTTTTATTTTCTTATGAATGCATTGTAGGCACAATATTATTTTTAGCACAGATAAAGTAGACTGAACCGTGAAGCATGCTCCTCAGTAATGAGGTTATGCTGCATCTAGGTAAGTGATTTTTCAGAAAAAGAGAGTCTCTCTCTCTATACATTTAACGTCTATTTTCCATGCTGACATGGGTTAGACGGTTTTACATGGGTTTCCATGCATCTAGGTTAGAGTGTAAAATTATACGAGAGGGTAAGGAAGGAAAAGTCACACAAATAGTGAAAACCCTTTTCCTTTTGACCATTTTATGGTGTCAGCAGTTTGGCAAAAAAACACTTCGAAAACCAAAACTCAGCAATGGTGGTGATATTTACCATTATACTCTGTTTGTATGGAATGGCGTCCAGGTTTACTTATGTAAACATTAGATCCAAACGGATGGTACGTTACTTTTAAATCAATCAAAAGTGAAGCTGTATTGCTTTCATATTGTTTACGTTTGGCTGAGACCGCTAAAGGTTCGCTGATCTTGAGTTTGGTGGAAGGTGGTGTTTCAAAATCACTGAAGTAATTGACGGTATTGTAGTACTAAAGTCAGAAATAATAATAATAATCATTTTTTATATAATGAAACTTTGTCCCAAATTATACTATTTAATAGTTAAAAGTTATATATAAACAAAGATAAAATAAAATATTAAAACAGAAAATAAAAATAGAACGGATGGTTAAATCCAATGATCCACGACTAAAAATTTGTACATTTTTACGAAAAGAATCAAACAAGATGGACATGCATAAAAAAAGAAGAAAGTAAAAAAAGTAAAGTTTTATAAACAGGAAAAAACAAAATTATTTCAGTCAAGTGGTCTTATTACGTGATTGTTACCTCAGTACAATTCCTTCCATTACTGTTGCATTGTTCTTGTGATAAACACGACGTTATATTTGGGTAAGCGAGGCCACACCAGCATCCTGTCTCATTCAACGGCATTAATCCACCTGTATATCCATGGCAACCACAATAGATTTTACAATCAGCTAGAGATAAATCGTTCCCTGCATAGGAGAACGAACTCCGTACCATGAATCCAATCGGATCAAAAACATACTTTGGTTTGAAGCATTCAAAATCGACATCTAGACAAGTAATTTTTGTTTTCAGTAAATTTGATGGAATCTTGAAAAATATGTGTGTAAAAAAACTCAAATTTACAGTAGCTTCACTTCATTTAGGTCAAATTACATCAGTTTGTTTCAAAGTAAACAGGTTTAGGATAAAGATGGTTTCATCATTCAATCAAACTGTTGCTATTTTTATATGACATTATAAGTTAACTAACCTCTAAGCTTCACTAACAAAAAATTTAAAATATCGGAATTTATAAACAGACCATATCTATTCCTCCAATGAAAGCCTTATGACACCTGGGCCAGGAATATATACAGGTGGGAGGGAGGGGGAGACAGCCATACTCAATAGGAGGGAGTGATACTCAACATTTATGGGTGGGAGGGAGTGATACTCAACATTTATGGGTGGGAGGGAGGGGTACTCAACATTTATGGGTGGGAGGGAGGGGTACTCAACATTCATGGGTGAGAGGGAGGGGTACTCAACATCTATTTATACTATACATTATTTATATTATTACATATTATTATTATATTACACTAGTAACACTTTTATATATTAGACTATTTTACACTTTTATATTCTCCGATCCGGCGTGACGTCACAAGATGGCGTAACTTGATTCTACACACATGCGTTAAACTGCTGCAGGGAAAACAAATCAAAGCGATCGCCATTTTACCTGCAGTTTTAGAGGAGATACACTTATTTACGAAGAGATTTCTTATTTAAACTGCTTTTAAATTACAACTACAACTACAGCTTTTTTAAAAGCTACATACAACACGTTTATCATGTCGTATTCAATTGATTCTCTCAACGGAGAAGCCAAGAGTCGTTACAACACGAAGCTGAAGTTGATAGACATAGATGTGTGTCCTTACCAGTTGCCTGCCGATTCATGGAGAAATGAGCTTACAGCGTGGCCTTCGTTAGAATGGCCTGAGGTGTATGATTATTTGGTGAATAAATATAAATAGTTTAATAAATAGTTTACTGTAATAAACTTATTCCGCATTAATAAATTCCGCCCAAATCTGATCAATCTCTGCAATTCGCACTAATAAATTCCGTCTAATGCAAAAAATATTAGCAATTCGCACTATTAAAATCCGCCCAATGTAAAAAAATTGGCCAGCCTTAAAAATTTCCGTGAAACTCACCATGAACTTAGGAGTTCCACACGTCTTCAGATATCTAAGTCGCACTAATAAATTCCGCACATTTAGTCATTTACCTCGATTCGCACTAATTAATTCCGCATTAATATAAAAAATTCGGCTCTTAATTTGCACTTTTTTATCCTCGACTTATATTGTCTGTCCTTAAGGTAGTGGTACTAAATTTCGCAAGTACTCTATTCCAAGTGTCTATAATGATCTGATCTAAGGCAAACGAATCTGCAGGCTTATCGCGTTTATTTTCCTAGCATGGCTGATGTTACACGTATAAGACCAAAGGTGATGGATGCCCTGCAAATACACTAGCAGTTTGGAAGAAAATAGCGTGAAACAAGCCGAAGAATCAGTACCAGTCCTCAATATATATGAAATTCTCATAGTCACCTTTTCTGGACGCTAGTGATGGTGAAATTAAGCACTTTTTAGTGGACGTCATAAATGTATGGCCCCTTATGATAAAGAATCGCATTAGACCACTGACTACTACAGTGCTTTTATTTATTTTTTCATACATGCCAAAAGATTACTTTATGCCAAATTACAAATCACATTAATAACAAAAGATTTTTTTTTTTTTTTCATTATATACAATTCCATCACCAAGGTTACACAAAATGCAGCAAGCGGAGAACAGTTTGTCAACGCCTGAAACAGGACTTTCAGATGCTTCATCAGACAGAGACTTCACCATTTGAATTGGGATAACACCTTCTAGTATCTTAAAACGGTTTTTCACTAATCCGATAACTCGCTCAATATGAATTCGAATTGATGCTATCTGTCGAGAAATTTCAACTTCCTTGGCACTCAATTGTTTTTTACCCTTTGAAAACGATGGTATTATTAGTTCTACACCACATTCAGCTGCAAATTCGTCGGTGAGAGTGAATCCACGATCAGCAAGAATCTGGTCTCCATGATGGTGGTATCTTGAACTCAGCAGGCTACTATTTTTGACCAGCTCAACATCTGATACTCTTCCACCCCAGGCTCGGGATAGAAAGGATATGGAACCATGAGGGGTACAAGCAATTAAAAATTTCACTGTGGCGTGTTTTTTATAGTTTGAATATACTTGAGCTCTGGCATGCAACTTTCGAGGTCTTTGAATAAATATTTCAGTACAGTCAATAATACCTGTCAATCGCGGGAAGTATTGACGAAATACGTTAGGTAATGTTCTCAAATTAGCATCATGGTCTGGCCAGCGAATAACAAAAAGAAGTTTATAATAAATTAAATCAATCCATCGCCTGAAAATGTCATTCAGAGAGCTTCGGCAGCAATGAAACATATCAGCCAAATTTTCAAATTGATTGTCCAATCTCAACCTCATAAGTGTCATGAATAATTGGTCCCTGGCACTAAGTTTACATCGACTATTTTCTGGTAAATTAGGTTCTAAATGCAAAAATATAACATCAAACACTTCAACAGTGATCCCAGAGTAATATTCGAATTTAGACAAATCCTTTCTCAATGAAATATAGGAGAAATTCTTGTTTTTTAACTCGACAACTTCTTTCCTGGCAGCGTCTCTTTCCTTTCTCAAATTTTCAATTTCTCTGAAGTAAGCTTGCTCAGAATCTTTTAGAGCATTTCTTTCTTTGATTACATTTCCCAATTCTGTTTTATATGATTCTTCCAACACTCTTCCATCATTTGCCCACTCAAAAGATACTGATGCATTCTCAGTAACAATACTGCTCACTGCTCCAGATGCAATATCATTTGACAGATCAGATGGCTCACATTGATTGTTTGACTTTTCATTCAATTGAGAAAATGTTCTTTTTTTGGCTGAAATGTGTCGGCGTAGTTGGCTATCTTCATTCCAAGTTGATGAATTTGTGAATGAAAATTTTGTTGGTATGTGAGCTGGATGAGTTGGATCTTCTCGTTTTGGTTCGCCTAAAATAATTAATATATACAAAACATCTTATTATGCCAAAGAAAATAGAGGGCACATTATATCGTAAAGCACTGGGAGGAAGAAAAAAAGAAACATTTTGTGATGAATATAGAAAAACAATACACACTGCACTTGAGTCCAAACTCTTAGCAAGATGAGAAATGGAATTAAAAATAAAGAAAATAAAAGTCTTAAAAACAATAATTATGTATAATATACATACTCGCCTCCAACAAAATGATCACTGCATAAATAAAGATGCTTTGTTGTGGGATTCCAGTCAGTTCCATCCTTATTCTTCCTTTTGCAAGCATTTATCCACTTTCGTCGTAACTCAGGATTATTGTTCGGAAACCTAAAGAATCTAGGTTTATTTTCCATCCTATTATGGTTAGTACAACCAAAAGCCGCACAATTTGACACCATATTTCAATAAAATTCTTTGGTTGCGCTTCCTAATTTACCAGTCTTGCGGACGCGTTAGGGAAAACATGCGCGCGCAAGTCGGATCGGAGAATAGGACTCTGAGTTTCGTGTATTAAACACTTGTCAGCTATAATAAATAAATTTAAGTGTTTAATACACGAACATATTATTATTATTGGAAATATTGATGGCACTGGTGGTTCCCCCAATATCTATACAAAAAACTACGCAAGGATGACCTCAAATATTCATTCGTTCATTTTAAAGGATGTTTTATAGCATAAAGTTCTTACCATTTGACTGATGTGTCGCACTTAGCTAAAATACGAAATCAATCATTAGAAACAAAAATACGCCGGTAAAGAGTCTTAAATCCATTATAACATTCATGAATTGTCCATGCAGTAATAAAATCTATGTAAACTTTCAACGACAGAGAAGTTTAGAAAGCGATTCGTAGATTACGCTGTCTTCAACAAAATTGTTGACAAAAATAATGCCATGTGTTTTTTTTAAATTACGTGCCATCTTAACATGAACTAAAAATAATTCTCACGAAAGGCTATGCTTTTATAAGCAACCGGTTTATCTAGCCCTCGGAATGTAGAATGAGAAAAACACTATAAAATCAATATAATATATAATAAATATATTTAAGAAAAAACCAGATTCTTTCTCTACCAGTATTTTACCTTAAAATGTTTAAATTCATAAAATTCTCGAAAAAGGTCTGTTAATACAAAGCAGTTCTGTTGATATTTCTCGAAAAAGGTCTGTTAATACAAAGCAGTTCTGTTGATATTTCTCGAAAAAGGTCTGTAAATACAAAGCAGTTCTGTTAATATTTCTCGAAAAAGGTCTGTAAATACAAAGCAGTTCTGTTGATATTTCTCGAAAAAGGTCTGTAAATACAAAGCAGTTCTGTTGATATTGTGAAATGTATAATTATGATATTTTATTGAGAATATCGGAAGTCGTAATTCGTGCACATTAAAATGTTTCTTTGCTACACAAACACAAAAAAGTAGATACAATTACAGTCTTAGATTTCCTTCGACACATATTCTCTGGAAATTTCTTCAACATCAGAGTTAGTTTTTCTTTGTTATTTTTCTTCAGTATATTTTGACCTACTGCAAATAATTGTTGTTGGAAATTATTATCTTGAGAATATAAGCAACTTTGACGGCTCAGGCCTGATCTTATAAACTAACATTAAAATTCAAAGCTCTATGCGTATACTACAAAACAGTGAAATGAATGGATAGAAAGTCGATGACGTCATCTTTGAAGATTTCACATCGAAAGACTATCAGTGTTTATTTACCGTAAACATTTTAAAGAGTAATAGTCTGCGTTCGGCCAAAATTTTGCTTAGTGTAAGGTTTCATTTAGCGCGTGTGGCCATCAATTACTGTGTATAGAACAAAAATAATTTAAGTATTGACCATGCTGTTATAGGTTACCGTTTCTGATCGCCGTATACTCTTTGGTCTGTAATAGACGGGGGGTAGGAATAGCAGGGGGTTGGAAAAAGATCGCAAATTAATAGCCGGGGGGGGGATTATATAGTGATTTTTTTCGATTTTCCTTTTTAATAGAGTCTTAGAACAAGTTTTATATAAAAAATGATAAAATATAATGATAACAAAAAGTAAGGAGCCCAGAGCCCGTTTAATATTTTTTTTATCGGCGCTGCACTTGCACGTTTAAACACGGGAGCACGCTGGTAAACATATATTTTTCATTTTGTTCAGTTCAATTGTTATTTAACAGTTCAGTTTATAATAATAACAAATAATCGTTTTAATGTTCATTTTTTAGTATGTATAAAGCTAAAAAAAAAAGAAAAGAGTTGAGCTCATTCAAATTCTCCATAGTAAGTACTCTCGCTTATACACGTTGTTTCATACATTACTTATTTTGTTTCTGTTGATCAAATCTTAAACATATTTTTTTGAGAAACTACAATGATATTCAAATCTTAATCGTGAAAAAACATAACATATTTTTGTCAAAATAAATTAGCGGGAGGGGGCGCGTCTATTAGAGCCCAGAGAGTAAAGATGAGCACTATTCCCACAACGTTGCGTCATGTTCGTAGTTCGCGAAGGAAGAATCGAGGAATGCCTGATTTTACTATCGAAAGAAATTCTCACCATGAAGAAGAAGACAAGCGCAAGAACCTGATGCATTTCGTCCGAGTGTTAAATAACAAATAAAAAAGTTGTCCTTCTAACTTGGGACCTGCTCAAACTCCTCTTGCTTCTTCAATGCCTCTTTCATTGCCTAAAGTATCGATGGAGACGAGTACAACCGCGGTTTAAATATTTCACGATTGACGACAAAACGAGAATGAAATCGTTCATTACTGTGGCCTCATTAGCGACTTACATATGAGCGCTTTCCTTTCTCCTTGAATTATTAACAACTCTTTGAATGGCCACAGAACATGGGGTTCCTTAATGAGCTTGATCCGCAGAAGGAATATTCCTTAGATTGATTTATAAGCGAATATTTATGCAGGATGAAAAGTAATTCATGCTGTTAACAATGCGCGCCATGCTTAAAATAGCTAATCGCGTCATTAAATTTGTTTTAAAAGAAGAAGAAAAATATTGAAAAAAAGAAAAGTTGATTAGCATTTAAAAAAATGAAACTTAGTGAATTTGAATATTTATCCGATTTTACCGTATATCTAAAGTGCAATTTACACAAGCGCTAAGTCGGCGCGGACTTTTTTCAGCGGACTTATTTCCGCGAATTTGATTGGCTGAATAAATAAGACCGCGGGGAGATAATTTTATTGATTTACACAAGTAAGGAATCATTTTCAGTTAGGTTGAGAAAATTCTACAAAATGTCAACAAACAACATGGATTCTGATTTATTTCACTTTCTTGTTGTTTCACGAATGGATATTGAAGAACGCAAAAATGAAGAAGAAACAAATACACGAAAACGTAAAGTCACCGGAAGAAAATGGACACGCTAAATTTTTCTAGAACGGCAACAAAAGGGAGAGTTTCACCAACTTGTAAAAGAAACAAAACTATTCGATCACGAATACTTTTACAAGTAATTTCACATGTCCTCGACCTTTGAAAAACTACTGGGTTGGGTAATGACCATTAATTCAGAAAAAACCAGCAGCAGTCAGAGTCGGTTGATGGATAAACAATTACTTTTTTTCCAAAAATATCTCCGCCAATTTTTTAAATTTTGAGATTTTGTATGACGCAGCGTTTATAAATTTAACCAATCAAATTGCGTAAATAAGTCCGTTGATAAAAGTCTGATCGCATTTTTCGCGTGTGTAAATCCCGCCTTATGTATTTTCCATTGTTTCCATTGTAAATCTTTGCTCCCATGTACTTATATGATATTTTATCGAACATCTTTTCATTTTTGGTACTTTAAGTGTAGAAATTTTCGCGTAGAGAAACTTTCGCGGGAAGAGAAATGCGCGAAATCTTATGCATTTCGCGTGGATAAACTTCCGCAGATGGACCCAACATGAAAATTTCGCGCGGATGACCTTTCGCGGATGGACCAAACTGGAAAATTTCGCATTGTTTTTAATTTGAATTTTTGAATTCTTATATTATTTTATTCTATTTAACTTAACCACTCTACCTGGCGGTTAGACAAGAGGTTGATTTCCATGCTAGATTCAAATAGCTAGGATACCTGCTCTTACACCGCCTTTCTGAACTTCACGTTACATAATTTTGATATATCAAAGATTTCAATTTGAAAAAAACATTGAAAAGTGACTTAGTACTTGTTACCCCCTGGACGCTAAGTGACAAGCGTGAATACATATAGCTGGAATCGGTTAAGTCAGGGCTATCCAACGAGGGCTACATTGTTTTCTGAGTAAGAATATATCAAGAGAAAGACTTAGTTGAAGTTGGGGGTTATATTTGAAGTAAATAAAACTGACATATACCTTAAATACACTGAGAGAATTAATTTTCGCGGATCGCGAACTTAATTTTTTCGCGTGGATTAACTTTCGTGGATCACGAAATTGATTTTTTTTCGCGTGGATTAACTTTCGCGTATCTAGCTCAAATACGCGAAATGCGCGAAAGTATACAACCGTTGTTTTTTGTTGTGCTTTTGTGATCGCGAAATAACCATGGAAGTTAAAGCATGAGGTGGGTTCGATTCGCATGAGGTGGAATCGAACGCCTTTCGCATGAGGTGGAATAGAACGCCTTTCGCATGAGATGGAATCGAACGCCTTTCGCATGAGGTGGAATCGAACGCCTTTTGAATGACACACATGTTTACGATTTATATTTACTATCGATGGAGTAACTAACGTGGTGTACTTTACTATGCCAATTATGATCCAAAGAGAATGAATGAAGATCTTTCAAACCATGATTGGACCAATGTTTATGCCGCACCAAATGCTAACAATGCCTGGCAGTATATAAAAGATGTGCTTACAAAAGTTATTGATCATCATGCGCCGTTCATTACTAAGCGAGTGAGAAATAAACCTGCGCCTTGGTTAAATAATGATCTGAAGAAAGAAATGAATGTTCGAGATCAACTGATGCGTAAGGCAAGAAAAACTGGTCGCGAGGTGGACACATCTAATTATAAACAGAAAAGAAATTATGTCAAAAATGCAATTAATCGTGCAAAAAAAGCTCACTATAGTAATATTTTAAAAGAGAATGCATCAAAGCCAGATAAATTTTGGAAATCTGTGAAAGAAATATTTCCTACAAAGTCAAAAGGACACAAACAACTTTCTTCTTTCGTCATTAATGGCAAGAAAACAACCGACAGTAGCGTTATCGTTAATGGTTTCTGTAAATTTTTGTCAACGATTGCTAATAAGTTAAAGTCAGCTGCATTTCCATTGACTGATTTTGTATGGGGACATAGACCATTCATTCCATCGAGACTTGAACCAAGTAAATGCTTCAAATTTTCACCCGTTAATTCGAGAGAAGTGCTGTCATACTTACGAAAACTGAAAAGAAATAAAGCTGTGGGAGTCGACAACCTTCCACCTGGCTTCTTAAAAGACGTGGCGTATCCTATAGCTGCTCTGTTAACTCATATAATCAACTTATCACTGAAGACAGGTGTAGTTCCGAATGACTTTAAAATTGCAAAACTCACTCCGTTGTATAAATCTGGTGCTAGTGATAATTTAGAAAATTATCGACCGATTAGTGTACTACCCATAGTTTCGAAAATACTTGAAAAATGTGTACATATGCAAGTCATGGAGTATTTAGAAAATAACAAATTGCTTTCTATATACCAGTTTGGATTCCGAAAACAGCGATCAACTGAACTTGCAGCTACTATTTTTACAGATCATATTCGTAAAGGCATGGATGATGGTAAATATACAGGTGCAATTTACATCGACCTCAGCAAGGCTTTCGACACAATTAGTCATGCTTCCATCCTGAATAAATTGCCAAATCTTGGTATCACTGGAACTTCTTACGAATGGTTCTCGAGTTACTTGTTCTGTCGACAACAAAAAGTAATGTTGAATAATGTATTTTCCGATTCTCAACCAGTTTTTTGCGGTGTACCACAAGGGTCTATTTTGGGACCTCTTCTCTTCCTGCTACATTTTAATGACTCTTCAAATTGCCTTATGCATTGCAATATTGTAGAGTATGCAGATGACACAGTACTGTTTATTTCGCACCGCAACATTCAAACCATTGAGAAACTTCTCAATGAAGACTTTGCAAACATATGCATCTGGCTTAAGGAGAATGAACTTGTAATTAACCCCAAACGAAGAAAAACAGAATTCATGGTATTTGGAACTGGTAAACGACTACACTGCTTGGCGAATCAACCTATGAATATTAAATACAACTACACTACAATCAATTACACAACGTCATACAAGTATCTTGGCTTACACCTCAATAATACGTTGAATATGTCAGAGCATATCGCTATGACTTTGAAGAAATCGGCAAGTCGTGTTAGATTATTGAAAAGGATAAGATATTTCATAGATTCGCATACCGCTAGTTTAATCTACAGCTCGATGATTGTACCGCTACTTACATACTGCCCACATAACGTCGTGTATGAGCAACACTCTTCATTTGAACATGACGAATTTAGAATCAAGGGCACTACGTATAATTTCGGATAACACAATATCTATTCCTAAAATCTCGGTTGTTCTTCGAAAAAGATGCTGCACATTCGTATTCAAGTGCCTCCATGACGAAGTATGTGAAAATTTCACTAATTATTTCAAGGTTGTTTCTGGTAGAATCGAAACACGTAATCGAGGAATATCTGTCAATCTACCAAAAGTAAAACTGGAAGTAGCAAAGAAAGGTTTTTATTTTATGGGCGGAAAATATTTCAACGAATTACCTTATAATATACGCACTGCAGATACCTTGCTTATTTTCAAAAATAGACTTAAAGATTATTTAGTTTAGCCTTTTTATTTATTCTTTTTATTAATGTGCTTATCCATGGGTTTTGTAGCACTACTTAATTGTTTTCCTACCTACCTTTTCTTCCTATAGCCAATATTTTATCCAACAGGTTTGATATCCGTTCTTCGTATGTTACAACAAAGTTAGCCTTCTCAAGAATTTATTTGTTTATATTTGATTTGTATGTATATATATATATATATAGCTATAATTTTTAACTAATTTTTACTGACATTTTATCAAAACAGGACTCCATTGACAACAGTATTTTCATTTTATATGTATATAACTGACGGATTATCCTGTATAAATATTTGTGAATAATAATAATAATAATAATAATAATACATGCCCTAAGACTTTTCAATTTGCCGTTGCGAATACTTTAATGCAACTGAACTTCGATAGATAACTATCGACACCAACGTTGAGTAGATGACTAATGCTGATTTCTTGTCGCTCGTAAGTGTCGAACTTTCGTTAGTGAGCGTAGAGCTTTTGCTAGCGAGTGTTCATCTTTCGCTAGTGAGCGTCGATCTTTTGCTAGTGAGCGTCGAACTTTCGCTAGTGAGCGTCGAACTTTCGCTAGTGAGCGTCGAACTTTCGCTAGTGAGCGTCGAACTTTCGCTAGTGAGCGTCGAACTTTCGCTAGTGAGCGTCGAACTTTCGCTAGTGAGCGTCGAACTTTCGCTAGTGAGCGTCGAACTTCCGATGAAAATTATTAGAGCAATCCGTCGTTTTTAATGAATTGTAATTTTTCCAAAGATCTCTCAGGGCACCATTTTAATTTTCATAAGTTTAAGGAGTTTAGTTCTCCATATAACCTATAAACAAGAAGCACTTGTGTTGTTATATTGGTCATGTATATAATATATTGTTGTGTATTATTTGATGTCGTTTCATTGGACAAAATGCACTTTGTTCCAAATCTCATTGGACGAAATGCACTTTGTTCCAAATCTCATTGGACGAAATGCACTTTGTTCTAAATCTCATTGGACGAAATGCACTTTGTTCTAAATCTCATTGGACGAAATGCACTTTGTTCCAAATCTCATTGGACGAAATCACATCATTCGGGAAGAATATAATAGATGAACTGCGAGTTTTATTGATACCTTTTAGATAATCCGCCCTCGTATTTCTGCTCGTGCATTACTTTTGAGGGGGAACCCCCCCCCCCCCCCCCCCCCCTCTAGGAAAGACTTTCTACCAGCCACTGAAAGACCAAGCTGAAACTTCGGACTTGACATTGCAGATTTGTCTGATCATAGCTCGCATAGAGCATATCAGTTCGTATGCAGGAGCTATACATCCAGGTATTTCGTAGGAGAGATGACGTGTTAACAGAAGTGCGAGTAGCTCCTACGTTCTTCCAAGATCGCAAATGCGTTGTATTCACCGTATAGGGCCGAATACTAAGCCCTAATAAAAATGGACCTTCGCATGAAATTCTCCACTTTAGTCCTTTTCAACACGTACTCAAATCTGCGCATTTTTGTAGTACATCCCTAGGACGTGACACCACTCTTCTGGACCAAGTTTTCTCATCGCCCATCAGATAGCCTTCGATAAAAAAAACATTTGAGATCTAGAAAAACCATATAGAACCACTTAGATATTTTAGCTGTCGGAAACACTATTTGAAAACACTATTTGCGAATGATAGGGGAGAAAGTCAGAAATGCAAAGAAATCGAAGGACAAAACAATAGAAAACAAGAAGCCAGTCGGCTTGATGATTTCTGCTTCAACAATAGAAATTTATCAAAACCTAAGAATTTATACAATACATAACACTGGTCAACAAATTTTTTTTCGTTTCTTGTTGCATGAGATTTTTTAACTGATTCTACACAATTTTAGGATGCTGATTTCAAATCTGCAATCAGTTTCTTTATGCATGCTCTAGTTTTCATGCAATCGACAATTTAATTTTTTTTCGTGTGTGGCACATATTTAGTGCATAAATCTGATCTGCATCGAACACTTTTTATCTATCCAGCCCTTTTTCTTTTTGTATACATCATCTGAACCATTGTGAACATTTGCTAGTCATTGCTGACTGACTTGCACATGGTGGAGGAGTATTTTTGCAGGCCTGCTTGCTCAACAGCATGTTTTACTGCTACTCAGGTTTTCAAAGTTAGGCTATTTGTGTGTGCGTTGTCTGTACTATGGTACAGTACCAGTGTTTCAGATAGAAGCTTTCAGCTCTTTTAAGTTGTAGCCTACTGCTGTTTAAGGGCATTTGAAGAAGTTAGGCAACTTGATTATAGTGAGGTATTGCGGATAGATGCTGTAGGATATTCTATAAGCTCTATTTTACACTCGTCTGCTGGTAGCCTTAATTAGAACCATGGTTTTTTATTCTTTTTGGTTGTGTTAAGCACATAGATATCACCAGACTTTCTTTCGATTCTGAACTTTTTTCAGATTTGGTCATGGCTTCTTCTAGTAGATTTAAATGCAAAAATAAACATGATTCATTTTGTTATATCTGTGGTGTGTACACGCTTTCTCGTCAAAGACGAAATATAACATCGTTCGTGAAGCGTGCCTACAGAGCTTACTTTCGCATCCATCTTGGCGATCAAGATAAGAAATGGTCTCCACATGTTGTGTGCCATAACTGCGAAGAAATGCTCAGAGACTGGACAAAAGGAAAGCGGAAGAGTCTGCCTTTTGGTATTCCAATGGTGTGGCGTGAACCCCAAGATCACACGACTGACTGCTACTTTTGCATGGTAAATACAAAAGGTGTTGGCAGGAAGAGCCGACAAATGCTTTCTTATCCAAGTATACCATCAGCTATACGACCTGTTCCGCACTCTGATAGATTCCCTCCTCCAGTCTTTAGTGGTTTTACATTTTCTGAAGATGAGGAAACTGAATCGCAAAGGGAAGAGGTTATGGAAATGGAGTATAAAAGAACAGATACAGGATCTGAATCTGAACACTCTTCTTGTGAAACCAGAGTAGCTGTTCAGCAGTTTAATCAATCAGAACTGAATGACTTAGTACGTGATTTAGATTTGTCCAAGCAAGCAGCTGAGCTCTTAGCCTCCAGACTCAAGGAAAAACAGGTTCTGGATCAATCTGTAAAGGTATCCTTTTTTCGAAAAAGAGAAGAACTCTTTCTTCCCTATTTTTCAGAGGAAAATAAGCTGGTATTTTGCAACGATATACCTGGTCTTCTCGGACAATTGGGTATCTCCTCGTATGATCCAGGAGAATGGCGATTGTTTTTGGACAGTTCCAAGCGCAGCCTCAAGTGTGTCCTTTTACACAATGGAAATGTTTATGGAGCTGTTCCAGTTGGTCACTCCACTGTCTTGAAGGAACGGCATGATGACATTAAAACTGTTATGGGTTTGCTCAGATATCATGAGCACAACTGGATCATTTGTGTTGACCTCAAAATGGTTAGTTTTCTGCTAGGTCAGCAAAAAGGATACACTAAATTTCCATGTTATCTATGCATGTGGGACAGCAGAGCACGTGAAAAACATTGGACACAGAAGGAGTGGCCCTTACGTGAAACATTTCAAGCTGGCATGCCTAATGTAACACACAACCCAATCGTAAGCAGAGACAAAATTGTTTTTCCGCCCCTGCACATCAAACTAGGTCTCATGACACAGTTTGTTAAAGCTCTAAATCCTGACAATGAATCCTTTCGTCATCTTCTTCATAGTTTCCCTGCTTTGTCATATGATAAAATTAAAGCAGGAGTGTTTAATGGACCACAGATACGTACACTTATTCGTGACCAAAACTTCATTCAGAAAATGAATGTCAAGGAGAAAGCTGCATGGCTATCTTTTGTAGATGTTATAAAGAACTTTCTTGGCAACAGAAAGGCTCCAAACTATGAAACACTTGTATCCAAGATGCTCTCAGGGTTTCGTGATTTAGGATGCAACATGAGCATAAAAGTACATTTCCTGTACAGCCACCTGGACAAATTCCCTGAAAACCTTGGGGCTGTCAGTGATGAACAGGGAGAGCGTTTCCACCAGGATCTCATGACAGTGGAAGAACGCTACCAAGGTCGGTGGGATCGACATATGATGGCGGATTATTGTTGGGGCATCAAACGTGACTGTCCTCAAAAAGCGTACAAACGCAGAAGTTATAAGAGGAAATTTTTTCCGGGGTTGTAGAATAATTGAATTTTTTGCATCTTTTCATCGATAGCTTTAAGTTTATACTGTGGATTGTCATCATTCTTTTCAATGTCATTTTGCAACAAAAACTCGCTTATTACATGTATTTTACCAGCAAAAATGTTCTTTGTTACATTTTTTCAAACATTTGGTGCCTAATTGTCTGTAAATACAATTGCTAGTGGTAACACAATAATTTCTGGGAACCTATTATTGTTTTGAGGTTGGTTATTCGACTATAAGCAAGAACGTCATTTGACAAATCATGTAATTTTTCAGAAAATTTGAATTTAGTAAAAATAAAATAAAAAATCTCGATTTGCAAAAAATCTAGAGCTTGCAGAAAAAAACTAAGGTCAGATTCGGATTCAGCGCCCCCAAATTAGGTAAGAACAAGTGTTGGTAGAAATGCAACAAAATATTTGTTGACCAGTTATTATTATAATAATAGTATAGACGTAGAGCGAAACGTCAAGCACCCCCGGACTAACTAGGAATATCGTTAAGTTAAGCAGACATAAACTCGTTTAAGGAGTCTAAAAGCTGAATAAAATCTGATCATGAGTAAAATATCGTTATAATAGCAACGATACGCACGGTTGATAAAAGAAGTTGTTGAAAGTAACCGGGGAGAAAAGGAACCTATAGATATAGATCATTTTTTCAATAAATTTTGGTGAAAACGTTCTTTAATAGGATTAGGTAAGTACGAGCAAGGAAGTACGAGTCAGTAATAATACGTTTTATAGGTTTCAAAATTCAATACAATATATTCGAATATTTTAATAATTTGATATATATATTCTACTAATTCGATATTTGTGCCAGAGCGTTTGAGTGCCTGAGCTTTTTATACTCTGTCGAGTGCCTGAGCTTTTTATACTCTGTCGAGTGCCTGAGCTTTTATACTCTGTCGAGACTGGTGATACGACGCCGACGATAACTTCAGCGACGAATCTAAAAATAAAATACATACAATGTTTTTTTTTGTTTTTTTTTTTTTACGTTTATTTAATACATTTTTATTTAATTTATTGGTTTTTTACTTGTTTTTTTTTTGTTTTTTTTTTTATTTAATTAGCCTTTTTTGCCAATTTTGTCCAAACTGAAATAAAGATTACTTACTTACAAATAATATGTTTGTTTTACCATAGTTTATATTATTAAATTTGTATAAGATATCGTTATCGGTAAGATATAAATATATATATACAAAATTGTATATATGTCTTTACTTTTCAGTACGAGAATGTTCTCGATGAGGGTACGTACCTTGATCAAGGTACATACACCCTTCGATCGAGTGGTATGTACCTTGATCGAGGGACACTCATTTTTTCTAAGCTGGTTGGAAGGTGGGAAAACCGGGTGAATAGACTGTCTTCGTTGATTTTGCAAGCCTTGGGTGTATGGAAAATTGACCTTTTAACATATAATTTTTACTGTACTATTTGTTTTAAAATCAACACGTGAATCAAAAATATAAATAAAGGTAAACGGCACCTTAGCGGGTATACCAAATTGGGTTCATGAAAAATTCACGACGTGAGCATGACCTTGATCCGAGAAAAATATATATATACAATATACATGGCAAAACCTCAATCGGGGTGAAATAACCCAAACGAGGAGCAAACCCAATCGAGAACATTCCTGTACTGTTTTTATATACGCCACACACAATTTATCGTTCGGTTATAAAAGAATATATTCCTGAACGTGAAAACAATGAAAGGTTACTTAGCTACCATTTTGCACATCACTTTATTCTTCGACCTGTTAAAATATGTTTTCCCCGGGATATTCGCTCTCTAATTTTTTTAAGGGTCTATTTATTAAGCATACGATACACTATGGCCGTAAATCGGGTGAATGTCGGCTACCATCTTTTTTAAGTCACTATAAAAACATAAAAGCAGCTATAAACGTGAAAGAAGACTTCAATGAAAATGGTGGATTTTGAGCGATTTTTGGAAAAAATGGTTATATATATATTATTTGAACCAACCAACCCAAAAACAAAACAAAAATGACACTAACTGAACAATAAATTGTGTGTGGCCATACCTTTTGTCTCCAACATCCAAAATATAAGAGGGTACAGGGCAAAGAAAAGAGCAATTATGTAAACAAATGACATCACAAGAATCCATCCGTATGTATATATATATAATTGAAAAGAAATCTCAGTTTTATGGCTCATTACCAGATGAAAGCAAAAACATTTAAACACATTGAAATTTTCTCCTATCCTTTATTCTTACTATAGTTAAATGTTAAACATAAACCAGAAATTGCAGGGAAAGTCGTGACGAGTGTGATTAAGTATGACGTAGTTGCATCGCTTTCCGAACCACAAATATGCGGCCACAAATCTGGGAGCGAGGCAGCCATAAACGTGATGAAGGAAATGTTTGAAAACAAACATACAGACGCAGTGCTACTTGTCGATGCAGCAAAGGCCTTTAATAGTGTGAACCGTGCGAACCTCCTTCGCAACATTGCGATTGTATGTCCAACAATCAACGAGATAAAAGGCCTTCGAAAACAACGACAAAATGAAACCCTCATCCAACTACGTAGCAAATGCATTAACGAGTTTAACACCCGGCATGGAGTTTCCAACTAGCTCACGACAATCCCTCTGAAAGAATGGCGATTCGACCTCAACAAGCAAAGGGTTTTGGGATGCAATCAAACTGCGGTACAACTGGCATTTGGAACGCGTGCCATCAACTTGCATCTGTGGTTCACGATTCGACCTAGCACATGTCCTTTCCTGTAAAAAGGGCGGTTGGGTCACACTACGACACAATAAAGTGAGAGATATAACCACCGCCCTTCTAAGTGAAGTATGCCACGATGTGAATAAAGAACCCTGTTTGATAGGATTGACAGGCGAGCGCTTCACACAAAGAACAGCAAACGAGACAAACGAAGCAAGACTCGACATTAGTGCACAAAGCTTTTGGACCCAAGGCCAACGAGTATTTTTAATTGTAAGAGTGTTCAACCCACACGCTCAGAGGTACAAGGGAATGCAATTTAAAAAGTGCTTTGCAATTAATGAAAAAAAAAAGCATTACAACAAACGAATTCTTCAAGTTGAAAACGGATCGTTTACGCCACTGGTATTCGCATCGAATGGCGCGATGGGCGAACAATGTGCAGCGTTCTACAAAAGTTTATCCGCGATGATTGCCGAGAAACGCAATACGCCGTTTTCACAGACAGCAAATTTCATTCGAACGAAAATATGCTTCTCGCTTCTCCGTTCGACAATCCGTTGTATCAGTGGATCGCGCGGAATAAATGAACCGGAGACCACGCTATCCGATTTAATGCGGGCCATAATAACCATGAACCACGAACCAATAAACATAACGTCCGGTTAAATCCTTCATTTTAGAAAATGTTTTCTGTTTTTGTAAAAATAGTTGTATGTATTTGCTTTCTTGATTATTTGCAGGCTTTCTGCGGTCTCTGTCTGTCTGTCTGTCTGTCTGTCTGTCTATCTGTCTGTCTGTCTGTCTGTCTGTCTATCTATCTCTAAGCTGGGATCATCACATAAGCTACATAGAAAAACACACATCCAAAATATTGGCCTTACTTTACAAAGTAAGATTTTTCCTGGACGAAAGCTGTATGAGTCCTGGGTATGACGTTAAACTACATCCGGGACAGGTATAGTTCCTTAGCCGTAGAAAAGGCAATCTACATTTGAGGCAGATGGGGCTCCAAAGCCATAGTGATGACAATACATCTAAGAGAAAGACAGCTGTAATATAAAAACTAGGAGTAAACCGTTTAAATCTCGCTCTATTGCGGGTAGAGTTAAATGGAATGTATAGCAAACAATAAATTTACCTTGTCTTGGTATTACTTCCAACTTCTGTTTAGCATGTGTCTCAATAATGAGCTCTGGTAGAGAGAAAATACTCAAGTTAGCTGAGTACCACCCCACCTTGGGTCACTGGTTTTGCAGCCCTGGCGAGGCGCAAAATATACAGCCATTGAAAATATCATGAACCTCACAATAAACTGCACCAGGGTTCCAATTCCCAGAGGGACGATCTTTGATGGTATGCCCCTGGAAATTGGTTTAGCCCCTGCTACTGAAGGTCTTGAATCTGATCTTGTTTCTCCAATAGGAACTTATGACGGAGTACCTCTCAATCCTTCTGGACGGGATATTCCTGATGGTGAAGAGGAAAGACCACCCCCTCCTCCTACCAACCCCATGCTGCTCAAGTGCAATAGAAAAACCATCTTTAGTACATTGAATGTACGGACACTAGGGCCAAAGGGTCGTCTTGACGAGCTTGAGCAATGTGCGCAAGCCAATGCCATAGACGTCATTGCCGTGCAGGAACACAGATTCCAACATCCTGACGATCCAATCCAGTACAAGTCAATTGACAAATACCAACTAGTTACATCCTCAGGTACGAAAAATGCCTGTAATGCCACAATCGGTGGTGTCGGATTTCTCTTATCTAGCAAGGCTATGGACAACCTATTAAATCTTGAATCAATATCACCACGGATAATGGTTCTTGAATTAAAGGGTAATCCAAAAATTACAATTGTTTGCGGATACAGTCCAACCAATGAAGCACCTGGAGTAGTGATTGAAGAATTCTACTCTAGTCTCAAATCAGTCTTTAAAAATGTGCCTTGGCATAATTTTCTTTGTGTTCTTGGTGACATGAATGCGAAAATTGGTCCTGAAGATGCTTCATTCACATTTGATTATGCCACCAACAAAAATGGTGAAATGCTATTAGATTTCATGGACGAGTTCAACCTGTTTTCTTCCAATAACTTGTTCATGAAGCCTAAAAACCAGCTTTGGTCGTTTGAATACCCATCTGGCAGACGCTCTCAACTTGACTACGTCATCTTTCGCAAGAAATGGCGTAATTCTGTGAGGGACTGTCGTTTGTATTCCTCCTTCAACACAGTTGGTTTTGATCACCGCATAGTTTCGGCTTCAATAAAACTTAGTCTTAGATCTTCCAAGAAGTCAACACCACATCCAATGAAAACTATTGACTGGAGAGCAGTCTCTCAGGATAAAGATCTCTCTGGGAGATACTCCATTGCAGTACACAATAAATTCCAGATCCTCTCATCTAACAGTGTGTTGGAACTTGGAAACATTGATGACATATATTCCAACCTGTCTTCTGCAACCATAGAATCTGCAACTGAAATGCTTCCTAAAAAGAAGTCAGCGGCTCGAAAACCAACCAGTACCACCATAATAGTATCAGAAGCCCGTGAAAAGCTCAAGTATGCCTCTCTTGCCTACCACGCAAAACCCTCAACACTCAAAAAAGTTGCGCTAACAACTTCTAAAAAGGAACTGGATAACGCCTACCTCCAAGCCGAGGAAGATTACATTAATGGGAAAATAGCTGATATTAAGCATCTCCACATCACTAAACAACATAGTGCTGTTTGGAAATCCATCTCTGAGATTTCTGGAAAGGCTTCCAAGCCAGCCATTAGACTCAAAGGTGGATCCAGTGATGCCCGGATGTACATTTCCGTAACCTTCTTGGTAAGGTACCTACTACCCCTACAACACACTCTCTACCTAGAACGAAGATATCTGATCCCTTAGATATTCCAACACACCCGTTTACCATCAACAAGCTCACCACCGTTCTAAAATCCATCAAACCAGCTAAGGCATTCGTCCCAGATAATATTCCAGCAATTGTCTGGAAGGACCCTATCTTCCACAGTCTTCTCCTTAAGCTCTGTAACTTCTGTCTCCTTGATAACCAATATCCTTGTCCCTGGCGTACATCTCAAATTATTCCTGTCCCCAAAAAGGGATATCTCTCCCTTGCATCAAATTATAGAGGTATTTCACTCTTACCCATTGCTGCTAAGATCTATAATAGACTGATCCTAAATCGCCTGCTCCCTTTTGTTGAGCCTCTATTGAGGAATAATCAGAATGGTTTCCGAGCAAGACGTTCAACTCTAAGTCAAATATTAGCTTTACGTAGGATAATTGAAGAAACAAAGCTCTGCAACCTAGATGCTGTTTTTATCTTTGTCGACTTTAGTAAAGCCTTTGATTCAGTAGACCGAAGTCTCATGCTCGAGATTATTGCACTGTATGGTATTCCCGAGCAACTCATTAAAGCTATTCAACTTCTCTACACTAATACGACAGCAACTATTTACACACCAGATGGAGAAACAGAGCCAATTGACATAAAAGCAGGTATTCTCCAAGGAGATACATTGGCTCCCTTTCTCTTTATTCTTGTTGTAGATTACATCTTACGTATGTCCGTTGACCAAATTGCAGACAAAGGTCTTGAAGTCCAACCAAGACGAAGCTCCCGCTTCCCGGCCCGTCATCTTACTGATGCTGACTTTGCAGATGACCTTGCCCTAATTAGTGGTTCCCTCGCAAATGCCCAATCTCTACTTTCTTAATTAGAGAAGGCAGCCAACTGTGTAGGCCTGTACCTGAATGAATCCAAAACTGAGTACTTGAACCACTGCCAGACCATTGACTCTGATTTCTCTATGAAAACCTTAAATGGTCGAGAGCTTAAGTGTGTACAGGACTACAAATATCTTGGCTCATTTATCTCTTTGACTCTGTTAAGGATTTTAAAACTAGAAAAGGAATGGCCTGGTCAGCATGTAATAATTTACATAATGTCTGGACCTCCAGTCTCGATAATAAAACTAAGATTAACACCTTCAAAACAATGATAGAACCTATACTGTTATATGGTTCTAAAACCTGGACCCTCGATGCAAGACAGCAAAAGTGACTTGACGGCACATACACCAGACTCCTAATGCGTGTAAAAAATCTTTCTTGGAAAAAACATCCTACTCTTCAAACCATCTATGGTGACCTCCCAAGAGTGTCTCAGGTGGTATGCAGTAGGAGAGTCCGATTTGCTGGTCACTGCTTTCGAGCTACCAACGAGATTGTGTCTCCTCTCATCCTTTGGAAACCGCAGGCAATTGGTCGCAAGTCCCGAAAGCTAACCTATCCTGACGTCATTGCAAGGGACTCAGGTATTAGATTTCAAGGCCTAGCGGTGGCAATGCAGGACAGGAACACCTGGCGGAATATTGTGGCTTTGATATCGACTACGGTCGAAAGATGATGATGAAGCAAATATACTTCTCTTTAATGCATAGTTATCTATCTTACGGTAACATTACGTGGGCGAGTAATTATAAAACAAAACTGACTAGACTTCTATCTATGCAGAAAAATGCGTGTAGAATTATAAAGAAAAGAAACAAAATGGAACATGCTTTAACCTTATTGCGCGAATTAAATATTTTAACGATTTACGATATTAATATTTACCAACATCTTATATTTATGTACCGTTTCAAAACTGATAATTTACCTGCCATTTTTAATCACATCTTTTGTAGAATATCAAACGACAAATATAACCTTAGATCTCACGAATTATTTAATTTTAACAGTATATCGTTTAAAAAGAAGAAATGTGAATTTTGCATATTACATAGAGGACCTCTCATTTGGAATAACTTTAAAGAGCCACTAAAGAACGCAAATAATAGAATCGCTTTCAAATCTTCAACAAAGAAATCCATTTTATTAAAATATAACTAATTCTTTGTCTTTTTTTTACGTTGATAATATCTAGTTGACGCAGAATTATATATATTGCATATTGTATAATATGAGAAATTGCTACAGTTGATAAACAACAGTGGGTTTTATGAAAAGGATTGACTGACTTGTCAGCGAGGCCTTCTTTAAATCCACGCCAATAATTTCCTACACTGTACTTTATACGATTTTAGCTACAATTTCTTTATTGTAACATTTTATATACTAACAAACTGTTCATTGTACATTTTTATTGGTAAACAAACAAGAAAAGAAAAAATCTATCTATCTATCTATCTATCTAGATACCCCCAAGGCAATTTTAAAGATTCTGTCCTGCGGAGCAGAAATGAATAATCGGGTGTTAAAAAATAAAGATTTAAAACAAGATTAGTCTATAGCAAACCTAATATCAGTAAAATCAAAAGTATCAATTGATGCCACATTTACAATGTCTTCGCGAAGTGCGTTACAACTATTCACCACTTTCTGTGTAAAAAAAATTCTTCGAACGTTTGTCAGAGATTAGTCGTGGATAGTATATAGAAGAACAATACTCCAGATGATACTAGCGCACAGAACACTTCAGTATATAAAATACTGTTATCCTTGTGTGTCCTGTTGGTTAGTCCTGGTGTACTTAGGACGCCCGTTTGCGCCTACGAAAATCGCTCAACCAGACAACTAACCTATTTAAGCTAGACTTGCAATACGCAATGAGTTTCGCTCAAGAACTCATCTGTAACTCAGAAATAAAGATACCCTGGTGATTAGATTCGAACCGGCGCAGTTCGGTTTCGTGAGCCGAAGAACTTATCCACTGAGCTACAGCGCCCTAAATTTTACAATTTCTTAGCCATTTATGGTGATACTTTTTTCAGTATTGAATTCTAAATTAAGGATTGTTCTATTGATGTGTAGAAGAAGAAGCATTTCGCTGAAGATAGGTATCTAATAGACTTTCAGCAAACCTCAAAGATCGTGATGATTTTGGAAAAGGTGCGTTCAGATCTGACCAATCGATACTTGGATAATTGAAATCACCAACAATGAGAACACATTTGTGTTTTCTAGATTTCAGTTCCATTTCTTTACTTATTAGAACATTATTTTTCTCGCTATTATTAGATGCTCTGTAAATACACCCAATCAAAAGGCTCACACCCAATCAAAAGGCTCACACCCAATCAGAAGGCTCACACCCAATCAGAAGGTTTACACCCAATCAGAAGACTCACACCCAATCAGAAGGCTCACACCCAATCAGAAGGCTCACACCCAATCAGAAGACTCACACCCAATCAGAAGGCTCACACCCAATCAGAAGGCTCACACCCAATCAGAAGGCTTACACCCAATCAGAAGGCTCTTTTTGGTTAGATTTTGACAGTTAATATGATGCCAGTATTTACAGATGTCGCATTCAATACCTTCTTTCTTTATTTTGATACCACATATCCGTTCGTGATTGCCGGGGCAAACGTCAAACATTTCAGACATATTCAACGACTGCAAAGCTCAATAGGATTGATAGAAACCAGGTTAATGTAATTGGAAAGAAGAATGTGAAGATAATTGTAGATGCTTGCAAAGCTAGTGATGAGAAATTAATCGGTGGAAATTGGCTTCCTAATTGGTCAAGATAATTGACAAATGCTGTGTAAGAAAAACAAATCGTTTGAAAAAAAAAAAAAATTTGGTTCGTTTAAAGAGTCTATAAGAAGTAGGAAAGGTGATCCACAATCAAGCCCTATTTCTTTGGAATGTGGGGCAATCCATTGGGGTTAATGCCCAATCTCCCGCAAATCAAGAAAAAAACAAGTCAAGATAATGGAACATATAAGCCGCAGAAAGATATATATGTATTTCGAAGTTAGTTATTCGCAATCGGTCGCAAGCTACATTCACGTTACGAAGTATCGTTTAATTACAGGTTCACGTTACGAAGTATCGTTTAATTGAATTACAGATTAGCTTATTAATGTTTAATCACCCGGGTGAAATCGATGGCATTGAAGCATAAGTTCACTTCAGCATTGACGACGGCTTGTAATCTCGCGTTCATGATGGCAACGGCTTGTAACCTCGCATTCATGATGGCAACGGCTTGTAACCTCGTATTCATGATGGGAATCTCCAATAAAGATCCCCCATATCACAACCAGGAATCGCAATTACAAGTTACGTCCGGTTTCAAATCGTTACTAAGCAACGACATAAATAATTCATGAGAAGCTAAGTAATTCCTTATTTATGCTTCCAGAATAGTAGATGACAAGAAGCTGTAGCGGTTGCAAAACGCAAAGGTAAGCTCGTATGTAGATGTAGTTGAACTTAGTGCACTTCGAGACTTGAACCTCGAATTTTATGGGGGACAGACTCAATCATCACTGTAAGTGAAAAATGTTTTTTCATAACTAAGTTCCATTATAATGTAATTCTATTTACTCCGGCTATATAATGACGGCTTTATAAACGGCTGTAAAAGGATGTTATTGAACGTAAACCACCCTCGTAAAACCTTTGTAGTCCAACAAACGAAATGGCATGATTGCGAAGAATAGACAAATTAATGTTGACAGGCTAGCGCTCTTGCATGGAGGCATGTTTGCGAAGAATAGACAAATTAATGTTTCCAGGCTAGCGCTCTTGCATGGAGGCATGATTGCGAAGAATAGACAAATTAATGTTTCCAGGCTAGCGCTCTTGCATGGAGGCATGATTGCGAAGAATAGACAAATTAATGTTTACAGGCTAGCGCTCTTGCATGGAGGCATGATTGCGAAGAATAGACAAATTAATGTTTACAGGCTAGCGCTCTTGCATGGAGCATAGATTAACAATGATATTCCTTCATTCATATTTTCTTTTTCATAAATTTTCAACAAAAAAACACTCTATTTTGTAGTTGAAAAATAAATAAATATATATATATATATTGAAGTCTTTTTATGCGAAATAAAAAATATAATATAAAAAGATAAAAAAATAAAAAGATAATATAAAAGATCAGAGCAAAAGTGGAAAGAAAGATTTAAAAACGGAAAGAATCTTTGAAAAGAAGAACATAAAATAACAAAAATCGAACAAAGGAATGTATGCACGAAAAGAAAGAAAAGCAAAATCAGCTGATTCAGCATAAAATCTAAGAAATTACGAAATAGATTAGTAATATAATAGCAACTTCAATGTTACGTAATTGATGACGTCATAAAGAGATTTTGCTAAATGAATGCGAAACGAGTAGAAATGCTCATAAACTCGCGTTTTTGTTGCTTGCTTTTAATTGATATTGATTTACAGATGTTCAGAAATGTATTTTCGAAAATTTATTTTAAATAAGAAAGATAGAAGAATGATTTGGAAAATTTGCATAGAGCATTGCTTTGCGCTATCCTCGTTATATACATAAATAAATGAATCGATTGTACGTCTCTTTAAATTTTAAACAATTTGTAGTTTATGCTTCTTACGGTCTTTTCATTAATGCCATTCATTCTACAATTCCTATTGTACGTCATACTATTTTTATCACCTGACATACCATATTTGGCAATTGACAGACCATATTTGGTAACTAACATACCATATTTGGTCACTGATATACCGCATTTGTAAATAAATTAACATTGTTAATTTATTCTTACTTATTACGGTTGTTACTAATTAATAAAGAACTTGAAAGAAAAATGATTTATAAACGTCACTAGTTACTGATCTAATGCTGTTTCAAAAGCAATAACGTTATGAGATATCAAAGGGGATATAATGGCTATACGTGTATTTATTGATAGCTGAAAGTTGGATTGTTTCCATCAACGTCGCCAAACGATGACAGTTTTGATAATACTTTATCTCATAACGCTTCATGTTAGTTGCACGGAAGAGGCAGTATTCCAAGGTGAAATGCAATCATTATCTCAATATTGATGATTTGTAATGTAGAGACAAAGCAGTATGAAAGAAGATGACATACACTTGCTCTTTAAACGAAAATGAAAGTATTCTTATTACCCCTATTCTTATGATCCAGACCTCTCTTTACGCGGTCAGAATAATAAAGTCACGCTTTCAAGTTAATAACTAGGATATAACTATATCTGTAAGAAAAATGGAATATTGTTCAGTAGGGGAAACTTTTTTGAAATTTTTAAATTTATCCTACCGGATAAATGGAATATGGAGACCTCCAATTTCTCTATTTGCAATTTCAGGAGACGGTGCGTTTGAACTAAACGGAATATTTTCAATTACGGATGGTAACCATGTGAACGTCCAATCAGGTTTCATGATGATGCAAGCTATGAAATTTGCTGTTGAAACGGTACGTCGGTATCAGGGATATATATATATAGCCTTTCTCCTCCTACTTCAAGGATGATTCACTTAGGTGTGATTTTTTTTTTCTGAGGGGAAAGTACGAAGAACGGTTTTAGAGTTCTTCATATAACGTATCGCTATAATTTTCAACCCTTTCATTTTCATTTTCTAACGCTATTCCTGTAAGTATATGTCTTTATATATTTGCCGCATATCAGCTATTACCTCTCTATTTAACCAACACACACCCGAAAGATGTTTAGAAAATATATTATTTTAAAGTTGAACAAAGAAGACATACTGTTCGGATATAAACTCGCTACTCGAAGCATATTTGACGTCAACACGACGCAGAAAGCGAAAGCGCAAATTCTAACAACTTTTATTTCGCGTGTGCCATTTGTCATTGGTCCGTACTCGTCCGAAACATCGTACATCGCCAGTATATTAACAGGTACATTCGGACAGATCGCCATCAGTTACAGCGCTACGTACAGTGATTTCGATCGAGCCAGTCACAGTGAAGAGTTTATGCTGCGAACTGTTCCATCAGATAAGTTCCGTGTACAGGTAAATAAACTAGAAACTCTATTGTTGTACATATAGTTAACATACCTTGCTAATCTACGTTTGTTTTGCAATGTACAGATTGAGATAATGTTTTAGGTCGCATATGAACTAGTAAAGAAGCTTGGTTGGAATTATTTGGCGGTAATAAGTTCGTATAGTTACGATGGGGAAGGTGATGCTAGACATTTTATTGGGCGTCTTCCTGAAAGCGGAATATGTCTGGACGAACAAGTAAACGGCATATTGTATTGTTGTTATCAACTATCGGGTGGGCCAAAAAAACGCACCCAAAATTATTATTACCTCGTACCAGGTATTACCTCGCTAGTTCTTCACGTTAGTTCTTCACGTTTCACCGCTATGCTGTTCCATGCACTACATGTTTTATTGTTTAGATCGATTTACCAAACACCCCATCCAAAGACAACTACGAAGAAACCATTGACAAACTCTCTATCTTGATGCCTGGCAAGCAACGAAAGGGCGTGGTATTGTTTACAAACAAACGAGACTCGCGAGAATTGTTCTCGATCATTCAAACACGCGGTATGGGAGAACGATTCGTGATCATCTGTTTGTACGGTTGCACAAGTTACATTGACGTAATCTCCGGTAACGAGGAATCTTTGACTGGAACTTTAAGTATAGACATTGCGTATGAAGAGATGCCTGGATTCGAGGAATATTACACGAACCTGAAACCTGATAAAGGTTCTCCGGATTATTTCAAAAGAGTATGGGAGAAAGTATTTGATTGCTCGCTTGATGTAAACAACACAAAGAACCCTTGCACAGGTACAACAATGTTTCTTTGTTCTCAAAATCCATTTTCAACTATTTGCTTATTCATTATGTTTATTATGTCATGTATATATTTACGTGATAATTTCAGGGAAGGAAAAGTTCTCCGTTGGCAACGGTTACTATCGCAACACTCCTGTGCACACTGTGATAAATGCGGTATACGCGATAGGGCACGCAATCAGAAAGTTTGTGATGGAGGTGTGCAATAACCCAATGTCGTGGATGGTTGGCAAATGCAATATAAATCCTAACCTACCCAAATCATACAGCGCTCATCTTATCAGTATACTAGCTAACATGGCCTACAAAGACGGAACGCTAGAAGATTTCAAAACTCCCTATCATCGAATCAATAGGACCATCAGATATGAGATTCGTCAGCTGAACGTTCACAATGGTTTCTACGAAAACGAACTGAAAGGCTATTGGCAAATTTTCAGACCCGACTTGAATTCATTCCCCGAAGACGTTCTAACCCACAAGAAACCGATTTTTAAGTTGGATCACAATCCCGATATTTCCATTAACAAATCTGGACTTGTACCTCGCATAATTTGCAGTGAACAATGTCCGGCTGGCTATATACCCATTAGGGATGCAAACATCTTAAAAGCCAAATGTTGTTGGAGTTGCGAAAAATGCCAGGAAAATAGTATTTCTATGAACGAAAGCTGTGTTCAGTGCGCTGCCACTGAGATGGTTGTCAAGAATCGATGTCATTCTTTACCAGAAGTGCGAGCCCAAATATCTGGTAAACAGGGTGATCATTGGCTGTTGATTTTCGGTTTGTTGATGACGGTTGGTCTGTGTTCTGTCTTGTTTGTCGTGGTGCTGTTCATCTACTTCAATGATAATCGAATTGTTCGAAGCTCGGGTAGAGATATGTGCTACATGATTCTCTTAGGTTTAGCTATGCTGTTTTCTTGTCCGGTGACCTACATCTTCCGACCGTCCCTGGTCACTTGCATGTTCAGAGGGGCACTTCCTGGAATGGCTTTTCTCATGTGTTATGCCCCTTTGTTCCTTCGAACCAGTCGCATTTACCGCATCTTTATACGTAGCAAAACCTCAGTTGCCCGGCCGGCGCTCGTCAGCCCGCAGTCGCAAGTGTTCGTGGTTTTTGGTTTTGTGTGCGTACAGATTCTTTTGGCTAGTGTTTGGTTTGTGTCCAAAAAACCGGAAGCCGACTACAAAATCTCGGCAGAAAGAGAGTACATCACCGTGCAATGCACAGGCGATGCAAGCGCTGTTTCAGTGTTCGTCAACTTGATTCTGAGTGTAGTGTTCATGATTTGCTGCACAGTGCTCGCTTTCAAGACCAGACACTTTCCGAAGAACTACAACGAAGCCAAGTTTATTGGAGTCACTTTGTACATCACGTGCGTGATATGGGCGGTCTTCTTACCGGCGTATTACCTGACACCCGCCAATGGTTTATTCTTACAGGAGTACCTGATCAGTGCTTTATGCATTACCATAGGTTATGTGACGTTGTTCGGTTTATTCGGGAAAAAGGTCAGACTCCTCTTGTGTCCAAGGACAACCGATAAGCACAACAAAACGCAACAGTTGTGGTCATGCAGTCTGACTGATGAGTCAAAACCAAGCAGTGACTAAACTATTGTGTGAAGGCGGATAGATACCCAAGTATCACGGTAAAACCTTATGTATCGACTTTTAATGTTTATGGTTTGTTCATGCTTTTAAGCTTCATCTTGTAATCTATGTAATTCAACCTAGAACGGTTTTAAAATATTATTTTGATAATTAAATATTTATGCATGTTTACACGGTTATATTAAATATGACATTTAGAGAAAATATAGAAATATATTTAATCCCAACGAACCGTGGCCGTTTATCATTAGCCTTTGAGATATATATTTCTAATTTCATCACCGAACAAGCTCAAGGAGCCACAGGAGGTTGTGAAATAGTTTTTTCGAAATATTCAAAAGGGAGATATTAGATATTATTAAATGATAAAGTTGAAGTTTTAAAGAAAATACCTTAAAATTTATTTCCCTATAATGTAATTGAGTTTTTTCATTATAATATATATAAAATATATAAAATATTTCGTAATTTTTTAATTTTACAAAAGAAGAAGACAAAATCAACACTTATTTTTAATTATATTATTTTGCAATTTATGTGAGAGATTTGAGGATTAGGGTTTAGAATTTTTTAAAGAGTTTTGCAGAGTAATCACAGAGTTAAAAGTAATAGCCGGTTCATTGGACAGACGTAATAATGTTTCTAGAGAAACACGGGCAACTGCCAAATGCGCCCCATATCCCGGATCCAAAAACTTTTCCATGTAGAAAATGGAATATATATCACTGGTCACTCTAGCTTAGTGGTTAGTGCATTCAACCCACAAAATCAAAATCAAACGGTGTTGGTTCGAAACCCAGCTCGGACATATTTTGATTTCTGAGTTACAGTTGAGTTATTGAGCGGAACGCATTGCGTAATGCAAGCCTAGCTGAAATGGTGGGTTGTCTGGTGAAGCGACTTCGTAGGTGCAAATGAGTGCCCTAAGTACGCCAGGACCTAAACCTTGGGATATTATTATTATTATTATTATTATTATTATTATTATTATTATTATTATTATTATTATTATTATTATTATTATTATTATTATTATTATTATTATTATTATTATTATTATTATTATTATTATTATTATTATTATTATTATTATTATTATTATTATTATTATTATTATTATTATTATTATTATTATTATTATTATTATTATTATTATTATTATTATTATTATTATTATTATTATTATTATTATTATTATTATTATTATTATTATTATTATTATTATTATTATTATTATTATTATTATTACTATTATTATTATTATTATTATATACATAAACCCTAGAGATTATGGAAAAAGTCACTGCGCTGCGAACCAAATAAACTGAGTTCTTCCAAGGTCGTGACTCGTGTCAGGATGCAACACGGCTGGAAGTCGACTCAAGGTCCACTTCATTCTAAGCGCACCACTGGACCATCATTGCTTAATTAAATAAAATAGCTTTTATACCTTAAAGACAGCCATTGCCAACTTCGAGGATAAATATAGTTATGTTGTTCAGGTAAAAATGGTTAAACAACCATTTTAAAAATACGTCTTGCCATAACAACCAAACCCAACAACGTTCAGTAACTAGGGTAATGATCCCGTGCAAACGTTGCCAGTTATGATGAAAACAAATAAAATAAAATCTTGCAATGAAAACTAATTTATTTATTATATTATTTATTTATTTATTATAAATAATTTTGTAACTTGCGGTGGACCACACCCCCTGATTATACGTTTCCATGGAAACTTCATTCAAAAGCGTTTTATGCTGCAGATTATACCTCAAGTACAACCCCCAATGACGATATTATAGCTTAAGGTTGTTTCTACTTCGTAACGAGCAAACTGCTCTGTATAATTGTTTTCATACAAAATAGCACATAGCATATAGAGCTTTAAAAAGACAATATGTCCAACCCTCGAACTCGGGGGAACAAGCCACGATAAACGTCCAACCCTCGAACTCGGAAGAACAAGCGACGATAAACGTCCAACCCTCGAACTCGGAGGAACAAACGATTCTATGATACTCTTTTGTTGCGAACAATCTCATTAGCTTCGTTTTCATTAAAACCTAATTTTCTGACACACCCATTAAGTTCAAAGTCTCATTTTCATTAAAACCTAATTTTCTGACACACCCATTAAGTTCAAAGTCTCATTTTCATTAAAACCTAATTTTCTGACACACCCATTAAGTTCAAAGTCTCATTTTCATTAAAACCTAATTTTCTGACACACCCATTAAGTTCAAAGTCCATGTAAGTAAGTATGTAATATACAAAATTAAAGGGAAATATACAAAACAAAGATCTACTCTATAAGGTTGTGAAACAAAGATCTACTCTATAAGGTTGTGAAAACATCTGTTCTTTGAATTTGTTGCGCAATCTGTCATGTTTATTGCGTCATGCACTGATGATCGTTTGAAGAAGAGCTCGCATATCAGGGAAATGTCTTGGGAAAAATCAAAATGTTTTGAAATGATATCATAGGATTCTTTTAGTATTGCGGACAGCTCCGATATTTCATTGATATCTTTATACACGTTTTACTCAAAAGTAACTCATATTAATGTAAACAAACAAATAAAAATAAATTATTTAAATATTTCATATGAAATTTCAAGCAAAAAATATAGTTTAGCTTTTCTGTGGCTATTCTGAGAATAATTTAGAGGAAGCTCAACAAAGATCGATTGAAAAGATAAAAACACCTGACATTGATATCTCTGCAAAATGCGTCCACCCCAGAGGCTTTACGTTGAAGACAATGAGTGAACAATTCCAGTAATGGACGGAGAGAGAGTGCTTTCGTCAAAATCTTGTGCATTTTTTAATAAAAATGTCTGTTCTATGCTACGGCTGACTCGTTTACGCTCGAAAAACCGCCATATTTAGGTGTAATAAAGTTCCCCCAACGAAGGAGAGAGATGGACCCCAACGAAGGAGGGAGATGGACCCCAACGAAGGAGGGAGATGGAACTGCTTATTACAAAAGAAGAGAAACAGTTTAAAGGTTTTAGAGATGTGAAGAAGTATGGAAGAACAGCAAAAGTAAGTGACAAATAAAAAAGGATTTGAACTAGTAGCGTGAAACATGTTTTTGCTGCTTGCAATGGCTGTATTCTTGTAAAAAAATAACCGTAAATTTATGAAATACTATCTAGTATTTAGTAGTATCTAGTACGGCTTAAAACCTCACGCACAGATATCAACAAACATAATGGACACCGTAGTCAAATAGTATAACGTTCAGCGATCTACTTGATAGAGAAAGGCTTATCACGAAAGACTTATGAATGGAAATTTTCAGATTTCCGGACTCACTACCTTGTGATCGTTCAAATGTAATGTACAAATGACGCAGATATAACTTAATAGTTTTAACTAAATTACGATGTGCACGTGCAAATTGCCGCGTACTTGTGACTCGTGCAATTTGCCGCGTACTCGTGCTAATTTTGCGGCGGCAACACAAAATCTAACCACGGATCGCGTGAACGTTCATTATTTGGTTTAGAACAAAAAAGCTAATGCGCATGCGCCATGTTTATACTTATTAAACCAAATGCGTGGTCAATTTTAACGATTTTCAATAATTTTTATTTTTTATTTTTAATGTGGATGCGTGGAAAATGAACGACAGGACAGGGCAATGACGAGCTGTCAGTATAAACTCAGATCATCTGCTAGAGAACGACAGGACAGGGCAATGACGAGCTGTCAGTATAAACTCAGATCATCTGAGATATGCATACTGCTTTTAAATGAATCCAGGTTGTAGTTTAAAATCTCAAGCGATCGATTTTCGTTTCTGTAGAGCTAGCGGATCAGGTGACCGGTCATTATTTGGTTTAGAAACCTTTAACTGATAGATATCAACCAAACAGAACAACTAGAAAGGTTTGTCGCTCAGGATATTTACACTTGTTGTTTCTATTCAACTCGAGTACACAAACATCTCGCATTAAAAACGCTTTTGCCAATAGAATGAAAGTTTGCATAAGTGGAGAACAAAAAAATCTTCACGTGCTACCACATCTCGTGCATAGTAATATGATGCTATGTTAGGAATTGCACGACGAATTAATGACATCATCGAGGGAGTTTAAACATTATTTTTTAGACAGAGGAAATGTAGAGACGCGTCAACTTTCGTGATTATGTAACGTAGAAACGCTTTCATAAACACGAATTACGATTTCACAAAAAGCCTTCAGTTATTGTTTACGAAATAAAATTAAACTTCTTGCAGCCTGGATAAACCGTAGTTTGAATATATGGCTTATAGTTTCAGTTCTTTCAAACAATGATTGTGTAGCACGGAGCTCTCTCTCAAACCGTGGATAACAAAAGGTATTTTGACGTCAATAAAAATCAGGAATAAGATTTATCGTAAATATATTCGAACTAAAGATATTAATAACAAAATCAGGTTAAAATCTCGGTATAATTCATACAGAAACTTATTGACTAAACTATTAAGATGCAGCAAACAAAACCATTTTAAGAAATACTTCATTGATAACTCAAAGAACCTTCGAAAAATTTGGATTGGTATAAAAAGTTTGATAAATCTAAAAAGTAAAAAAGATTCTGTTCCAACTGTTATTCTAGATGATAATGGTGTTTTGCTGACCGATCCTGTGAAAATTGCTGAAAAATTTAACTCATATTTTACGTCAGTTGCACATAACATCCAATCTAAAATTCATTCATCTCATACAAACTTTAAAAAATACCTAAAAAATTTTTTGCATGTGGTATTTTCGTTGATCTGAAGAAGGCATTTGATACGGTCCATCACAAAATTCCTCTCGAAAAACTTGATCACATCGGTGCAAGAGGCATTGTTAATAAATGGTTTGCCTCGTATTTGCAAGATCGGCAACAATATGTAACGATTAACGGGTTTTCATCATCGTTAAAGTCAATCAGATGCGGCGTTCCTCATGGTTCTGTGTTGGGCCCATTGTTAGTTTTAGTTTATATTAATAATTTTCATAATTGTATAAAGTTTTCAACAGTACATCATTTTGCAGATGACACTAATTTGTTATACATCAACAAGTCAATAAAAACCTTAAAAAAGTAAATTATGATTTACGAAGAGTAAATGATTGGCTTGATGCAAATCTTATCGCTTTAAATGCTAATAAAACCGAATTTATAATTTTTAAGAAATATCATAAAAAAAATGATTCTGAAATTAAAATCATGTTAAATAGATCACGTTTAAAACAATCAACTTGCATTAATTATCTGGGAGTTTTAACTGATAAAAACTTGGAAACCTCACTTAAGCGAATTTTGTAAAAAATTGAACCAATCAAATAGCATGCTTTCAAAAATTAGATACCACGTTAATACAAAAATTTTGAAAAGCTTTTTTTGTCACATTTAACTTATTGTTGTCAAATTTGGGGTCAAAAAAGAAGCACAAGTCTAAATAAATTATGTTCTATTCAACGATCAGCACTAAGAATTGTAAATTTTCAACCTTTTAGATCAAATGTAATTGCCGCTTTTACTAAATTTAATATCTTTCCATTTTTGTCTACTATTAAACTCCTCAACATTATGTTTGTTTTTGATTCTTTAAACCAAAATATCCCCCCTTCGATTGGCAATTTCTTCACTAAACTTTGTCATTTTCATCTTTATCCATCTCGCAATGCCTTAGCTAATGAACTTAAAATTTGTTCATATAATACAATTTTTTATGGAAAATACTCAATTAAACACCAAAGCATCATGGAATGGAACAAATCAATCAGAGACATTACAAATATTTTTGATATAAAATATAAAAACATGCATTGGTTAAATTATATTTTTGACTTAAACAGTAAACGATTTTCTAATTTAGTCAAACTTAGCATCAGGGGTAAACCTTGTTTAGCTTAGTGTTATTAAACAAATATATGTTTTGCTTGGTGGTTTGTATTTTATGTTGTGTGTATCTTTGCCAATTATATATATATATTTTTTCTAGATATTTTTTACGTATATTTCTACTGTGGTGTCACTACATTGTTCAGCTTTTATGCTATTGAGTGACACCAACTATATATTTTTGTATTTTTTATTATATGGTGAATAAACAATTTGAAATTTGAAATTTGAACGGACAGAGTTTTCTTCGGTTCTTTTGTGGGTATTTCACGTATTTTACTCTGACGAACAATCCACTTTTTGTGTTTGTGTAACATGGAAACGCTTTCATATGCACGAATTACGATTTCACGGTTTTCTTACTTTTTATTATTGTTCGTAGTTCGTTGCTTCTTTACCAGCACCGCGAGTATAAAGCGTGCAATCTAAATATTTTTAAGCGCGCAGTCTAATTATTTGAGCGTGCAGTCTAATTATTTGAGCGCGCATTCTCATTATTTGAGCACATAAATTGAGCGGTTTACCAGTGTGACCTTTTGCTTTAGGATTTTTATTACTTTTCATGTCTACTTGCAACGATGCATGATTTGATTGGTCGATTGATTACAAGATGGTGATTTGATTGGTCGATTGATTACAAGATGGTGATTTGATTGGTAGATTGATTACAAGATGGTGATTTAATTGGTAGATTGATTACAAGATGGTGATTTGATTGGTAGATTGATTACAAGATGGTGATTTGATTGGTAGATTGATTAGTTTCCAACTTTCTTACCATTCTACATTTTAACATCAACCGGGAAGGGACATTTTTTACTTTTTTCGTGATTTTATTTAACGTACAATCATTGAGGGTCAAAAGGAAAATTAGGTCTGCTTGCATGATTCGACGAAAGGTGGTAAAAAGGAACAGCGCAAGCTCGATAATAAGATTAAGGTCACACCCACCGTGTCACATTTCCAGTTGTGCCACTAAAGCAAAGGTCATTCAGTTGAACCATCATTCATTCACGTTATATCGAAAACCTTTGATTGAAATAATCTTTTCTCGGTGCTTTATAGACTTTATAGGGGGCTTTTCAATGAAGCGGTCGGGATAGCTCAGTTGGTAGAGCGCTTGCAATTTCGGATTTCTGAGGTTGCGAGTTCAAATCCTCCCGCCCTTGCCGACTCAGTGAATGAGTAGCATTTCGATGCGGTAAAGTACGGGTGTTGATGGTAGGAGTGGCGCCTGCCTCAACAGTTACGCCCAACGTCTTGCACTAACGAAAAGGGGATAGACACCCTCGTTTACGCCCGTTACCAACATTAGGGTTATTTCGACAACTGTTTTTTTTTTACTTTTCAATGAACCTTACTCATGGTGCTCATCATGGTGTTCATCATCCAATTAATTATAATTATTTTAAAAAATCTACTTCTACTTGATTTGACTTCTACTTGAATAGGCAGTTTATTGTGTAATACACATTTTCTGCGATTAAAGTAATGACTTGAATAAATATTGACTCCGCGGACATTAGAGTGTACTGTTAAAGTGAGGGACTCGAATACCTAACTCCAGTTTATGACCGCCAAGCTATATGCAAAGTAACACAAAAATCTAGAAGATGTGTTATTAGCGACCATAGAACTAAGAGAGCGCTCAATTCAATAACATCACACGTGTCATTTCGTCAGAACGAGGCATGTTGTTCACCCAGGGCTTCATGACACGGACCGTCAACTCTTCCAGTCTCGTCACCGTAAGTTTTAACCCGTCAACGTCTTCATAATGACGTTGATTTTCCTCGACAACTTCCGTTTCCTCCTTGCGCAGGACGTCGATTTGTGACGTGAACAGACCGACAAGCTGCTCCAGTTGTTTCACGCTGAGATATTGCAGTTCATGCAGGGAGAGGATGTTATCTTCCGCACTTCTGAAACCAAAAAAAACATTGTACTATCGTTAACAATCATAAACTAAATAATTAGTGATCTTTAAACAATAATAACAATAAAATTTTTTTGATAATCATAAAACATTAAAAATTAAAAAAACTTGAATTACAGAAATCGAGTTAATGATCACGTGTTTGCTCATAATGGCACTTTTAGTCTATTTTCATGAGCAGAATATAGCTAGTTCATATCATACGGGAAATTGAATCGGCCCGGAATTTAAGCAAACATTTAAGAATGTATTGAAACATAATACTAACATAAGTAAACATTACTACAATTCCAGAGTGTTCCATAAGTAAAAGCAAAGAGCTTGTCTGGATATCCTGAGAGATAAGTTTATAAGCATCAATTAGCCAACCCCTGCGGTACAATAGACAACCGTTGAATAGAAAGAACAAGAGAGTAAGCTACTACAGTACAATCCCGATAACTCGAACCCCCTTTAAGTCGAACTCGCGTCAACTCGAACTGTTTTTCCATTCCTCCTCTCCTAATAGTTTCTCATAAAAACTCCTGATAACTCGAACATTTATTTCGAGCTATTTTACTCTCTCCCTTGGGGGTTGTCGAGAATATACTGTATTAATAAAAAAGAACAGACCTCCCCGTACATCGGTAAAAATACATCACTTTAAAGATAAACTCAAAGACATGCACCATGCGATGGTATTCACAGAGTTCCTAATTCAGCACTGTCGAGAGAGTAGGGGGGAAGTTACCCCGATGACCATCAGAGTTGAAAGTGCAAAATTAGACAACGTTTAGAGGAATGCATGATGATAATATCAGGCTTTGAAAAAGAGGTCATTTGGCTCAAAACAATTCACACTACCAATTTCGGACAGGAATCTGTTAGTCTACAGGCATAATTTCGGACAGTAACCTTTGCACCGTTTTAAGAATATTCGCCATATTTCCAGCAACAGTTACATCGACAGAACGTTGGGTAATCTTTCAGCATTGAAAATCATCTAAAAAGTCCAGTCGCTGGGGGCTCCGCCGTTACCTATCTTCACTCTGGGGGCCCCTAGACGCCCTCCTGCCCCGATTAATGAAACATGAAAATTCATAGCTTAACAACAATAATAAGGAGAGAATTTCACTTTTTAAAAAGAAGTAGTTGTTCAGTAGATTGTATTCTAGCACCTATAAAGATAACAGTTAAGATATGTTTTTGTAAAGCAAGACCGATATTAAACAAAAAACTATAAATGAAAGGCCTACCTATAAAATCACATATAAAGTAACATATATTTTCAAGCTATTCTAACACCTACTCCATTGAAGAATGAGGTTGGACTTTGTTCTTCCTCGGTTGCTCGACTTTCATTTTTATACCATGTTTCTCGAGTTTCCTTTCAATCGGGTTCTTTCCAAACAAGCCAGCCAAAGGGTTCTTTTTCCTGGTAGGTGCTTTCTTTTCTTTATGTTTTAGCTTCGCTTCTTCTTGATGTTTTGGACATAACTTCGAATCGTCCAGAAAATCGATGGTTTGGTTTTGGTCCTGTACTATTGACGGGTATGCTGAATCGACATTCTCCATTGTTATGTGTGAATGCGCAAAATTTGACGTCAAATCAGCGTAATAGCTGACGTCAAATCAGACATGAGCGTAATGGCTGACGTCAGATAAAATATATATTTTCTCTTTGTAGAAACCATATATACAACAATATTTGTTACAATTATAAAACACGGAGGCAATCCCGAGATGCATTGTTTGTTATTATAATCATGAATGCGTAAAGGAGATCGTTTTCACTTTATCCCAGAAATGATTTCCTAGCTTCAGCGCCGTTCGTTAACTTCGCCGTATATAGACCGACTGCAACCTACACATAAAACCACCGACCTCATTAAAGAGAACAAAATCTTTCTCCTTATCCATCATGCTATGATATTCTGAGGTTGTTTCCGCTTTTCTACAATATGTTCAGAAAGTCGAGAGTAAAATCTTTTGCATACCACCATTCGCAGATAGAGCTAATGGCGTGAAACAACCATGTTCAATAAACTCTTTCACTATATTGTCTTTTTTTTATTATTTTTTTTTATTATTATTGAAGATTGCTCAAAACAAGGCCTAAAAGGCCACTTGCAAGTAAAGAGCTACAGGAGAAGTTATGCAGATTTAAGGTTAAATTCAAGAGGAAAGCATGTAGATGGAAGGGAGTTCCAAAGTCTGGACGTTCGCGGAAAAAAACTGTTTTTGTAAAAATCCCTACGACAATTTGGAACACAAACAGTCCATTGGTGAGACGAAGCCACCTTGGCGCCCTTCTTATTTTCCTCGTTCGACTCATAACATTTGTGAAGACTTTGATTGTTGTATCTTTTGGCATTTGAGTAGAACACTCTTATGTCAAAGAATGCCATCTGACCAGTTTCCCAAAATCCCCCCTGGGCTGATATCAAGTCCAGCTTCCTCAGCTGCGATCGCTGTTTTCTCGTGACGTTTTTCGCGGGTTAGCCTTTGCAGTATAAGTTCAATTCTTACATCTTTGCATACCCGATTCACTCAATCAAGACGCTGTCAGGTTTCTTAGTTGGTTATGTCGAACAGAGACAACATAACTGTACGGCAAAGCCGTCTTTAACGTATCAACTGGCACTGGTAAACGTTTCAATAAAATCACATCACGTTGTTTTTTGAAAACGCCAAAGTGGCTCCGTCTGCATATAATGCGATGGGTATATTTATGAATCGGTAGTTAGTTAGCTTTAAACAACCGCAATCAACTTCAAATTCCGACAGGTGCTTTATGAAAGAAAAAACATTTCTTTGAGTTTCCTGTTCTTGAAGTATCTGTTTTTCGGCGTATGAGCAGATCTTCTTTTCAGACTAGATGTTGGGACAGGACGTCGTCAGCCACTCAACAGTCTCTTCATCCAGTGTCTTCAGACCAGATGTTCCATGTGGGGGCCGATAGATTGGGCAGTGATGGACAATGTGATCTGCGGTCTGTTCTGTTGCTCCACACTCGCAACCTGGTGAAGGAGTCATACCCCATTTGTACATGTCTGAACAGAAGCGTCCAACGCCGGTGCGTAGGCGGTTAAGTCTGACCCACGCAAGTCTTGCGAGGGACACTCCCGGTGGATGGGAGACGGCGTCGGCTATGAAATCACGGAGTCTAGAGGTGTTGTTATGCCATTCCGTGTTCCATGTGTTGTTCGTCCAGTGTGCCGCACTCATGCCGAGTTCTTCGGTGCTTTCCAGAAGCTGTTGTGCGGCAGGCACAAATGGGCGTCTTGATTTCAGGCGCCGATGCTCACCAGAGGGTGGGCGCTGGAGTGCACAGTAGAGGAGATGGCCAGGGTCCAAGGCACGGCGGGTAAGGGAAATCGTGGCTCTTTTGCGGCGGAGCTAAGCAGGTTGGATGCCTTCAAGAATGGGTAGGCAGTCCGTTGGGGTGGGACGCAGGCATCCTGTCACAGTGCGCAGCGCGTCGTTAACGGCGGTGTCAATGAGGCGGGTGTGGGAGCTGCGGGACCACACTGGTGCGCAGTATTCAGCGGTGGAGAAGACGAGGACCAGGGTAGCTGTGCAAAGGGTTTTTGCATCAGCTTCCCAGCCGGAGCCCGCCAACCGCCTTAGCAGTGCGACGCGCACAGATAGTTTTTTTCGCAGTGACTCCAAGTGTCGGCGGTACGTGAGTGACCTATCCAGGGATACACCGAGGTAAGTAGGCTCGGCACAATGGGGCAGGTGTACTTCATTGATCTTAATGTTGATCTCACGCTGTGCTTCTCTGTTGTTGAGGTGGAAGGCCGCCGTTACTGTCTTTGCCTTGCTGAGCTGCAGTTTCCATTTCTGGAGATACGCTGATAGAGTTTGCATGTCTTGGCTGAGGTTCCTCTCCATGGACTGCCAGTCTCCGGCTGAGTGCAGGAGTGCCAAGTTGTCTGCGTAAACATACTTCTTGGAGATGGTGGTGGGCAGATCTTGGGTGTAAGCATTAAATAGGAGAGGAGCCAAGACAGAGCCCTGAGAGACCCCGTTTCTGAGCCGGCGTAGTCTACTTCGTCGGCCGCTACCGGCTTAGGAACTGCAATCACAAGGGCTCTTCTCCAGATCTTTGGGATCCGAAGGTGTTGCAAGCAGCAGGATAGGAAGTCTTTTAACCAAAACTTCAGGGTAGGAGCAGCATGGAGTATTAGCTCCGGGCATAGATGGTCAGGGCCCGGGGCCTTACCCGGCTTTAGGTGCTGGATGGCAGCGGCAAATTCTTCTTGAGTGAATTTGCCAGAAATATTGTCCGCATCTGGTGTTGGTATTCTCCAGAGTTTCGTCATTTCTTTGAGGACGGACGTGTCTGACTCACGATCTCTCGTTTTGTGCGCCCCGTTTTTCACAAGTTGTGAGGCAATGGCATTTGCTGAAACGGGGCATTGGGGACGAGAGACACGTGATCTGCCAGTGAGGTTGTTGATTGTACTCCATGCTGTGCGGCTGGAGTGCGTGAAGTTAATGGAGTTGATAGCTTCGGTCCAGCGCTCCTTCCTCTTTGAGTCCAGCCTTGTCAACAGAGCTGTTGCTGAACTGTTGGTGTTTGAGCCATGGGAGGCTTGAAGGAAGTCGTGGTAGAGGCTTTTGCACTCCTCATCCCAGCACGGTTTGTAGATCTTACGACGACCGCGCGGGATGGAATATTTTGCCGCAAGTATCTGTTATCGTATGTTATGTTATCTGTTACCATAAGAGAGATATTTATTTTATTTGTGAATGGTAACTTTCCTAAGATATGATACAGTAGACTCCCAATTTAACGAACATGGTATTTAACAAACTTCTCAATCTATCGAACAAAATCCCCTCTGATGCTCTATTCAGGTCAAAACCACTGCAGGAAACACCGATCTAGCGAATCCCTGATCCAACACCAACTTGGACACTCTCTTGGCAGTTCGTTAGATTGGGAGTCTACTGTATTCACGATGAAGCAATTTAAAACAGTTCTTTGGAAGTTTGCCAATTGTGATGTTTGCCTCAGTAAATACTACGAATAATGGTGTATAGACAGAAAACCAACAAAGGCAGTGAAAAAAAAACAACAACAAAAAGAATCATGCTGTAAAAAAAAGCAAAGTGTTTTTGAATAAGTTTCCCTCACAAATGTTTTTTTTCCATGTATCATAACTCTCCATTTCAATACTGTTCTATACTCTGCAGTTGAAATGCGAGTTTTAAAACAAGAACGTCTTCTGTCGACCATTTTGAAAAACGTACAAAACAAAAGCAAGAAAAAGCGATATTTTTAATTTAGGCAATCTATTCTTTTTTATTCCCGTGGCTGGTTTAAAACTCTTAAAGCACAAATCCTCCCACTGGCTATTGTTTGATTTAAGTTGAGAAAAACAGAAGGCAAAACTTTCGATGTCGTAAAAACCAGTGTTTCTCAACAGAAAAAAACAACACTGCATACAAAAGATCAAAACAAGGTATGTAGCGAAATGTAAGTTTGTTTTCTAGAACCTGACAGAACGTTAGATAAGTAATTCCAGAATGGAAACAGCTAAAATACAACAAAAGGAGACAATTTTTACGATTTTTAAATAACTTCATCTAGTTCATAACAAAATGATTTCTTTAAAAATGACTGCACGAAAATATTTTCTTTCAATGTTAACTCGACTGTTTCGAAAACAACAAAAATTCTGAGAGAAATTAAATAGACGATAACATGCTTTTAATCTTCGTTTTATTAATTATTAAGAGTAAATATAAGAATATAAAAAAATATATCTTCTATGTTAGAAGTTATTTACGTGAGGTTAGATGAGAGCAAATGCTTAAACAAATATTAAATGGCGTCCTTCCTGTAGTTGCTTAATTGAATGTCGTCAGACTATAGTGTCAAAAGCATTTGATAATGAATAACTGTCAGCTAATGATGTAAACATTTATACACATGCTTTCTATTGCATCGCAGTTGAGCCTTTCAATATCACGTGGAAAGGCGTTCCTGGGTTGACCGCTTTCGACTGCTTTATGCCGATTTTGACCGGGTTTATACCGCTTTTAACTGCTTTTTACCGCTTTCCTGTGTAGCATGAGACAACAAGTGCCAATTTCTCAAAGTCTCTGACTTTGCGGATGATTTGGAATCTATCTAAGCAAACCTTCATTAATATTTCTATTTTGCTTTGGTTATTAACATGAAAATTGTACATTTAACTGTACCTAACTTTATGCCCATTAAGCTTTATAGATTATCCATCAATATCGGAACTTTTTTCTAATTTTAAATTAGAGATTTAGGTGTTCGACTTTCAACAAAACCTCATATTATTAATCCAATCGTCTTATATAACGTCTAATATAACGTGGAGTTATCGGCTCTACAGTGGTGTTGTGAATCGCATTAGCACCAGAGGGCTCGCATTTAACACACAATGCTCCAAGTGTTATCCGAGTACTTATTCAATAACTATAACTTAGTTATTTAAAGGAGAAGATGGCAGATCATATACAATAGTAGTTCCACCGCATTTATGTCGTTCCTACCGAAGCTCTGAATACCTTCTTATTTGATGCGAATGACGAAAAGAATTTTTTCTTTTCAACTTATACACAGTGCGTGTATCGAGAATTGCCTGTTTGTTTGTTTTTTAACGAGGCTTCCAGAACACTCATTAAGCATTATCATAAAGACCTCGACACGGAGTTTTAGTGTATTTAATTGCTTCCATTTGTGCTACGGTTATTTTTGATGAAACACGGCGTTGTTTATTTATAACCGCTCATTAAACAACTTTGTGATAGCATGTTCTCGAACCCAGAACCTTTCGGTTAACAGCCGAACGCCATTACCATTGCCCTATCGCCGGTTTACTCTAAACATGAGTTAAGAGTAGGTGCAAAATCATTAAAATGCATATATTTTTATTAATTAGACAGGCCCGTAACAAGACATATTTAGTTGGGGGGGGGGGGGGGGGGCGAGGGGGGGCTGAAGATAAGAGTCGGAGGAGGGCCCATCATGGTTGGGGCCAACGAGCCCAAATTCTTTTTATAGATTCAGAGGTTTAGATTACCCTAAACTGCATCCAAACAGCGTTTGATGCTCCTTCTTCGTTCCATATTTACTGAAAATTCTTCGTTTTTCCTCAGTACTCAGTTTTAGACAAAAAGAGTAAATAAACAATGTAACAATAAGCATTATAGCTCTAGTTTATAACATTCTAAATTAAGTTTATGGGGACTGGGAACTCTCAAAGCAAAAACCGATAAAAAGAAAGAAAAAAAGACAAGCGACCGCTTTTCACAGTTTTTTTTCAAAGTCAGTTTTTGACAAAACACCAAAGGTATTTCTTCTTCTTTGATTCACACCAACAAAGGTGTTTCCAATTTCGATAATATCTAACTCTTTGTCTAGCTCTTTGTGAACGTACATAAGCATCAAGTGGTTTAGGCGGTTATTTGTGTCTAACCAGGGGTGGCGCCAGTGGGGGGCTAAGGGGGGCTACAGCCCCCCGTCGGAACTTCTCAGCCCCCCCGTCGGAAGTAAAGCAATATTAACAAAATACTGTCATTTTTTAACGTTAGGTCTTTTTTGTGATTAATACAATTATCATGATATCAAGTTTCATGGCAGGTTATGTTTAAATTTAGAGGTGCCAAATCTGTAATAGATTTGATCATCAATGAGTTTTGTGTTAAACTTAGAGTCAAGCAATTCCCCCGTCGGCGCTGTAATCCCCCTCGTCGGAAAAACCCTGGCGCCACCCCTGTGTCTAACCCCAGCTGCTGGGAAAAGAAGACGTTAATCCGTGCAGTAAGTAAGTATTGGTCATTGTGGAATGCAAATACGATTTTACTCGCTTCATTGCAGATAAAATTCTTTCACTCTCAGCGTTTGTTGCTGGGGCTACCATGATCAGCTTGATAAGAGTACTGACTTGACTGACAAGTTTCCTTTGGGACCCTTTTGAAGATGGTATGGATATTAAGGGGTGTTACATCTTTGAAAAACGCTATGTTGGATGGAATGTTGGACTGGTTTGCCCCCGCCTTAACGTAGTTTTGTTCAAAAAACACTGATTCAAGCAAGTAAAAATATTGCCAAATTAACGAAGAAACACTTTTTTATTAATAAGCAAACAGTCAATAAGAAACTATGGCTGATCGGCCAAATTGTTAAGCAGCTTTCGGTGCTAGGCTGTGCTGACCTAAGCAACAACAAAAAGTTAAAATAGCCAAATGAAATATTTTTATGCTTTTATTCATTCTGTAAATAAATGTGTGCTCTACGTTAAACTTATTGTGTGTTATTGTGTGTTTAACCCATTTAAGAAAAACTTGTGTCATTTTGAATCTATTGGTACGGCCCATTTCTTCAATGTTGGTTATAAACGCTAATCAAAACTACATATGTGCTTAAGCAACTATTAAGCAACTTTTAGGGCTGAAATTCAAATAGATGCTAAGCAAATTTGAGGGCTGGAGCAAACCTTAGTTGCTTATTAAAAAAAAGTGCATGGTTGGAAAAAAAGTAATTTACCCACTAATATACGGGTTTGTTACATCAATGGGCCGTTCCCATAATTTGAAAATACATTAAATAGAATCATATTAATAGTTAATATAATTTGCGCTTAGAAATGAATCTTTGTCGTTAGTAGTTCAATTTATTTAGAGAGTTTAAAAGTTAAAAGGGATTCTGGTAGATGTATTCACGAATTTATTGATGTATTGATTACAACCTATTAACAGTGCTCATATTTTCCTTTGTGGCTTGAGAGTGTAGGGCGTTTATTGAGTTTCCCAAGGCTTTTGCTGAACTTGGCGCGAACGTTTATGTGAACTTGTACGGTGGTACTTCTTTCTTGACCGCGTGATTTACCCTGTTAGAAAAAACTCAAAGAAGCCAAACATGGCTGAAAATGGCTTTTTATTTGTAACAGAATAAGGTGAATGGTAGATTTTCATAGAAAACCTCACAGTAGAAATACTAGTAGAAAACTTGTGAGCAAGGCAGGGTGAATGAATAAGAAAGTAGCTAGGCTGTAAAGCTTTCATGAAGATTTCTAATTATTGCCTTTTCTGAATTGTGATTGGTCAATGCCTTGATATCCGTAAAAGATGTGGTACCCATGCATATAGCCTTCATTCAATCACGTGATGCACATAGCCTTTATTCAATCACGTGATGCACATAGCCTTCATTCAATCACGTGATGCACATAGCCTTCATTCAATCACGTGATGCAAATAGCCTTTATTCAATCACGTGATGCACATAGCCTTCATTCAATCACGTGATGCAAATAGCCTTTATTCAATCACGTGATGCACATAGCCTTCATTCAATCGCGTGATGCACATAGCCTTCATTCAATCACGTGATGCAAATAGCCTTCATTCGATCACGTGATGCACATAGCTTTCATTCAAGTTTAAGAGGTGTTTTTGCAACAAAATTAATTGACTCTTTTAATTTTAAAACTTTTCATTCCGCCCCTCTATTCTTATGAGAGATCGGTATCAGTCTATCAACTCAATGTTTTCCCCATCTGTGTTCAATTGGATATCAGATAGAAACAGCGAATTGATATTTTTCAAGAAAAACTCTTTTACCGAGAAGATTCGGCACCTCTGTATGTGTATTTATTTGGTTATACGATATATTAGTCTATTTCTTGCATATTTACATCATTGAAGCGGATAATTAGCGTATTTATTGCATATTTACATGATTGAAGCGGATAATTAGCGTATTTATTGCATATTTACATGATTGAAGCGGATAATTAGCGTATTCATTGCATATTTACATGATTGAAGCGAATAATTAGCGTATTTATTGCATATTTACATGATTGAAGCGGATAATTAGCGTATTTATTGCATATTTACATGATTGAAGCGAATAATTAGCGTATTTATTGCATATTTACATGATTGAAGCGAATAATTAGCGTATTCATTGCATATTTACATGATTGAAGCGGATAATTAGCGTATTTATTGCATATTTACATGATTGAAGCGGATAATTAGCGTATTCATTACATATTTACGTATGCATATTGCGTATTTTACTTGAACCCTTCATCATTTACTACCGCTGTCTCGAACTCTCGAATGTATTTTTATTTATTCAAAAGTTCCAGCTTCTTATCTCAAAGCTCTATAAATGAGCTTTTTATTCCCGTTATCTGTAACGTTTCGAACGTTTTCGCCCTTCCCACGGGAGTTTGAGATAGCGGAAGTAAATCTATATATTTGGCGAAAACAAACACTTTATAAGTGTTTACGTAAGAGATATGAACATTAATATTTAACAAACATATTTTCATGTTTGTGTATGAATTAACACGCCTTTGTTTGTCTGGCTTCTTGTTGGAAGACAATCAAGTTATAAAAACAGAAAATAATCCTTAAAATTTGCTGATTTCATTATTTATGATTGTTTTCCCAATGTTTGGTAAAATACCGTTTAAAGGTTGGAGTAACTTTTCGCGAAGTTCGAGTAATTTTCCCAAAGTTCTAGTAATTTTTCGCAATGTTGGAGCAGCTTTTCGCAAAGTTCGAGTAATTCTTTGCAATGTTCGAATAATTTTTTGCAATGTTCGAGTAAATTTTCGCAAAGTTCAATTAATTTTTCGGAAAGTTCAAGTAATTTTTCGCAAAGTTCGAGTAATTTTAAGTTTTTACGGTTTTTGGACCTTAATATTTCAAAGCCAATAAAAATATTTGCTTAGGTTAGCACATTCATAAGTTTTTAAAGAATATCTTTAGGGTTAGGGCTAGGGTTTTCTCGTCCAACAGAGAAAATCGATATGAGAGTCCATCTCTCCATTACCCACAGGCTCGCTCGCTAAAAAAACCTTGCCTAGTAACGAGTAAACATAAATTATAATCATCATCATCATCATCATCATCATCATCATTAGCCATTGTCGACCCACTGCAGGGTGAAGGCCTCTCCAATGTGGCACTACGCTGACCTTTCTTGTGATTTCCTCATCCATGTGATTTCTAGGAATTTGGATTATAAAATTGTTTTTAAAATTTAACGGATTTATATGTATGTTTATTTATTTTATTTTTTTGTTGTTGGAAAAATCTCAGAATCTCATCAGGATATTTTTCAATTTTGTGGGTTTTTTTAGTTATGGTGAGCGTGAACACGAAAACAAGTGTGTTTGACATTGTGTATATACCCAGCATTTACGGAACTATAACCGGCCTTTCCAACATGCATTGTGTGGTCATTCACAAGTTAAATCAAAACACGATGTTTAAAATTGCAAGGCGTTTTTGTTTAATTCATTAACGTCCCAGGGGGTATCTGTTTTGAATTGGAACGTAGGTCTACTTTGTTATACAATTACGCAGAAATTAATAAAATATAAATCTCAGCACTAACAAAGTAACATTGTGCGCTAAATAGAAAACTTCTTTGCTTACTTCCCTCTTCAGCGGGGCTTTCTTACATCTGTCGTGATCGAACGCTACGTCCACTCTCTCATTCGTGATCGAACGCAGGCTCATTGAGTAATGTTTAGAAGAAGTACGTTTTCATTTATATCTATTTAAAGAAGTTCACAGTATGTTCATAGTTGTCACAACTTATCGTTGACTCATCTTATTTTATTTCCCGATTTACCAAATTTTAATTTATTTATTACGTTAAACAAATGTTACACGAGGCATGGAATTCACAGAGGGCCCGAAACCATTCTATGCCATATTTGCATATGATAATAAAAATCCCAATGAAAAATGAAACTTATTCTATAAAAGCAGACATTTGTTGGCGTTTGCTTCCGGGTACACTTGCAGTACAATGCTATACGCGATTGTTAATTCGCGCGTATATTTGCCTTGACCGCGTAAAGAGAGGTCTGGGTCATAAGGATAGGGGTAATAAGAATACTTTTATTTTCGTTTAAAGAGCAAGTGTATGTCATCTTTTTCCATACTGCTTTGTATCTACATTACAAATCATCAATATTGAGATAATGATTGCATTTCACCTTGGAATACTGCCTCTTCCGTGCAACTAACATGAAGCGTTATGAGATAAAGTGCTAACGAAACTGTTTTAAGAATAATGCAAAAAGGGATCACTCATTTGGCGATATACTGATCATCTATTTCTTGCACTTAGTTTTGTCAATAAATCTGGTGTCTCGATTCACCAACATTGTTATTCAAGACAATAAACGATGCTTGTTTCGTTCTGTAAAACGATGCTTGTTTCGTTCTGTAAAATGATGCTTGTTTCGTTCTGTGAAAACAATGTAGACTTTGTGAAAATGGCTCTCTTAGATAGAAAGCGTTATGAAAAGTTCTCAAGATCCTTGACCTACTTCTTAACACAGAGTCGAGAGCTTCTATTTGGAACGAGGTCGACTTGTTAAAAAGATTTTATTATAAACCAGGTTTTAGTTTGACTGCTAAGCGTTTAATTGGACGTTTAAATCCCGGCAAATATCGTGACAATCCAAAGATCGCGAAGGCTTGTTATCTCTTTAAAAGGATTAAGTGATGGCGTTACATCATTTCGCGCGTGCATGACTGTAAATAATGGCTATACTACTAGAAAATAGTTTATGAATCTCTTACTCAATGTCAAGTAGCCATCGAAAGTTGTTGACTGTTATTACAAATCTATTGCAAACATTACATGCTCAGTCGATAGTTCGAAGTTTTGATTTAACCACATTGCCGAGAAAAATTGCCCGTAAATAGACTTTCTATATCTCGAGCATCCTAGCAGTTTGAATAACTTTGAGAGGTCCTTCAATCTAAGACACTATTTAAAAGAACCCTACAAAACAAGAACCTTACAAAACAAGAACCCTACAAAACAAGAACCCCCAAAACAAGAACCCTTCAAAACAAAAACCCTCCAAAGCAAAAACCCTCCAAAACAAGAACTTTCCAAAACAAGAACCCTCCAAAACAAGAACTCTCCAAAACAAGAACCCTACAAAACAAGAACCCCCAAAACAAGAACCCCCAAAACAAGAACCCTCCAAAACAAGAACCCTCCAAAACAAGAACCCTACAAAACAAGAACCCTCCAAAACAAGAACCCTCCAAAACAAGAACCCTCCAAAACAAGAACCCTACAAAACAAGAACCCTCCAAAACAAAAACCCTCCAAAACAAAAACCCTCCAAAACAAGAACCCTCCAAAACAATAACCCTCCAACAACTCTACTTTCACGTGTTTTTACAAATTGTTGTTCATATAATTTGGCCCTATCCTCCCTATCACTAAAAAAAGTCTACTAAAGAAATTTATATTTTTTCGAGATTTAACGAGCAATAAAACATGTAAGAAAATCGTTTATCTATTATTATATTATTTATTATGATACTATATTCTATATTATTATTATTATATTCTTTATTTACTATATTTCATTTATACAATTGCTATTATAACTATATTTCTTTCTAAACATTCATTCATTCATTCATTTTAAATTTCAAAAACAAACTTCTAGCATAACTTAAGAGCAACTTTCTTCTGATCCCAATACCAATATTGTCTCGACTTCTTTTGTAATTTGTAAGCAAACATACGTCTTGTTATATTGGTTATTTGAGACCAATTGAGTGGCCGTTAATCATCTAATACTCCGCAAATATAAGGATCAATGATGACATCATCAATCTAAAACCATCAGAGCGATAAGAAGGAATCTTATCACTGTCTAAAAGAAAACTTCTAGAGATTTTTTCAAGATCTATTGCACCTAGTTGTAGTAAGGTGAGTTATATCATTGGAAATCGTGAATATTTAACAACGTCACACATAATTAACTATAATTTCATGCGCTTGTATCTATTTAATGTTGCTGAAAAGTTACCTTTCAAATATTTTATAATATTTAATAAATATAGAAGTTATTCTTCTATTATTATTCTTTAAATCTTTTTCTGGCCCCAACATACACGCTATATATGAAACATGCGCGGAATCACATGCTGATAAATGATTTTGCTCTGTTTGACGTTACTTTTTGCCTCGATTGCCTACTTTGGACTTTATCTGGCTTTTAAATGGGGTTTTGAAAAAGTGAGAAAACAACACAATCCACTTAAAATATACACTTTGTATACTGAGATCAGTTAACAGCAAAGCTTACTCTCTTGTTGACGAGCATTACGTTGTTGGTTACTAAATCCCAAAATAACAATCTATATTATAATAGAATAATCACAGCCCAAGAAAAACCTATAGTCTTTCGGTGTCCAGGCTAAAATTGTTGTTAGACGCTAAAATGAAACGGAAATTAAGCAAATAAAGTCAAGTACGTTTTGCATAAATTTTATGGATACGTAGAAAATTATTATTTTATTCTGTGATATGTTCAAAAACGACTTGCGCAAGAGCAAGTCAAAATATCACAAAAGAAAAAAAATATACGAAGTTGTAGGAGAAAGTATTCCAAATACAATATCGTTTTAAAACGTAAAAAATAATACTTTAAAAGAAGAAAATGTTCCGAGAAGAAAAAGTTACGGGAAGAAAATGTTACGGGAAGAAAAAGTTACGGGAAGAAAATGTTACGGGAAGCAAAAGTTACGGGAAGAAAATGTTACGGGAAGAAAATGTTCCGGGAAGAAAATGTTACGGGAAGAAAATGTTTCGGGAAAAAAAAGTTACGGGAAGAAAAAGTTACGGGAAGAAAATGTTACGGGAAGAAAAAGTTCTGGGAAGAAAATGTTACGGGAAAAAAAAGTTCCGGGAAGAAACTCTTACGGGAAGAAAATGTTACGGGAAGAAAATGTTCCGGAAAGAAAATGCTACGGGAAGAAAATGTTACGGGAAAAAAATGTTACGGAAAGAAAATGTTACGGGAAGAAAATGTCACGGGAAGAAAATGTTACGGGAAGAAAATGTTACGGGAAGAAAATGTTACGGGAAGAAAATGTTCCGGGAAGAAAAAGTTGCGGGAAGAAAATGTTGCGAGCAAATTTTCGCAACTTTCGCGACTGTTTCTTTCCGCAGCAATTAATTTTTTTACAATTCGCAACAATTTGTTCACGCAACTTCTTCTTTTTTTCTTGTTATTTTATAAAAGCATCCGAACATCCCAACTTTTTGTATAAGTAAAGTTATATGAAGTTTACACCTTTCTGTGTACATTGAGGTATGGAAATATTAAAGTCTGGTCCGTAGAAACTGCTTATAAGAAAATCCGTCTCCAATTTTTTAAATAATCCGTAGTAGACTGTATTAATTTTGGAATAAATTGATTGTTCAAACGCTAAGTTGCTTGGAACGACAAGAAAAATTATCGTAAGTTAAACTTCGCTCGCAACATTGTCCTGTCTTGCAACATTTAATGTACGCAACTTTTTGTTTTAAAGTTGCGAAAATAAAATCGCAACATTTTCTTCCCGCAACAATTTCTTCCTTTAAAGTATGACATTTCAAAGTGAGATGTTTCACCGCGCGAGAGATTTCCCACTAGACTGCTAAACGCTGAAAATGGTGAATCAATCGTTATGCTCTGAAGGCAAGGAAAAGAACGATAAACTATGGGATATTTTTGTTATTAATATTTGTGCGAAAATGAATAGACCAGGTTTTAATCCTGCATCTTCACAATATCTCTGCACGTATTGCCCACTGTATGATTATTGCTGACAAACAATAGCGTCAGCATTTTCTTGGCCGTTTTAACAGTGATGAAAAAAACCAGTATTTCTAAATATTAGAAATAAAAATTTAGAGATTGATATCTCTCTTTCTATCGTTTCATTGCTTCTTCAAAATTTGTTTACCATTCTACGTAAGCCTCCGTTGCTAACGAATATTTGGTGACAACTTAGCATGAAGATTGTCGTCACACCCTAATAGAATGTGTTCAGTTCGATTTATTTACTGGCCTATTTAACTGATATATTGTAAATATTCGCGAGTAATTATTTACCAACTTGGCGAGTAATAATGCACCAACTTGGCGAGAAATAATGTACCAACTTGGCGAATAATATTGTGCCAACTTGGCGAGAAATAATGTACCAACTTGGCGAGCAATAATGTACAAACTTGGCAAGTAATAATGTACGGATGTCGATGACAAGGATGGCACAGTTTTCAACATTGATTGATTTGAAGCTCGACTTTAAAGGCGTGTAGGGTGAAAAATTTAAGGTGGAGTATTGAATAACATACAAGCTAAGGGTAAGCAAATCTTTTTTAAGTAGCAAAACACCAAACAAAAAACTCTTTACCGAGTTATTTTAAAAATTTGTCTAGTATGATTTACACTTAATTTAAGTATTATTGACATTGCCTCGAAAAAGTCAATATTTCGCCATCAGTATTTCAGTACATTGTATTATTAGTATTTCGCCATCAGTACATTGTTTTAGTTTTAATTTTGTCCATTTTTTGTTAAAAATGACTTTTTTGCACTTTTTTGAAAAAGGCCTTACGTCCTTCATTACAAGATTTCATTGAGGACCTTATGTCCATCATAAAGTCAAAAATTTGAGGATCAATTATTTATAATATTTTTATTGAATAACCTAAAGTCCAGAGATGTCAAAACAGTTGTTTTTATGAAAAGATTATATCACACAACAGAATTTAAATAATAACTGGAAAATTCAAAGTCATAAAGAAAAAATGTGAATGGGAGAGTTATTTGGAAGATTTGAAAACTAACGCAATACCTTAGTTATCTCAAAGCTATAAAGTTCTTCTTCCTTGTATGAGCAGAATCTTCCAGGCTAGATCTCCGGGCAGGTTGTCATCAGCCTATCGACCATCTCGTTGTCTAGGTTCTTCAGACCATGCATTCCATGTGGGGAGAGGGCGATGGATTGGGAAATCATGAATGACATGGTTCGCAGTCTGCTCTGTGGCACTATACTCGCATCCTGGTGAAGGAGCCAGTAACCATTTGAGCATTTCTGAACGAAAGCGCCCGACGCCAGTACGTAGACGGTTTAGTCTAACCCATGCAGGTCTGGTGAGGGACATACCTGATGGAAGGAAGTCGTCGGGTAGGAAATCATGAAGTCTGGAGGTTTTGCCACTCCGTGATCCACATATGGCTCGTCCAGTGTGCCACACTTATTACAAGATCTTCAATGCCTTTAAGTAGCTGTTGTGCGGCACAAATATGCGTATTGATTTTAGTCGCCGCTGCTCTCCAGATGATGGACGCTGGAAAGTAGAATGGAGAAGATGGTCGGGGTCCAAGGCGCAGCGAGCAAGAGATATCATGGCTCCTTTACGACGAAACTCAGCAGGTTGGATGCCTGCAAGGATGGGTAAATGTCCATCGGGGTGGGACGCAGGCATCCAGTCACAATGCACAGCGCGTCATTGATGACGGTGTTGACATGACGGCTATGAGAACTGCGACACCAAACTGGTATTTAGCGGTGGAGTGGACAAGCGCGATGGTAGCTGTTCTGAGGGTGTTCGCGCCAGCTCTCCAACCCGAACCCACTAGCCGCAGTGCGACGCGCGCTGAAAGTTGGACTTAAGGTTTTTCAAAATTAAGGCGGCGAATTCTTATCGTAAAACATTCTACTTCAATGCTTTGCTTTTTGTCTTTCGTAACAGACACGTGTTTGCTTTTTTCTTTGGCACGTTCGGCCATCCATTTTTCTTGGTCAGATTGTCTTTAGATAACGTCTGGGCTTCCCACAGTCAAATCATCTAAACGCTTTAAAAACACAACTTAAAGTCTTTAACTTTAACAACAGAAGGAAATATCGATTCCAAATCCTATCTATACCTCAGCATAATGAAATCATGTTTCTGACGTTAGTTACTGCATTTAAATGTCTTTGTCAACATCTTTTAAATTCTAAGAGAGCCCCAAACAACTTATGCAACTGTCAACCACAATCCGCTTTCTGACCAATGACATTAGACATGTTTGCTGACCAATCACATTAGACATGTTTTCTTTCTGACCAATCACATTAGACATGTTTTCTTTCTGACCAATCACATTAGAGATGTTTTCTTTTTCAGCAGCATTAGCGCGATAAGCCGCGCGGCCATCATTAAAAAACTACGTTACTTGAATACGACCGAAGAAGCCATTGTGACTAAGCATGCGGAAGAATTAATACTGAAGGAAGTCCTACAACAGAAAAACAACATGAAGAGCATGAAAGGTGCTGCAACTTTAAATCTATTTTAGAAGTAAAACATTATGACAAACGCATAAATTTGCATAATTTATCATATTTACTTTGCATATATTTTCATAAGATCAAATTCAATATATATAACCAGTTGAGGTTAGCAATAAAACATTTTTTACTCATAGGTAGAATATGCAATAAAACATTAACAATAACAGCTAACAACGAAAATTATGATAAATATGCGTTGACGTCACAATGAAGTCTTTTGCTTTCAAATGTAGCCCTTTTAAAAGTTTAAAATTATTTGACGTCACAAAGAATTAATTAGCCACTTTTTCGTGCAATTTTAACACAGAATTAGCACGAACTACCATACCCAGATATTTGTCTTTTTATATATATATATAAAATTAAATATTTGCAATCATGCGCGTTTTAGCGACTCAAAACGAGGTCATCATAAAAGAACCCGCGGGTAACTCCTGGCAACAACCCGTGGAGGAGATCGAGGAGATTGATCCGCTGTCCTTCTACCAAGACACTTCATTCTACTGCCTCACGAAGAAATCACCACTGCGATACTGGGCCGTACAAATTACACTATCACCGTATCTTTTCATTCTAACCTGTTATAGACTGTTTTTCCGGTGGCGAATACGGGATTGTTGTCCATTTATTCCAGCGCTCAAAACGAATACAACATAAGTGATGTACAAGCAAAACAAATACAAGTACAAGTGATTAACAAACCATCAATTCAATGATGCCCATCTTCTATGACATTCTCTCCTCTCATCAGCTCTGCTTCTTGTCTTTTATTTTCTCTTTAATTGCTTCGCACGCCTTTAGTTCGTTGCAAAGGAGACAATTAAAACTAATTAATTAATTAAAACTCTTGAATGACGCAATGTTCTGTTATGAACCAATCAGATTCAAGATTTTTTTCGCTCAGATTTGTTCGCTCGAACTTTTCGCGTGAGTTAATCCCGCTTAAGCGATTTAAAAACCTTTTAAAACAATGACAAAAGTTAAACTCAAACGAAATAAATTATTGTTTTACTACACATCATTTCAGAACTTTTCTGAAATACATTCCGTTATATTTGGTAACCAAGGTTGTGAATTGCACTGCATTGTGGTTCTTGTTTAGATGATTTCGTGTCATTCTATACGAAACAAGATTTCACTAAATAACAAAAAAAAGCATGTGCTTTTCAAAATCAGATTTTTTTTTCGAAATCGAAAAGAAATGTTAAATGTGTTCCTATTAGATATAATTATTAATGGCAAAAATTTACCGAAAATGTTAAACTCTTACTAACTTGTATATTATCTTATGTCATTTATAGCTAGTTTATTTTTAGCGAGTTATATGTTTAGCTAAAACAGGAAACATCAATCTTTATATGCGAAAAGTTCTTTAGTAATTCATTTGAAATAAATGAAATTGTTTCCTCTGACATTAAATTCCTTTACTTGTGGTTAATCAAGTTATTTTGAGAGGCTGACCATGACCATTATACTTTTGAATTGTATCACGTTGGGTTTGTACGACCCTTATGACGCAAAATGTGTCACAAAAAAGTGCAAGGTTTTGGAGAATATTGAAAAATCAATCTACGTCTACTTTGTGCTAGAAATGCTTGTTAAAATGCTTGCATTTGGGATATTTGGAAAGTTGGGGTATTTGACTGAAAGTTGGAACCGTTTAGATTTGTTTATAGTTGCAGCTGGGTAAGCAAGTATATATATTCTTCATCATTTTGTGTTCTGATTGATGCTAAACGAAACCCTTGAAATGCTTTGAGGTCTCATATGTCTTTGACTTTGAAAGAAAGAAATATTTATAATGAAATGAAGAACCTGTTGTTGTTATAAAGCATCTTCTTTTTTGCATTAATGAATGTTTTTCATTTGCAGAACGTTTGAGTTAGCCTATGGGGATGGGGAATTTTTAAGTTCGGTACGTGCGATCAGAGTTTTGAGACCTCTCAGAGCAATCAATCGTGTACCAAGTAAGTTATGCTTAAATGTTTTTTTAAAGCCTTTCACTATGCTTAATGAAACAATGAGTGTTAGCATTTCTCTGTATATCATTCTCCTATACCAGTCATTACTTCCTTTTTTCTGCATACCTAATTCTACAGTTTGTTTGTTCTACCTACCATGGCAACCCATATCATTACATCATCCACAAACTCATACTTGTCATATACTCTGCATTCCACACGCCTCATTATCACCTCATTAACCTTTCTTTTACCACGTTTACATTTGTACGTATTTTTGACGACAAAAACTTCCTCTTTCTTTTGCAAAGAGAATGCTAATGTTGATTGAGCAAATAGCGAGAAAAGTTTTTATTTTCGAATTAATGGTTTAAACCAAGTAAGCTTTCACACTAACTCAACGAACTATTAAAAGTTCTAGTACTTCATGAATAACAGTGGTTTTTAATAAACAGGACAGCACGCTAGAGCTATTGTCTTACATGTGAAAGCAATGTATATTATTATAGTCTTTATAGCTTTTGAATAAAAATATCAATAATAATAATAATATCAATATACAGCAGAGTCATTTGTGATTGCTTAACAAGTATTTTTCTTCTATCGTTATTTTCAGCGGGTCATACCCGGGTCAGCGGGTATGCAAGTCATGTAACATCTTTGACCTCATGGATATAAGCACCCATGCCCTTTATGCACTGCTGCCACGGAGTTTAAAATTCAAAGTTGGTATCTTGCGTGGGTTAACTCACCACTGTTTTTCCTCTTCCTGAGGTTGGCGTTAGGAAGGGCATCCAGCTGTTAAAAACATCTGCTCCAATGAATCATCAAATGATTAAACCTACAAAATTGTGGGGAATATCATCGGTTGAAACCTCCTCTAACCCATGCTAGCATGGAAAATAGACGTGAAAAATGTAGATGATGATGACGATGATGATATTCCACCTTGTTTCAGGTATCCGTATATTAGTCACTCTTCTTCTCGACACCCTTCCGATGCTTGGCAACGTCTTCATCCTTTGCATCCTCATTTTAATCGTGTTTGCAATAATCGGTGTTCAACTATGGCAGGGAATTTTACGAAATCGCTGTTACCTTGATTTGCCTGCAAATTTTTCTGAACATCTGCAGCTATACAAGTATGTGTGTGATAATTATCAGGCTCTTATATTGAAAGGTTTCTAGGCAAAATGAGCAATATTCTTACATACTGTTTTGGGTTTGGCGCACCTTGTTCTTGGAATGCCCAAGACGTGTTTTTGTCACACAGCTCAATTACGTAAATTGAAGAAAAAATAAAAAAACAAATTCAAAGAAGAATATTGTAGAATACTCGAGAACCAACTGCCGTGGGAATCGTTAAGTTTAATGAGTTAGATAATGACTCGCACTATATAATGTTGTAACTAAAGTTGTGTTAATTAGATTAAAAGTAGTGTTAGTAAACGCCGTTGCATTTTATGTACGTTCTAAACATGGCGCTGCGAGAAAAAGAACGAAGTGATATTGCAACGATTGTTGCAAAAAAATTCTGCAGTCAAGACAATCCTTGGGAAGCGAGACGGGAGCAACCAGTGAAACACGAACGAAACGACACAATGTCGACTTACCAAAGCTGGACCTCGGCATCGACAGGTCGGTGAAAACTTTTGAACACTTCCGAAGGGGTTGGAACAACTACCTACATCTTAGTGGCGCATACAACGACACGCCAGAGGAGAAAATGATGTTGTTTTGGGAAGCCATGAGTGGCGAGTCCAAAGATATTCTCAGCTCATTTGGACTTGCAGGGAATCAGGAGACAGTCGACGAAGCAATTAAGAGGCTCGAAGACTACGTCAGGGGAGCAATCAACGTTACAATGGAGCGACGAAGTTTCCGGCAACGAAAACAAATGGAAGGTGAAAGGATCGACGACTTGTACGTAGCACTGCGAAATCTGGCCAGATACTGTAAGTTCGAACAAGATAGTCGGATCGATCAGTACGAACAGGCAATGAAAGATCAATTGGTGGAGGCACTCAACCGAGAGGAGGACAAACAAAAAGTCCTAAAGCTGAACAATAAATCGCTCGATACGATAGTGGCGGCGTTGAAAGCTGAGGAGGCGTCCAGAAATGGGGCAGCAAGCGTAACACAAAATGATCCAACGATCTACTTGACTCGAAGTACATATCGATCCACGAAGAATCAACAAGCCACTGCAGCCACAGACGAGAACATATTGCACGAGCCAGCGACGACAAAATGTCTGTGGTGCGGAAAAAGAGAAGGTTGCCGAAAAGGGACCTGCCGAGCCAAAAATAAGAAGTGTTTTAATTGCGGCAAAATCGGGCACTTTGCATCGGTCTGCAACCAGAAGAAAGAACCCGCTTCGATTGAAAGCGCAACTGTTCGACTGGGTTGCTTTACAGCGAGTGTAAACGTAGCCAAAACCTTTCAAGACGGTGACCCGGATGTCGAGACGGCTCCGCGAATCAGGGCAACGGTGGAATACGACGGCAGGATGGCAAAGGGAGAAATACTTCCCGATTCTGGGGCGGATCTGTGCGCGGGGGGTCCAAAGTTGCTTCAGGCGCTAGGACTAACTGAGAAGAACCTCGTTAAATTGCCATATCAAACGAAGGGGTTTAACGGTCGGACAATCAAACCGCTGGGACAACTGCAGGGCGTAAAAATTACTATCGAAGGAAGACAGACGACAGCGAACTTTCACATATTCTCATGCGTCAAGACAGTGCTGATCGGTTGGAAAGTGATGAAATGGTTTGGAATACTCTCACCAAAGTACCCACACTCGATGAAAATGATCGAAAACGGTCCGACCCAAGTCGCAGAGGCATTGATGAGCTCAATCGACGCAAAGAACGCTACGGAAGAACGGATAGTACAAGAGTTCAGCGACGTATTTTCCGACGAGATTAAGGTAATGCCAGGAGAAATGTTTCGAATAGAGCTAAAAAAGGGGGCAATACCAGTGGCAGTCAGCTCACCGCGAACCGTTCCATTTGCGTTCCGAGAAAAACTCCTCGAGGTGCTTCAAGAATTGTTAGCGAACGATGTAATAGAACCAGTGAACCACCCTACGGAATGGGTACACGCAATTGTAGTCACGCCGAAGAAAAATCCAGGCGAGGTGAGGCTGAATGTTGATCTCAGTCCATTGAACAAATATGTCAAACGAGAACGGTACTGGAGCAACTCGCCAGCCGAGGCAGTTGCTACGATTTCGACAACAGCCAAGTTCTTCACGGTGTTAGACGCAATAAAAGGCTATCACCAATGTCCACTTGACGAGGAAAGCCGAGATCTAACAACATTTATTACTACGTACGGCCGATTCCGATTCAAAAGGGCACCTTTTGGAATCAGCTCAATCAGTGAGCACTACAACCGGAGAATGGACGAAGCCCTAGGGGGCATCGATTACGTAGTAAAAATAGTAGACGACATTCTCGTATACGGCGACACGTACGAACAGACGGTCGACAGAACCAAGGGCGTACTACAAAGATGCCGAGAGAAAGGCGTGACAGTGTGCCGAAGGAAGATGCAGTTCGTCAAGGAAGAAGTTGCGTTCGCCGGCTACAGGGTGTCTGCCGGAAGCTACAAAATTCACGAAGAAGTGACGGAAGCAATTAGCAACTTTCCAACGCCAAAGAACAGAACAGACGTTCGATCGTTTTTTGGATTAATAAACCAGGTAGCGGCACCTCTTGCAAAGTCAGAGATTATGCACCGATTAAGGGATCTGCTCTCATCGAAAAGAGAGTTCTTCTGGGACGAAGGACACACCCAGACGTTTGAGACAGCAAAAAAGCTTCTTTCAGAATCAATCGATCTAGGTTACTATTCACCGAAAAACGAAACCCGGATGTTTACGGACGCATCTCGAATTGGTATTGGATTCATTTTGCAGCAACGACGACCAGCGGATCAACAAGCAGCCTGGAAAACGGTTCAGGTGGGGTCGCGATTCCTTACTAAATCAGAATCGCGGTACGCAGTCATCGAGTTGGAAATGTTGGCCGTGGCATGGGCATGCAAGAAGCTCGACAAGTACATAGCTGGTATCGACCTAGAAATAATCACCGATCACAACCCAATTATGTCGATCATAAACAGTCACCGCCTCGACGAGATAGAAAACCCACGCCTGCAAAGATTGCGATGCCGAATGGCGGGGTATTTCATACATGCCACTTGGCTTAAAGGAACAAAGAACACGGCAGCCGATGCACTCTCACGATATCCTACGGGAAAGGAGGATGGATATGACCTTGCAGATGTAGAGCCCAGTCACGCAATGACACGAGTCCACGACGACGGGGAAAAGATCACCGCGGCCTCGATTATGGAAATCCGAACGATTTTAGCTGAGAAAAGGGTAGACGAAGAAGGGGCTGAAAGCCTCCGACTGAACGAGATACGAAGGTTTGCTAATGAGGACGAGGAATACTGCGAGGTTAGGAGGCTGGTCAATGAAGGGTTTCCTGACTCAAAAGGCGTTCTCGCCGGTGTTGCAAGGGAATATTGGTCGGTTCGTCGCGAGCTAACGATCGACAATGGGCTCGTACTACTTGGATGCCGTCTGCTAGTTCCCCGAGGCCTTCGGCCTACCATGCTGGCCAGGTTACACGAAGCCCATCAGGGTGTTACAAGAACCAAGGAAAAGGCACAGTCTACATTGTACTGGCCCGGATATTGCCGAGATATCGAGAACTTCATTGAGGGTTGCGCATATTGTCAGAAACATCGTCCTAGTAAGCCCCTGGAACCGCTAAAACAAAAAACACGACCATCGAAAAACTCTTCCAGGAAGTAGCAGTGGACATGTGTACGGTGGCTGGACGCAATTTTCTCATCTCGGTGTGTTGCTACAGCGATTGGCCAGAAGTATTTCCACTCGGAAAGGACACTACATCATCGGCGATAATCAGGTGCCTCAAAGAGCAATTCTCAAGAACAGCTGTTCCGGACAGACTGTGGTCGGACAACGGTCCTCAGCTAGTGAGCGCTGAAATGAACCAATTTCTGAAGGATTGGCAAATCGAACATCGAACATCAAGCCCCATGAATCCGCAGTCAAACGGTAAGGCAGAATCGGCGGTAAAATCCATGAAGAAGCTATTGCAGGCAGCATGGAAAGGAAGGGGTTTGGACGTTGATGCATTCTACCGATCAATACTGGCATACAGGAACACGCCAACCGAACGAGACGGATTGACGCCGGCGCAGAAGATTTTTGGCAAACCAATGCAAGATCGGTTGCCGGCGCACAAATCGGCATTCGACCCAAAGTGGTTGTCAACGCGACGGGAAGTTGACGAACGAAATGCAAGGTCGCTGAAGGCGGCAAAACGATTCTTTGATTGGCACACCCGGCCAAGCGAAGATTTCATGGTCGGACAACATGTATACGTATACGATGCCCGCACAAAGAAATGGTGCGAAGGGGCGGTGATAGTAGAAGTCGAGTCGCCATTTCGATACCGTATCCGGATGAGAAGCGGGCGGCTCCTGACGAGAAACAGAAAGTTCGTCAGGTCACAGACGGTCCTGCTGCCGCCAAAGCCCGACAAGCCAGGAACGGACCATCCATGCGAAGATTCGGAGTACCCCAATGAACCGGGGCCGCGAAGAAGCACGAGGGTGAAGAATCGACCAAGGCGGCTGATCGAGGAAGACTTATAGCCAGGATACACCTGGCTAGAAGGAGGGTGTAGAATACTCGAGAACCAACTGCCGTGGGAATCGTTAAGTTTAATGAGTTAGATAATGACTCGCACTATATAATGTTGTAACTAAAGTTGTGTTAATTAGATTAAAAGTAGTGTTAGTAAACGCCGTTGCATTTTATGTACGTTCTAAACAAATATCACGTCGACTAGAGATGTTTTTATCACGTTATAAACACGTGCAAATTGTTTTATTGCATTTGGTTAAACTTAACAATGATCTTTAATCTAATTGGTTAAAAAAAGATTTACGTCAAACAGTGATCATGTTGCATGCTTTTTGTATAGAATTAATACATTCTGCATAAATTTTTCTTTCAAGTGTTGACAATTGGGTTCTCCCATAAATTATCGCAAGAAGAAAAAAAACTAAAATAGGATCGTTATGACGACAGGGAAGCTAAAAATAGATTTTCTTATTGAAAAGAAATCACCAAACTAAATAACGCGTGCGCCTAAATCTTCCGGATATAGTATGTTCTTAGCTTCATAATTTTTGAATTTGTTTAACATATTGATATATACATATATTGTTTATATATTGTTCCTTATTTATTTGTTTATTGTTCCTTCTTTATTGAAGGAAAGTTCCACTAAATTCAAAGGGCCTATGTGCATTTTAACCTTTTTTTATTTCTCGTCCAGCATGTAAAGTGTTTTGTGGAAGTCAACGGGGGCTCTTCAAATAACACTTCCTGTGAATTATTTCAGTATAACGTTACAACCGTACTACATTGAAGAAGGAGGTGATCATTGGAATCTGATTTGCTCTTCATCTGAGAACAGTGGTCAAGTATCGTGCAGGTCACCATACGTGTCCCATTACACCAACCAATACGATCAGACGTGCACCATGAAATTGGTTGACTATCTCACCAATACAACAACGAGCAACTCCAGTGCGCTCTTTCACAACATCTCGCAAGCGTATTTGAATCCATCCAATGACTCAGCATGTTTCGATTGGAACTCTCTCTACACTAAATGCCTTCCCGAAGCAAAGAATCCGTATTTTAACACAATTTCTTTCGATAACACCGGAGAAGCCTTCATCGCCATATTTCAGGTTAATAACACAGATACTAAACTACATGATTTCAACATTGAATAACAACACAACAATCAAGAAGAGATTAAAAAGTACACTAGTGGGGAACATAATAAATGTTATGAAAAAAATTATAAATGTTTATATATATCGTTATAAATATTTGTACTAATAGTTATATTTGTTTACTTTTTTTATATTTAATTTTTTTTTTAAACTTAATTTGAAAATCTGGAAATGCTGGAATTCCACGAAGATAAGGATTCTGTGTTAGTAATACACAAATAACCACTTAAAATATCTATACAATTTGATTTCATTACGGTCTTTTTATTGCATGTAGGCAATTACATTGGAGGGATGGACAGATATAATGTATTTCTTGCAAGATGCATACAGCCAATGGGTGTGGATCTACTTCGTCACTCTCATCGTGGTAGGCTTTAATTGGTTCATTTTAGATGAATTGATTGGTTCATTTTAGATGATTTAATTGATTCATTTTAGATGATTTGATTGGTTCTTTTAGATGATTTGATTGGTTCTTTTAGATGATTTGATTGGTTCATTTTAGATGATTTGATTGATTCATTTTAGATGATTTGATTGGTTCATTTTAGATGATTTGATTGGTTCTTTTAGATGATTTGATTGGTTCTTTTAGATGATTTGATTGGTTCATTTTAGATGATTTGATTGATTCATTTTAGATGATTTGATTGGTTCATTTTAGATGATTTGATTGGTTCATTTTAGATGATTTGATTGATTCATTTTAGATGATTTGATTGGTTCTTTTAGATGATTTGATTGGTTCATTTTAGATGATTTGATTGGTTCTTTTAGATGATTTGATTGATTCATTTTAGATGATTTGATTGGTTCATTTTAGATGATTTGATTGGTTCATTTTAGATAATTTGATTGATTCATTTTAGATGATTTGATTGATTCATTTTAGATGATTTGATTGGTTCTTTTAGATGATTTGATTGGTTCATTTTAGATGATTTGATTGGTTCATTTTAGATGATTTGATTGGTTCATTTTAGATGATTTGATTGGTTCATTTTAGATGATTTGATTGGTTCTTTTAGATGATTTGATTGGTTCATTTTAGATGATTTGATTGGTTCTTTTAGATGATTTGATTGGTTCATTTTAGATGATTTGATTGGTTCTTTTAGATGATTTGATTGGTTCATTTTAGATGATTTGATTGGTTCTTTTAGATGATTTGATTGGTTCTTTTAGATGATTTGATTGGTTCATTTTAGATGATTTGATTGGTTCATTTTAGATGATTTGATTGATTCATTTTAGATGATTTGATTGGTTCAATTTAGATGATTTGATTGGTTCATTTTAGATGATTTGATTGATTCATTTTAGATGATTTGATTGGTTCTTTTAGATGATTTGATTGGTTCATTTTAGATGATTTGATTGGTTCTTTTAGATGATTTGATTGGTTCATTTTAGATGATTTGATTGGTTCTTTTAGATGATTTGATTGGTTCATTTTAGATGATTTGATTGGTTCATTTTAGATGATTTGATTGGTTCATTTTAGATGATTTGATTGGTTTATTTTAGATGATTTGATTGGTTCATTTTAGATGATTTGATTGGTTCATTTTAGATGATTTGATTGGTTCATTTTAGATGATTTGATTAGTTTTAAAGTGTTCTATTTGTAGATTGGCTCATACTTCCTGACCAACCTTTGTCTTGTCGTTGTGGCAACACAATTCTCTGAAACTCGCCAACGAGAGTACGCGTTGATGGCAGAAGCGAGACGTGAGATGAAATTACGCGCCAGCACCGTGATGTCCATGAGCGAAAACGGAGAGAGTGGATGTTACTTGCAGATCCTCGGCTTGATTCGATACCACTTGAAGAAGGGAATGATGTGTTTGAAACGAGCTTACATAAACAGGAGTGACATGCGAAAGAAACGTAACCTGACAGAAGGAGCCGTTCACTTTCATCACCATCATCATCATCATGTGCATCATCATCATTTGCATTTGTGTCCGAACGCAAAACACACTTCCACCAGTGACACGCAAAGTCGTTCCGTTCACATTGACGATTTTGTGGAAGATGATCCCTTCAATTCCCTTACTCCTCTTGCCTCCCTCCCATCGAACACCAATTCTCTTGTCATCCCGGATGCCACTGTTGTCATCTGTCACTCCAGCATGAATTCAATCACTTCCAGTGGCGCCGTTATCTCAATGCTGCAACCACCCTCCAAAATGAATCGCGCATCTTTTCAGGAGAGTATCCGTCGTCATTCCCTCAGTTCTGTTTTAGAGAACCCGTCATCTAACGACAACAAGACACAGTGCACACATCTGGATGATGAGGAGGGGTCCATTATCATCAAGGAACAATCTCTTTGCTCATCGTATCAAGAGAAAGTTCGCAAATTCTGCAATACGAGTGTGTTCGAAACAACAATCATGATGGCAATATTCCTGAACTCTATTACCATGGCCTGTGAGCATTATCAACAGGTAAAAAATAAATTTCATCATCGAGTTTGACCTCATGGATATAAGCACCCATGCTCTTTATGCACAGCTGCCACAGTTTTAAATGTAAAGTTGGTATCTTGTGTGGGTTAACTCACCACTGTTTTCCCTCTCACTGGGGTTGGCGTTAGGAAGGGCATCCAGCTGTAAAAACATCTGCTCCAATGAATCATCAAATATTTAAACCTACATAATTGTGGGGAATATCATCTGTTGAAAACCCAACCCATGCTAGCATAGAAATGATTGTTAATCAACAATGATTTAATATCTTTGATGTGCTTTTTGCTGTTAGTAATAAACTATGAAGTTTGTTAGCTTTTTGGGTCAAATTAATCATTTTTATTACATATATTACTATATATTGCTTTCTTTCTTTATATTTATATTAAACAAAACAAATAATGGCGTTTCAACCAATGAAGCACGACTCTCTCAAATTCAAATATAACTTACACAAAAATAAATAAATAAATAAATATAATATTTAATATAATATCAAAGTTAAAAAAGTTAAAAATTTAACTATATTTACCTTAATAATGATAAAGTTTTGAACAATTTACAATTTTAAAAAACAATTACGAATTGCATGGTAGTTTTCTGTGATGTTTGTGATATAATCGCATGATGTTTGTTTGTATTTCAGCCGGCTTCGTTAACGTTGGCACTCGATATTTTCAACACTATCTTCACGTCGATGTTTATGCTTGAATGTGTTTCAAAAGTGTTTGGTTATGGTTTCTATGGTTACATTAAAGATCCTTTCAATGTTTTCGATGGAACTATTGTTATTATTAGGTAATGGAACTTTTTAAAATTTAAAATGTTTTTGCATTTTGTGCATTGTTACACGAATATTACTTAAATATTGTATTTAAAGTTTAATTTAATTTTTACCCGTGCCGGCATGGAAAATAGATGTTAAATGTATATATATATATATATAGAGAGAGATTTGTTTATCTAAAAATATGTAAAGTAAATAAAGAGTAGATGATTATAGGTTATTATTATAAAATATTTTATTTGACTATCATCCCATTAGACAAAAATCAAACAAAATGCGAAAGGGAAAAGAAATTTTGTTCTTGTTGCCTTTTTTCTCTCTGTTATTATTATTTATAGAAGAGCAATTTATAGTATATTTATAATACATATATGATGATGCTGTGTTAGAAATACATGAAAACTATATATGTGTATACAATACGAAGGATAAAAATTTTTGTCTTTCATGAGTAAGCAACCCAACCCATTACAACCCGTTCAATTCAAATCTTCTTTACATCTCTTCAATTTTATGTTTGTTAGCATGGTTGACATGGTTTCTCGTTCTCGTAGTTTGGTTGAAATGTGCGGATCGAGAGATAGCGGGGGAGTGTCTGTGCTACGAACATTCCGACTCATGCGAATATTCAAGCTCATCCGATTCATGCCAATGCTGCAGCAACAGATCAAAGTAATGCTCGCGACTCTTGACTCTGTGATGACCTTCTTAGGTCTGCTCACCATCTTCATCTTTACATCATCCATCCTCGGCATGAATTTATTTGGCGCCTCAATGGATTTTGAAGATGGGAAGGCGAGGCATAACTTTGATAACCTTATGTGGTCTCTCATAACCGTGTTTCAGGTACAACATTATTATTAAAGTAAATATATATACAGAATAAACTGTTCAGTACTAAATACTGCTATCATACAAATCCTGTTGGTTAGTCCTGGTGTACTTAGGACGCCCGTTTGCGCCAACGAAAATCGCTCAACCAGACAACTTACCTATTTAAGCTAGACTTGCATTACGCAACGAGTTTTGCTCAAGAACTCAACTGTAACTGAGAAATAAAGATACCCTGGTGATGGGATTCGAACCGGCGTGGTTCGGTTTCGTGAGCCGTAGAGCTACAGCGTTACTGAAGTGATTAATTGTATTGATTTCATAGGTATTAACGCAGGAAGACTGGAACGCTGTGTTGTATGATGCAATGAGAGGCACTTCTAAGTGGGCCGCCATCTACTTTGTTCTGTTGATGATTGTGGGAAATTACATTCTGTTTAACCTACTGGTAGCCATCTTAGTTGAAGGTTTTTCAACCGAGTCGGTTAGTGGAAAATAATATTAGTATTTACATATTACGTACTATTAAGTAATTATATTTATTTATTTATATTTACTTTAAATCTTACTTTGAATTATGATATTATTTTACAATATTCTTCAAAATTTGCCATCAAATATTTACGTGTATTGTAATGGTATTGTATTGTATCCTGAAAGAACCCAACGGTTCTAAATCAGGTCAATTTAGAGGTCAAGTAGGAAACATAACATTGAACATTCCATCGTACTTAAAATGAAAATTTTTGAATGTACTTGCGTTGTTAAAACAAAAACATCCAACGAATTTTACTGTTCATAGGAAGGCATATTGTCATTACCGAAGAAATCTCCCACGTTCTCGGAAGTGACCTCGCCTGTCAGAACATCCCAGTATGCAAAGTCGAAGTACCTTTCGTTGCCCAACATTCTTTCTGACGACAGCAAAGGAGTTATTGAACCAAACTTCGAAAGCAAAAGGTGATTGCAAAAGATTTGAATTTCATGGTCATAAGGAGACAAGAGGAAAATTCATTGATCGTGAATGTAAATCGTGAATGTAAATGCCATACCTACCTGTACCTGTACCTGTAGGTTCCTCCTTCAGCATTCTAGATGCCACGGAGTCGCATTGTTCAATCTGGATTCAACAAATGCGACGAAACCAAATTTCTCTTGTGTCTTTCTCTTTGCTTGCTCGATAGAGACATCCAACATCTTTGAAATATTTATCCGATAAATAATAAGGATCGCGATAGTATGGCTTCTTTGGCTTTGCAAATAGTATTTTCTTTGTTAGCATTGTATTCGAGCAACAACATTTGTGTCCAATATATTTCAAATATTGTCCTCTGACGAAATTTCCAAGGCTTTTTGTTTTTGTGATGGCTACGATATCTGCATTTGTGTAACGAAGTCGGTACACTTCTTCATCAGCTCCTTCTGGCGTTGGTTGTCTTGCCCAACCTTCCTTAACACAATGCCTCAGAAACTCCATCCAACTGCTTTCCATTTTTTTCAAATGAGCTTCACTTATGTACTTTGCTTGTGTCCCATAAGTAAGGCGCGATCGTACACATGCCTCAAGCAGTTTCCTTCTCGTTCCCATGTTAATCCTGTGATCTTTAAAAACTTTCTTCATTTCATAAAATTTTCCAACTGCCTTTGAGATACACAATTCTGTAAAACTACCAGAGTCTTTGTTACTAAATAGTTGCCCCAGGTATGTAAATTCACTCACGTTTTCAATAACATTTTCTCCAATTGAGAGTAGTGACCTCAAATTTGCTAGCTCGTTGTTGTTGTGTTTTTGTTTTTGTTTCACTTGTGTTTTTGTTTTTGAAAATGAGATTGTCAGACCAAACCGTAAACAGGTATCAATCAAGATATTCATTATCTTCTCCACATCAGTGACATTTTTGCAAAACAATACAAGATCGTCTGCATAAAGCAGCCATCTGATCATCTCGACTCCATTCAATTTTTCGGCTTTTCTTTGCTCTCTATTCGAACATAAATATGGTATGTTGAAATTGAACTCTATTTCCCATCCATCTGGGAATTGTTTATCGATCTCACTGGCAGCCACTTTGAGTACATAATCAAAGTAGTAGCTGGACTAATACATCGAACTTTTCTTTCATCCCCAGTATTGATGCAGTGGTTCCTTGATACATCTTATACAGTATAGCCATCAGATGAGTGGCTCCCATTCTAAGGTTTAGGACTTTGAACAGAAAATCTCTTGGGATATAATCGTACGCTGCTGTCAAATCAACATACACAGCAATAAGTGTATCATTATACTTGTCTATAACTGATCTCAAGATGAAGATGGCATCAGTTGTTGACTTGTTCCGTCTAAATCCAAACTGTGAATCACTGATAGTTGTTTCATATGCCTCTTTGAGTCTGTTGATCACAATTTTTGCCAAAATACGACTCATGTTAGCTCCTATTGAAAGACCTCTATAATTTTTGGCGACACCAAGTGCTTTCTTGTGCAGGCAGGTTACTGATGAATGTAACCAAACCATAGGGACAGATATATAAGTCCAGATCAAGGTGAATAACATCACAAGTGCATTTATCAGTTTCTTGCTAGAATTGTACTTCAATCCTTCTGTTTTTAATTTGTCAGTACCAGAGCTTTTGTTGTTCTTGAAAGTATGCAGCGTATCTTCCAGCTCTTTCTCGTCAGGTGGATTTGCCTTTACTTCAACCATGATGTCTTTCAGATGTGGATACTCTTCAGGATGAGCTAGTTCTTGTGGTAGTTCTAGGTCAGACTTTTTTGCAGCAAAGTGTTCCTGAAAATGATCTTTAAGTTTGTTGTTAGGTATAGAGAGTTTGGATCCTTTCTTTATTTCTGTATACTTTTTAGCCATTGCAAATTCTTTCTCTACCTCTCTTGCCATTGCTACAGAGTTGATGTTATCTGCTAGTTCTGTGTAGTATGCATTCTTCAGTTCATTTGATTTGATCTTTATTTCTTTCTGCAATACTCTTGCTTCTTTAACTGTTGTAATCTTTCGTAATTCTTTTACCTTTTGTTGCAGGCTCTTATCTTCCCATGGTTCTTTTTTTTCAATGGAATTAGCTTAGGACAATACTCATCGAGTCCTTTCCTAACACTACTAACTATTGTTTCGTTGAGTTCATTCATATCATCTTCTGTGTTGTCAAGGGCAGTATCAAGATGGTCAGTCAACTTTTGCTGGATTTCTAGATCTTTGCATAGTGATTGGTGGTCTACAACTGGTTTAAGTAGTGAAGGTTTGTTTCTACTTAGTTGCATTTTAAGATCAGGTTTCATCTTTGGGAAGGTGATGTCCATAACAAGTAATCTATGATCAGTATCAAATTCTAAAGATGGACCGATGAACACTCTACAGGACTTTACCAGTTTGTATATCCAATTACTGGTACAAATGTAGTCAATTCTTTTTTATTTACTTGTGGCAGCATGCCTCCAGGTTCCACGATGGATATGTTTAGTTCAGAAAAATGTATTTATTATCTTCATGTTGTGTTGTTCTTTAAGCACCATTTAAGCATTCTTTCACCATTGTCATTTGTGTCATTGTCAAGGTGTTTTTTGTGGACTCAAATTTAGTAACGTTTGTTGGTGCGTACACATTTAGTATAGACAATCTCATATTTTTGATATTTATTGATGCTGATATAATGCGAGCAGGATGATGTTCTTGGTACGCATCAAGTTTAACATAAGGGGCGAGAATGATGCCAACACCGTGTTCATGTTTGCATTTATGCCCACTCCACACTCACTGCCACCCTTTTAAAGAATCATCTTCAAATATGATATAGCCTGAAGATGTACGTCAAACTTCTTGAATAGCTAGGATGTCAATGTTGAGATCTATTGCAGCTTTGACAACCAGCGCAAGCTTGATGTCCTCCTGTAATGTTCTGACATTAATTGTTGCAATTCGAATGTTGCTGTAGTTTCTTACTTTCATTCTTTTCAATTCGTTTTGGATGTTTTCTGAAGAAATTTGGTTTCTAGTACCAGATGTTTTGGTGGACAGCGACAAACTGTCACAGCCAGTAGCATACTTTTCGATCTCAGCCTGACTGGTCACTGAGGGACGCGTCCCTTGTTGACCCGTGCGACAGACGATGCGGTATTTTGTTTTCGTAGTACACTTCATAGTATGTTTTTGAAATGGGTATTTTTACATCAGAGACACCATCTCCAAGCCTTTCACCAAGCCATGGAAAACCACAAGGCAGTGGGGGATTTGAAATCAGAGTTGCCTTCTCCTAGGTGAACTGCCATCCAAGGCTACGAGTCCCACCTCCCTGGGAACAAACTGGTTTTATGGCGCCAGAAACCCGCCATTTACACCTCTGTCTTTGGCGATATCAGGGTCGGCACGTGAAGCCAGACAGTGAGGAGTTTGGGCAGGAGAGGCTATAGTATTTCGCTGATCATTTGAGGCATTTTATAGAGTTGAGGTGTTCCAATTCCCGGCTCCGCCCCGATCATTCCTGACCCTTTTTTGACCCCATAAACGTGAACTCATTGCGATATGTAAGACTAATTTTATATGTGAAAATTAATTTATTTAGCTTGATAGCATGGAGATCGACGTCAGATGTGGAAAGGGATGAGCCCCAGAAAAATATTGAACACGTGAGACTTTGTGTTGTTTGTTGGAATTTAATGAGCAACATTTTGAGTTAAAGTTTTTAATGTGAAATTTTCGCAAACAAATTGACCATATTTCAAACTTCTGGCTTATTCAGATTGACGAAAACATATTGAGCTAGTATTACGTTATGTTTTGCATTCATGCATTCAACAACTCAAGAAAAAGAAAAAGGAAGAAAAAGTCATAATGGGTGGATATGATCTCGTCCCTGCAATGTAATCATTCAACCAACAATAATGTTAACATGACGTATTTTTATATTCTTTTCCATTCGGAGAAAATGAAAAGTCCTTATGCTATTACCGCTACCAATATTAATCTCCTTAATCCGCAATTTTCCAAGATATTAAAATGAAATTTATCAAAAAATAATAGCTTCACCATTTTGACTTGTTTCGATAATTTTGGTTGGTCACTGAATAATCTTTTGAACCGTTTTGAATCTGAACGAAGATTTTCCCATGTTTCAGTGTTACATGACACGAAATATGTTTCCTGATTGAAAATTTTGCATGACGTCATTCGGTTGTTTACTGACGTCATTCGGTTGTTTACTGCGCATTGTTCAAAATGTACACTCCAACCAAAAATAAAATATTCACTTTGAATCCTGAACGAAGAGGCTCGCTCAAAAAGAACTTCTTATTTTTGCCTTACAAGTAAAAACCTTTTTTCTTACTTTCTTCAGAAAGAGAACAAAGGATGTAAGATCAGTATTTTCGAGAGGCGCAGAGATTGGTCGTTTTACATTGTTTCCCCTGGCAACCGGTGAGTTAGTGTGTAATTACTGAGCAATTATATTTCTATATGAGACTTATTTTCTATATTTTCTATGTAAAGGTCGCACGTTCGTTCGTAACCATCCCCACCAAAGTTGTCAAAAAATAATGTCAGATATTGTACAGTGAAACCTTGAACATTTCAGCATTGGTTCAAACTGTCAAAAAATAATGTCAGATATCGTACAGTGAAACTTTGAACATTTCAGCATTGGTTCAAACTGTCAAAAAATAATGTCAGATATCGTACAGTGAAACTTTGAACATTTCATCATTGGTTCAAACTGTCAATCATGCTTTAATTTTATTTCATTTAAATTTACATTTTATTCTGTAAAGATTTAAAAACCTTTAATTTTTTTAAAACGTGTTCTGTTGTTTTTTCGTTATTCTATTATGAATCCGAATTAAGTGTTTGAAGCTGTTCATGTTGCAGATTGCGTATTAAAGTGAAAGACATTTGTGCCAGCCCGTGGTTTGATAACACCATCTTGTTCTTCATCTTTTGCAACTGCCTCATTATGGCTTTAGAGAACCCGACCATTCAACCAAAATCGCTGGTAAACTAGATAAATTTTCGTTAAAAATGTTTAGCACAGAAATGTTTCACTTTATATTTTATTCTCACAGGAGCGAAAAATCATTGACTACTCAAATCTTGTCTTCACTGGAGTGTTTACAATTGAGATGAGCATCAAGGTAATCAACTTGTTTCAAGTGTGACCATAGAACTGTGGAGGATACTTAATAACTTTTAGTATTTCATTTGATATATATATATATATATACAGAATCATACAAACTTTATAAGAATTTTGGCGATAAGAAAAACACTTTTAAACTTCTGAGATATGTTTTTGTAACCTACGTTTTCAACCACAGCCATTTTTTTCAGCCATAAAAACAAAATAAATAAAATTCAAACTGTAAAGCCAGCTAAGTTAAGCTAAGTTAATTTAGTTTGTTGAGAAAGAATATAAAATTTAACAAATTCTCCATTTTAACAAAAACTGTCCAAACTTTGACTATTATAGCATTTTGAACACAATAGACTTCCCATATGGAACAATTTTTCCCAGATAGTACTCCACTGCACAGATACAAAAGAAGGAGAACAAAAAAATCAGCTAAAAGTCAGTTTAGCAGGTACAATCATCGCAGTATTTAAATATTTAAGAATAATTAAAACTGCTATCACAGTGGGACCTGTGTTAAACTATTAAAATGTTAAAAATAAATAAATATATTAAATTAAATTTTAAAAGTTTTATTAAAAACTCATGTTTAAAAACTCATGACCGTGTTGGCGTTTTCCTTATTTTATCATAATATCATCATGTAAAACAGAAAACAACGAACACAAACAAACAACGGAATCTCACCAAAATATACCACAAACATTTACGATCTAAAGCATTTCAATGTTCTACTCATACTTCATAACTCAGACGTTGTTACCATTATTATTGTTTTCCGCATCTCCAGATATTCGCATACGGTTTTTACTTTGGAGAGAACTCGGCATACCTGAAGAACGGTTGGAACCGTATTGATTTCATCCTTGTCATCATCTCACTTTCTGACATCTTCATAACGTACGTTATCCAAATTCAGAGCAGTATTTTAGGAGTACTGAAGGTCTTCAGAGCGTTCAGGACATTGAGACCATTGAGGTGATGAATGTTGCGAGAAAAACTGATGTTTGAATGTTATCAAGATTAAATTCAGAGACGTTTCTCAAACTATAAAGATGGAAAATAATATGTTTTAATATGTTCTCCTTGTCAATTTCAAACAATTTTCAAATAAATTTCACACATAAAGAAAAGGAAGATGTTTCCGTAAAACCGTTTCCGTATTATTTTCTTATGTATTTGTGCCTTTATTATCTTTGTTTGGCTCAAAGGGTCTGGTTCTAGTGAACATTATTTTTGTCTCCTTCATAGAGTAATTAGTCGAGCGCCGGGCTTGAAGATCGTCGTGGAAACGCTTATTGCATCACTGGCACCTATTGGAAATTTGGTTGTTGTGGGACTGGTGTTTTTCTCCATATTTGGCATTCTAGGGGTTCAGGTACATGAAAATAATCAACTAGAAATTCAAAAGATTTTACGAATGATATAGTCAGATTTTTTAAAAATAAAACCAAACTTCATAGTTAATTGTTAGTTTAATTTGTTATTATAGCCTTTCAAATGCTGGTACAATCTGTAATCATAGGATGTGATTTGTTCCTTTGATTCCTCTTTGTGTGTACTGTCTCAGAGGAAATTCTCATGAAACTCATTGTCATTTAGCTGTTTAAAGGCAAGTTCTACTATTGTAAAGCGGTTCCGTTTGACCGTCCTGTGGTCAATCGCACGCAGTGTCTAGAGTTCGGTGGTGTCTGGATCAACAAAAAATACACCTTTGATAACTTGTTCCAGGTGAGTTCAGAAATGTAAGGTGTATCCATTGACAGTTTTAAGTTAATTGTTGGAAAGAGAAGCAGATTTCTGATATTTAAACTTTGTGTGTTCTTGACAAATAATAGTCTTTCCTTTAATGTAATATAGCGTTGTTATTATTATATTCTCTTGAACATTTAGAAAGAAGTGGTTTAACTGGTACACAACAAAGAGATTATTTTCTTGCTCCCTCCGTTCAGTTACTAAGTTTCTTGCTCCCTAACGTTGAAATATTGTTCAGTGTTACTTCTCATCGATACAAAACAAAATATTTACTGGAGTGTTTACAAGTGAAACAGCTTTCATATTTAAACTTGTTTCAGGCTTTGTTTTCGTTGTTTGTGTTTGCAACGAAGGATGGTTGGGTGACGCTGATGTACGATGGAATCGACGCCGTTGGTATCAACATGCAGGTGACAAAGAAATATTATTTGAGAAAGGGAAGTACAAAACTTAAAACAAAGAATTTGAAATTTAGTACTTAGTCGTTGTTTGATACTATGTTGGTCTAGCAATGCTGGTTTGTTTCGTGATCTCGAACCTTTTGGCCGAACGCCGAACTCTGTTATCAACTTTAATTCTTTACTTTCTTCTACTTTAACTGGCGATAGCGCAATGGTAATGGTGTTCGGATCTTAATCGAAAGGTTCTGGGTTCGAGACTGTGCTATCACAAAGTTGTTTAGTGAGTGGTTATAAATAAACAATGCCGAATTTCATCAAAAATAACCGTAGCACAAATGGGAGCAATTAAATACACGAAAACTCTGGGTTGAGGTCTTTATGATACTTACCTTGGTACTATAATGGACAGTCAATTAAATCTGAATGAGAACTTCGAAAAGTCTTACAAGAAAGCTAGTAGCAGATTACGTTTATTGGAAAGAATGCGGTGTTACCTAACGACGAAAGCAGCACACTTGGTCTTCTTGACAATGATAGTCCCGATAATTACCCTCAGTTGTACACTCAAGCCATATAACGAAACACAAAGAGCTAAATTAAATTCACTCGATGCAAGAGCAAAGAAAATCATCAGTATGGAAAAAGTGATCCCATCGATTGAACATTTTGCTGATAGAGAACGTTGCTTGCTCGTCCGAAAATGCATCACCAATGAAATGAATGGGAAACTTAACAATTACTTCACAGTACTCGAACATAAAATTAGGACCCGAAACAATGAACTTAGTATCAAATTACCAATAGTTAAACTGGAAATTGCTAAAAAAGGATTTTTCTTTGCAGGAGGGCAATTATATAATAAATTACCGATTGAGATTAGAAAAATTAAGGATTTTAGAAAATTTAAAACAATGCTGAGGGCATACCTTACATGATCAGATATTTTGTGACACATGCCTGCAGTATTGATTTCTCTTTTTATCTATAAATATATTTTAACCTTTTGTTTTATTTACCCTAACAATAAATTATTAACTTTTTTAATTTTTGCACAGGACAGACACTGATAGCAGTTTTTTAATTGTATATATGTACATTAAAACTGAAGTTTTTCATCCTGTAAAAATATTCATTTATAATAATAATAATAATAATAATAATGAGCGTTCTGGAAGCCTTGTTAAAAAAAAAACCTAAAACAACTATGAGTTGTAGATCACACAAAAAATTACAGAGAAATTCAAAAAGTTGATGTGGCTGAAATGAAAAAATTCTATTTATTGGAAGAAATATTTTTGCTTAGTGTCAGCACAAATTAAATCACTTGTCTTTACCATTTCATAATTTATGCATCACTTGTATTATTATTTTGATAATTTATGCATCACTTGTATTATTCTTCTGATAATTTATGCATCACTTGTATTATTATTCTGATAATTTATGCATCACTTGTATTATTCTTCTGATAATTTATGCATCACTTGTATTATTTTTCTGATAATTCATGCATCACTTGTATTATTCTTCTGATAATTTATGCATCATTTGTATTATTATTCTGATAATTTATGCATCACTTGTATTAGTCTTCTGATAATTTATCACTTTACCCATAATACTATTTCTAATTCCAGCCTCAGAAGAACCACAACCCTTGGGCTTTCATTTACTTTGTTACATTTTTACTGATCGCTGGTTTCGTGGTCATTAACATGGTGGTTGGTGTAATTATTGACAACTTTCAAAAGTGTCGAGTTAGGGTGGAAGATGAAATCGCGGCCGGGGTTAAGGAGGAAAACTCAGCCATTGCCCGAGGTAGATTGTTGTTATGTATGTTAACAAAGATGTTCAAAACTTTAAATAATTCAAAGATATTCTTTCCAAACTAAATAAATAAATAAATATCAATAAAAAGATTCTTAAAATGCTTTTGTCACTTTCCAAACATCTGTTTTTTGTAAGATCAGTTTTTTGCGCATGTCTCATCGCCATCATTGTTCTGCGCGTCAGGAATTAAGATCTAATGGTAGAATATCAGGAATTAAGATCTAATGGTAGAATATCAGGAATTAAGACATAATGGTGGAATGATACATTTTATTGCGTTAAATATATGAAAAATTCTTAAGATTTAAATTTTAAAGAAATTTGTTAATAAAGTCATTTATAACTTTCATTGTCTTCAATCACTGGTTAACAGTGTGGAGCAGTATCAAATTATATCCCCAGTTAAACCTAGAACGAAGAATTATTTACATTCTTAGATACCACTGAGACACCACGTGGTTTGAGTGAGTACTCCACGGCCCGTATTCTTGTTTACAAAATTGTATCGCATTACAAGTTTGACCTCATCATAGCTGTGGTCATTGGCTTAAATGTACTTTTTATGGCTCTGGAGTATTACCAAATGCCACCTGTAAGTTTTTTCATTGTCACGTTATCATGAGTATAAAACCAGCATAATTCATAATTTTAAGACAATTGAGAAATCAAATAAACTTTGGTATTCAATGTATTAAAGGGAATATTGGTAACTATGGTAACTTATGTGCTAATAATAGTAATAATTTACTTTTTAAACCTTTTTTGCATAATTAGCAGTTATATGCATAATTAGGGTTTATTCGCAGAATTAGCATTAATTTGCATAATTAGCATTTAATTGCATAATGTTTCAGTTCCATAATTATGCGTATGTTTTTCCTCTAGATGCTTGTGTTGTTCTTGAAAATCATGAACTACATCTTCACTGCTGTGTTTATTCTGGAAGCCATTTTTAAAATATATGGGCTGGGTCCCAGGCTGTTCTTCTCACAACGGTAAACTAGTAAACTAAATGTTCATGAAAACTCTACTTTTTTTGTTTTTATTTCTGAATTTTCCACTTAAGTTTAGCATAACATTAGTTAACCACATTTACTGTACTAAAGATTTACAAAAATCATTTCTGCATGTCAGTTGGAACCAGCTTGACATCGTCATCGTCTTTCTGTCCATCATCGGGGTCATCTTCGAAGAGTTAGATTCTCGACTTCCCATCAACCCCACCATCATCCGCATCATGAGAGTGTTGAGGATTGCACGTGTATTGAAAATACTGAAGGCTGCAGACGGCATACAGAAGCTTTTAAACTGCGTGAGTGAGGCCATACCTCAGGTATGTGTTATAGACCTTATGATAGTTTTTAAATCAACTTCACTCTATCCACGGCCACACTTATTCGAATACTGTTACTTTTGTTTTTGAATTTATAATGAGTAATTAATATATACAAATATAAAATTGTAATTGATTAATTGTTAATGAAAATAACTATATGAAATGAATCTCAGGTGGGCAACCTCTCCATGTTGTTTGGTTTGATCTTCTTCATATTTGCTGCTCTCGGAATTGAACTCTTTGGTAAATTAGGTACGTTATTTGTTCCTTATACCTATCATATATATCAGAAGGACCTGATTTAGTCCTTTTTGAAAGGTCCAATATAGCTTTTATGGTTTTTAAAAGGTCCTAATTGGGCTTGTATCCATTTTATTGAATAATCTATGGAATTTGTATATATTTTACACTATTTTGATTTGGTCATCCTGTATAAAAATTTGTGGAAAATAATAATAATCTAGCCTGCTCCCTTTAGATTGTAGTCTGGACGACTGCTCTGGCATCAGTAGACATGCGCACTTCGAGAACTTCGGTTACGCTCTGTTGACGTTGTTTCGCATATCTACAGGTGATAACTGGAGTGGAATACTAAAGGTACCATCATGGATATGTGAGAATATCGACTAAGCGTGATTCTATAACGTTGTGACATTAAGGAAGCAAAAACTACAATGTTATCTTGCACACATACGTCTCCAATATGTTTGTTTTGAAAGGTAATATTAAACAGATAGCTAAATAAGGAATCTATATATATCGAAAATCTGCTTACTCATCGCTTTTCTTCCTCTTTCTACACATCGTAGGTTAAAACCAATAGTTTACAATAGTCATTTAAATTAACTCAGTGTCTGAAAATGTGCGAGCATGTCCGAAATAATCATCGATTATTTGCCAGTCTAAAGAATGCGGTGATTTTTCAGATAAATTAATGGTAAGGAGATTTCTAATGAATCTGTTCTCTCAGGACGCTATCAACACGAAGTTATGTTCGGAAGCATGTCCCATGCTCCCCTACATCGCTCCCATGTACTTCGCAGTATTTGTCCTCGCATCGCAGTTCGTGCTGGTCAACGTAGTCGTGGCTGTGCTCATGAAGCAACTCGAAGATTCGAAATCATTCGAAGAATCACTCGCCAACACTCGTCCACTATCCACCTCCAGCGAAGTATACTACAACAGAGGGTCGGTTTACCTAGACGACTGTCAACCACATCAAGATCACGAGGCGTTCGATCAACCGGAGTCGCGCTCCCAGTTGTCGCTGTACGATAACATTTCTCGATACAGTTTCTTGGATACAGTGTGCAAGCCAACTGAGAGAAACAGCGTGCTTTTCGAAGCCGTGTACAAGGCTACGCGCAGTGAAATTACGGACGACGATTTCTATAATCTGTACAACGTACACAGCAGGGAATCGTTCACCATTCCAAACATTCCAACCATTCAAATCGATGAAGCTGTTGGAAGGCAAGCGATGAATAAGACGGCGAGACCACATGAAGTCAACCGACTGTCGGTTTGCTCGAGAAAATCAACGACAGTCGAAGTGAAAGCGACTGTTAAACATGCTCCGCAGAATACTGACAGTGAAAATTCTCGCATTGCAAGAAAAATTTCAAATGCCCCTGTTCCAAAAGGGCCTGAACTTTTAAAACCGGATCTGAAAACTATCAGCCAACTCTCTGACGGCGAGGAAACAAACGGTTTGACAAATAACATCGCTTTGAGCGGAGCGGCGTTGGAAAGTCTCTGTTCACCGAAAACCGGTTCCAAGTTCCCGAACGCCATCAACAGTAAAAACTGCGCCAATCTCAGAAACAAAACGTTTCCCCAATATTTCCCGCAAAACACGAAATTGAACACTGTCAATTCACCGACGAAAAACGAGTTTTCAACGATCTCTTCTAAAATGGTTGATGGAGTTACTGATGATTCTCTAAAGAGTAAACTACAAGTTGAAAATAACGATATAACTGATACGAACATTACGAAGCCGTCAAGACAGAAAGAAATTTCCGAAAAATGGCCGTCAAATCATTACATTTCCGACAAACAACCGTCAAATCGTAATCTTTCTGACAAACGGCCGTCAAATCATTACATTTCCGATGGACAACCGTCAAATCGTAATCTTCCTGACAAACGGCCGTCAAATCATTACATTTCCGACGGACAACCGTCAAATCGTAATCTTTCTGACAAACGGCCGTCAAATCATTACATTTCCGACGAACAACCGTCAAATCGTAATCTTCCTGACAAGCGGCCGTCAAATCTTTACATCAACGACAAACAACCGTCCGAACAGAAAGCAATTCCTGAAAAAATGCCGTCAATAAAAAGGGTTCCCGACACTTGCATCAATGAACCAAACATGAATAACAACGCCCAAAAAGAACTGTTTCAGGTCGTGGGTAAATAAGGCAAATTAATCTACCGAACTGTGGATCTGGTTGAAACCAGGTGGATAGTCTCCAGATGTGTTGACAAAGGAGACTTGATAATAATCCTTGATTTTAAAGGTAATGTGAAATTGACGTCACGAAAGAAGCCGTGTATGGCAGGAACAATGTAGTTTTGGTAACTTGTTTAACAGCATGACGTCATTGTTCGGCGTTTTATATACATGTAGTTTACAGAATTATATTTTTTATAAACTTGTGAAGTGATTGTACAGAGAATAATTAATAGTTATATATGTTTAGAAGACATTTGAAGTTTTTAAATTCATTGTTCTTTTCAATTTCTTATCGCAGGCTGACGAGGAACCAATCGACAATCATTCATTTGTGTAATTTAAAACAGCTCTTAATGTTTTAAGAACTTTATTTTCAATGGGTTATGATCGCAAATGGTGTAGCTATATACATGGCCGTACGCACCAAATTAAAGTTGTACAGGCAGACCAGAGACATGGTAGCACTGTGTAACCATGGTAATAGTACAACCATGCGATGCGATAAAAGAAACGGTAACATTGCGTAACCATGGTAATAGTACAACCTTGGAATCCGGTAAAAGGAACGGTAACATTACGTAATCATGGTAATAGTCCAACCTTGCGATCCAATAAAAGAAACGGTAACATTGCCTAACCATGGTAACAGTACAACTTTGCGATTCGGTAAAAGGAACGGTAACAATGCGTAACCATGGTAATAGTCCAACCTTGCAATCTAATAAAAGAAACGGTAACATTGCATAACTATGGTAACCAATATTATAAATTGAATATGCTGAATAAATTGTCATTCCATTCAGTTGGAAATATGTACGCCTGCTTATACAGCTAAATAATTTGTGAAGGTTGACAAATTTATTTCTGACTTTACTGGAAATTCTAGTTTCGGGATATGTTGACAACAATGGTAGCTATGTCAAAAATTTCAAGTGGGCATCATTTCGAGCGTTACTAAAAGTGGTTAGAACGGATGAGATTCAGCCGACGTTCTATCACAAACCTACATTCACCAACAAAAAGCTGATTACTAATAAAGCAGAGGTTCAGTTAATTTATGCTAGTGATAAACCAATCAACGCGTTACAAACGTTCAGTTAATTTATGCTAGTGATGAACCAATCAACGCGTTACAAAAGTTCAGTTAATTTATGCTAATGATGAACCAATCAACGCGTTACAAAAGGTATGCAATATTATTTACATTGTTCGGTAAAATACATAATGCGTTAAAGAATTTATAGCAAAAATAAAATAAAAATTTTGTAGCAAAAACTATTTCGCGTAACATCTTAAAAAAAGTTATGAATGTTTTAAAAACTGTGAAAATTGCGTGATTTTAAAAAAGATAAAAAAATATCACGATTAAATACGTCACCATGGTTACATATTATTATTGAAGAATTATTGCAGATAAGCAATATATAGTCAAATCTAATACAACAGATTCTAAGACAATATTTCGACGAGTGGCATTCAAACAAGACTAGCGGAGAGCGATAATATGGTGTGCTGGGTTCATAGGAAAGCGTCCATCATGGTTTGTTGTTGCACGAACGATTTCAGCATCTCCATGGCCGGATACTCAGCGTTGGACGGCTGATTGATGACGTCAGTGACGATAGAAGTGACGTCACAATCGAACAAGCGTTTTATCTCGTCAAACGCGAACGTCTCCGCATCATCTCTCGGTGGCGGGAGCTCCGCGCGTCGATCACAGATGACTTCGTAGTCCTCATCTTCTTCCCAACCGTCGATCTCTTCGCTCAACTCTGCGTACATCTCCGTCATACCGTCATCTAAATCACGTGACATCTTTCGTTTCATGCTCGTCACGAACTGTATGCGCTCCGCCTGGGACGATGTGCGTTTCGCTTCTGAACAAAATCTCAAAGTTAAGCGAGAAGAACAACGTGGAAAAGTTAAAAGCAGCCAAACATCCGAAATACACAAGACAAGTAAAGGCGAAAGATATTATTGAATTATTATTGAAAAGTTAATTATAATATTTTAAATTTTATTTTAAGCTCTGTTCAACTGAATTGCAATAACAACACGTGCAATTGATTTTCAAATCTTTCGAACTTTGATTTACACATGGTTACTAAGCAACCACTGTCAACAACCAATGACGCGATCCGTAGATATCAATTCACATCTACACTTGACATTACTTATATCCTAACTACCTGAGTCAGACAGTCTGTATTCAGCATCTGTAGACGCTCTGGGTTTACTCTCAAACTCCTTATCAGTCATCGACATGGAACCGTCTACAGTGATAGCACGTGACAGCTTCTTTAAATCGTCACCAGACCTCTCTGGATCATCAGAGTAAAACAAGCTGCTGCACTTGGTGAGTCGTTTTCCGGGATTTTTACCTTGAAAATGAAACGGGTAAAACACTTGAACATAAAGGAATTAGACCAGAAAATAATTTTCTTTTGTTATGAAAATAGTAACTCAAGTGAAGTGGATGAATTCACTTTTTTAAAAAAACTTCGATCGAGATCTTGTGTATTGGAAAGTGAGAGTTCTTAACCAAGATGACTGCGTTCACATCATTTTAAAAGTCACACTTTCCATTGAAGCAATTTGAATAACGAAAGAAAAAACAGAATTATCCGGCGATAGCGCAATGGGAATGCCGTTCGGCTCTTAACCAAAAGGTTCTGGGTTCGAGACCATGCTATCACAAAGTTGTTTAGTGAGCGGTTATAAACATAAAAACGCCGTATTTCATCAAAAATAACCGTAGCACAAATGGGAGCAATTAAATACACTAAAACTCCGGGTCGAGGTCTTCATGATTAATGAGCGTTCTGGAAGCCTCGTTAAAAAACAAACAGAACAAATTTATTACCAAAAAATGCCATCGTCTTAAAATCAAAATTCTATTTATCTAAAAAGAGAAAGGTTTTCAGATACAGAATGCCTCGCTTACTCAGATGTGGAATGCCTCGCTTACCTTCGTGATCGGAACATGTTGAATAAATGCTGTTACTTTGAATGCCCCTGTAAAAGAAACATTAAAAATATATTTTTTTAACCTTTAAATACAAAGTCAAATACAGTTTTGTGCATATTAAAGTTATCCTGTGCTACAAAAACACAAAAAGAAAAGTGATTTCTGCAAATGAGAGAATTACTTTATATATTTGCATGTTCAATCAATTGTTTCTTGGAGAGCACATATAATAAATCACAAGCACCATCCACCATGTGAATATGAAACCACTTGGTCACTTGGTCATTGCTACATCCATTCCTAATCTTTTATCTGGCGATATGTAAGGCGTTCTGGTCTTAACCAAAAGGTTCTGGGTTTGAGACCATGCTACAACTAAGTTGTTTAGTGTGCGGTTATAAATAAATAACGCCGTATTTCATCAAAATTAAATTAAATACACTTAAATAAAACTCCTGGTCGAGGTCTTTATAATAATGCTTAATTAGCATGCTAAGATCTCTAGAAAAATGACAGAACGTTTTATTGATTTCTCAGTTCTTGGAAAGCATATACAGTGAACCCTCGCTTTGACGAACAAAAATATTTGTCCCTTCATCAAATTTATCATGAACTAGCAAACAGTATCATATTTTTGAGCTTTAAAGTTCATTTGCAATTTTCGAGCCATTATCGAATTTCTAATGCATGCAGAGTTTTGGTTCACTTGTACGTGTACTTTGAAAAGTGGCGACTGAGAAAGAGACTGCTTGTTAAAAAGTATAAAGCGATGACTGAGTTGGAACCGAAACCATCAAAGGTGGCTGCAAAATATTGTATTTCTAGAAATATATATATATATACTCGAAAGGTATTTGCCACGCAAATGTTGAATGTCATGACGGGCTTAGTTTTTCAATAAAGATATAAATTGTAGGTTTATAGTGGTTAAGTTTGAAAACAACATTGCTTTTCTGTAGTGGAATCGATTGCTAGCTAATGAATAAATCTTTAACGAGTAGCTAATAAATCCTAGTAGATTGTGAAGACAAATTCATTCCTGTATGGTTATGGAACGAAAAAATAAATTTTCTTTTTGAAATTAAATTTTCTCTTTACACATATGTGCAGCCTGAAAACCGAATTGGCAATCAAAACAAAACATGTTGGCATGTTGTGGGAATGACCACAATACTTACGAACAATAGACAAACCTGGTCTCAGTGTGGCACCTCCTTAACGCTGTCAACCAATCATCTCTCTCTTCGTCGGTTTTTGCTGACTTCAAAAATAAAAAAAACAAAATCAAACAAAGTTTGCTTCTTGAGTTTATTATTATTTATTTATTTATTTATTATATTTATTATATTCAATCATTATTAGATAAACATCAAAAGGTCAACAATTTTATTTTGTTGAATTTTGTTTTTGTTATTAACATTTTAGTATAATTTTTAAATTACGAAAAAATATATTTCATAATGGTAACCAAATTAAAGTTAGCTGAAAACATCATTAAAGTTCCCGTAAAAATAACACTCCAGTGATTTTACATTTCTTGTATCCATTAGTGCGTACGTGGTCTAGTATGTTTAGTATGTTTCTGGCCGCAATGGCCCAGGTTCGATTCTTGCTAGAGACAAAAAATAAATAAAATTGTTCAAAACGAGAATCACCTGAGTGCGCTGCACCTTTGGGAAATGCCTGAAAAACTTACCACGGGTTAACCAAAGCCTTGTGAGGGAAATTTGGTAGACTAACAATCAAACCCGGATTTGGGACTGCAAAGAGTTGCGCCCCACAGTCCTTAATTAGCATTTTAAAGCCAATTCGGCTCGTCTGAGGATGACCTAGTAGTATCCATTACGTACCATGTTGTAAGTACGTGATCGTGTGACGATGTCAATGCCATGTTTGCTGCTTTTCGATGGCACAACCGATTGGACCTGTTCATAAAATGATTTGTAAAAGAAACCATTCCATAGTCAAACCTATGGAATTGTGGGAACAGATAGTCAAACCTATGGAGTTGTGGGAACAGATAGTCAAACCTTATGGAATTGTGGGAACAGATAGTCAAACCTATGGAATTGTGGGAACAGATAGTCAAACCTATGAAATTGTGGGAACAGATAGTCAAACCTATGGAATTGTGGGAACAGATAGTCAAACCAATGGAATGGTGGGAACAGATAGTCAAACCAATGGAATGGTGGGAACAGATAGTCAAACTTATGGAATTGTGGGAACAGATAGTCAAACCTATGGAATTGTGGGAACAGATAGTCAAACCTATGGAATGGTGGGAACAGATAGTCAAACCAATGGAATGGTGGGAACAGATAGTCAAACCAATGGAATGGTGGGAACAGATAGTCAAACTTATGGAATTGTGGGAACAGATAGTCAAACCTATGGAATTGTGGGAACAGATAGTCAAACCTATGGAATGGTGGGAACAGATAGTCAAACCTATGGAATTGTGGGAACAGATAGTCAAACCTATGGAATTGTGGGAACAGATAGTCAAACCTATGGAATTGCGGGAACAGATAGTCAAACCTATGGAATTGCGGGAACAGATAGTCAAACCTATGGAATTGTGGAAACAGATAGTCAAACCTATGGAATTGTGGGAACAGATAGTCAAACCTATGGAATTGCGGGAACAGATAGTCAAACCTATGGAATTGCGGGAACAGATAGTCAAACCTATGGAATTGTGGAAACAGATAGTCAAACCTATGGAATTGTGGGAACAGATAGTCAAACCTATGGAATGGTGGGAACAGATAGTCAAACCTATGGAGTTGTGAGAACAGATAGTCAAACCTTATGGAATTGTGGGAACAGATAGTCAAACCTATGGAATTGTGGGAACAGATAGTAAACCTATGGAGTTGTGGGAACAGATAGTCAAACCTATGGAATTGTGGGAACAGATAGTCAATCCAATGGAATGGTGGGAACAGATAGTCAAACCAATGGAATGGTGGGAACAGATAGTCAAACCTATGGAATGGTGGGAACAGATAGTCAAACCAATGGAATTGTGGGAACAGATAGTCAAACCTATGGAATTGTGGGAACAGATAGTCAAACCAATGGAATGGTGGGAACAGATAGTCAAACCTATGAAATTGTGGGAACAGATAGTCAAACCAATGGAATGGTGGGAACAGATAGTCAAACCAATGGAATTGTGGGAACAGATATTCAAACCAATGGAATTGTGGAAACAGATAGTCAAACCAATGGAATGGTGGGAACAGATTGTCAAACCTATGGAATTGTGGAAACAGATAGTCAAACCTATGGAATTGTGGGAACAGATAGTCAAACCTATGGAATTGTGGGAACAGATAGTCAAACCTATGGAATTGTGGGAACAGATAGTCAAACCTATGGAATTGCGGGATGAATAATTAATGAATGATGAAGATTATTATATCTTATATTTTACTTAAAAATTAAAAAAATAATTGAAAAAGGAAAGGAATGCGTACATTAAAAATAATTATAATAAAAATATCAATTTGTTCGAATATTCATTAACGCAACAAATTGCACAATACCTCGACCATCTGTATCGTTCCAAGCAAGTTTGAACCCTAAAAAATCATTAGATATAACAGAATTAAATATTTAGGGTTTTTGTGTTCTGTTTTCGTTATATTTTTACTGCTTTAACTTGAATATGACAAAAACAACAAATAAATAAATGTCTTGCTAAAAACATACTCATTATCATTAATTATCATTAATTATTAATTATTTCAGACTTTCTGAGTCATGTTTCTTAGGATTGTGCTTATAAATTTCAAATATATATCGAATACTGAATATTCTCCAAACCTGAAAACGAATATTGTATACTCTTATCAAACTGTTAACAGAGCTCAAAAGTGTCCTTATATTTAGGCTATGGTCACACATACCGGATAGCTTTTCACAATGACAATTTTATCGTTTTAAGTGTGAACGGAAGGCCTATCCGTTACATTTTTGTGCCGTTGTGAAAAACGTGAATGCTAGTAGCTATGTAGCCATGTAGCTTAGTGGGTAGCGTGTTCAACCCACAAAATCAAACAGTTTGGACATATTTTAATTTCTGAGTCAGAGTTGAGTTCTGAGCGAAACTCATGGTGGATTGTCTGGTGAAGCGACTTTGTAGGTGCAAATGGGTGCCTTAAGTTCACCTAGGGATAGGAATAGTCACTGCTATACGTGGAGAATCACGACTCCATTGCAATTAATATTATTTATTTTGTGTTCATCACTTACATTGTAAACTGGTCCTGGGTTGTAATACTTCAATGAAGATGATGCGAGAATGAACCAACGTTTTCGCCATGCCTGGAGACATTAAATAATGTTAAAAAACAATAAGTATCAACATCTCGAAACTACTTTTGTTGAAACATCCACAGTTTTTATTCCAAAGCATTTATAACGCAGCTATCACTGATATGGAAGAGATCAAAACCTGTTTTGATTCTTGGTATGATGTAAACAACAAACAATGTTTTCGAGATATAACGGCAGAACATATTAATATTATAGCGTAATTCCATATCAGAACAAAAAATGGCGGTAACCACCCATCCTCAGATTTGGTTGAAATTTGGTACAGTGGCTGCAATTTAAATTTTAGAAACCTCAAAATTCCAGACAAAAACCTTTTTTTATTAAAAAGTTATGTATCACATTTTAAAAAACAACGATTTTGCTAACAATCCGTGAGCCGACAGCAGCACTTTTTTCCGTCACAAAATCTATCACAACTTTTTAACCGTTAATGGTAGAGACTTGAAATTTTGACAAAATGTCAATGAGATGATACCAAACTGATTAAGCCATTTATATGGGGTGTTATTGATTTGGGAGAGTTGTTAACTAATGTAGGTTTGCAAACTTGACCCCTTGCGATCACCTTTGGGCATATAACAAAAACAGAGGTTCCTTAATATCACTTAAAAATATCCTTAATATCAGGTATCACTTCCAAATGATATTAAGTTCTAGTTTTTTTTCTTGTCAAATTAAAGGTATGAACTAATGGAAACAACCAAAAAATCGATGGGACCTCTTGATTTATTAATGATTATTATGGTTCAAAAATCAATATTTTTTCTCAAATATTTTTCTCTCGAATATTTCCTGTTGTCAGGATAAATAAAGTGATTTTAAAACTAATAAATAATGACAATGATCTTGTATTCTCATCATGGAAATAGAGGATGCATGTTCTTTAGATGTTGCTTTTTATTGGCTAGATGAACAGGAAATTAGATTTTTTATCTCAAACGAATGACAAATGACTAATTCATATAAGGAACTCCACTAATTATAATGAATTTTGCAAATTGACTAAAAACTTTATTTTAAACAATGTAAATAATGACTAATTATTTATAATTAATTTATTTTATTAATTTTATGTGTATTTACGGGATGAAGAGCCATTATTGTAAATGGATGAAGCCCAGAATAAACCTTGAATAATAATAATAAATAATCTACATGTGTCAATAAAAGTAATAATAAAAATAATACAAAAAAAATAATGATTTGAATCGAAGCCATTACAGCAAATTTTTATCTCTGTACAATGATTTATTATTTTATATATAAGGAATTTGCAATTTAGTTTAGCGTCGTCCGCCCGCATGTGTTTACGCAACCGCATGAAAATCTCATTATTGCAATATATTTCATTATTCGCCTAAAAAATTCATTTAGTTTGTCAGATACTTTTAGTAGCGGAGTCATGCTTTTTTACATTAAAACGTAGCGTGTGATTATGATTCAAGTTGTACAAAGTGATTTTTACCAATGGATATGCAGACATTCAAAGGTTCGAATTACGCCCTTAACATAGAAGAACGTTTGAAAATACATTTTAATACATTTTATAAAACTTAGTGGCTAGTAAGTTTGTTGAGAGCGAAGAAAAATGACGACGGCGTTAAGTGTGCGCGTAGTAGATGTAAAGGACTTTTTATTGATATAATTGTTGAAATTTACTCTATCCAATATGCAATCTTGACGGAAGACTAAGAATGCTGTATAATGCCATGATTAAAATCATGTTACAACAGTTTATATCTTCTGATTGGCTGACAAAAGTTTAATTTTTTGTTGATTCCGTGCATTTTTACTCGATTATTTCGCCATTCTTAACATTTACCAACGATTGAAGTGAAATCTGTTTTCTTTTGTGCTTTTCAAAAAAATAATGAATAATGAAAATATGCCGCATAGAAATTTTGAATGAAAGATGATGCTAAAATTATATCTAAATTCCATTGGCCCAAAGAAAAGAAATTCAAGAATAGAATATACAATACGTTGATTGTTGTTTGTTTTAAAAAAACAAATATTAAAAATTAAAAAAATGTTGTTGTCTGTTTAAAAGTTATGACGAATTTGCTCCTCCGTACATTTAGTAATTACGCAATTACAGTATGTGAGTAAATGTGAGGTAAGCAATAACTTTACCTGGAATGATCTTTTACCAGATTTGTACAAAAACCCTTCTTTACAAACAGATCCCATTTACTATAATTAAAACAAAAGTCTAGCTGGGTGTAGAAAAACAAAATATTTAAAAAGTCGGACACACTATCTACTATCGCAAATCATAAGAAATTACAAACTTGAAAATAACAATTGTTGAAAAAAATTTGTAAACATATCGACCGGACTGAAACGGAACCAATATTTTTTATATTCCAGTTTTGTGAACAAAGGAAGTCAGAAATCGATATCATTTGAAGTTTATTAATTTTATGTAAATGAGCTTTTTAATCTCGTAGAAACTTTTTTCAACTAAGTACTTATGTTTTCTGAGTTTATTTTCGTTAATTTGAATATCTACTGCTCCTAAACCGGTTTTCATATTGTAAACCCAGTTTGTTTTTAAAAGTGCTCCCTTAATTTTTTTTATAGTGCAGTTTGGATTTTGCTATGAAACATAGAACAAATGCAAAAATAATACCACACTTACACCACAATGCTATTTAGTCAATACTTGATTTGAATTCAGCAAATTTATTCAAATACTTGACATGATAAGGAGTTACTTTTTTAGACATCAATTCATTTAAAAAGCTGTTTGCGTCACTAGGTTGGCCATATCTCAAGTATTGTGGAACAAATGTTACCCGAAACTGATCTAAGACAAACCCCTGTTCGAAAATGTATTATCTTAAAATCATATAGAATATCTGAAGTTTTTAGCTGTAATTTTTATTTAGATCCTTTGAATTCAAACCTAACTGTTAGGTTTTCCATTAACCTAACTATTTTAAAAATGGAATTTTAAATTCATTTTATCTTTACTTATATGTCTATAAATAATTGTGGTTTATATTGTTTTTAGTATATATATATTTATTCATTTTTAAAATCACTTAATATATACCTTTTAGTAATTCTAAAATATTTAAATTGTTATATATTTTGTTTTAATTTATTTATCATATCAGTATATAATTGTTTAGATCAATAAAATTAAAAAGGATAGGAAATCAGCGGGACCACACCTTAGGAAAATCAGTGAGTAGATTCCACGAGAAACAAAAAAATATGTTAACATTGTTTATATGTAAGCTGTTCATGTTTATAAATCATATCAAATTTCGTGCAACGAAGATCATATAATTCTACCAAGATTATTTGAAAATTTGTCTTTAGCATGGGTGAACATATTCTAAAATCATGAGTGAAACAAAGGTTTACTCTTTGCGAAAGGGTCGTAGTCCAACCCGGCAACCAACGACCAGGCGAAAGTTACGCCCGCCTACGACACTTGACGATGATCCATCCATGTTCGATCCTGTATTTGTGGCATCATACAACGACAATCCAAGACATCTTTACGGTCTTTTATTGTTATATTTTGATTAGTGCTTTTATATTTTTTTTGTAATGAAATAAATCTTGACATTAAATGATAATTAACCATGATACATACATTTTAGGTTTGGACCAAACCGAAGAAGGTATATATATATATCATTTTTTTTCAAGGTTTGCAAGTTTATTTTAAGTTTTCTTTATTTGGAAAATTAATATGTATTTATATATATAACGACAAAATTCCAGAAAATAAAATTTTTATTTATTTATTTTTTATATTTAAGTCACTAATTGTATGATCAGATGAAAGAATATGTCGTCATGGCAGCAATGATGCATGCACCAATCAAAATACATTGAAACAAGCTGGATCATTGATAAAAGAAAAATGTACAGGAAGTTCTTAATTATCTCTGGGACATTAATTTCAAAAATGTAATAAAAAGTTAAAAGTTATAAAAGTTCTTTATTACTATTATTATAGATATTATAAACATTATTATTGAAAATCACAAATAACTGTGATCATATATTTTAGGTTTGGATTTAATTCAAATATGAATAGAATATTTGTTAGAGAAAAGTTGCTTTTCTTTTTCAGTGTTATCAAGCTACACTGCCATGTAAGTTTGCTGTTAATGTTACATCTTTATTTATTTCTTCGAAAGGCTCATTCACTATTATATATAGGAATTCTAAGCTCAACGTTCAATTCTGGATGCTCTAAGCATGTTAATGTTGGGTGCATGTTTCGTATGCTCAATGTTCAATTCTGGATGCTCTAAGCATGTTAATGTTGGGTGCATGTTTTGTATGCTCAACGTTCAATTCTGGATGCTCTAAGCATGTTAATGTTGGGTGCATGTTTCGTATGCTCAACGTTCAATTCTGGATGCTCTAAGCATGTTAATGTTGGGTGCATGTTTTGTATGCTCAACGTTCAATTCTGGATGCTCTAAGCATGTTAATGTTAGGTGCATGTTTCGTATGCTCAACGTTCAATCCTGGATGTTCTAAGGATGTTAGTGTTGGAAGTTCTTCTTCATATTTCCGCATAACACAATTTTGTTCCACATAGAACTTCAGTTGCACAGATTTGGAAAGTGGTCTTGATTGGTGTTGGTGTTGCAATTGCTGTTAAAGGTACGTCTATCCAACATCTCTGCTCCGGTGAGGCACACCATACGTTAAAAGATGAAAAAAACAGGGTTCTCATTGGTTACTTTTTGTATTGTCTCTAAATAACTGTCTAGACACACCTCATTCTATCAGAAGAAAAATATGTTTAAAAAACTTGAGTCTGCCACAATAAAAATTTCCGTCCCTAAAACTACTATTTTTGTTTATTTGGTAAGAAGGTCACATATACAAATTCACTGATATGAGCCTATTATAATAGTGTTAAAATAAATATAAGATAAAACAAAATTGATGTGAAGCGAATGAGTGATAAAGAGGTGTTGTTGATGTGAAACGAATGAGTAATAAAGAGGTGTTGTTGATGTGAAGCGAATGAGTGATAAAGAGGTGTTGTTGATGTGAAGCGAATGAGTGATAAAGAGGTGTTGTTGATGTGAAGCGAATGAGTGATAAAGAGGTGTTGTTGATGTGAAGCGAATGAGTGATAAAGAGGTGTTGTTGATGTGAAGCGAATGAGTGATAAAGACTTTACTTCTTTGTAGTTATCAAAAATAGATAAGTGTATTTATATATTTTACTGTTCTTTTTTGATAACCAGGTGTGGATTGGTATGGTGAGGATCGAAAAGCATTGGTGAGTTGTGAATCTGAGTTAACAGTTATAAGAATGAAATTAGGAATTATTCTTGTAATTATTTTCAGTTAAAAACTTATTTTTTTATGAATAACATATAACGACTTTAAAACTTACATTTTGACTCAAAGTTCCATGTTATCAGTCGATACTTATTTTGTACTGATGTGTCAGCATGTCTTTGTATGTTTTTATATAAATGTGTTGTTTATATGTATATCTACTCGTATCGGTCAGTTATTATTGCAAATTGCACGCGTCACTTCAAGCTTTTGTTTTTCAACCAATGAAACTCCTTCAAAATAGGTATACTCTGAACACTCATGATGCGAGAATCACAAATCACCACAATTTAAAAAGAGACAAAAACAATAACGCAATGAATGTAAAAATATCAATGCTTCTCAAAGGTTGAATGTAATTGAGATTCCTTGATGATGATGATGATGATGATGATGATGATGATGATGATGATGATGATGATGATGATGATGATGATGATGATGATGATGATGATGATGATGATGATCCAACGTTTAGTTTATTTAACTATTCATATATATGAATATGAATGTTTTGAACTAAAATGTTAACAAAGAAATGAAGTGTCTCATAGTTTCATTATCCTCTATTGTTTTTTTAGGAAGTAAATAAAGACTGTTCTTGTATTAAAATTCCACTTAATATCTTTAATGTCTTTATAACAAACAATGTTGGTTTGTTTTTTAATGAGGCTACCAGAACGCTGATTAAGCATTATCATGAAGATCTTGACCCAGAGTTTTCGTGTATTTAATTGCTCCCATTTGTGCTACGGTTATTTTTGATGAAATACAGCGTATTTATAACCACTTATTAAACAACTTTGATAGCATGGTCTCGAACCCAGAACCTTTCGGTTAAGAGCCGAACGCCTTTGCACCAAATAAATTGGTATTTATGTTTTTGTAGACTGACGCTGTCGATCACCAGCTTCTGTTCAATCAATTAAAAAGGTGCGCTTTGTTTGCTTGAGGGTAATTCCATGTCAAATCATCCAATTTTTTCTATGAATGTCACCCTTATGTCTCAGATTTCCTTTAAATTTGGACCTATGATAGTTACTGATGAGAAAAGCAAATCCTGAAAATTTCATGGCCACAACTCTTATGGTTCAAATTTTATGGCATTTTGAAATTTTACCTAATTTTGACTTGCCGGCCATTTTGAATTTACGTTTTATTTAATAAACCTGGAACAAATCATTCAATAATCTTGAAATTTGGAGCCTAGGGGTTTGTTGGTGTGAGGAATCCAAAAATAACATTAGAAATTACCATAATTCAAGTGTTCAAACACTATTGAAGATTTCAACTTCACTGTGTTTCTTAGGCTCGAAGACCAAAAAGGGGCGTGGCCAAAAACATTTTTTAAAATGAAATGGTTTATCCAAATCTTAATATGTTAAACTAAGTTGTGTCTAAAAATGGTATTTAGTTCTCTTGTAGATCAATCAACATTTAATGTAGAAATTGGGACATTTTTTAATTCAAAAAGTTGTTTAATAGTGAGAGAGGAAGCAAAAAAAAACGATTCATTTATTTCTACAACTATTGTGAAAACAATAAATCTAATGAAAATCTACATAGCTTTGTTGAAAATAGACTGATAAGATTTTAAAATAGTATCATACTCTTCATCAGATATGTTATATATACGTCCAGTAGTTGTTACGGGTGTTGATATTGTACATAAAATGCTTTGGGCCGGGACAAGACACCTGTCAGTATTTCTGGGCCACTTGAAGTTTTTTTGTGGTCCATGTGGGTGTAGAAACTCTACCATCTTGTTCATCCATGTTTACTTCAGTCACCATACCAATCCACCAGAAATCCCCATATATGCAAGCAATATAAGAAAAAGTCTTCAATGCTACTAAATCAATTGTTTCAACAACATTCAAGAAATCAAAGGTTAAGAAAGTGTTATCTTCACTTGTTAATTTATGCATCAGTTTCGATTTGGATTTAGGGACAAAATGATGACTTTTCCTAGTACCCGGTATCGTTTCTGAAACATCAAAACGCTCTTTTGGACGAGCTCGAACAACTTGCATTTCCTCCTGACTTATCTCTATGAATTCTATGTCCTTTATTTCTTCGATGCATAGGTTGATCATAGCTTTATGATCTAAAATTTGGTTATTTAAAGGGCGCTGCAAGCTCCTTTTTGCAACATGCCTCTTGACAAATCCACCGATACCATCACATGGTGATTTCCCATGGCTTGTTGCAAAAAATATCCACTCTGCATCCAGTCCAAAATCGTCACGATGATGACATAAGTTGATGAAGTTTTTACGATTTTTATATTGTCCAGCACATCCATCAGAAAAGTAGGACAACATTGTAATATGGGAATAATGGACTTTCATGTAATCAATAAGTAATTTTTGGACTCTATAAACAAAACATGTGTCATGTTGATTATCATTTGAAATGAAGCAAAATGATTTGTGTGAGAGGTTTCCATGATCATCTAAAAAGTAAACAACGATTGGATGGAGGGTACAATATTCCTTACTCCAACGGTAACTTTGAATTTCATCTTGAATGATAAACTGGTAGTTTTCTGTAAAATCACCAAGAACAATTGCTTCATTACGTAAAAGTGAATCCTTTTTGGACTTCAAGAAATTGGCTTGGCACTTTGAAAGAAAAGAGTGTTTAGTTAATGTATTAATGTCTTCTATTACTTTTTCAATGTATTCACTGCATGTAACAGTGATTGTTTGAAGTGCAGCTCTATCAATTGTTTCCCATTGCATGTAATGAAACTCTTCATCTTCATCAAATTCATTTAACTCTTCATTTAAAAAAATTCTTAATGCTTCTTGTCCAGGGCAGTTTTCACACCTATGCATCATGCATTCCCTGTTAGTTGAGTCGCATACGATTTTGTTGATGAGATCCTTGTATGTCACATCCCACTTAAGTGCTTCTACAAGTAGTACTGCATTTTGATGTATTGTACATACACAAACTGAATGTGTTCCTGATTTTCCAGCAATAATGCATGACTTTGGACGAAGGGAACAGAATTTAGAAAATCCCACTTGAATGTTTGGATTCTGTTCTTTAAATGAAACATACAGTTCATGTAAATTGCAGAGTACTAGACGTTTTTGCTCATGTTGATTTTTGCTTATACTAACATAGTCCTTTTTGCCTGGCATTTGTCTGCTATTTTCATCACATTTATAAAAATTGATAATTAAATTTAGATTTTCTTGTGGCAGCTTTTTGCCTTTCTTTGGCAAGGGTGTGGCAAGAATTCCTGATGTTCTTTTTAAATCTCTTGCGGAACGAATGAGATATTCAGAAACTTCAAAATATTTTGAGAGGTAATCTCGAGACCAACTGTCAGGCACAAGAGTAAGAAGTTGTATCTTTTGAGGGTAGGAACAGAGAGTTAATTTTTCTTTCATTGCAATATGAAGTTTATCTAGTTCATCTGCTTTTTTTGCAGTTTCAGAATTCAGAATGTCATCGTTTGGTTTCTCTTTGATCACATCAACTGAAACATCATAAGCATCTGATATAGAATCTTGATACTTCTCCATGACACTTTTGAGTTTTTCCTTTGCTCTGGTTGATCGACTATGTTGTGGTACAGCATGAACATTGATTGGGGAAACACCAACAGATTCCAAACTGGTATTGAGTTTTTTCCTTGGAGATTCCTCGTACTCTGCACTGTAATTCTTAGTCTGAAGCTCTTCCTCGGTTTCAATTTTATCAATTTCTTCTGGCTCTCTCATTAATTTCTCATATTTGTTAATACATTGGCGACAAAGTTTCTGTCCTGGTTTAACATTACGTCCCTTTTGTTTTAAATTTATTGCCATATCTAATGAAATCAATTTTTGTCCTTTAACTTTTTGTTTATGCTTTTGGATTATTCCACAACATTTAGTCTCATTCCTTTCAAAGATGCGTCCAAATTGTTCTAAATGGTGATTACAAATCAACTTCCATCTGATTTATAGTCGGTCAATTGTGATCTCCAAAGAAGAACAGCCTGTTTCTCACTATCAAGATCATTTAATTTGTTTAGACCGCTACTTCGTGAGTAAACACGTTTATTACAAGGTTTTTCAAGAATATTTCTAAAATCACACTTTACTTCTTCACCATTACTCATTTTGACTAAAAGAAAAAGCAATCATGCTGAAAGTTACTCCATGTGAAACATGTATATTATACAAAAATGTGGAAGATGAAAAGCTAAATAAAAAACAAACCTTATTAAGCCATGTGGTTCAGTATAGAAGTAATTAATATTTAATGAATGAAAATATGTCAAAAGTAAACAAGCAATGTGGTGATAAAAATAAAAATTTTAACTAAACAAAATGAAATATGTTTTGCTGCAAGCTAATTCCTGGTATAACCTTTTAATGATGGCAAAATAATTTTTTCCATAACACATTATGTTTACAAAATTGGATATTCTTACTATTTACTATTGAAAAATTGAACTTTCAATTTTCAACTTCAAACTTGTCCTTATTACTAAATGAGATTATTACTGATCTACAAGAGAACTAAATACCATTTTTAGACACAATTTAGTTTAACATATTAAGATTTGTTGTTTTTTAAGCTGGAAGAGCAATATGGGTTAAGGGTTATTGTTGCTAGTTATATGAGATATTGATAAGGGGCGACTTTATGAACGGTTAATCGGGAGAGGGGGGAAATGGACTGGTCAAGAAAAACACGACAGTTGACAAAACGATGGGTTCAAAGCTAAATAAATCCAAAAAAATAGCATAAGAAATTGAAACTAAGTAAAATATAAAAAGGGGACCAAAAGGCGCCTGGGCAATCGCCGGTGAACACACGTGGTAGAGGGCCAGTCCTACATTCTGGCAGCTACCACGAGAAAACACAATGTTTGGATAAAAAGTAGGACTCAATAAATGTAATATACTAATAAAAACTTACAACTGCTCCCACAATAATCTCAAACTTGAGCAGCAAAAAGTAGGATACTGACTGAGTACCGTGGCAGACTGTATGCGAGAATGACAAATCTCAGCAAAAAATGTAACTAGGTAAGGATCGTGCTAAAAGTTTTATAGACGGTTTCTTAAACTTTAGAAGTGGCGGGAATAGACTTTTCCACGTCCACGGCCTTCGTACATGTTTTTTCAATCTTGACTGTCCCAAAAAACGCGCATGCGTGACAAAAATATAAAAACGAAAGTCATAAAAAATATATAAACAAAACTGGCTGCTTTCCTCCGCGGATGACGAAACAGTTATAAAAAATATATTGGTCCAAAAATGGTGCATCATTATTGATTACCTTATTGTAGTTTTGTTTGGTATAGCGAGCTCATGTTGTTGCTGGAGGCGGAGAGAGAGAAGACGCAAGAGGTAATCAAGGCAAATGCTGCCCAGAATTGCTCGTGTGAACAAGACCGGAAAGAGATTTCACAACTACAGAAACAGGTTGTTATTTTCAGATGTGATTCCTTTCAAACAATACGTGTTTAACTTAATCATAGTAATAATAAAGAAATAAATGAAATTAAAAGTAAAGTTAAAGAAAAAGAAAAATATTTCACAAAAATAATCAGAAATAATGATAAGCTATAATGGTATTAGTATTTAAGTCTAAAAATAGTGAACAAATTGTTTTGAGTTAATTCCATTGGTTGCAGGTGTTCACAACTGTCAATGTCGTTGCTACACTCAATGATAAACTAAATGAAATGCAGAAGACAATAGCACACGGTATCTATTCCAAAGGTTTTCTTTTTATAACCTGCTGGTAATCTTAACCGTAAACCAGAAATGGTTGGAAGTTTTTTATCCGTTTTAATTTTCCAGTATTAACAAAAATCGTGCGTTTTTTACACAAGTCTCAAGGGGATTGAAGTTCATAACAGAAGCTTATTTTGCTTGAACATCTGCTGGTTAATGTTTGCTTGGACATCTGCTGGTTAATGTGTTTCTCTAGAAAACTTAAAGGCTGAAGAAAAAACAACACAAAACAATCTCTGTCAAGGAGAGGTGAAACTGATTTCTGATTGCTTTTATCTTGTTTATATCATGGCTATATAAAAGCCACATGCACTCATCATCCAGGCGTAAGAGACGTTTTTAAAGCCAAGTAGCCATTATATAACTATTCACAATGCACGTACAAATTTCACACATTTTTAAGCAGTGTAGCTTCATAATCCTGCTTTTGTGTGTTTCTCAAAGATTTAATTTGTGATCCGTACACAATTGACCTTGATCATAAGAATGATGGTTAACTCTTTTTTCAGAACTGCAACCAGTCTACTCACAACATCTTCGCAGTCATTCAATCATCATTGGAAGTTTACACGGCTGACGTTCTCGGGATACCAGATTTCGCGATGGAATCCGCAGGTGAATCTCAGTGGAGTATTTAAAATATACATTTTGTATCTGGAGGATTGTGCGTGTTGTTGATTCTACGATATGTTATTTGTTTCTTTGTTTTTTAACGCTCATTAAGCATTTATCATAAAGACCTCGACCCAGAGTTTTAGTATATTTAATTGCTCCCATTTGTGCTACGGTTATTTTTGATGAAATACGGCGTTGTTTATTTATAACCACTCACTAAACAACTTTGTGATAGCATGGTCTCGAACCCAGAACCTTTCAATAAAGAGTCAAACGTCATTACCATTGCGCTATCATCGGATAAACATTCTTTTCAAGTTATCGTTGTATTTTTTATCGTTGTCAATTTACTGACTTTGATTTGATTTCGGCAGGTGCTTCGATCCACTCGCCTCACTATTCGGCCACATGCGAATCTGGAGCACCAATCATTAAAGTATTTGGGTTACCATTATGGCAGGATCCTCGCTCGCCCCGGACGATCCTGAGTGCGGAAAATCTGCCGGGGTCTTGCTGGCCCATGAAGGGCACACAAGGATATGTTGTTGTGAAGGTAACCTGATATCAGCCGTGGTTCTGCTTTCTAATATATATATATATTTGTTTGTTTGTTGTCTTTTTTAACGAGGCTCAAAGCGAACCGCTTTTAACGAAATATGTAAACACGGAAAGGCTTTGACATCTGTATTTTTACCGCTCAGCTTGCAGCTGTCATTAAACCAACGATGGTAAGCCTGGAACATTTGGACCAGCGTCTTGATCAATACTCCAACAGAATGTACAGAAGCGCCCCTAAACAGTTCCAAATCTTTGTAAGCCCTATGAGTCATACTACAGTCTTAACAGTCTTAATATATCGAGAATATGAATAAAATAATAATAAAAATGTAATAATAATGTTATTAATATTAATGTTATTTGCGCCTTATAAATATGCTCCGAACAAATGAAGTTAGTGGAAACTTGAAAGTGGAGTTACACTATCATCCATTATCCTTTCCACACATTTTTATATTAGAAGCAGTAAAAATGGGGCACATTTCAAATATTTCTTAAAATATGAAGCTTTGAGTGAAAATAACGAAATTGCATTCCATAGTAATTCCCTTTAATAAGAGCCAGTGAAATTTGAGTTGAGACTTGGATTTTTCTTATTTTTCTATTGTTTTAAACAAAAGACCTATTGTTTTCAATTAGCCAATCGGGGCCTCAATTGTATTAAGAAAAATATGATTTTTGTTGAACGTTGTTATCAAAAATATAAATTTGATTTTATTCTTATAACTATTAATTATAATCCTTCTTTATTTATTTATTCTTTATTTATTTTATTAAATTTATTTATTTAAAAATGTTGTACTCCAGGCGTGGCTTGATCAACATGGTAAGAAGCGGAAGAAACTTGGTGATTTCATGTACCTACGTACTGACTCACCGCTACAATCATTTAAACTGCAGGTAAAGTTATTTTTGATTGACCCTTCAACAAGAAATAAGCTGAAAAGAAATCTTGAAATGGAAACCAGGTTTTAAATTTGCAATCTCAAGTTGTTAAAGAATCACTTTCTACGTTATGTTATGTTGAACGTTCTACGAAACCTTTTCTAAAACTAAAAACTGTTGTTTTTCTTCTTAAGATAACCTTGTAACTCCTGTAATCTGTATCAATTGAAAATGTTGAACGTTCTACAAAACATGTCTCTAAAACTAAAAACTGTTGTTTTTCTTCTTAAGATAACCTTGTAACTCTTGTAATCTGTATCAATTGAAAATGTTGAACGTTTTACAAAACATGTCTCTAAAACTAAAAACTGTTGTTTTTCTTCTTAAGATAACCTTGTAACTCTTGTAATCTGTATCAATTGAAAATGTTGAACGTTCTACGAAACATGTCTCTAAAACTAAAAACTGTTGTTTTTCTTCTTAAGATAACCTTGTAACTCTTCTATAACTTTCCTGTTTCAGGACCAAGTGGAAAAGGTTCTTTATATTGAACTTCGTGTGCTGAGTAACTATGGTAATAGCGAGTGTACATGTCTCTATCGGTTTCGAGTTCACGGTGTTTCATACGAGTTTGATGAGGAAAATTAGGAAAACTAAAAAATATGGTGTTTATAGAACATTTTAAAATATTTTTTTACAATATTTTGTAGATATTTTTGACTTGTTATACACGCTGTTTAGAGTTTTGTTGGTTGTTGGTTTTTTAGGGTAAGGCCCAGAATTACCCTACGTTTCTGAATTCATGGAATCAATTATTTCTAAGAATACTAAAGTTTTAACGAATTATTTATGCTTCAAATTTATTTATGGATTGATATTATTGAGATGTTCAAGTTTTTTTCTCTATTTGTATATGTGTATATTTTCCCTTCGTATTTATTTAAAAAGAAAAAATATTTTCAATTTAAGCTTTACTAAGAATAGCAAAGTGGATATTTTTCAGCGATATCCTACAAACAAAGTGGATGTTATTATAGAATTTTCTGACTAATAAAGTAGTTTCTCTTGCGTCCGTGCAAATTAGTGGTTTTTCTGGGACAAAACAGATATTTTTATGATTTATGAATTAACAGATAATTGACAATTATCGAATCAGCGCCATCTTCTTCATCACTTTCTACTTCACCCTCGATTTCGCTATTTCGAAAACACTTTGGTTGAATGCATGCATCGCTGCCATTTTGAACAAACCAAAGTGATTTTTATTGCTGATAGGACCGAAAATATTTTTTGACTTATCCAGGGTGTACAGATCGTTGTTAATTAACAGATTATCGACGTAAAGTCAAAAAGTATGAAAGGGAAGTCTAAAATTTCTTCTTTTCAAGTTTCGCTTTAATGGCGAATGGTAATCATCGAGTTGTGTAATGTTTGTCTCTATTTCCAACTATCGATTTATAGATCTTTAAAAATAATATAGTAATGGAGACATACTCATTCCAGAAGCGACTAATCGAGGCAAAGTTAGAAGAGGTATTCATATTACATTATGAATATGGTTAATATCTTGTTTTTAATAATAATTAAGAAATATTTTTATTTTATCTTATTTATTTATTGTAAAGAAACTCTTTAATTATAATTAATTATTCAGGTATCGGTGTTGTGGCTGTCATATATACATATGTTTTTCATGTTACATCTATTCACCATTGCCTGTGACGACATTAGAATTCAATAATATCCAAACACATAAGAACGAGTTGTGCTTTTACTTTTATTGATTTTTTACTAACATATAGTATGCATTTTAACTCATTTTTATTGCAGAAATATATTTTCTCTCTCTTTTTTTCATTTTATATCAATATCAAAGATTACGAAGATAGCTTAAAGTGTTAACAACATCAATTGTCTGTGTTTGGCTTCAAACTTGTGTTTTTTTGTTTTTCAGGAAAAGGCCAGTATTGTTTGGTTGCAGGAAAGCCTACAGAAAAGTGACATACTCTCGAACAACATGGTAAGAAGTGGACACAACTGTTTCTATGTTTCTATGTGGCTTGCGGGTGTTGATGCGCTCGCCTCAACAGTTACATCCGTCATCTTTTGCTAACGAAGGGGGGGTAGACACCCTCGTTTACAGCGGTTACAGCACAGGGCCACACCTCCTAAAATTCCTAAAATATCGCTAAATATTGTAGAATCTCCTAAAGTTTTCTTGAAAATATCTAAATCTCTTAATTTCATCCTAAAATTTTTGATGAAGTAAGTGAAGATTTTTTTAGATTGGAAATTCATATAATATGGTGAAACCTTGAATCGATATGTTGATTCAAATTGAGGACTTGTGTTTGTCCGTCTGTCTTTTTCTCCTAAAATCTCCTAAATTTTTATAATGATTCTTTTTCTGTGATTTACAATTCTCCTAAAAGATTAATTTCCCCCCTAAATTCTTCTAAAACTCCTAAAATTTCGGGACAAAAGAATAGTGGCAACCCTGCAGCATTATTATTCAACTTTGATTAAAGTTCTTTGAAAGCTCGATAAAATTTACTCTATCCCTATTTCTGTTTGCAAAATAATATACAGAGTTCTCAATGACAGGTACGCGATCGCGTGCCTGCACCCTGTCGCGTAGCTAAAACCCCTCCGGGTACGTTGTTTTTCGCATACTTACTTACTTTTTTATTTTATATTTTTTTATTTTTAATTTTCATTTTTTACTTCTCTTTTTTGATACTTTTCAAAGGTGTTTTGTAAATTTTGGCAACTTAATTATTCATGAGAAATGTACCACAGAGTCTTTCTTTTATTATGAAAACAACAATGAAATGTAAAGAATGTTGTTTAGAATGGGGCATCAACCAACTGGCGCTTAAAGTTATTTGTGTAGTGTGGTAATACAATTGCAGTCTGTTCATTTAAAGGAACGCGATCGCGCACGCGCACCTCTACACGCGCCTCAAAACTATAGCAATCAATAGCGCGCCTCGAAGAAATCTTAATAGCAATTTAAAAGTGATTTCTTTTTGCACTCAAGAATACATTTCATTACAACTAAAAGTACAATGAGAAAACTAAAACAAAAGCCTCTGTCTGCATTGTACAGACATAACCTTTCAAACATCTTCTTGAGGATGTTTCACCATCTCACTGTAAACACGTTTTTTTTGTGAAACATGCAGAAGTCAAAAAACATTCTTTTGTAAGACATACAGAAGACAGAAAAGCATTTTTGTGAAACATTTGTAGAAGTCTGTCAGCAATTATTTGTGAAAATTGAATTCAATATTTTGTGAATACTGTCCGCAATTTTTATCAAAACTGTCCACGAATTTCTATGAAAACTCAACGTGATTTTTTCTCAACACAAAAATTAAACGTCGTTGTTTTAGCTGCATTTTTTCAACACCGTCTGAAAATATTGTTGTTGTTGTTAAAATGTTGCATCATGTTCCTTCTTCCTACTACATTTTCCTTCTCATAAATGATTTTTGAAAAGTCGTTTCTATATATCTTTCCATTGAATTGCAAAAATGCAAGTAATTTCTTAAGAATACTTTACTATCGGACTATCGCTATAACACTTATCTCTCTTTTCATCAGCTTGTTGCATCTTATTTGCCGTAGTTACCATTAAATTGTTTAAAAGTCTGACCTCAGTTAATTCTTCTATGAAAGTTTGTTTTTCTATGAAAACGACAATAAATACAACTACACTTTCACTTTGCACACGTGAGTGGCATCGAATGATGCTTTATTTGTTCCAGTTTTATTTGGTTTCTGTGTATAAGAATAAGTTAATAGATATTGTGACCTAAACTTCTGAACATTCTTTATGTTGTCAATAAGTCTCATGCCGCAAAGTTACAGATTTCGTAAAGAATTGTTTTGAATCGTTTGTTTTGAGACCGCAGTACGAAGCAACTATCGTCACACACTTTGTATTTGAATTCAATAGAATTTATTTTTTTGAAATTTGAAGTTTCGTTCCAAGTTTCGTTGCACTCTTTCTCAAAAAACATATCGGAATTTTAAATATCACGGCAAAACTTTTTACTAGCAAAATACAGCTTTAACAAGTTAAAATACAACGAAGAAGTTTAGTGATAAGGATTCTTCTTGAAATTAGGAAAAAGTGCCAAGTTAACTCGTTAAAACCTAGCTGTCGTGTTTATTGGTTTTGTGTTTTTGTGTGTTAAGTGTCTTTTCATTCTTTTTTGTAAACAAAACTGATTGTTTCTTTGTGTATTGATCTTTTTTCCTTCCATCGAATGAAGCATAGTTCTTCTGCATTTGTTTGTCTCGAAGATGAATGGAACTTTTAAACAACCTGTAATACCACGTGTCTGTCAAGTTGAATTTTGAAAATCTTCCTTCTTTTCATATTTTATGTTATTTAACAAACGTTTTGAAACGTTAACTTAATTTTTGCAAGGAAATTTCTAACTACAAACTGGCTATTATCCACCCAAAACTTGAGTGCAGTTGTCACTTCTTGTGCTTGCCTGAAAATAGAGCGCTTGAACCCTCCAACGAGCTGCAGATTTATTTGACCCAGCGTTGGTGCACATTCACCCGCAGTATAGATGTTTTCCGCGGTTTGATTAGCCTCCGGGCTGGCCTTCTCCACTGTATTAGTAGAGATGGTGTCACGTGACTCTGGTCCATAGAGACATTTAGGTCACTGTCAAATCGGTTGTTTGCATTTTATACGTCAGGGCATTGAATGTTAGCATGTGGAGAGAGAGCCGGCAATAGCACAAGCAGTCATATTAACAACAAACACAATATAATGTGTAGAGATAACAGACTAAAAATTCAATGTTATAACAAACTAAGTTTCTTATTAACGCTACACATAAATATATTAGTGAAAAATTGCAGCTTTGTTGGTGTTAAAAGAAACAACGTAGCTGAACAAAGCTTGCGTACGCGTTTTAGTGTTACGCGATCGCGTACCTACAACATCTGAGGAACGGCTTTTATCCCTCTCCTGCGTTTTACTCATTGAGAACCCTGAATATATTGCATTCATATTTCTGAAACTTATCCTATCGGGGTAAATTTTAAACCAATCAAATTGCTGGTAGCAAATACCAATAAGATCTATTTCTGTAGCTTAACATCTTAACGTCGTTTGAAGAAAGACTGTGTAAGTTGGAAGACACTATTTTACCTGTCCACAAGGAGACAACCGACCTTCAGCGAAGACAGGAGAGTATCTTTTCAACAAAATGTTTTTAATTGTTGTATGTCTCAACAGATACTTTGGGTTTGAAGTAGGGCTGCATGTTATTCTTGTGCTAGAGACCATTTTACCTTCTCCATGCTGATAACCTGGTACTTATTACTGGTTCACTGGGAGATCGCATCATCATCACTCTGTTAGGTTCTTCCTTAGAGTGTCTCTACGTAAATGTGTGGTAAAGTAGCGACATGAACTCTTTCTTATTCTGCATGGATTTTTGTTTGATTCCACTGTTATCGGGTAAACGATACTGCTCAGACGTTTAAAACTGTATGGCGCAGGGATGAAGTCGACATCAATGTACATAGTCATGAATTTATGAAGCATAGAATAAGAGACATAATTAATGGCCATAGAGAGACTACAGATCTGTATGACATCCTTTGCAACTTTATGGATTGAGAGTTCCAAGATTAATTGTGCGAAAAATATTTTAAAATAGTTCGTTCTGGTAGGCTCACAAAATCGACTAAGGCACTGATTGAAGATCTGGAAGAAGGGCATGCAACATGAGTCTAGGGTCAGCAAGAAAAGTAATTTAATGAATCTTTTTGTAGGCATTGATTATCACTTATAATTTAATATACCTTATAGTTAGTGTACAAAAATTGAAGACAGGTCTGTTTCTTATGTCTGTAAACATCATTTTAATCATGATACAAGCCAGGGAATTTGAAGTACCAACGTTGTATATAAAAAGTTTTTCGTTAACATCAACTACAGACATCAACAACACCTTGCTTCTCATGGACGAAGTGCTCAACTATCATAGCGTGTCATCGAAACTGAAACCAATAGTTGAGGAAGGGTAAGTGTGTATGAGAATTGAAAAATCTACTTGGTTTGAAAACAAATATCCCACTCATCAAACATTATCACATTTGTTCTTGGTTTGATTTTAGCCTCAACCAGAAATTAAGTAAAATACTGAATATGAAGCGAAATATGACTTTATAAAACTTTTTCTACTCAAAGTTCCACGAGCCATATTCAGAGTTTAAAAACGGTGCAAACTTGTATAATACAGAGCCAGGAAGTAGATACGTTGATAAATAATGAGACCTGCACGTAATATTAGAATACATACACACATACATAATAAGTTTAAAAAAACCCGCTAGATTTAAAAAAGAAAAACGATGCCTGCTATAAACGTGATTTGATTGGTTGAGTTATATATACGTAAATTTGTTTTAATATATTTTTTATCTTGTAAAAACTATTTTGTTATTATTAGTGGTTTCATTTTTATTTATTTTTTATTTTATTTGTTTGAAGATGAGTCTTTTTATGTTTCTATTTCCAACGCTAGGAAGTAGTCGAGGAAAATGTTACTTTTCAGGAGAAAATGATAAGAATAGCGAGCAACAAATTTTTGTTTTGTTGTTGGAATATGTTTGTAGAAAGATTGGTTATATATTTTTTGGTCATGTTTGAATATCAGTGGACCTTTTGTTTCTCTTGAACTGTATTACTAACTGACTTTTACAAACACACAATTGACTGACATCATCATCATCCTCTAAGTTTAAGTTTATTTGTAAGAGTATGAGTAATACAAATATGCATCACCATGGGTAGATGATTGGTTGAATTATCGCCTCTCTTTTCCTTGATTGGTTGATTTGTTGTCTGTCTTTTCCTTGATTGGTTGAATTATCACCGCAAATAGAGACGAACACAGGAATAGTTATTCATAGCATGTGGGCTTACATTATAAGTGGTTTAATATCATAGGAAAGTGGATAGTTGTTAATGAGTAACCTCTTGTATGCAGTCCGACGGGCCACTTGGATCAATACCTCGACACAATGAAGCAAATCGATGATGCAATCGCATTCTTTCAGAAGAATAACACAGAAAGCATTGAACTTTCTCTACTGGTTAGTTGGTTGGTTATTCAAATGTGTTGGTAGAAATATTAGTCAATAGTCGTGTGTATTTCCTTCGTAGAAGTCTTTAAACGACACAGCTCGAGTTTCTCTTGAGAAGGAGTTCCATCTGCTATTGAAACGAAACAGTCGTGTGATTCCTGTCTCCGAAATCCACAACCTAACACCGATGGAAGGTTAGAAAAAACGATTAGAAGTCGAAAGATTTCTTTGCAATGTTTTTTCTTTTGTAACGCACTGAATTTATTTTGGTTGTAATACTACGAGAACAATGGGATTAAGGTAAAAATTGGACGATCAGATCTGTGGTTTTAAAGGTCAAACATCTTCATGTCATCAACTTCTGTGATTATTCCTCAGGTGACGAACCGTTGAGAGTCCATCATTTCACAGGTATTCAATTCCTTTAGAAATATTTTTTTGATTGATTGTCGTTTATTATGCCAAGGCGTGTTGGATGTATTTGGTGTCACAACTTGTTTGACTTTCTTTGTAATGCTAAACATTAAATTTAATTGTAAATTTGCCAAGATACCACATGCAGTGCGTCACTACCATGAAGAAATATGCCAAGTATAAAGAAAGCAATATGAGAGGAATAACAATATTGAAATATTTGAAAAAATATCAAATCTGATTTTTTTTAATGTTAAATGTCATATGTTATATATATATATATATAGCAAAATATAATAACGTTTGGAAAAATGACAATCATCGCACAAAAACTAACAATCATAACTGAAAGTTTGGCGATCAAACACAAACATGTTTTCTCTGGAAATAAGTTTCAATTACGAACTACGAATAATATAATATAATATGATGGTTTACAGTTTTCTTCAACAATGCTATGCTAACATAGATCACGATTCGTGAAAAGTATTCTTCAGAAAGTTTTCATTATTAAAACAAAACAGATTTAGAACTGATACAAAAGTCAACTATAAAAACAAAACTAAAATGCGACAAGCACACTTGGTTTAAACTCCATCTTTGTTACTAGATGCTAGATGCTGATGGCGCACATTTTTGTTTTGTTGCTGTTTTTTTCATAAGTTTTCGTTGACTTTAATTTTCAAAGAAAACCGACAGACCCACTTACACATGGTATTACAGGTCGTTTCCATTCTTCTTAGAAACAAATGCAGTAGTTTACGGGTATGCGGGTCATGTAACATCTTTGACCTCATGGATATAAGCACCCATGCTCTTTATGCACTGCTGCCACGGAGTTTAAAATGAAACGTTGGTATCTTGCGTGGGTTAACTCACCACTGTTTCCCTCTTACCGGGGTTAGGAAGGGCATCCAGCTGTAAAAACATCTACTCCAATGAATCATCAACTGATTAAACCTACAAAATTGTGGGGCATTTCATCTTTTGAAAACGTCTAACCCATAGAATAGACGTGAAAATGTCTCCATTACTTCACTCTCATCAAAAAGTTCACGAGATTCTCCTTTATCCTTGAAATGTTTTTGAAAATAATAGAACATATGTGCAATTCAGTCAAATGTTGTAACTAAATGTTGCTTCTATAATCGAGCACATCACTTCCAAATAGATGGATACAATAGCCATTATTAGAATGGTAGGTGATGTTTTTTAAAATTTATTATTATACCTTTTTTCATAAATAATGGACTCTCCGAGAAAATATACAAACTATGTCCTAAAAAGATACGAACATAAAGTTCATAAAGCAAATTATACTTTTTCATGCCTAACTTGATATCGACTTCACTGATAATCTGTCGATCATAGTGAAATCTGGAACCTCGCAAACAGAGAAGAGATACCTGGAGTCGGGCGAATGTTTGAAGCCAGGATGCTACAAGCGATGAATCTTCCTCTTGTTTCTCCGATGTGCTAACCTCAAATTAAGTATTTGACACTGCTTACCCATTCCACCGTTTACCGAAAGGTACCGTTTTCTATTTGTAAGACTCTTTCACCCTATGCTTGCTCCTTTTCTTTCTCGTTTATTATGTAGGACTGTGTGAGGCTCTGTCCTAGTTACCTACGAGCTAACCGGTCGAAAACCCTTATATCACAGAATGCTCGTTGACCCTTTGTCCAGAATTCTCTCCTGCACACACATCTAGCCTTGCATCAGCTGCTTTGTTCGAGGTTTTGTAGTTCTCCAGTCAGTTCATGAATGATGGGCTCCACACTAGCGTCTTTGCAGATTTCTGATACACATTAGCAGCAAAGTCTCGTAACTCGTTATGGCGTTGAGTTACAAAGCCACCATTTTTACAGGACAAGGTGTGTGTTACATCAAATGTTTCACCACACGTGAATTTTGCAGGGAGACAGGGATCAGCCAGTTGTACATCAGATGGTTGGCATCCCAAAATTTCCGTCTTGTAAGATAGAAGCCTTTCTCATCAAGTGGAAGAGTTTCTAATCAGTTGCATGCTCCAGTTTGTGAACAGATTTCAATTGTATTCTTTTGAGTCATTGCCACGTTTGTGACGGTCATCAAGGATAAGTTGATGGTTGTCACGTCTTATTTTTTGTATAACTGTTTTGTTGCGTTTGTTATCTTGTGCAAGATTGTTGGTCAGATTTCTGTTGAGTACGAACAGCATTTGTTAGTGTCATTAACTTAGAGAACTTGTTCAGCCATCGCAGTAGGATTAGTGATTCCTAAGCCACCAAACCTCACTGGTAGTGAAAGCAGTATATGATGCATGTGGCTCACACTTTGCTATTTTTGATAATGTATTCGCACATTTTTTCAACAAGATTGTTTACATATTCAATTTTGCACCAAAACTTTGACCAATAACTGCTCAAAAGTGTTTTTTACTGTGTGATTTTATTTTTAAAGCAGCACCGTTGAATATTTCTTGCGCTGCTTCTTTTTGCGATGGTTTTCCTATTAACCAGCCATTGGCATTATAACCAAACATCATTTTTGTAACGATCTTAATTTACCTGCTCCAGTTAGTTAATCTTCATATGCGACCTGGTTTGTTTGAACGGCAGCAAAGCAAGCTTGTATAAGGCCATGGCAGTAGGATCGCCTTGAGTAGTTCCTTCTTTGGATGAGAGCTCTCGACCTCCAATAACAAAGAGGCATGCTTGAGCAGAGTAGCAGTTGTATGTGGATGTGTAAATTGCCGGGCAAATTCTTGATATGTTCTTTAACATAGCTTTGTGGTTGATGGAGTTAAATGTGTTTGCAGCATTGACGAGAAGGACAGCTTCTGTTTTTTTCCTCTTCATATATGATTCGCATTGCATGGATGGCTGCTTCGCAACCTTCTTCTTGTCCAGCGCATAGCTGTAACGAACTTACCGACCTTACCTTACCCTTCACCAACACCTATGGATGTAGACCAGGATTTTTTGTCTAGTGGAATTAGAGGGTTTGCTAAAAAGGATTTGCTATTTCGCAGCACAAGGCTACTGATGCTGATCTGTGTGTTTTTGATCCTAGCATATGTCTCCAGGCTTCTGCATCCATGCCAGATGGAGCAGAACCTCCTTCTGTATTTAACGCTGCTTCTTGCACCGACTCAGTTAATATACTTTCGTATATGACAGGATGTACATTTTTGATTTCAATATCACTCAAGCTTTCAGGGTTGTAGTCGGATGCATCAGGATGTTTTACGATGAGAAGATTTACTGTCTCGTCATTTAGTCGAATGATGCCACCTTCCATTCTGCTAGTCTAGAGCTTGACTGTTGCATTTAAGTTGCCTGATTTCATGAGTTTTTCGAACTGCTTAGATATGGCCTCAATCGACTTTAATGATGCACTAGATATCAGATGTGTTTGGATAGTTTCACAGTCAAGAAGTAGTTATGGTATATCACCTTTGTTCCAGTAGTTCAATCAACGTTTTTGTGCATTTGCGTCATCTTTTGTCTTTAGACATTAAATTTTGGCAACAGGAAAATTTGGAAATTTCGTAATTTGGAAAAATCTATCAACATAACCTTCATTTCCACATATATTTATCAACAACATGTTCGATATATCTCTTTGTTTGTTAACAATTCCAACAACAACTAAAATTGAACGAATATCTTCTAGCTCCATGTTGTCACCAGCACGATTTGTATTGATTTATGCCCTACATTTTTCATTACAGTTAGATATAGTTCCATCGAAATATGGATATAGTTCCATCGAAATATGGATATAGTTCCATCCAAATATGGATATAGTTCCATCCAAATATGGATATAGTTCCATCGAAATATGGAAACTTCTACAATGAGGTTACAGATGATGGATATGGGCAAATTATTCATCTAATAACGCATCCACGAGATTTTGCCCTTCAAATGTCATTTCCTGATACAGTAGATTTGATGCTAGGCTTCAGAGTCTTAAACGACTTCCGTTGTATAATTTATAGAAAGAGATGGGGTTAAACGAATATATAACTTGTTGCTGATGAACAAAGCAAACATGTTTTTACTGCTAAAAATAGACAAATAGGAATACGTTATCCACAATTATCCTATTTTCATGAGCTGCTTTGGAATTCAAATTCAAGTAAATATTTTCTTTTTCATAACTACAATTTTCTTCTTTATATTAGAATGTAGCACAAAAATATGATTAAATGATAATAAAAATAATAACATTAATATTGATACGTGTTTGATTTCAAATGAAAGAAAAGTTCAGTTAATGAAAAAGTGGAATTTCTACTTAAATATATAATGCATATATACACCAATGACCAATGTCATTATTAGCAAGTTAGTGTGGAATATTTGGTTTGAAACCTACAAAGTATTGAAACACTGAATTGTACATTAAGTAAGAAAAGGTGAAGTTACCATTAAGAGTTTATCCTTCGAGGATTTTCTTCCAATCCATAACCAATTTATTTTCAATATCTTTCGTACATCATTCCAATGAGCTGTTGGGTTTGCGTTCCACCATGAGTGAAACCCTTGGAAAGATCTTCTGTATGCACGTTCATACCCTCCTTGTATTTGCTCAATTCCATCATCTGTAACCTCATTGTAGAAGTTTCTCCTCGTATTATAATAACAATTTGATTTAGTTCAGAAACTGTAAGGTAAGGAAAAGGTTGCTAAAATAAAATTCAAACTTTATTACAGCATTTTAAAAACACACAGTTCCTAGCCTCAATGGAGTCCATCGAAATACTTAAAATTAAAAATAAAATAAAATGAAATATATAAACAATTAAAGATTAAAACTAAAAAGTGAGGGGAAAAAATGAAAAATGATTTCAAATGAGCAATTGAGAGTGTTTTTATTTCTATGGGATGATATTGTGATTAATAACACAATTTAAGCTATCTTACCATCCATATATTAGGTGTTTTTTGAAGACAGGAATCCATTTGAAACTACCTTACTTTGTGGTTGTAGGGGTTGATTGGAGAAGACAACCTATACTTTTTTACTTTAAATATCTTAATCAATGTTGCCAGTAAAAACTTGTGAAATGTAATGAAAATAAAAATTAACTAAAACCGTTGTAAAGAACAACTTTCTGCTACCAGAAAGAAAGAAACGGTTGATTATTATTTGCCTCGTTTAGATAAAGTCACGCAAGATTTATGCACAATAGCTAACTGGTTAACTGAGAACAGATCAGAAGCAGGTAATGCAACTGGGCAAGTATTTTGCTTAGTTAGTTACAAAATCCAGTTAGCTCATATCAAGTCCTATGAAGTTTGAAAATGTATGACAACAGAATTTTGTCCAGCAACATGGCAGCAAGATTGTAGTGTTGTTAAGAGAGTTTCAATATACTTTTAAACTCAACTTCATTTGACCAAAGGTTTTTATTATGTGTTAATGAGAGGTTAAGTTAGTTATAATATCATATATTTATTTATTATTATTATTTATTATAATAATATAATATGCTATGATATATATTGATATCTTACTTTATTTACATCCCCCCCCCTGCCCCCCTGCCCCCCTCTATCCTGCCATTATTTCTCTTGTTTCAGATTTCATGAGCGTATATTCACAAGTGCGTGCTTATGTGCTTCTTCAGTCATTGAAAGGGTAACTTGCATTTGTGTAACATGATGTGTGTATTTTTGAGAGGTTCACCTAATATTAATAAAACTGAAATATTTGGATCCAGCCTTTCAACCATCGGTCATTTATTCATTTCCCGTACATTTTTTATCTAAAGAATTACATGAGTAGACTTTTTGCTGTATTTGCTCCCCGATATAGTATCAGTCCTTTATTTTGAATGGGAATGTAGATTGTTGTTGACGTTGTATACAATGCCGAAAAAGTAAGAGTGTATATACTGAAAAATAAAATTATATTTTAGTGTAGAAGATGATCCCGGTGCATTCTACGAGGTAAGGTTTATTAAACAACAATTTACAATTCATTCAAGTAAAAAAATTGAAATTAACAAATTTATTTACTTACCCGAAAGGTTCTGGGTTCGAGACCATGCTATCACAAAGTTGTTTAGTGAGCGGTTATAAATAAACAACGCCGTATTTCATCAATAATAACCGTAGCACAAATGGGAGCAATTAAATATACTAAAACTCCGGGTCGAGGTCTTTATGATAATGCTTAATGAACGTTAAATAACAAACAAACAAACAAGTTCTTTGAGAAATCAAACAATTATTTTCATTTTCTTCATAATTATTTTCTGTTTTCCATTTCAGTCGAGCAAAAGCACAGGGAAAGGTTAGAGGATTGTTTTGCTTAAAAGTTACTATCCATGGAAAATCGAAAATCCCTTACAAATCATTTTTAGGAGATGGAAACGTACCAATAATTTACCATTACAATTTAATGATTTTAGTATAGGTTGATGGGAAAATAACCCATTACATTTTCCCACCCTGTGTCCAGCAAGATTCAGAATCACGTTTTTGTGTTGTATCTTAGCTCTCCTCAAAACTGAACACTCAAACAAAATGGCAAGAAAGATCATGTAAGTGCCTCGATAGGTCCAACACTTATGTGCTGTATGAGATTTGCTTGTTTCATCGGTTTCGTTTCAGGAACAAAAAGGCAACGAAGCAAGTTATCGGTGAATATTTTATTTTTCTAGATTTTCCACATAAGATATAATTTAATTTGTTTGTTTATATGTACAGTATTTATTATTTATTTATTATTATTGATTTTAATATTTTAGGTATCTTAATTTTTATTTTAACAGTACTCATATTGAAAACAGAATTTAAAAATTTTGAAATGACTATCCCGTATAAATAATTGTTATAAATAAATAAATAACTAAATTGTTATAATTTCCACGCGTATCAATCAAGCCCTTAAATCCCGTTGTTACTGGATATATTCTCCCTTGTTTGCAGAGGTTTCGAGAAGGACGGTTTCTACTGCAACAGATGTGAAAGACGAGGATGGGTGAGTTATAAAATATAGAGGTATCTTCTTTGACCAATCACAAACGATAGTCGTTCATTTTGACCAAACACTAAACGATAGTCGTTCATTTTGACCAATCATTAAACGATAGTACTTTAACCAATCACTAAAGTGTTCTTGTGTAGGTATGACCATGCGGAAACGTTCATCACATGTACAGCTGCCTTGCTCAAGTTGATGCAGGTAACAACCTTATTCCATTAGTTTATGTTCTTATTGCTAGGTATTGGCTGAGTGTTTTCTGTAGTTGCTTTTAAAGAAAATCTGATTGAAGTTGTTGAATTTGGTGGAAAAAAACTTGAATTAAATAACATATTTTGACTTAAATGTTTGCCTCCACCATTCTGGTTCTCTCTTGTGATTTGTGTACGCTTATTTTCAGAGTGAACGAGACCTGTTGGACCCAATCATCCCGGAAGACAAGCAAATTGCATCGTTCAGCAAAATTGTGTTAGATACATTGATTCTTTACGAGAACTTTGCAGAGGTAACGAAAATATTATAAATTAAAATTTTTGCTTTCTCTCTCTCTCTTTAATGGATAACAGCACAGCAATCTTTTGTTAATACTATGTTAAGAAATTAACAAAAACACAGCAGTTGTCTGTTAACACTATGTTGAGAAATCAATAAAAACACAGCAATCTTTTGTTAATACTATATTAAGAAATTAACAAAAAGACAGCAATCTTCTGTTAACACTGTGTTATTGAGAAGATCTGTTTGCAGGCTAAACTCTTCCATTGTTTGTAATTAGAGAAATAATTCATTTTGTTGCAAATGTCTAGGACGTATGTATGAAGGCGCGCAAATCACAAACCCGTCTCGATCATTCAGCCATCCAGTTTATTTTACCCGCTCTCAAATCTCTACTTGAAGTGAAGCCTCATTTCGATGTTCTGTTGAAGGTAAAGGAGATGACATTACATCATTGTCATTTAAAGATATTTTGGTTTGTGGCCACATTCCTAAATAAACAAATAAAACAGATGTCTGTGTGTCTGTTTAACTTTTTCTCAGAGCCTATTGGATGCGAACCAATGAAACCAACTCAAATAGATACTTTAGGGCTGTAGGTAACTTTTTCTCAGAGCCTATTGGATGCGAACCAATGAAACCAACTCAAATAGATACTTTAGGGCTGTAGGTAACTTTTTCTCAGAGCCTATTGGATGCGAACCAATGAAACCAACTCAAATAGATACTTTAGGGCTGTAGGTAACTTTTTCTCAGAGCCTATTGGATGCGAACCAATGAAACCAACTCAAATAGATACTTTAGGGCTGTAGGTAACTTTTTCTCAGAGCCTATTGGATGCGAACCAATGAAACCAACTCAAATAGATACTTTAGGGCTGTAGGTAACTTTTTCTCAGAGCCTATTGGATGCGAACCAATGAAACCAACTCAAATAGATACTTTAGGGCTGTAGGTAACTTTTTCTCAGAGCCTATTGGATGCGAACCAATGAAACCAACTCAAATAGATACTTTAGGGTTGTAGGTAACTTTTTCTCAGAGCCTATTGGATGCGAACCAATGAAACCAACTCAAATAGATACTTTAGGGTTGTAGGTAACTTTTTCTCAGAGCCTATTGGATGCGAACCAATGAAACCAACTCAAATAGATACTTTAGGGCTGTAGGTAACTTTTTCTCAGAGCCTATTGGATGCGAACCAATGAAACCAACTCAAATAGATACTTTAGGGTTGTAGGTAACTTTTTCTCAGAGCCTATTGGATGCGAACCAATGAAACCAACTCAAATAGATACTTTAGGGCTGTAGGTAACTTTTTCTCAGAGCCTATTGGATGCGAACCAATGAAACCAACTCAAATAGATACTTTAGGGCTGTAGGTAACTTTTTCTCAGAGCCTATTGGATGCGAACCAATGAAACCAACTCAAATAGATACTTTAGGGCTGTAGGTAACTTTTTCTCAGAGCCTATTGGATGCGAACCAATGAAACCAACTCAAATAGATACTTTAGGGCTGTAGGTAACTTTTTCTCAGAGCCTATTGGATGCGAACCAATGAAACCAACTCAAATAGATACTTTAGGGCTGTAGGTAACTTTTTCTCAGAGCCTATTGGATGCGAACCAATGAAACCAACTCAAATAGATACTTTAGGGCTGTAGGTAACTTTTTCTCAGAGCCTATTGGATGCGAACCAATGAAACCAACTCAAATAGATACTTTAGGGCTGTAGGTAACTTTTTCTCAGAGCCTATTGGATGCGAACCAATGAAACCAACTCAAATAGATACTTTAGGGCTGTAGGTAACTTTTTCTCAGAGCCTATTGGATGCGAACCAATGAAACCAACTCAAATAGATACTTTAGGGCTGTAGGTAACTTTTTCTCAGAGCCTATTGGATGCGAACCAATGAAACCAACTCAAATAGATACTTTAGGGCTGTAGGTAACTTTTTCTCGGAGCCTATTGGATGCGAACCAATGAAACCAACTCAAATAGATACTTTAGGGCTGTAGGTAACTTTTTCTCGGAGCCTATTGGATGCGAACCAATGAAACCAACTCAAATAGATACTTTAGGGCTGTAGGTAACTTTTTCTCGGAGCCTATTGGATGCGAACCAATGAAACCAACTCAAATAGATACTTTAGGGCTGTAGGTAACTTTTTCTCAGAGCCTATTGGATGCGAACCAATGAAACCAACTCAAATAGATACTTTAGGGCTGTAGGTAACTTTTTCTCAGAGCCTATTGGATGCGAACCAATGAAACCAACTCAAATAGATACTTTAGGGCTGTAGGTAACTTTTTCTCGGAGCCTATTGGATGCGAACCAATGAAACCAACTCAAATAGATACTTTAGGGCTGTAGGTAACTTTTTCTCGGAGCCTATTGGATGCGAACCAATGAAACCAACTCAAATAGATACTTTAGGGTTGTAGGTAACTTTTTCTCGGAGCCTATTGGATGCGAACCAATGAAACCAACTCAAATAGATACTTTAGGGCTGTAGGTAACTTTTTCTCAGAGCCTATTGGATGCGAACCAATGAAACCAACTCAAATAGATACTTTAGGGCTGTAGGTAACTTTTTCTCAGAGCCTATTGGATGCAAACCAATGAAACCAACTCAAATAGATACTTTAGGGCTGTAGGTAACTTTTTCTCAGAGCCTATTGGATGCGAACCAATGAAACCAACTCAAATAGATACTTTAGGGCTGTAGGTAACTTTTTCTCAGAGCCTATTGGATGCGAACCAATGAAACAACTCAAATAGATACTTTAGGGCTGTAGTTAGCTTTTCACTTTAATTGTTTACAAAATATCGTACATTGAGATCTTACTTAATCCTAGTGAATGTAACTTGAAAGTGAAAATGCTGCTCTATCTTTTAAAACAATGCAATGAATGACTTGACTGTTATTATACCGCAGATGGTGAACGTGGATACTCGTAAGAAGTTTGTAAATGTAATTACGCTCTTCAAAGAAACGGTGAGTTGCTAATATATGCGCTGTAATAATTATCATAAATTATATTGCTCTCCTTCGCAGGTGATTTTAATATCTAAATAGACGATTGAAAACTGAAAAACGTATTTTATAAATCTTTCAAAAAATTTTTTTGTTTCACTTTCTTTTGTGCTTTAAAACCGACGGTTTATAAAGGTTATATTTTGTAGTATTTTATATAAGAGATAAAGGAGGAAGCAAAAAGAAAAAAAAATGAATTGTCACATTTTAGCGTTGCGAAGGCGCTTTGTCACATTTTAGCGTTGCGAAGGAACTTTGTCACATTTTAACATTGCGAAGGATCTTTGTCACATTTTAACATTGCGAAGGAGCTTTGTCACGTTTTAACAAATGTTTTAGATCATTCTGCATTTGTTTAGGGGATGAGTTCGCTGACGGAGTTTGTTGAAAAGTTAAAGGTGACCGCTTGATTACAAATATCATTTGAAATGATATATACATTGATAATATATATTCTCTATATATAAATATATACATTTAACGTCTATTTTCCATGCTGGCACGGGTTAAACGGGTAAGTGTGGCAGAGGCAGGCCACGGACAACATGGCGCCAGGTTGCGAAGAAAGATTTCGTTGAGAAACGTATTCAGCCTGGGTTGGCGTAGAGTAGGATGGAGGCGTGCTATCAGTAAACCCGTCTATATACCGATTAATTTTTATTTTATTATTAACATTCGATTATTTATTTTATTATTACTGCAACATGGTTAATATATGAGAGGATGATTTTAGGAAATGGAGAAGAGTAACCTCACCATGCCGAAAGATGGCACCGTCCATCAGATCACCAGCAACGTACGTCGAAATTATAAATGTGGCTGTTCAAAAGAATGTTAGCTACTCAATTCTACTTTACTCTACATGGTCTCACACACTCTAAGTTCTCACATACCTTTAGGTGGCAATATTCTTGGAAGAGTTAGTCCAATATATGGAAACAGTGGCTGTCATTTTACAGGATAAAAGTGGCGAGTGTTGTTTCCTAATCGACTAAGTTTGCTTGAATTTTGTATCCTAACCGACTAAGCTTGAAATATTTGTCCTATCGATAATGTTTAAATGTCCTTAAGGACTGAAAGTAAATGAGGTTTCTAATCCTAATCGACTGAATAGGCGCTTTTCTCCACTCTCCCAGACAATCATGAAAGAACTAAAGGTTTATTTTTTAGAATCCTCCTCACCTACAGATATCGCTTGTAAATACATCAGTAAGTCTTTACATAAAACTCTACCTCAACTATATAACTACCTCTATCGCGAGTTACTGATTGTTAATATATTGGCGAACTGCTTGTTTTGTGTTTCTCTTGGTTTGTTGGATAGATAGACAGACAGACAGACAGACAGACAGGCAGATAGATAGATAGAGTGACAGACAGACAGACAGACAGATATAACAAATTTAAAGTATATAAACATTCTTATCGTAAAACTTAACCAATTCCTAACAAAAGAAACTAAATAGGTTTTCTTGCAAATGATGAACGTGATGTTTGTAAACCACGTGTTGTTTTTATACCACGTGATGTTTTCGTACCACGTGATGTTTGTATGTCACGTGACGTTTGTATACCACCACGTAACGGTTGTACTTTCTTCAGCGAAGGTCCTGGAAGCGCTTAGTAGGAACCTAACGAACAAGTCGAAAACGTACGACTCATCAGCCTTACAAGCAATCTTCATGTTGAACAACTACAACTATATTGCCAAAGGGTTACGCAGGTAAATACAATGATCATCTTTTAGCGTTTTTGTTATATTTCCCGTTTTCTAGCATTGGACTTATGAGTATTTTACAAGAGCATGGCCAGCCGAACCTGGAACGCGATTATGATGAAGTTATAAAGGATGAAATGGAAGTTTACGAAAGGAGGTATGACCGTACTGTCTAAATACTTATTATTTGACTCCTTATTTATAATTCATTTTTATTTAAATATATGAAAGATCCTAGGAGTTAGACAGCTTTGATACTATACGCAGTAGGAGTTAGAAAACTTTAATACTATACGCAGTAGGAGTTAGACAGCTTTAATACTATACGCAGTAGGAGTTAGAAAGCTTTGATACTATACGCAGTAGGAGTTAGACAGCTTTATCACTATGCGCAGTAGGAGTTAGACAGCTTTATTACTATACGCAGTAGGAGTTAGAAAGCTTTATTACTATACGCAGTAGGAGTTAGAAAGCTTTAATACTATACGCAGTAGGAGTTAGACAGCTTTATTACTATACGCAGTAGGAGTTAGAAAGCTTTATTACTATACGCAGTAGGAGTTAGAAAGCTTTAATACTATACGCAGTAGGAGTTAGACAGCTTTGATACTATACGCAGTAGGAGTTAGACAGCTTTATTACTATATGCAGTAGGAGTTAGAAAGCTTTATTACTATACGCAGTAGGAGTTAGACAGCTTTGATACAATACGCAGTAGGAGTTAGACAGCTTTAATACTATACGCAGTAGGAGTTAGACAGCTTTGATACTATACGCAGTAGGAGTTAGACAGCTTTATTACTATACGCAGTAGGAGTTAGAAAGCTCTAATACTATACGCAGTAGGAGTTAGAAAGCTTTAATACTATACGCAGTAGGAGTTAGACAGCTTTGATACTATACGCAGTAGGAGTTAGACAGCTTTATTACTATACGCAGTAGGAGTTAGAAAACTTTAATACTATACGCAGTAGGAGTTAGACAGCTTTATTACTATACGCAGTAGGAGTTAGAAAGCTTTGATACTATACGCAGTAGGAGTTAGAAAGCTTTATTACTATACACAGTAGGAGTTAGACAGCTTTATTACTATACGCAGTGGAAGTTAGACAGCTTTATTACTATACGCAGTAGGAGTTAGAAAGCTTTAATACTATACGCAGTAGGAGTTAGACAGCTTTGATACTATACGCAGTAGGAGTTAGAAAGCTTTGATACTATACGCAGTAGGAGTTTAATACTATATTAAGTAGGAATTAGACAAATTAAAAACTTTACGCAGTACGAATAATTCAATTGTGATACTATGCGGATAAGGAAGAGAAATGCGTTTATACAAGTTTCTCGATAAGTTGTATTTTCATAGCATTTTTGCGTTTAGTTGGCTGCGAGTGAGACAACATTTACAACTGGATCCCTCTGACAAAACACTGGAGGCTGCTGGGAAGGGTCACGTGAGAGTTATTAATGAAACGTTTGGACTATGTTTATAAGTGTGACGCGGGTAGAAATTAAATTTGTGTGTGTGTCAACAAGAATCATGAAGGCGCTGAAATCACCAAGTTAATTATCATTAATTAACATAAGTCATCATTAATTAACATAAATCGTCATTAATTAACATTAATCGTTATTAATTAACATAAATTAAAGAGCATTTAATTATCATTTCATAGAACTTTCTTTGTGATTTACTTTAGACATTCTTTCGACAAATGTTATGTACTGAATTCGAAATAATTATAATAATGCTGGGCTTACTGAATTCGAAACAATTATAATAATGCTGGGCTCTATGTTGCTGGATTTCTTTCATGGTTTTGAGTTTAGTTTTTCAACTCTTTCAGTTGAAGGAGAAACATAAGCAGGCCATCAAAGACAAGTTCAAGGTATGTCGCCTATAGCAACAAGTACTCTGCAATCATTGGTTTAATTTTGCTCTCAGATAGCTAACTTCGTTCCCATTCTTCTAAATCTCCAAACTGGTCTCTCGAATTTACATTTGTCCATTAAAATTGAAAACTTGAAATGTTTCCCCTGCTGAAACAAGCAAAACCTAAAACACACACGCAAGAAAGATTTCAATGACCAACAAGTCCATCATAGGTAATATATTATCATAGGTAATATATCTGGATTCCGAACTTCACAATGAAAGAGATGTATATGGACGTTTCATCACTATGTGTTTTATTCAACTTACAACAATTTTCATTTGGGTGTCGCAACTCAGCAACTTCGTAGCGAAACTCGATGATACCAACTACGTCTGCGGCCTTACTTTTTATTTCATTTGATTAAATGAGACGAACACTAGATGATCTCTTGAACTCATTGTAATTGATATAGAATAGAATACATTTAGTTACCATGCCAACAATGTTGCGTTTTCCGTCTAGGGCTTTAACACAGAGCTGGAAGAAATACAACAGATACATCGTTTATTCTCGGTGCCGGACATTTCGCTTAAGAAACAAATTAGAGAGAAAATATGCGAAAGTCTTCTATCGAACTACGAGCAATTCCTTAAAAGGTAATTTGCGTTCGTCGGCTATTTTCGGGGAAGGGAACGTTCGCATATTACTTATTAAAACTTACCCCCTATCCCCCCCCATTATTGTCAATGTCCTCTTTTGAGGCCATTTTTGTCATTTGTTAATGACCCCGCTCTTGATGACGTAATATGTGAACGTTAAGATTCGACTACTTTTACGTCCGCAACGTAATGCTTATCTCGAGTTGGTTTTCAAGGGGAATTTTCTCTACATTTAACACTCCCCAAAAAAACATTAAATCCGCGGTGCTTGTGAACAAAGGAATGAATAAAACAACCGCGAAAATTCCAAACATGTGTGAATCTACGAAAGAGGTTAAGTTGCTATTACGTCACTATATATTTATGTTTTCAGGTATGAAGGAGTGAGTTTCACGAAGAACGTTGACAAATACATCAAGTATGACGTGGAGAGAGTCCGCGCTTTGGTGGCAGGCATTTACTTATGATAGTTGACGTCACGACGAACACTTGATAGTTGACGTCACGACGAACACTTGATAGTTGATACACGAAATCATTGTGAATATTTGAATAATATTTGAAAATAGCAATTTCCTAATGTGAATGAGTGAGCTTCCGCTTTTTTCTTTTTATGACAATGGCTTTCTTCTTTGAAATCTTTCTTGGTCTGATGTAAAACATATACTAGCGGAGGTTGCTCTTTTCCCGGTTTAGCAGATTATTTTACTCCCAATTTGTGTCAAAGAGAGTCAAATACCATGGTCCGTGCAAAGTGAAGTACCAAAAAGAGGCTGAGCTTGTTAGCGGAAATAACAGCAAAGTAGAAAAGGGTCATTGGCACAAAGAACGAGAAAGATACGCGGATGGTTTTAACTCGCTTGCAAGTTAAATCCAAGAAAAGATTACAGGTCAAAAACAAGTCTTTCTTCTCAACTACATCTTGAAAATATTGACAAGTTCAAGGAAGCAACTCCAACAGTGACTCACTTGGAAGCAAAGATTACGAAGCATTTTAAAGAGAGTATCAAACTAGAGAAGGTTACATCAATTCGAGGGACCCTCGTATTCTCTTCGAGCCTTTTCGCTTCTGAAGTTAACCAAATACAAGTTTCGAGTAGCGCTGCAAAGAAGTACGCTCAAGGAATGTTGCTCTTGCATTAAGAAAAGATATCATGCGAGCAGAGTACAACCCACTTCCTGACAACATCACCATCGAAAGACTCATAAAAGGCGAAATTGAAGTTCCCGACTCGATCAAAGAGTTCTTCCAATATCTAATTGCTGGTGCTGATCTTCGAGTCTTGGGAAGTGATAAAAAGAATAGAACATCGATTCATTGACATGGGATGTTATCTTCAATGCAACCTCTGGTAGAAGAAGCCAAGGAAGCATTTAGAACTTGGAATTAATTGGAAGTGTTTTACTAGCAGCCGCAAGAGACTGGAAATCATGAACAGGTTTGGTCGCTGCGCTAGTTACCATAACGTTGAAGAAATAGAAACATCTTTGGCACTCGAAGCAAAAAAGGAAGGTAAATTGCTACCGTATGGATTAATCCTTTCAGTGGCTCGGGGCTTGGCACCGCTTGGGATAACTTTGACAGATTTGTAGAAACTTTTAACGGGAAGGATAAACTACACGATACAGTTGGAATAGCATTTAAGAAGAAGCCCAAAGATCCAGTAGCTGCATCAGTCCAAATAATAAGTAACCAGATAACATTGAAAAGGAAGGGGGAAAGGGCCCTCCGGTCGTGGAACATCTGTGGAAGAGATATAAAAAAGAATCTTCGTTCAAATCGATATCTTTATTGTTCCTTTTTTGAAAAACACAACAAACTTTAACATTTTAGTTTGTTTATTAACCAGATTTTTTTGTTCTTTACACTTTTAAAACATGTTGTATATAATACTAACATAACTCTAAAGAAATACTAACTATATTTTTCATGATATCTAATCTTCAATGTCTTCAAAAATATCGAAAACGTTACGATGATCATCTTCCGGCGCATAAATATCTTCATCATTGTCGCTATCGCTCTCATAAAAATCAAATGCAGGGTTAACAAAAGCCTCTCTTTCTTCCTCATTGATTTCCGCCGTGTCGATGTTGTTGCCGTGCGTGACGTTGCCATTCTACGCTTGAAAACTTACAACGAACGCAATATCTTTGGTGATCATAATAGGGAAAAATTGAAAATAATCGAAAAAAAGTGCTAGAATTTAATTTCGCGAACGAAGAAAAGGTTTTTTCGCGGAAATTTAATTTCGCGAATGAAGGGCTAATTCGCGAAATTTTCTGACAATAAAGTATACCACTCAAACCTGAAGTAAGGAAACAAGTACCCTGGGAGAACACCAATGTCAACAAAGCACGGAAGAACGTAGAAAAGTATGACCACATTAAGTGTTCGAATCCAACACAACAAAACATCAAGGCACGGAAAGCGGCGCCAAGGACGACCAACTTATGGACGACGCTGAAATCACGAAAAAAGATCTGCCAGGAGCTATGAATGCGAGGGAAATATGGAGACAAGTAGTACAACAACAAAGACAACAATATATTTATTTCAATATGTATATTTAAGAATTTTTCTAGAAAGGAATTTAAAATCATTTAACGTTTGATTCAGCTATCTTTCGTTGCGTGATATTTTTTGACATCTTAATATATTTTATTGTATAGAAGAATCAGTATTATTAAAAGGGTTAATTTAAGGAACAGTTCCTTAAATATAATTCCTCTTTGTCGTCCTATCTTTAGGCACTACAATTTGTAACCCATTACCTTTTTTCTTGTAAATTATTGTATTTTTATATTTGTATAAATTACATTTATTGTAAATCCTATTGATAAAAATAATAATAAAGAAGCCGGACATCAACTCGCCATTTGCAAACGACCAGTGTTGATGACATCATTACTTTCATTATCTTGAAAAAACTTACTTAAAATATGTAAAATTACTTATTATGCTGCGCATGCGCTGTAGACGAAACTTCAAACTGCAAAAGTCAAGTCTAAAAAGCCTTTAGTGTGGTCTAAAATGGCATTCCGTGCGATTTTTTTGTTCGAAGCTAGATTTTCTGAAAGCTTGTTAAAAAAGAAGCACAATTTTTACAGTGTCCAATTTTTTTTCGGACACTGGTACATTTTACAGACCAGAAGAAAATTAGAGCAAAAATTGAAAAATTGCGTATATCTCTCAGCAGAGTTGGACTTTTCCATTCAAACTTTCCACAAAGTTAACCAATAAAAATTCAAAACATTTGGTACCAGTTTCGAGATGGTAACATGCAACAGTGATAATTTACAGACCGGAATAGATTTTTGCATTCTGGTCCGTAAAATTGCATAACATGGGTCAATTGCTCCCAAATTTGGTATGATTATGTCTGATACAATAATACATCTATGGTGAACATTTGAATTAATTTGCATAACTTATGGCTTATAAGTTATGGCTCTGTCTGTAAAATACCTGTGGCTTGGAGCGAGAATGGAGCGAAAATCATAAGACGGCTAATATCTTACAACGAAAAAGAATGTTTTTATTGAAATTTTATACAAACCACTTAACATACACGAATCAATAGAGTGCATTTTCAAAATTGTATCATTCAGTGATCTGGAAATTCGACTATTCACTCCAGAATTCAACGTGTTATTTATTTATTTATTTAAAAATATTTATACAGGATTGCCATGTCAATATATAATAATACTGCTATCAAATTGGGTCCTGTTCAATTAATAAGTTAGTATAAAAACTGGTATAAAAACTGGTATAAAAGATATATAAAAATCCAAAAATTCACTCGCCTCCAAAATTTAAGAAAAATAATCGTTTAAAACTTTTATAAAATCATCTTCCCATAACCGACTCCGTACATATATTGGCAACTGGTTAAACACTTTTGACGCCATGAACTTAAAACTCTTCCTCGCTATCTCTAAATGCATCTTTGGGAGTTTCAGAAGAATTCCATTATTTCTCGTTTTGTTATTCAACACTTCGAAATACCCATCAAAATTACTGTCGAAATCGCCAGTACAAACTACTCTACAAACGATAGTACAAGCTCTTTTTCTCCAGATATTCACTATATTTGGTAGAACGATCTCTGTTTTGGATTTTCCGTGAATAATTCTTTCGGCTCGTTCTGAAAGACGTTTTATTTGTTGTTCGTTCGTTGGTGTTATCGACAACGCTATCGTCCCACAGTATGTCAACAGCGGGACAATCATTGATGTGTATACCTTCTGTGAAGAAATTACTGTCATTGATGATCGCAAACGATTCAACAATTAAATTATGATGAAAATTATCTCAGAGATTTGAGTTGATCAAAAATAAAGTTGGTAAAACAAAAATAATGACTTAAGAAAATCTTTAGAAAGCCGTAAAAAGTCTAAATTTTACTAAAACTAGTAAATAAATATGCAGATAATAAAGAAAAGATTTATCAATAAATAGTATTCATTTATTCATTTTCGTCGTCACTTTCGTACTCGTACTCGTCATCGCAATCATCATTCTCGCAATCTTCACACTGGCAACATAATTCAGAGCAGTTCAAACCATTCTTACGACATTTACATCTTAACGTAACACAGTTTGTTTTACATTGACAGACAGTCAAATGTATTATTGATTCGGGAGCGGGTGACAAAATTGTTGTCACGGCATCATAGTTTTTACCAGAGGCATCGAGTTTCCATCCATAATTCTCTGGATCTGGTAAGGAAGGTGAAGGGATATGTGATGACTTCCAAACCATCGCACGCAGAACTTTTTGGTAGAAGACTTCGCTTGTTGGGGGTAATTTTTGTGAATCAGCCTGTTTTTTTTACAAACATGTTCCATTTTAAATCTGACAAGTTTGTTACATTTGACGGAATCTTATCTTTTGGAGTTCCAGCGAGCTTAAGTGCAAATTAGTATGTATACTTGGTACACCCAAATTTGATAACCCCTCTAGAACTTTATTTGGTGAACAAGCAACTAAGGTTTGCCAACAAGACTTTTTTGAAAAACCAGTAAACCTTGCAGTTTGATCACATCCAGTTATTGCATGGAAACCAAGCAATGCTTCACAAACAAGTGGTGGCAAATTTTCACGAATTGATCTCAGAATGTAACGATGTGTTTAAACACAGTTTGACTGCTTAGTTGATCAGTGCAGCAGGATGAGCAGAACATCTGTGTCAGAACACGATATCACCAACTCAGTGAAAGGATCTTTTTTGCTGACATCTAGTGCGTGTAGAACTATTCCGGTATCTGATTCCTCATGGTTGTAGTTCTGCAGACTATCATCAAGATCTGGTAAATTTGTGAGCAAGGTTTTCCCGTATATGATTACATAATCGTTTGTCAAGTTCTCGCTGAGTTTCTTGCTTAAGTACTCTGTGAGCTCTTTCTTGGTTTTGATGGAAAACAAGAATCGTTTAGTGTCAATATGCTCAATTTTGGTGCTATCAGACACTTTGAAGTATATTTCAGCGCACCCTTTTGTACGGTTTTGTCTAGTGGTATTTTTCAACGATTTCTCTTCATATCTATCAAAGATCACACGTACTTCATGACATTCAGATGCTTCATTCTTTATCAGATCAATGAAACAGGCTGCAAACTCTTCACAATTACTTACATGATTTTTCTTGATACTAATTTTGTTAACAATTGCCATGCCATCTATGATCACAACTCTATGTATTGAATCTTCTAAAGGTTCTCCATCACTCTCTTCATCTTCTTGAGGCTTTCGGAGCTCAGCTGCAATTCATGATTTATCCTTAGCACAATGCAAAGAGCCGTCTGGATTAAATAGAAATGAAGGTGCAACTAAAAATTCGTACTTTCCTAAACAGTTTGGCAAATCGATGCGATGCTCGATCTTGATCTAAGTCTAAAGTAACAGGACCAAAAAGAACTTATTTTAAAAAGTTGTTAGGAGATGATGTGGTGCAATAGACGTGGAAATTTCACCGGTAAATTTCTATTGCTGAACAAGTACTTCTTTTCGAATTTTTCTTGCTAGTTTCCACAGCGATTTAATATCAGCATCATTAGCGGTAGATTCAGCGTATTTATTGATTGCTTCAATTTGCGTTGAATTGGGTATCAGTTGTTCGGGCATATTTCTTTTAAAGTTTTTTTACAAAGTTAACATCGGGAATATTTTCTTGGATCAATTCTTTTAGGGTTTTTTTATAGTTTGATCATAAATGTGCTTGCTTCTCGCCGTTTTCTAACAATCTCCGACAATATGCTGCGTCTACAAGCGAACTTAAGCGAACTTAAGCGAGCTTAAGCGAACTTTGTAAAAAATTGAGCCGATCAAATAGCATGCTTTCAAAAATTAGATACCACGTTAATACAAAAATTTTGAAAAGTTTGTATTTTTCAATTTTCTCGTCACATTTAACTTATTGTTGTCAAATTTGGGGACAAAAAAGAAGCATAAATCTAAATAAATTATGTTCTATTCAACGATCAGCACTAAGAATTATAAATTTTCAACCTTTTAGATCAAATGTAACTGCTGCATTTACTAAATTTAATATCTTTCCATTTTCGTCTACTATTAAACTCCTCAACATTATGTTTGTTTTTGATTCTTTAAACCAAAATATCCCCCCTTCGATTGGCAATTTCTTCACTAAACTTTGTCATTTTCATCTTTATCCATCTCGCAATGCCTTAGCTAATGAACTTAAAATTTGTTCATATAATACAATTTTTTATGGAAAATACTCAATTAAACACCAAAGCATCATTGAATGGAACAAATCAATTAGAGACATTAAAAATATTTTTGATGTAAAATATAAAAACATGCATTGGTTAAATTCTATTTTTGATTTAAACAGTAAACAATTTTCTAATTTAGTCAAACTTAGCATCAGGGGTAAACCTTGTTTAGCTTAGTGTTATTAAACAAATATATGTTTTGCTTGGTGGTTTGTATTTTATGTTGTGTGTATCTTTGCCAATTAGATAATATATATTTTTTCTAGATATATTTTTTTTTACGCATATTTCTACTGTGGTGTCACTACATTGTTCAGCTTTATGCTATTGAGTGACACCAACCATATATTTTTGTAATTTGTTTTTCTATGAATTTTTTGTATTTTTATTATATGGTGAATAAACAACAATTTCAATTTCTACATCATTCATATATTTCGTCAAGATTCCGTACAAATAAATGGTTTATAAAATTTATTAGTTCTATGTTTGCTAAAGTTTTACTAAAGCACTCAATTGGAATTGATTTCTTCTCAGTCTCACGTTTTGCTTTTATCCAACAAACATTATAAGTAACATCATTTGCAACAGCTTCACTTATAACTCAAACGCCGAAAAAAAGATTTATCGGTCATTTTCTCCGAAACTGAAAGCATGCTTTCTCCTGTAGACGTGAATTCAACACGGTGTAGCTTTCCTCCTGACTTCTGGCAAATAATGCACAGGTTCTTATCGTAAGCACTTGTTTTTGATCGAGTTTGCAAGGGTTCATCAAGATTAGAATTCAGAGAAGTCGATGGTCTCCCAGCCTTTCTCTTAATTACTGAAGGCTCACCAAGTTCAATCGAGTCAGAGTAACGCTTTCTTGCACGTTCTAATTTTCCAATATTGCAAAAGCTTGAACAGCATTCTTTATGGTAACGTTTGGCGTTCTCCAATGATACTGCACAAGTTGTGTTTTTTGTGCGATCGATAAAATCTATTACTAAAGAATCTTTGTAATTTGCTCTTTCTCTGCATCTTGATAACAACCTTTTAAATGAGTCCAGTGATGGGTTGAGGACAAATGTTAATTTGTCATTCTTCTTAAGACAGATTACACATTCCATACCATTGAATCGTTCTTATGTGTTTATTAAACATTTTACAAAAGAATTTTTGAAATAAAAAACATTCGAAAATTTGAAAAATGATTCGAAATGTTTCTGAATATTATTGCAGGTCATTTTTGCTCCAAGCCACAGGTATTATACGGACCGAGCCATAACTTTCGTTCTAGCTTTGTAAATTCATTCAAATTTTCTCCATAGATGTATTATTGTATCAGACATCGTCATCCCAAATTTAGGAGCAATTGACCTATGTTTTGCAATTTTACGGACCAGAATACAACAATCTATTCCGGTCTGTAAATTATCACTGTTGTTTGCTACCATCTCGAAACTGGTACCAAATGTTTTGAATTTTTGTTGGTTAACTTTGTGGAAAGTTTGAATGGAAAAGTCCAACTCTGCTGGGAGATATACGCAATTTTTGCTCTAATCTTCTTCTGGTCTGTTTCCGAAAAAAAATTGGCACAATGAAAATTTTACTTCTTTTTCAACAAGCTTTCAGAAAATGTATAACACTTGCTTCGAACAAAAAAATCGCACGGACTCAATTTTTTGACTATTCCAGACCACACTACTTCTTATCTATACTAAATAAAAACTACAATAAAAGAGAAGACAATACAAAATAACACCTTTTAAATAATTACACTTTACCAAACTTTATACAAAAAACAAATGAAAAAGTTAAAAAAGGAAAATGGACAACAGACAAAATTCAAAGGAGAAAAAGTTTGTATCATTGCTCTTATCAAAAACAAAAAGCCAACAATAACTAAGTATTTACAGAAGAAAGTGGCGTTTTATAAAAATAAAGTGACCGCAAACAACCGATGATGTATTTAATAGAAAAACGCCGACAAAATCTAAGCCAAATATTTACAAATGTATACATGAACGACATCGTTTCATGAAACGTTACTTTCAGAACACAGAAAATAACACGAGCCTCAAAACAAATTAAGTGATGATATCGTGGCCACACCGTCCCGTTACTTCCAAAATAAACTCTGTTCATAGGCCATAGATCAATGTTTCTTTCTGAAATCGTGACAAAAAAAAATGAAAAAAAAATTGTCTGTCGTAAAGCAGAGGATGATCGCGAGTGCATATGTAAGATCTTGGTAATTACACATGCGTTGCTGTTCCGTTCATTTCAACATGGGGTGATTCATGGGAATGACTAAACGACCACATCTGTTGTGAATGACACTTCTTATCGGCCCTCCTTGGACACAAGAGGAGTCTGACCTTTTTCCCAAATAAACCAAACAACGTCACATAACCAACGGTGATGCATAGAGCACTGATCAGGTACTCCTGTAAGAATAAACCTTTGGTAGGCGTCAGGTAATACGCCGGCAAAAAGACCGCCCATATCACGCACGTGATGTACAAAGTGACTCCGATAAACTTTGCTTCGTTGTAGTTCTTCGGAAAGTTTCTGGTTTTGAAAGCAAGCACCGTGCAAAAAACCATGAATAAAAAGCTCAGAGCTAGGTTAGTAAACATCGAAACAGCGCTTGCATCACCTTTACATTGTAGTGTGATGTACTCTCTTTTCTCTGAGATGATGTAAACGGGAACAGGCGTTTTAGATGCAAACCAAACACTAGACAAAAGAACTTGGACACACACAATGACGAAAACAACAAGGATCTGCGATTGTGGACTGGTAAGGGCTGGTAAAGCTACTGAAGTTTTGGCATGTACAAAGATGCGGTGAATGCGACTCGTTCGAAGAAACAAAGGGGCATAGCACATGAGGAAAGCCATTCCTGGAAGTGCACCCCTGAACACACAAGCGCCTACCGAAGGTTGAACCATATAAGCCACCGGACAGAGGAACAACATTGCCAACCCTATGAGAATCATGTAACAAAGATCCCTACCAGAACATCTTACGATGGCATTGTCGTTGAAGTAAACGAACAGCAGTGTAACAAACACAACGAAGCCGAAACCGACTACTAAAAGAATGACAAAAATCACAAACAAGCGATCGTCCTGATCACCAGATATCTGGGCTCGCACTTCAGGTAAAGAATGACATCGATTCTTGACAACCATCTCAGTGGCAGCGCACTGAACACAGCTTTCGTTCATAGAAATACTATTTTCCTTGCATTTTTCACAACTCCAACAACATTTGGCTTTTAAGATGTTTGCATCCCTAATGGGTATATAGCCAGCCGGACATTGTTCACTGCAAATTATGCGAGGTACAAGTCCAGTTTTGTTAATGGAAATATCGGGATTGTGATCCAACTTAAAAATCGGTTTCTTATGGGTTAGGTTAACGTCTTCGGGGAATGAATTCAAGTCGGGTCTGGAAATTTGCCAATAGCCTTTCAGTTCGTTTTCGTAGAAACCATTTTGAATGTTCAGCTGACGAATCTCATATTTGATGGTCCTATTGATTCGATCATAGGGCGTTCTAAAATCTTCGAGCGTTCCGTCGTTGTAGGATATTCGTAAGAGCATGCTATGGACGAGATTTGAGTAGGTTATTTTCGAATCTGGATCAAGTACACATTTGCTTTGATTCGTCATCCAAGGCATCGTCTTGTTGCAGATACGGCTAGTGAAGACTTGCATTGCATCCCCTATCACGTATACCGCATTCATCACAGTGTGCACAGGAGTGTTGCGATAGTAACCGTTGCCAACGGAGAACTTTTCTTTCCCTGAAATTATCACGTAAATATATACATGACATAATAAACATAATGAATAAGCAAATAGTTGAAAATGGATTTTGAGAACAAAGAAACATTGTTGTACCTGTACAAGGGTTCTTTGTGTTGTTTACATCAAGCGAGCAATCAAATACTTTCTCCCATACTCTTTTAAAGTAATCAGGAGAATCTTTATCAGGTTTAAGGTTCGTGTAATATTCCTCGAATCCAGGCATCTCGTCATACGCAATGTCTATACTTAAAGTTCCATTCAAAGATTCCTCGTTACCGGAGATTACGTCAATGTAACTTGTGCAACCGTACAAACAGATGATCACGAATCGTTCTCCCATACCGCGTGTTTGAATGATCGAGAACAATTCTCGCGAGTCTCGTTTGTTTGTAAACAATACCACGCCCTTTCGTAGCTTGCCAGGCATCAAGATAGAGAGTTTGTCGATGGTTTCTTCGTAGTTGTCTTTGGATGGGGTGTTTGGTAAATCGATCTAAACGATAAAACATGTAGTGCATGGAACAGCATAGCGGTGAAACGTGAACAACTAACGAGATAATAGTCGATAACAACAATACAATATGCCGTTTACTTGTTCGTCCAGACATATTCCGCTTTCAGGAAGACGCCCAATAAAATGTCTAGCATCACCTTCCCCATCGTAACTATACGAACTTATTACCGCCAAATAATTCCAACCAAGCTTCTTTACAAGTTCATATGCGACCTAAATTGCAGAAAAAACGTAGATTAGCAAGGTATGTTAACTATATGGTCACCAATAGAGTTTCTAGTTTATTTACCTGTACACGGAACTTATCTGATGGAACAGTTCGCAGCATAAACTCTTCACTGTGACTGGCTCGATCGAAATCACTGTACGTAGCGCTGTAACTGATGGCGATCTGTGCAAATGTACCCGTTAATATACTGGCTATGTACGATGTTTCTGACGAGTAGGGACCAATCACAAAGGGCACTTTTGCTTTGAAAGATGACAAGATATCCTCTCTAACTTGCTTGGACGAATTGGCGTCATATATGGTATTAACGCCTAGTTTATATCCGTGCAGTAGATCATAGGCGTTCACCTAGGGAATATTAGAACATAATGTTAATTAGTTAAAGTTTTAAACTTTAAATATTTATGGCTAGGCGTCTATACAGAGTGAGAAACTGAGAGAGTTTCAAGGGTGACCTTGACTTCGTTTGTGTACCTCGTTTGCACGACTTGTATTTAAAAATAGCAAGGCCTTTTTAACAAGTACCATGGTCTTAGTGGGATTTGAGCTCTCAATCGTTAACATCAGAAAGAGTCCCAACTATCAAAATAAACATCATACCCGTTAAAAAGTGTTACATATATAGCTACCCTGATACCGACGTACCGTTTCAACAGCAAACTTCATAGCTTGCATCATCATGAAGCCTGATTGGACGTTCACATGGTTACCATCCGTAATTGAAAATATTCCATCGAGTTTGAACGTGCCGTTTCCTTGATAAAAATGTGGTTTGTGATTGCACGTTTTAATTTCTATTTTTAAAATAAATGAAACTAAAAATTATATGGAATTTTTCAAACTGTAATTTTATGTTGTTACTTATCGAATGATGGTTCAGCCCTCAGAGTTGCTTAACAATTTATAGTCCGAGAGCTAGTTGCTATAAAACCGTTTGCTTATATAAAAAACAGTAGAAGGCTATGAAACAAATGTATTTATATTTTACCTTGAGCGATTTCACCTCTCGCAAAACCAACGAATAACACGAAGAGCGCCTTTAAACACGACTTTAACATTGTTGCACTGAAATTATGAAACGAAGTACTCTAGACCAAGTTCAACTAAACAAAGTGGCATAAGGAGGCTACAATACTTTCTCTAATAATTGCGAGTTCAAATAAATATGACTTTTCTTTAGTATTAATATTTGTTTGGAGATACCGCAAATACAAACACAAGAAAAGGGATATCAATATAAGACAAACACATATTAGTGTGAACGACCAACAATGAAAAAAAAGGAAGATTGTCGCAAAACATCGTTAACTATAAATGAGCTTCTTGTCACCCTGTGACGTCACAATCGCGCAATGCATAGAAATGCCGCCTGGTTAACCACAACTCTTTGTCGTGTCAACAAAAACACACTTCGTACCCAGACTTTAAACAATATTGCGTCCTATCCATTGGAGGTTGTAAAACTTTAAAAAAGGTCTTCAAGTGATTAGGAACTAGATTCAACTTTTAGCATTGCATGACGGGAGCTATCTGAAGTTTGTTTTGCTGGAATAAGATGACGTCATGAGCGACAAGCATTGTCAGTTTAGTTGATTTACACACGAATGAGATCACAATGGACTCGAATTTCCGTCTGCGATTTCTTGTTTATTTTCCACAAGCTACCAAACGAGGATACTGAAGGCTTGTGCACCCCGAATTCATCACTCTTTCTGCCACTTGGATTCACTTCTCGATAGATCAATTTAAAAAATAGATTCAACTGTTACTTTTGATCACAGAACAGCGGATGTAACCCCTCGACTTTGCCAGCAAACTTCTGTTCTCCCCACCTTTTCAAAACAAGCGCATGATTAGGGGAACATCATGAACATATGAATATCTGATCCCCGATAGCATGGATGTCAGTAGATCAGTATGAAAAAAGGGTTCGCAGCAAAGAGTTTGAAAGGTGAGGGAGTTATCCCTACCACTAGAGATTGTCAACCACGTCTTGTCAGGGACTAGGAGTTGAATTTAAAAGAGGTTGTTTTGAGGCTTACGCGATCAAGCTTATCTCTGCATCTCCAGCAACAAAAGCAATGTGGGAACAAACGTTTGAAGTGCCCTTTAAATGAGGGTGGGTGGATCGTTTAAATGTGTATTTTGCGGAAAGAACTCTTAACTTCGTAACTTAAAAGCGCTAGATAAAGAATTAAATCTGCATAAATAAGGCGTCTGTAATAAGTTCAGTTTGTTAGATGGTTTGCTTCTTTTCTCACGACGTTCATTCAAGCGTGTCATATTTCAACAGAGTCACTTTCGCAACATTCCACACGTGCAGGTCTTGACATACCTTTGCGCATTATTTGCACGAGGTCCTTTTTGATGTTACGTCCTTCGCAACAAACCCCCCTAACCACGGAATGGTTTGTAAAGTAATTCGTGATCGTTGACTTTAAAGAAGAACAGTTAATCTGTAGCAATGGTTTTAGTAATGGTTTAAAGAGTTGTTTCGCAGGTCTGGTTACTCAAAATAGTAGGTTTACGAGAACTGAAAGGTTTTACCTGGCGCCTGTGTGACAGCCAGTAAGGCTTCCTTCTTTCTTCGATTCAAACGCGACATTTTCATTAAAAATCTAATAAGCTTTATTCGTAATGTTTTGCCAGTTCAAACTCAAATCTGAATGACTTTAGGTCAGCGCATATTTAACCCTAGATCAATACGGCTTTAAGCTTTCTGTAGCAGTTGTCAGAAACAGCCAAATTAAAAAAATGTTGTATGGGACATTCAAAAGGTACGTACGCCCAAAATGAATTCGGAGTTTAAAAGTTCAAATACATTTTCAAGTCATTACTTCATCCTGTTCCCGATCCACCGTGACGGCGTCAGATTGAGTCACGCCGGATCGGTGACGTCTTCGGTGCCGTTGTTAGTGCCGTGAGATTCGGTGTCAATATCACCATATACCAGCATTTACACGCCAAGCATTAGTTCACACCCGGCAGCCAAGCGTTAGTTCACACCCGGCAGGATACTCCTCGCTTTTAGTGCCCCCCTCCCGCACGTCCGTACTTATTGAATGTCCCCAATGGTCCCTAACTTAGCTATATCTATCTATATTAATGAAACTTTTACACTTATGACTACATATTTTCACTGCAAGTCTCAAATTAAACCACAAAACAACATCTCCCTTTCCGCGCTAACTTTGTAATTCCGAGTTCGAAAATATATACAGTACTAACGAGCAACTGTGAAAATTCTCGCTAAGCTATTTGTATTGATATAGCCTACAAAAAAATCGGTTTTGACTTACAAAGTTAACGTCTTCCTTCGCTTATAACCGTTGAACCATTTGTTACATACACTCAAAAATCTGAATGGAGCGTTACTTTTCAATTGAAATGACAGATTCAGAAAAAGCATCCATTACACGTGGAAATAATTTATGCAAATTGTTGCTAAGCGCTCGTTCGCAAAACGAATTTTAATTTCGTTTCGTCCTTCGCTATGTTTTCGTTAACATTCGTTTCGGACACTTTTTCAGCCAGCGCAATGATCTTGTTGCTTTCGCGAATTCCGGCGTGGCACGTTCGCACATTCCTGGGTGAATTTACACTTGATGTACCGCTAATTCCAACTTCGCTTAAAGCAATTAAAAATTAATGTGTTGTAACTTAATTAAAGAACTGAATGGAAAGTGCAGAGGTGGAAAAAACAACTTATGTTTACATTTCTCCTTTTCTTGTTTACATTTTTCCCATTCATTTCCTATTGGTTCAAATAATTTTTAAAAGAGAAGAAACAACCAGATTGCCGATGCAGTGTTGATGGTTAGGGAAAAGGGTTGAGTCCCACCACCACCACCCACATAAGCAACCAACATAGTGTAACAACGCGCCAAGAAGATCTACTCGAAAACCTATGAGTTTATTTGGAAGCAAGAGAAACTGCTTTTTTTCGGTTTCACCAGACCTGGTTTCTATGCTTTTTCGAAATACCTATTTATTCGTTTATCTGTTGAATGATATCCTGCTGAGGATGTACTTTGGTGGCCGTTGGGGTTGTGCTTGCAGTAGTTGCACTGAAAATGTAACGAAATCGAAAGATTAATTCATTTGGTTAACATCTGGATTTGACTAACTAAATCTGATAATAATAAAGCACAATGGCGGCAATTCTTGCGAAATCAATTAATTAACTGCGAGATAAAACGTCTAGTTTCGAGAGTTGATAGTTTTTTCTTTCTTAAAAACAACATGTATAAACACGCTTTGTTGTAGGCCATGCGGCATGCTTTCATACGTTTTCAAAACAGCTTTGTTCGTCATCTTATGCTGTTGTTCAGTTAAAAAACACACGACACCTGTAAAGTCAAGGGGTCATAAGACTACGGCGTGGTTATATCTACCATCTTTGTTTCATCTCACTTTGATATCTAGCTCGTCTATTTCACATCTACTTCGTTTACAAGAAGGAAATTTTTGATGCATTCCTCTCATTAGCAAGAAAACATCTACCTAATGCAATTACAAAAAAATTTAAAATTTTGACAACCTTTGCTCGCAGTGACATATCATGTATTTTTAAATATGTTTTGAAGATTGTATTTAAATTATTTACGACCAAATTCAAACAGGTTTTGAATATTAAAAGGACATCATGTTATGCACTAGAACGTTCGAACCTTTCTACACTTATTGCAAAATATTGACAAATGCTTTTAAATCTCTAAGTTAAAGGACTAGTTCGGAACGAGATCAGTACAGAAAGTAAAAATAAAAGAATACGAGTATGTGAAGCCAAAGAAACCTTTTTTAACGCGATGAAGTAGGTGAATTACATTCTGTTTTTACGATTCCAGAATGTTCTATCATACCTCCCGTTGTGACGTCATGCTTTTTCGAGGTTGAGCGATGATAGATTTTACGAAATAATTTCAGTATTTTCCTCGTCGAAATTCTCAACGCTAATACCTTCGAAACGAACAACGTTTTATTCCAATAGGTATATGTGAATATTTGTTTTCAAGAATTTCGGACATAGTTTTGTATTGCGAAACACTACATATCTGAGGAAAAACATGGCCAACAAGATACACGTTTAGGCTTCAATTCCTTCACAAAATGAACACATCATTAACTGTCTTAACGCAGCAGTAAGACTCTAACAGCGGAACATAGTGTTTCGGACGCCTCAAATGCGAAACGCCCCTTTCATGTTGCGAAACGACCCTCTTATGTTGCGAAACGACCCTTGGGTTAATGTTACTGTAAGTTTGATTGAATCAACTGATATTAATCCACCTCGCTTTCTGTTTGATAGTACTCGGTAATCAGCCTTATCAATAACACGAAAGAAAAGTCTACTGAGTGAAATCAACTTTGAATGAACAAAACAACAAACTTACACTTTCTCCACCGGTTACTTCAACTTTCATTGATGAAAGAGAGAATTTCTTTTTACACAACGAAATTTCATTCAGAAAGAAGCGGCTCACAATCGGCTCACAAAAACAACGAAATTCGTAAAGAAAAAATGAATACTCTTACAAAAGGCGCGCACAAAGGAAAGCACTGACCGTCCGTTTTGGAATTTTCCGTAATTTATTTGCCAGAAACAGTACTTTGTAATAAGTCTTTTATTGTACGGAAATAAAAATAACAGCTTCACAGAAAACAAAACCGATTAAAAATGTCTCAACAAATTTCTGCTCACGATGTGCATTTATATGCAAAAAGTTTCAGCAACATTCAAGTTTCTAGTTTTATAAACAACCCCGTACAAATTGCATGGCCGTAGAAAACGGGGAAACTTTTTAAGGATTTTTAAGTACTCGATAACTCGATATATAAGAACCAGTAAAATTGGGGTTGAGGCTGGCTGTTCTTAATTTGTTCAGAATTTTCAGACTGAAATGTTCTTAAGTTGTTCTTATTATAGAGAGCCTATTTAGCGTTTTAGTCTTTGCAAACGTGTGAATAAAGATGAGAAAAACACAGAATATTTGATAACAAACCCAAAATAAAATGTTAAAGCTTTATACAATTGAATCTATATACATAAAATCGTAGTGAAGTTATGTATTTTTTAAATGGAACCATTAACAAGTGTTATGTATATTTTTAGATGGCCACATTGTCACCTGTTGTTTTTAAAAAATGAATCTACTGTATTTATCCGAGGCTGAGGTTGTTCTTCATTTTTTGCATGTTTTTCAGGCTGGTGTTCTTGTAAAAGCAAGAGTGTAGTTTCCCGGAGGTTAATACTCTAAAAAGAGTGTATTAATATGTAGTACTCGCTATTAATAATTCATAAATTCGCGACTTTAATAATAATAATAATAACAACAATAATAACAATAATGCTTTCGGCCGCTCCACCTTCTGAAACCTTCCTTGAATTGCACTATGCCGTAAATTATCAGCTTGCTTGCATATTCACTTTTTGTATTATATAAGAGCCAGGTAAATTGGGTCCAGCCTTAGCTGTTCTTATCTTTTAGCTGATTCTAGCCTCGATTTGTTCATATTCTGTTCTTATTACTCCATAAGTTGCATAATACATCTACAAAGAAAAGACAAAAACAAACACGTACAGGTCCAATTACACTGAAGAATATTCATGAAGAATAATGCTAAATTTAGCTCGCACCTGTTTTCAATTTGTCTTTGAGTAGTACGTGGAAGTGACGCTCATTTTCTCTACCATTTTCGTTGTAAGTTGAATTCTCCAATGATATATATATACAGGGGCGTATAAACTTAAGTGAGATTTTACAAATGTTTCTTATGACATGCGGACCGCACATTAAATGTTTAGGGGGCGCTTTCTAGATTGACCACTCAAGGGTTTTAAGAGAAAACAAATAGATTAATACTTTATTATTTCTATTATTATTATTATTATTATATTTCATATTTAAACAGGTTGACCACGTCAGAAAAATTACAAATTTCTGTTATAAATGTAGGACCTGATAAACTAATGGAAAATAAAAACAGTAAAAACTAGATAAAATCCTTGTCGGCGCTTGCAAAGGGAGGGGAGTAAAAATGAGATGAAGTAAAATAGTGTCTGTATATATATATATATATATATATATATATATATATATATATATATATATATATATATATATATATATATATATATATATATATATATATATATATATATATATATATATATATATATATATATACTATATACTGATGACGTATGCTTGAACTTAACGTTATCATATACAAATACATACAACAAATCAAACGATTTTGTCTCTTTTTTATCGCCTCTACATTTCGACGTTATATTAAAATAATCTAAAAAATATCACACAAACACCACCATAACGTTTTACAAACTGTCTGTTTTGCTCAATATCAGAGCTCATCAGCATGACTATGATATCATTTAAAAATCCAGACATGGCAGAAGGAAGAGAGAGTAAGAAAAGATAGAAAGACTGATGAGGGGAGACGTTATTACATATAGATACATGCCCGTAGACACTTAGATTTTTTTCTAACAAACATTATGGCGTTTTTGCATTCACTGAAGCAGAACAAAGAAATGAGTTTCTATACTACAATATACCATAATATTCATGAAATCAGGAGAGGAAATCAATGTTAACGAGGATCTCCACTAGACGAAACCCTTCGCGCGAAGAGAAACAATTTGCGACGATACAAATTTTCTGTTCCTTCTTCGCGCGATCACTGTCGAAAAGTAGAACCCACTTCATTTTCACTTTCGTCTTTTCATCGAGACGATAATAGCACGATTGTCCGTGCAAATTTTCTTGTTTGGTGTGTGAACGGGAATTCAACTAACTATCTAACAACTATATCCTTATAATTATTTTTCACAAAAAAAGTATATTGAATTGGCAACAAAACGCTATAGAACACTTTACTTCGCTTACCAAAGCAACAATGCGCAGATTTTCATTTTTATTTGGGTGTGAATTAGGACAGAAATCTTAAAACCCACTAACAACTTAAGCCGAACTCTACAGAATCGTTCGCTTTCTGCTGTGGAAGGTCAAGAAATTACAGGTCTGTAGAAAATTTGTTGACAGAAAAACGCAGCGACATTAATTTCAAGAACTTTCGGGAAAAATTGAAAGCGTTAAAACAACTTTCGATTGACCTCCTTCATTGCCAAGAAAACAAAAGATGCCTGCAAAGTTTGCAGAAGGTAAAGCCTAACCCTAACCGCATTATCCCCAAAACTGTGGAAAATTTGTATCGTCAACATTTCTTTGAGGCATTTGATCATATACAATCGAGAATATAAAGCAGCGCTTTGATCAACCGGATTATAAGAAATTTTCTGATGTTCAATCTGTTCTGATCAAATCAGTTCCTTCTGCACCATGTGACGATTAATGGAATATAAAACAGTGCAGAAAGTATATGGCGTTGATTTGGATTGCTTTTCCCTGAAAAGTCAAATCGATTTGTTTCCGAACCTAAACAAAACTGAAAGCAACTTCTCTTTAATTATTCGCGAGCTTAAAATGCTCAGTTCTGCTAAATGGGATCTCATAAAAGAAGTTTATAAGCCGGGAAAGATAATACCCGTGTTAACAGCAACAAATGCCATCTCTGAGAGGAGGTTCTCATAGGTGGGTGATCAAAATCATTTTCTGACGGCATCCGAAAGAACCCGACCACAGGCATTTTGCTTTAAAATTTGAAAATAACAGTCTTTCGGTATCGGAAAGTTGTCTACGACAGATGATGAAAGTGAAACGTCGCGCATATCATTGTGCGTGTTGTAGGGTGTATTACAGGCGATGTCATGTGCAACGGACCGCAGGGAACATAAAATAAGCGCTCGGACGAAGAAATCAATATCTAAGTAATATTGGCGGCCGCCGCCGCGCTTACACAAAATTCACGCAATCTATTTGATCACCCCTCAAAACGCCCCTGTATACAATACAATCCCGATAACTCGAACCCCCTAATAACTCAAACTCGCGTTAACTCGAACTGTTTTTCAGTTCCTCTTCCCTAATATTTTCTCATAAAAACTCCCGATAACTCGAACATTCGCTATCTCGAACTATATTTTAGTCGGTCCCTTGAAGGTTCGAGTTGTCGGGATTGCACTGTATATACTATTATTAACTGTTAAATATATATATATATATCATTAAAATTCTTTAACTACGCTCAAAGTTAAAAACTTCAAGATAACGAAATTCGAATGTTGATTCAAACTAAAAAAAAAAAACAGCATGCAATTATGAGCGAATATGAACCTATCATTATCTATACTCGAACTGGGAATTTAAAAGAGTATGGTTGATGAACACGGTTCGAGTAAACAACAGAAAAGCAATTAACTGGGGTGATGATATGAAATAGAGTGGACCTTATAATTCATTGGATAGAGACGGTTTATAGATATTTCGAAGGAAACTTTGATATGCAATTAGCAAGAATATATTTTGATATTTTACCTCATATTGTGTTCGAGGTTATCCGATGTAAATACGTCCACGGAATAAGAAATACGGTTCAAGTAAAAACAAAGTTCGACATTTGAGCGGCGTAATTGTGACGAGTTTTTAAGCATAACCCTTGAGCAATTGAAACAAGTTCGAGTAAAGAAAGCTCCAATTATCCAGAATCGAGTTGAGCCCCTAATGTTGCACTAACATATTTGCTAAAAAGTTTTCACAAGAAATCAGAAACGGCTCGAAATTCATCCAGGATGTTCTCGTGAACTCAGAAACGGCCCGAAAGTCATCCATGATGTTCTCGTGAACTCAGAGACGACCCGAAAGTCATCCATGATGCTCTCATGAACTCAGAGACGACCCGAAAGTCATCCAGAATGTTCTCATGAACTCATAGACGGCCCGAAAATCATCCAGGATGTTCTCGTGAACTCAGAGACGACCCGAAATTCATCCAAGATGCTCTCATGAACTCAGAGACGGCCAGAAAGTCATCCATGATGTTCTCATGAACTCAAAAACGGCCCGAAATTCATCCAGGATGCTCTCATGAACTCAGAGACGGCCAGAAAGTCATCCATGATGTTCTCATGAACTCAGAGACGGCACGAAAGTCATCCATGATGTTCTCATGAACTCAGAGACGGCTCGAAAGTCATCCAGGATGCTCTCATGAACTCAGAGACGGCCAGAAAGTCATCCAGGATGTTTTCATGAAATCAGAGACGGCACGAAAGTCATCTAGCATGTTCTCATGAACTCAGAGACGACCCGAAAGTCATCCAGGATGTTCTCATGAACTCAGAGACGGCCAGAAAGTCATCCAGGATGTTTTCATAAAATCAGAGACGGCCGGAAATTCATCCAGAATGCTCTCATGAAATCAGAGTCGGCCCGAAAGTCATCCAGAATGTTCTCATGAACTCAGAGACGGCCAGAAAATCATCCAGGATGTTCTCGTGAACTCAGAGTCGGCCCGAAAGTCATCCAGGATGTTCTCGTGAACTCAGAGACGGCCCGAAAGTCATCCATGATGTTCTCGTGAACTCAGAGACGGCCCGAAAGTCATCCATGATGTTCTCATGAACTCAGAGACGGCACGAAAGTCATCCAGGATGTTCTCATGAACTCAGAGACGGCCAGAAAGTCATCCAGGATGTTCTCATGAAATCAGAGACGGCCCGAAAGTCATCTAGCATGTTCTCATGAACTCAGAGACGACCCAAAAGTCATCCAGGATGTTCTCATGAACTCAGAGACGGCCAGAAAGTCATCCAGGATGTTCTCGTGAACTCAGAGACGGCCCGAAAGTCATCCATGATGTTCTCATGAACTCAGAGACGGCTCGAAAGTCATCCAGGATGCTCTCATGAACTCAGAGACGGCCAGAAAGTCATCCAGGATGTTTTCATGAAATCAGAGACGGCACGAAAGTCATCTAGCATGTTCTCATGAACTCAGAGACGACCCGAAAGTCATCCAGGATGTTCTCATGAACTCAGAGACGGCCAGAAAGTCATCCAGGATGTTTTCATAAAATCAGAGACGGCCGGAAATTCATCCAGGATGTTTTCATAAAATCAGAGACGGCCGGAAATTCATCCAGAATGCTCTCATAAAATCAGAGACGACCCGAAAGTCATCCAGGATGTTCTCATGAACTCAGAGACGGCCCGAAAGTCATCCAGGATGTTCTCGTGAACTCAGAGACGGCCCGAAAGTCATCCAGGATGTTCTGGTGAACTCAGAGACGGCCCGAAAGTCATCCATGATGTTCTCGTGAACTCAGAGACGGCACGAAAGTCATCCATGATGTTCTCATGAACTCAGAGACGGCTCGATAGTCATCCATGATGTTCTCATGAACTCAGAGACGGCCAGAAAGTCATCCATGATGCTCTCATGAACTCAGAAACGGCCAGAAAGTCATCCATGATGTTCTCATGAACTCAGAGATGGCACGAAAGTCATCCATGATGTTTTCATAAAATCAGAGACGGCCGGAAATTCATCCAGAATGCTCTCATGAAATCAGAGACGGCCCGAAAGTCATCCAGGATGTTCTCGTGAACTCAGAGACGGCCAGAAAGTCATCCAGGATGTTTTCATGAAATCAGAGACGGCACGAAAGTCATCTAGCATGTTCTCATGAACTCAGAGACGACCCGAAAGTCATCCAGGATGTTCTCATGAACTCAGAGACGGCCAGAAAGTCATCCAGGATGTTTTCATAAAATCAGAGACGGCCGGAAATTCATCCAGAATGCTCTCATGAAATCAGAGACGGCCCGAAAGTCATCCAGGATGTTCTCGTGAACTCAGAGTCGGCCCGAAAGTCATCCAGGATGTTCTCGTGAACTCAGAGTCGGCCAGAAAGTCATCCAGGATGTTCTCGTGAACTCAGAGACAGCACGAAAGTCATCCAGGATGTTCTCGTGAACTCAGAGACGGCCCGAAAGTCATCCATGATGTTCTCATGAACTCAGAGACGGCTCGAAAGTCATCCAGGATGCTCTCATGAACTCAGAGACGGCCAGAAAGTCATCCAGGATGTTTTCATGAAATCAGAGACGGCACGAAAGTCATCTAGCATGTTCTCATGAACTCAGAGACGACCCGAAAGTCATCCAGGATGTTCTCATGAACTCAGAGACGGCCAGAAAGTCATCCAGGATGTTTTCATAAAATCAGAGACGGCCGGAAATTCATCCAGGATGTTTTCATAAAATCAGAGACGGCCGGAAATTCATCCAGAATGCTCTCATAAAATCAGAGACGACCCGAAAGTCATCCAGGATGTTCTCATGAACTCAGAGACGGCCCGAAAGTCATCCAGGATGTTCTCGTGAACTCAGAGACGGCCCGAAAGTCATCCAGGATGTTCTGGTGAACTCAGAGACGGCCCGAAAGTCATCCAGGATGTTCTCGTGAACTCAGAGACGGCCGAAAGTCATCCATGATGTTCTCATGAATTCAGAGACGGCACGAAAGTCATCCATGATGCTCTCATGAACTCAGAGACGACCCGAAAGTCATCCAGAATGTTCTCATGAACTCATAGACGGCCCGAAAGTCATCCATGATGCTCTCATGAACTCAGAAACGGCCAGAAAGTCATCCAGGATGCTCTCATGAACTCAGAGACGGCCAGAAAGTCATCCAGGATGTTTTCGTGAACTCAGAGACGGCCCGAAAGTCATTCAGGTTGTTTTAATGAACTCAGAGACGGCCCGAAATGCATGGTCTCGAACCCACAGAACCTTTCGGCTAAGAGCCGAACGCCATTCCCATTGCGCTATCGCCAGATAACTTGCAATACCAAAAATGTTCACAGTGAATATTGTAAATGCAAAGAAGAACTTTGTTATTCACAATTTTAAGGCGATTAACAACTACCACGGAACTGAGAGAACAATTGTTTTTACAACTAAAATATTAAACAAAATTTTACAACCGATTTCCAATACTTTTAAATATTTATAATATTTATAGTAATAGTACAATGGTGACGTCATATAAAACGGAAGGTACAATGGTGACGTCATATAAAACGGAAGGTACAATGGTGACGTCATATAAAACGGAAAGTACAATGGTGACGTCATATAAAACGGAAGGTACAATGGTGACGTCATATAAAACGGAAGGTACAATGGTGACGTCATATAAAACGGAAAGTACAATGGTGACATCATATAAAACGGAAGGTACAATGGTGACGTCATATAAAACGGAAGGTACAATGGTGACGTCAAATAAAACGGATAGTACAATGGTGACGTCAAATAAAACGGAAGGTACAATGGTGACGTCAAAAATATAACGGAAAGTACAATGATGACGTCAAAAATATATCGGAAGATACAATGGTGACGTCAAAAATATAACGGAAGCTACAATGGTGACGTCAAAAATATAACGGAAGCTACAATGGTGACGTCAAAAATATAATGGAAGGTACAATGGTGACGTCAAATAAAACGGAAGGTACAATGGTGACGTCAAAAATAAAACGGAAAGTACAATGATGACGTCAAATAAAACGGAAAGTACAATAGTGACGTCAAAAATATAACGGAAGGTACAATGGTGACGTCTTTGGAAAAGATGGACGAAAATATTTAATTGAAGTTCGTTTAAACGTTTTATAAATTAAATTAAATAAGATATGCTAAATATTACGCTGCAAAACATTTCAATTCAAAAAGTTTTTTTTTCAAAATGTAAAAATTCTAGTAAATATACTACAAACTTCGTGCGTTGTAAAACGGTTTCGTGTAACCGAACAACAAAATGATCGACATTTTCGGTATTTGAAAAAATAAATTCTACGCAAATTTCATGACTATTTCCATTTCTTTTTGAGGTCACAGAATCAATTTCTGCTGACGTCATTATTAGGCCTTATGTGACGTCAAAGTTTTTAAAAGCGGCGAAGAAAACATATTCATACAGTATTATTGCCTATGAACACGTGACCGAGAAGGTAACAAAGAAAAGGAGCAGTTTTAATTGTGGTTGATATGATCAACGGTGACAAAAATAACGCACGCGACGTACCAAAACACGACAAAGAAAATCCACCAACGATGACGGAAGGGAGATCGATATTTGTTCCTGTAGGCGCCTAGCATTTGTCTCATGTGAATGCGTCCGTAGAAGACCAGCAACACGGGAATGATGTACTGAATCACTGCGCCTGCGTACGAGCCCGTTACGCTGACCAATAAACCAACGTCTGACGTCACAAACGCGATTCCGATTGGTGGAATAACAGTGATGAGCGGGAAGAGGAAGCGACGTAAGAACAGCCCGTAATAGCGGTCTTCTTTGAGAAAAAGAGTTTTGAGGTTTTCTCTCAGTGTGATGGCGATGATGGGGAAGTTAGTACTTAGTGTGAACACAGGAAATAGCTCGAGGAAGTACTTGCAGTAGACAGGTGTGGAGAAGTTCAGGGTGTACAAATCTTCAAGCTTACTCTCCGCTACTGAGAACACCGCAGTAATTACCTGCAGAACAGAGTTCATCATGTCTCAAAACATTCTTAAGAACAGCGCAGAGTTCATCATGTCTCAAAACATTCTTAAGAACAGTGCAGAGTTCATCATGTCTCAAAACATTCTTAAGAACAGTGCAGAGTTCATCATGTCTCAAAACATTCTTAAGAACATCGCAGAGTTCATCATGTCTCAAAACATTCTTAAGAACAGCGCAGAGTTCATCATGTCTCAAAACATTCTTAAGAACAGCGCAGAGTTTAAACATTATTTTGTAAGAAAATAAAAATACATGCCAAGAAAATTGAAATTTGCAACCAGAAGGAACCAAATACTCTTTTATTTTATTTACACTTTATAAATTAATTGAAATTAATACACAAAAGAATGTTCTAACCACTCACCAGCAGCACGTAAAAGAGCAAGACCATCATGAAATCGATAAAGATGACCAGATTGATCTTCCCTTTGTTCATTACAGGTGTTACGATGGAAGGAAGGGAATGCTGACACATGAAGGCGTACACAGCGACTCCAAAAAAGTTGGGAAGATTGCTGAAACTGAACACAGCAACTTTCGTGGGACCCTCGTGATTAACGATCTTTATAAGGGCAAGGATGACCATCAGTAAGAAAGCTGAGAGAGAAGAGTGTTTTCAAATGTATATTACCTATATATAGCAGGATGATCAGCAAGTCAAAAGTTGGAAACTGTGAATGAACAAGAAAAAGTGCATAATTAGATGAACAAGAAAAGTCATAGCTGGAAACCAGAAATGAACAAGAAAAGTCATAGCTGGAAACCAGAGATGAACAAGAAAAGTCATAGCTGGAAACCAGAAATGAACAAGAAAAGTCATAGCTGGAAACCAGAGATGAACAAGAAAAGTCATAGCTGGAAACCAGAGATGAACAAGAAAAATCATAGCTGGAAACCAGAGATGAACAAGAAAAGTCATAGCTGGAAACCAGAGATGAACAAGAAAAGTCATAGCTGAAAACCATAGATGAACAAGAAAAGTCATAGCTGGAAACCAGAGATGAACCAGAAAAAGTCATATCCGGAGGAAACTAACGGATATCCTCACCAATCCATCGAAATACTGTTGTAACCATCTGCAGCACTTTCGTTTTCGCCAGATTGAAAAACACGAAAGGACATTGGGCCGTCACAAAAACAACCTGCAATGGAGAAAATGTATAAAAGAAGTGTGCATTTGCTTCAAAAGGAAACGTCTTTAAAAACATTTCATTTACTTTCCCATAAACCTATTCACTCCCATCATGCATTGTTTCATTTCATTTACTTTCCCATAAACCTATTCACTCCCATCATGCATTGATTCATTTCATTTACTTTCCCATAAACCTATTCACTCCCATCATGCATTGTTCCATTTCATTTACTTTCCCATAAACCTATTCACTCCCATCATGCATTGTTTCATTTCATTTACTTTCCCATGAATAGGAGGTATTCACTCCCATCATGCACTTTAGTGGAAATCATTGGTTGCACATACCAGCATAATTCTGTACATATCCTCAATACACATTGAATTGATGTTCAAACATGGTTCAGAGATGTCTCCTTCGAAAATGTCTGTTCCTCCGCTGAACAAATCATAATTTTAAATTAATTTGTTAAATTAAATATTTCTTGCATACATTATTAGGTTTTAAAATAAAACAATCATATCATATCCATATAAACTAAATTAAATAACAAAAATTAAATATTCGCAATAAAATGCAATTCAGAAGCATATAAAATTGATATAAAATCTTTGATATATTTCAAAAGAATTTAATAGATTGATGCATTTTATTAGATTTGAGTTCTGAGGATCTGACCAATCCAATTTGAGACAATCCCCTGAGTACAATAAACAGTACAATAAACGGTATTTCAACTCACCAGACTGCTGTTGTTAGGGATTTGGGAACGGCTGCAGCATAGATGGCTAAGTCTCCATACAAGTATAGCGAAATGACGATGTAGTACAGCGCAATTCCAACTATAAAGGAAGTTTCACTAACCATGCAACATTTCAAATTGACCATGAAAGAATTAGAAATCCAAAAGTTTCTTGTAAACAATGATCTAATAATGAATAAAATGAGTAAGTACTAACTACCAGGACAACATTTCAAATTGATCATCAACAAATTTAATGCAAAAATAATATTCATTATTAAAATGATGACGAGAAACTTTTGGATTTCTAGAGTGAGTACTAGAAGACCAGGAGATAGCATACATAGATCAACCATTTTTTCAATTAATTCCAATGAATCATCAACATCATTACAACGACATGAACATTGGTTTTGAATAATCAGTTCCGTTCCCTAACAAATATACCTTTGTTGAAAAACATGCGCGCCAGTTGACCCTAAAACAAAATTCTTTCATTCAGACCTTCTTAAATTAAAGAATAATCAGATAAAAAAAACAAGTTCAGCAACAAAAAAACACAAATGTAATAATTCACTATGGAAATGTCATTGATCAATTATAGTAGGGAACAACACAATACATTCAAATTTATAGACCATGTTTTGAATAGAACAGAAACTTTTCAATAAAAGTACTAAAAGGAGAGAAAAATTTTTCACTAGCAGTTTCATTTTATCTGTCAAACAAAACTTATTTCCAAACAAGCATATCTTATTAGCATTAGCATTAGCGTCCCCCTCACCATTTCAACTTTGATTGAAATCTCATATAAGTCAGCTTCGAGATCACTATTGTTGGCACCTACAGAGAACAAAGATAGAGCTTAAAGTTTCGATGAAAGATTTCACCGTATGGAGGCTACATACAACTCATATGGAGGCGTTTTAAAGATTGAAAATTTAAGTAAGAACATTTTTGATTTTTCTGCAAGATTAAAGAAATTTACACTCTAATTTTGAACACATGTTTGTAGTCATAATGGACACTCTAATGTTTGAATACATGTTTGTAGTCATAATGGACACTCTAATGTTTGAATACATGTTTGTAGTCATAATGGACACTCTAATGTTTGAATACATGTTTGTAGTCATAATGGACACTCTAGTGTTTGAACACATGTTTGTAGTCATAATGGACACTCTAATGTTTGAACACATGTTTGTAGTCATAATGGACACTCTAATGTTTGAATACATGTTTGTAGTCATAATGGACACTCTAATGTTTGAATACATGTTTGTAGTCATAATGGACACCCTAATGTTTGAATACATGTTTGTAGTCATAATGGACACTCTAATGTTTGAATACATGTTTGTAGTCATAATGGACACTCTAGTGTTTGAACACATGTTTGTAGTCATAATGGACACTCTAATGTTTGAATACATGTTTGTAGTCATAATGGACACTCTAATGTTTGAATACATGTTTGTAGTCATAATGGACACTCTAATGTTTGAATACATGTTTGTAGTCATAATGGACACTCTAATGTTTGAACACATGTTTGTAGTCATAATGGACACCCTAATGTTTGAAGAAAAACCAATTAATTATAATTGAACGAATGACGAATATATTTCTTAAGTGAGAAATTATTGGATATCAAACAATTACTCATGAGCAATGGAGTTTTTTCGGCTTGCGTCAACACCTCCATATCGTCCGTCACAGATGAGCCTTCTTGCTGAAAGAAATTAAAAGACATCTTTGCTAATTGGTGTACAAAATCATTCAAATAAACTTGTGTGCCAACAGGCAAGCCCCTGAAATCACCGCAGCGGTATAATCAACATATATTTTCTACAAAAAAAAAATATGAATGATAAAAATACTTTACGAAGAATGTTTGATGTGAGAGCGAAGAATGTGTGATGTGAGAGCGAAGAATGTGTGATGTGAGAGCGAAGAATGTTTGATGTGAGAGCGAAGAATGTTTGATGTGAGAGCGAAGAATGTTTGATGTAAAAGCGAAGAATGTGTGATGTGAGAGCAAAGAATGTGTGATGTGAGAGCGAAGAATGTATGATGTGAGAGCGAAGAATGTTTGATGTGAGAGCGAAGAATGTTTGATGTAAGAGCGAAGAATGTGTGATGTGAGAGCGAAGAATGTGTGATGTGAGAGCGAAGAATGTTTGATGTGAGAGCAAAGAATGTTTGAGAGATTCAATGGAGTGAAGAGACAAAACTCACTGATTTGTTCAGCTCCTCTTGAGCCTTTAGACGGATAACTGCATTTGCAATTGACATCACTTCTATCATAAACGTAGAGGTGCAATAGCTAAATAAAATACAATATCAACATTAGGTGGTTAAATTTCCTCAATACACCGATTAATACCTCATAAGAGCTAGTATAGCTAAAGCTACCAGTCCCAAGATCCATCCTGTTTTAGCAAATGCCAAAGGTAACGCCAAAGCTCCTGCTCCAACAATCAAATTAAAAACGTAAATAAACGCAATCTAAATGCAATAGGGAAAAAATATTTACAATGCCGGTAATGTTTTGGTTATGATACATGACCTTTATACTTTATTTACATTTATTGTATATATTTCCTTATTTACTTTTAGAATCAGCCAAAGTGCTGGCAAAGTGCTTTTTACAAGTGTGCAAAAACCTTTTTCCGCCGTTGAGATAAGAATTAAAAACTTTCAAAATGTTTAGTATAGCTATCACTCAAACCGTAGAATAACAAATCAGAATTTGAAACAATGGCTGAATTCTAAATATCTGGACAATAATTGTGGATGAATGATCAGTAATTCAAATCAACATCCACTTCAATTATAAAACCTGGACATTCTCATTCTCATTCATGGGACTTTACAACTGACCTCAAGCACAAGATCAAGGGTTCTTAACCGGGCCTGGAAGCACTACTCCGATTTCGTACCCCCCAAAAAACTTGTTTTGTTAGTAATTTTAGTAATTTTACAATAAATTTGAAATCTTTGAGAACTGGATAAAGGATGAAGTCCCTAATCCTCCTCTAAACATGTCCAAGCCAAAATGTACATCGAAAACGATGAAGTTGACATGGGCTCACCACTCAGTCCTATTCTCTCTGACACTTCACTTGTCCAACTGGAGAGAAAAATCACAAATTCATTATCCAAAACCTCATCACATAGTGGCCACGTTACGTCAATGATACATTTGGAATATTCAAAACAAGCTTGATAGAAATCATTTAAAACACCTTCAACTCCTTTCACCCAAATATCCAGTTCACCAGTGAAACAGAAAGCAACAACTTTTTACCATTCTTAGACCTCCATTATTCACACCAACTCCAAACCACGGTCTACCGCAAACCCACAAACAATAACATCTAAATTCACTGGAAGGCATTTGCACCGTTAACCTGGAAACGTGGTATACTCTTCACCCTCACAAAACGCGCACACTCCATTTGCTCAAAGCCAAAACTGCTCCGCAAAGAATTAAATCACCTCAGAACCACACTCCACCACATTAATGGATGCCCACACAAAATAATCACACAAACCTTTCAACAATTCAACCTTTGAAACACAACAAGTCCAACTCAAACCATCATCCCAGAACCCACCACAGAAAACCTAACCCTTCCCCAATCACTCATAATTCTTCAATATAAGGGGAAAACAGGAGAAAAGGAAAGGAGAAAACATTTATTAAAACACTCATTAAATCCCAGACTCACCACTTCGAACACAATATGCATATACCAGCATCAAAATTCTTCAACAAAGACAAAATCAGCTCCCAACATAAACAGAACCTTGTTTACCTCGCTACCCGCACCACAACAATGCAACATACGTAGGAGAAACCTCAAGAAGACTCGAAGAACGCATTAAAGACCACTGCACCACAGCGGACGCGATACAAACTCCAACATATATCGACACTCCCTCTCAAAATCCAACCAAACAATATCCAAGGAAAACGTTGAAATAATTGACACCAAATTCGTGAATTGGAAAAAAGACAAAATTAAAATAAAATTAAAGACCTAAAGCCCTTGTTAAACACCCAAGAAACCCACTCTTCGATCAAACTATTAAGCTAATGAACATGTTACAACTTCCTTTTCTGCCCCCCCCCCCCCCCCCTAGCTCACTTTCTTTTGAGCATACTTCTTCCGAATTTTTCTTCACAAAATTATAGTAACTATATGTCTTCTATATACTTTATACTAAAAAACCATATGCGTTCATACCTTCTTTCGTTTTTAGGTTTTAAAATGTAATGTTTTTATGCGCGAAAGAACTTCGCTTAAAGTGTTTGTTTACTTTAAAATGTGGACGGTTTCTGTTAACGATATTCTGAAGGTTATTCGCAAATCTTGTATTTTAGCTTTTCGTTATTTGTTACATTTTGTATATATATATAAACGTATATATGGATCAATATAATTATTGATATTACAATCAAGGTTATATGTTATTATATACATGAAAATTATCACTGGTTTAAGTTTTTAGTATTCTTGTTTGCAGTAAATATAAAATACTCCCGGGTTTGTATTTGGAGTTTTTTGATATTTGCAATATATCATATTTCATGACAGAAACAAAATCTTTTCTTTTAGTCTCACAACTAAAGTCATTCATTTCGATGTAAATTATTTACTCATTATTTCTTAGTTAGAAATAGTTTTCTTCGTAGAATAAAAAACAAAAGCGGCGGAGAGCAAAGAACTCATTCTAAATGAAAACCAGATTGTTAAAAAAACTGAAAGTGAAGCCATTTTGAAAAACAAGTTTAAAAACAAAAAGTTTAGAAACAAAAAGTACAGTAATTGCTATCGAAGTTTTATGATATTTAATTGGAATGTAATTGTTTGCAAGTACAATATTATTAAAAAGTACGCTTTTTATTATGATTTTGTGAAGAAAAATCCCGAAGAAGTATGCTAAAAAAAAGTGAGCTAGAGGGGGCAGAAAAGGAAGTAGCGCCCAACTTCCTACCTTCTCACCTCTCATCTAATTTACACTTTATTCCCCTAATTGTCATTGTAACCACTTCCGATCCCTGTAGTATATAAGATTGTAATTTTATTTGTTTTTTCACTCTGAAGAGCTCATGGAACTTTCAGTCAAAATACAAGTTTTAAAGTATCTGCGATCTACTTAATAAACAAATTTCTTGTTTTTTAACATTCAAATTGAACAATAAATCTATATATATTATTTACCTTCCAGGAATAATGTACATCGTTGTCTGAGATAGCCATATTTGGATGGTTTAAGGTGTCATTGAGGAGATAACCAAATAATAGTGGGAGTTGAGTTTCAGAAAAATTCTTTGTTTATAAAATATGCGCCATTATGCATACTTTGAAAGGCACGTGATTCTATGACCTTCCCTTGACGTAATCAAACAATACAGTTTCGTTGCCAGATTTCCTGAGATTTTTAAAATGATTTTTTTACGAAATAGCAATGAATGTACTCCATGACAAAGGGCATTTATAATTCAAAGAAATCCTAATCTCCATTGCTTAACAGCAACGAATATAAAAGCAAATCAATGAAGGGACCAATATATATTATATATAATAATCATATGTATGAAAGAATATTTTAACAGCAGTCAAGATTTAATATGTATTTAAACTCACTAGTGTTTAGCAAAAAAACGGTAGAAAACCGAAAGGATCTGATCCCTCCTGAGAACCGAACTATCTTGCGAAATAGCTGAAATCTTATACAATCGACATTCGCTATTTTGAATACCCGTGCGCTACCTCAAACTTTCGCTACCTCGAATATTCATAATTATTAAAAAGTTATTTTTCTGTGCGTTGGTACAACAAACATGATGGATGTCGAAATCTTAGGCTAGAAATGAGCTGAATGGATTATTGGTCTGTGGCAAAGTGAAAGTAATCCATACTTAGTTCCTTAGGAATTAACCGCTACGGAAGTTGTTGCCACTGATTCAACTCTTATTATAACTTATTATATCTTATTATAACAACTCTTATTATTTTTTATGCTGATCTGGGTTTATTCTTGTGCTTATTTCTTTGGTTTTTTGCACTGTTGGCTTACTGGTTGTTGGCATATAAATTTCATTGTTCCTAGTGAAAAATTAGTGAAGAAAGTACCAGAAATTGTGTGTTTTGGTTGATCATCCTTTACTTTCTCCCAACCATTTTTTCCCACTACAATTACATCTAAAAGTTCAACTTCCTGTAACTCATTATTTTCTACCTACCTTTTTCCACTATAATTGCATCTAATTAAAAGTTCAACTCATCAACTCTTTCATAAAATACTAGTACCATAAAATCAAAACATTTCTTCAACATCTGTTTTCATTTTTAAAATTATCTAATTATTATTATTTCAATATTCTGTACGTCATAAATTGAGAACTGTACCCTACAGCAGCTTTAAAAACCTACATACCCACGAGGGTCGCTGCAAGCGGTCGAGGTGGTACTTTGTAGGAGAAGTATATCTGCCATAGGCCATTTCTCAACACTTTGTACCCACAAATTTTTCATTAAACCTTAATAACCTTACATAATTTTTCATTAATGTCACAAACTCATATAAATGTATCCGCAGAGATTTGTCCTGGAAACAAAGACAAAAAATGTGGACAATTACTTGATGACAATTCTGATTGCATTGAATGTGACATTTGCTCAGTTTGGCACCACATTCATTGTCAAAATGTTTCCTATGACGCATGCACTGCAATAACAACCTTTAATTTGTTCTGGGTTTGCGATGTTTGCAAACTTAAATGTGTTCGCGTAAACCAGATAACTGAGGCTCCTATAAATACCATCTTAAACATGCTTGAAAATATTGATAAAAACGTGACTAGTGTCAAAGATGAAATCAAAAATGGCCATTCAGCAATCACTAACAGTTATGCTGATGTGACTAAATGTATGTTGGGTAATAAAACGTCGATTGCGAGCGATTCCAATAACGAATCTACTAAAGAGATAGTTCGCGAAGTCATTGACGAGTTTCAGCACCGCAGAAATATAGAATCCAACCTTATTGTTTTCAATTATCCTGAAGCCGAAGGTAGCAACGTACAGAACGACTTTATTCAACTAGTCAAAAATGGATGCGAGCTACAGATTCAGTCATCCGTTGTTACTTCTGCGAAACGATTAGGCCCTCCCAGAGATTCGAATTCAAAACCAAGGCCTATTCTTGTGCAATTAAATAGTATCGAAACTAAAAGATCTATTCTTAGAAACGCCAGTAAGTTAAAGCAAAATTCGCCAGGTATCTACATCAATAACGACAAGAGCAAAGCTGAACGCGATCATTTTAGAGAAGCGAAGAACGAACAAAAAAAGTTAATCGCAAACGATAAATCCAACGAATGGTTTTTTCGTATCACTGGCCCGTCGCTGAGTCTCAAAATTATCAGAGAAAAACGAAAATCAAAGCCGCATCAAAAATTCGATGGGTCCCCTTCAGAAGAAGTACAAGCACCGCAAACACAATACGTCCCCTTAAATCTAAACTGAAATGCATTTACTCGAATGTTGACTCTTTGTTAAATAAACGTCCTGAACTGTTGCATATAGTAACTACTTATGAACCCGATGTGATTTGTCTCTCGGAAGTATTACCGAAAAACAAACGATTCAATGTCACAAAATCCGAATTCGAGCTAAAAGGTTACACTTGTTTTTCTAACTTCGACTGTAAAACTTGCCATCGAGGTGTTTTAATCTACATTCATGAATCTTTTGAATCAACACAATTAAATGCTGGATCCTCGTTTACAGAATCTGTTTGGTGCGAGGTGAAGTGTAACAGTGCGAAACTCTTGCTAAGCTGTATCTATCGATCTCCTAACAGTAGCGACGAAAACAATATTCTTTTCTTTAACGAACTAAAAGAGAAATGTAACTCTTATACTGACATAGTTATTACCAACTTTCCCGATATAGATTGGTCAAACCAGCTCAATCCAATCGCTAGATCCAAAAAAGCATCAATGTTTGTAGATAGTTTACATGACACCTTTTTGTTCCAGCATGTTTTCAAACCGACTCATCATCGTCCTGGACAAATGTCAACTCTAATTGATCTCGTTTTCACATCCGAAAATTATATGATTACCAACATTAATCACCTAGTACCCATTGGTCTTAGTCATCATCAACAACTGCTTTTCGATATACACACCACCAGTACAACGAGCTCGACTAATGTATCACATTTAATCTACTCACGCGCCGACTTCGCCAAAATAAATGAAGAAATTCGTAGTCAAAACTGGCATATTTTAGACAACATGAACTCAATCGAAGCTTGGGATTACTTTCACAAATTTATAACATCTATAATTCATGAACGCGTCCCAAAAATCCAATCCAAAATCAAGAAGAAAAAATCTGTTTGGGTAAACGGTAATGTTCTTGAAAAAATAAAAACGAAACAAGAAAAATACAAAAATTACCTTTCAATGCGCAATGATGATACATATTCACTGTATACCAGAGCACGCAACCAAGCCAAAACCGCATGCAGGAATGCAGTAAAGTCTTTCGAGAAGAAGTTAGCGAACAACGTAAAAAACAACCCGAAAGCCTTTTATGCTTACGTACGAGATAAAACGAAAACTAAAGAAAAATTTCCCAGTATTCGTCTGGACGCCAATCAACCGTCAGAAACAAACTTTTCAAAAGCGCAAATTTTTAATACCTTTTTTAGCAGTGTTTTCACCCGTGAATCTATGAGATACCTGAATTCAACAGCAATTTCGATGCTCCCAATCTGAAGAACGATATAGACTTTTCAATAGAGACAATAAAAAATTACATTAACAAACTTGATGTATCAAAGTCTGAAGGTCCTGACAAATTACATCCTCGCTTTTTGAAAGAAACAAATGAAACTATCGTTGTTCCAATATCAATGAGTATTCGAAGTTGGCGTTCTTCCCCAGATGTGGAAAGACGCTAACATAACGCCGTTGTTCAAAAAAGGTGATCGTACATCCGCAAAAAATTACCGTCCTATTAGCCTTACTTGTGTTGTAGTGAAAATATTCGAAAAGATTATCAAACATCACATTCTTTCTCACCTTCAAAAATACAATCTTCTTAGTTCTTATCAACACGGTTTTGTTGACAAACTTAATTAACGTGATTGACAGTTGGACCGCAGCATTAGATGCAGGGTTAAACATTGACAGCATATATTTGGATTTTGCGAAAGCATTTGATACCGTTCCACATCAGCGTCTTCTCGTAAAATTGCATGCATATGGTATCAATGGCAAAACGTTTAACTGGATAGAGAATTTCCTAAAAGACCGCAGACAGCGCGTGGTAGTCAATGGCGAGTTTTCCACATGGAATCAAGCTACTAGTGGTGTTCCTCAGGGTTCAGTAATCGGTCCAATTTTATTTCTCATCTACGGGAACGATATGCCAAATGTGATACTAGCTACTATATCGATGTTTGCAGATGACACAAAATTGTTTAAAATTTTGAACAGTGTATCTTCGTCTGTTGATCTGCAGAAGGATATTGATTCTCTCGTTACCTGGGCCAATACGTGGCAAATGCGATTCAACACTGATAAGTGCGCAGTTATGCATCTCGGTAACAATAAGTTTCCCTTTAACTATACCATGTATGACAACGAATTAGCTAAATCTGTCCCCTTGAAAATTACGACTTGCGAGAAAGACCTAGGAGTCTACGTTGATCATAACTTGAAATTCTCCCATCATACCTCCACCCAAATCAACAAAGCAAATAGATTACTTGGTATGATTAGACGCAACTTCATCTATCTTGATAAGTATTCTTTCAGAACTCTCTTCTCTGCACTTGTACGTCCACACCTCGAATACTGTAGCGCAGTATACCATCCGAGGTTGTTAAAAGATAAACGTGGCATCGAAAATGTTCTCAGAAGAGCTACGAAACTTGTTCCAGGTTTAAAAGACTTACCCTACGAAGCACGTCTACGGGAAGTAAATCTTCCAAGTATGCGTTACCGATTTAGACGGGGAGACATGATTGAAGTGTATAAATGGTTACATTCCGTCTACAAATGCAAACAAAACCCGTTAAAGCTATGTCATCAGTCAATCACCCGTGGTCATTCGTTTAAACTGAGTAAAGAGTATGCTCGACTTGAAGTGAGACGTCATTTTTTCAGCGTTAGAGTTGTCGATGTGTGGAATCGTCTTCCTGGCAACATTGTAAACGCCGGTTCACTAAATTCTTTTAAAAATTTGTTAGACGCTCATTGGAGATGTGATATGTTTGTTTACGATTAGTGGCAATCTATTTATTTGTTGTTGTTTTTTGTTTTTTTTAATTCTATTCGATACTCGATACTCGTTCTAATATATAACGTATAACCCTAGTTTATGACAGGCTGACAGGCAATATATTATGCCTATACTTTTGTAAGCTCATACATAACATAATAACGACAGACGCCCCAACAACCGACAAAAGGCAGTTGGAAGGTGGATGAGATGGGATGAAGACAATGGTATCGAAATTGGTATTTGAAATGGTATTTGATGAACCTGTTACTAATCCATCGAAGTTGGATATGCGTGGAGATGAAATGCGAGTTATTTTACACCAGTGATTTGAATCATGCATCTTCGAGACTTAATAACTTTTTAAAGACTGTTTGACATTTTTTCAAAGAAAATAAACTTGAAATATCAATACATATTGTACTCTATTACCCTTGAACTTCTTTTTGTTTTAGTTTCTCAGAACTAAAAATTAGGTTTACGTTTTTTGAGTATTTCAAATACATATTTTCCGCATTCGCTACCTCAAACTTTCTCGCCGCTCCCATTAGGTTTGAGATAGAGGTGTCCACTGTATTTAGCTAGATACATTTGAAGGTAAGACAAATTTTGCATTGATTTCGTAAATATTAAGATTTTTGTTGTGGTTTTGAAGTTACTGAAATTTAATTTAATAACATTATAGATAAAAATGAAATAAATAGTAGAATAATAAAAACGAATAATAATAACGAACAATAGAATATAATAACAAAGATTAAAATTGATTTACTTCTAGAGTGATGTTAGGGATTTTTGTTGACATTTCTGTATATATATATATATATATATTCGATTTAAAGTCTCTTTTTCCTTGAAGCAAGGGTTAGACTAGTGATTGTCTCTTTTTTTTTAAATGCGCTCCTCCAGATCGTCCAGTCATGTAACATATTTTCCTGAAGGTTCCATGCCTTCAGGTCGTCCGCCAAAGTGTCGTTCCACGACTTCCGGGGTCGTCCTCTGCTGCGCTTGCCGGGGACTTCAAAGGTAGTTATTTTGTTCATCCAGTTGGCGCTGCCCTTGACGTGCCCAAACCAACGCAACCTCCTCGTTCTTAGCACATTTTCCAATGGCTGGATATTTAGTTTTTCGCACAAACTCGATGAACTGATATGATCTGCTGGTTTGACACCACAGATCCAACGTAGCATTGCGCGCTCGTTCCTCTGTAGCTTCTGTCAATCTATCCTCGTTTCGCAAGGCCCAGCACTCGCTACTGTACAGTAAAGTTGACCGCACACAAGTGTTGAACACTTTTCCGCGTGTCATGTGTGTGATAGCACGGTTTGTCAGTATTGGTAACAACTGGCGAAATTTCCCCCAAGCCACTCTTGCTCTCACAATGGCACTAAGCTTGCATCCACCACCAGCATCGATGGTATCATCGAGATAGCAGAATGCATCTACCACATCCAACAAATGGTTGTCGACCATAACGAATTTTGATGAAAGGTTCTCATTTGCCTGAAAGCAGTTCATTTCGCCTTCTTGGTCTTATATTTACCAGCGACCTCTCATGGCGATCTTATATTGAGAATATAGCTAAATCAACTGCCAACTTGCGTGAAGGTTGGTTCTCTTTTACGAGAAATGAATTACCTCACTCCTGAATGCGTCCTTTACCTATACAAATCATCAATTCGTCCATGCATGGAATACAGTTGCCACATATGGGCAGGTGCACCAAAAAATTGCCCGAATTTGTTAGACCGTGTTCAACGACGTGTTTGCAATGCAATTGGCGAAAACCTTTCTTTGAAATTGAAGTTTTTTTATGGTCGTTGTTAAAGCGAACTATCATCTCTTACACCTTCTCTCAAAATTTTTCTCTGTTCAACTAGGTTGTCTTCTTTGTCTCACCAATGGACTGTTTGTGCTCCAAATTGTTGTAGGGATTTTTATAAAAACAGTTTTTTCCGCGAACGTCCAGACTTTGTAACTCCCTTCCATCTACATGCTTTCCTTTTGAATTTAACCTTCAACTGTTCAAATCTAATGTTCATCGCTACCTTAAATCTGCTTAATTTCTCCTGTAGCTCTTTACTCGCAAGTGGCCTTTTAGGCCTTGTTTTGAGCAATCTTCAATAAAAAAAATAAAATAAAAAATAACATGTTCATGGGTTCGGCCATCAATCGGACGGGCAGTGCCTAGGCATCTGCTGCATCTGTAGTTGGGATCAAATGTAACTTTGGGACGTCCACTGCATTTCTTATGGACCCAGTGTTTACAACCGTAGCAAAACATAGAATTGCTTCCGACATCAGTTCTACACACCGCACATGGGAATTTGCCAGAGTCTGTTAATGTGTTCAGGTTCGAGCCGCTGATCATGATTTTTGTCTTCTTGAGATTGACTCTCAGCCCTTTGCTTTCTATATTTGATTTCCATAGTGTTAGTTTGTTGCACAGTTCTTCTTCTGACTCAGCTACGATCACTAGGTCGTCAGCATAAAACAGTTCCCATGGACAGCCAGTTCTGAATTCACAAGAGAGGGCTTCAAGGACAATTATGAAGGGACTTAGAACTGAACCTTGATGTACTCCAACATTGACAGTGAAGTTATCACTGAATGAGTTGTCAACACGAACACTACTTCTTGCGTTTGCATACATCGTCTGCACAAGTTGGACAATCTATTCTTCGAGACCCAACTTCCTCATCGCCCACCAGATAACCAGCCTGGGAACGCGGTCGAAAGCCTTTTCCAAATCAACGAAAGCGAAGTACAGTTTCTTGTTCTTGCGCAGAAATTTTTCCTGCAACTGGCGTGTTATAAAGATGGCATCGGTTGTACCTCGCCCAGGCGTGAAGCCAAACTGCATTTCATCGATTTGAATACGGTTTCTGATTATTTTCTCAGTTACCCGTTCCAAGATCTTCATGGCATGGTCAAGAAGTTTCAGGCCACGGAAGTTGCCTCTGTCTAATGCGTCACCTTTACCTTTGAAGAGGTTGATGATGTAACTCTCTTCCCAGACTTTTGAAATTTTTCCATACTTGATGATTGAGTTGATGAAACGAGTTATGTGCTCAAAACAGATATCTCCCGCTGCAGCCAATATTTCACCTACAATTCCGGATGGTCCAGGTGCTTTTCCAAGTTTCATCTTTATTGCGCTTCTGCAACCATGTGTGCAGTAATGTAGACTGAAGCACCAGAAACTGGATCGGCCTCTGACAAACTATTAGGATCCCAAGGGAAGTCTTCGTTTAGCAGCCTGTTATAGTGTTGCCACCAAGTCTTCTGTTTTGACTCTGTATCAAGACAAAGATTACCATCATCGTCATTGATACTGCTTTCTCCAACAACGTCCTGATTACAGCGCTTCATTTGCTTGGCAACCTTGTAAATGTTTTTGCTGCGCCCGTTTACCTTGGCAAATGCAGTTTCTTCTGCCATTTTCTTTGCGGTGTAGACAGCACCCTTTGCAACTCTCTTAGCTTGTAAGTAAGCTTCTTTACTGCCTCCTTTTTTCCAAACCTTCCAGAGGCGGCGTTTCTCGGCTACTGCCTTACTCACACCGTCGTCCCACCACCAACTTTCTCTCTTCCGTGTCTTCTTTGTCCAACCACAAACATCGCCTGTTGCTTTTAGGAGTTTTACTGTAAGGTGTTTCCAAATCTCTTCGGTATCATCATGCTTCGTGTTGACATCGGTGTCTATCAGTTTTGATGTAATTTCTCGATACGTTGCTTGAACAGCAAGGTTGCACAACCTCCAGGTGCGTCTCTTGGGAACGAACGCTGGAGGACGCGGCTTCCGAAACTTGAGCTCAAGATCGCATACCAATAGCTTATGTTGAGAAGCACACTCCTCACCCGGGATGACTTTGGTGTCCTTCACAGATTTCAGCTCCCTCCGTCTGACCAGGATGTAATCAATCTGAGTCGTGTTCTCCCCAGACTGAAATGTGACTAGATGACTGTCACGTTTCTGAAAGTATGAATTAGCGATTTCTAGGTCGAAGGATATTGCAAATTCAAGTATTCGTTCACCAGCAGTGTTGCGCTCACCAAAACCGAAACCACCATGAATACCTTCATAGCCAACAGCAAGACAACCGATGTGCCCGTTCCAATCTCCACAGGGAAGAAGGAATTCTTGGTCTTTTACTTTGGACATGGCACTCTGAAGATCTTCATAGAAATGATCCTTGGTTGCCTGATCTAAACCGACTTGTGGTGCATACACTGAGACAACTGTCAGGATTGTGTCACCCACTAGGAGTTTGAGTAACATGATACGATCAGATATTCGAACAACATCAAACACTTTCTCAACCCACTTCTCAGCGAGGAGTATACCGACACCTCCAGTATCACAATCGTTTCCTACCCAGAAGAACTTGTACTTGTCGTCTTTACCAGTGATGTATCGCGCAGATGAACCTCTTCAACGCACTTCTTGCACGCAGCATAGGTCTATACCTCTTCTTGAAATCGTCTCGACAACCTCAGAGGACCTACCTCTCATGGTGCCCACATTGAGTGTGGCCACCCTAAACGACTTTTGTGGGATTTTGCTTGATAAAGATCTGGTCAGCCCACAATTCCTGACCTTACCTATACCCTTACCTTCGTATAACTAAATGTCAACATCTGAGAGTTTTTATCAACCATCAATATCTAAAGTATATTGCTCATGTTTGTCGTCGTCCCAATACTAACCTGACTAAATTAAGCCTCTTTATAATACCAAAAGCTAGCTATTATCGAGATCCCTGGCTCAATATTTCTAAACTTTTAAGGGGCATTAGCATACAGCAAGCCAAGCGAGAAACGCAATCGAAGTCTGGTTTCTTCAGACTCCTCAATACAAATTATACATGTGAGAAGCTCTGACTCATTAAAGCTGGATGCTTACAATTGAGTACATATATACATACATACAAACATACCTCTGACAACACCTTCAACAAAGTTTCCAGTCTTGTCTTTCTGAATTTTGCTGTAGACAACCATAATTAGCGTGAAGCAGTTTTTACAGCTGGATGCCCTTCCTAACGCAAACCTGTACAGGGGACTGAGTGTTTTTCCTGAGACACCATCTCAACAGCAACAACTTGCCGGAATATTCACACAGACGCAGAGGTTGTTCTGACCAGGGAGCCGACAGATACCGCACAGACGCTTCTGGATTTGGGGGGGTTGTGGACGCCAAGAGTGCCAACAAGAGAACGGTTATTTGATAAAGCGCCGAACACTCGCCTTTTTGCCATAGCCCCTGTTTGCGTTACCCGGTGGTTACTACGAGGAAGTAGAGGTTGACTTGCGAGTAGAAGCTATATTTTACGCTAGGCATTGTGCCCTTTTAAGACACTACCCACTCACCTGAAACCACTGTAAATCGGGGAATTAAAAGTCTAGACATTATTTCTTTATCACTGAGTTTCAAACTTAAGAATAAACAAAACAAATTTTAAAAATGTTCGACATTAGTTCCATCCATTATATGCAGGTTCTGTGCTTCCGAGGGAGTTCTCCAAATTTAGTATTTAGTATGTATTCACACCTATATCTGTTAGGCGATGAGATTCAATGTTCTTGTTTTGTTCTACTACTACATCTTTGTTTTTGTTGAACGACTCTATCTCTATGGTTTTATAAATAATCCAAAACTCTTCAACAGTGGCTACGGAGCGCCCGTAGGGGGAAGGGGCAAACAAAGAACTGTAGTCGAAGGGGCGTTTTCCCCGCAAAATGCTGGCCTTCCCGGGTCACCCGGTGCCATGGACCCTGCAACAAAAACTGGGATAGAGATTGCTAAATAAATGTTGACTGCCGTAATACGCGCGAACAAAGAAGTGATAACTGATGTGAGTTGTCAAGAGACCAACCCGTGCAACAGACACTACGAAGACTTTAATCGATGTCATTCCAACTACAAATACAGCAAACCTTACTGACGTGAAAGTCATTGTCACAGCAATTATTGACCATGACACTTTTGGTTGTAAAAGAGAAACAAGAAGATATCGAAGTCATTCGAAACAATCAAATATGATGGTTTTACAGATCTGCGTAACGATCTAAAAGCCTCTATTAAACTGCTGCAAATCTAAAAAACATCAAGGAAAAACCTCAAGGGAACTTCAACCACTAAACTTACCCTTATAAGTGGGGGAGGGGCAAACCAAGAACTCAAGAGAACTTCGACCACTAAGCACTTATCATTACAAAGAAGGGTAAAGGAAAGAAATCTTTCTGGCTTACCCAAGCTTTACAAAGAAAGTTGCAGTTAACTTTGACGTCTTTAAAAAGCAGAGAAATCCAGGGGCGGATACAGATATTTTAGCGACTATATGAAGATTTCAAACAGCATACGTGTTTACTAAGGGCCGCCACCATGGTACTGAATGACCATGTTACTGAAAAAAAAAACGTTACATAGAAAATTTTGACCTTATGAAGTCATCATGTTCATAACGTCTGTATCCGCCCTTGAAATTGTGTTAACGTGCTCGTCAGAAAAGCCAAAAACCAACATAGATAACCCTACTCAAGGAATCGGCAAACAATCAAAACCGGTTCTGGATAACAATTAAAACCATTTTGCCGACAAAGAAATGATCAACCACGACGAAAACTATGTTTACCGATGGGTACTTGACAACCAAAGCACTAGTATCACATTTTTGCTCGCTTTTCAGTAACCCCCTTTCATTGTTGAAGTCCAAAAAGTAGGTTCACTGAAGAACATGCTCTGATCAATCCTAAAATCGATGAAATCTTGCACGCACTTCAGAGTACTTCAGAGTACTTCTTTCCCAGTACGGGTTTCGTTCTGGTCGTTCCACTGCTGATGTTTTGACAGTTATAACTGAACGTTTTTATCGTGCCCTTGATGTTTCCGGTGAAGCGCGAGCAGTTGCTCTTGACATCTCCAAGGCATTTGATAAAGTCTGGCATCTGGGTCTATTGCATAAACTCAAAGCATATGGTTTAAAAGGTTCCTTTTTCAAAATTATCTGAGAAAAGAATCTTTTTTTTTTATCGATATATCAACCACAAACATGCATTTATGTCCGTACGAAAGTCACAAGATTCCACCTCATGTGTCAACTTTCATGGATACTTTACAATGCGTGATCACAAAATCAACACAAGAAACAACGGTTGTTTGGTTAAGCTACCAAAAATGGAAACAGAATTTGAAAAATTTCTGAGCTTTTCTTTATCTTTTTACCTCATTCAATAAATAAGTTAAAAATCTTTCTTTTAGTATTTAAGTTTTTACATTTTATCTTTTTTACCACTAATATAAAAATAACATTATTATTTTTCCAACAGGACGCACATTGATAACAGTATGTGTTATTGTTGAATTTTTTCCTGTATAAATATTCGTTTATAAAAAAAATGCATATAAATAAATAAGGCTGATCTTCGGTTCCCGTAAACTTTGCTTCCTTTGAGAACTGATAACTTTTTTTTCAATCTGCTTGATGTAATCAGAGTTGCTGTCAAACTTAGTCCTCTCACGTTTATAGTAGTTTTTCTTTCAGATGTTTTAGCCTGTTGTTGACGTTTGCTACTTGCTATGTTCTTGTTCCGGTCAAAGTTTGTTATTAATAATTGACTTCAATTTAAATTGTTTATTCACCATATAATTAAAAATACACAAATATATGGTTGGTGTCACTCAATAGCATAAAAGCTGAACAATGTAGTGACACCACAGTAGAAATAGACGTAAAAATATCTAGAAAATATATGTATATATACAGTTGACTCTCTCTAATTCGAATCCCAAAGGGAAAAAAATTTGTTCCAATTATAGAGAGATTCGAATAGTAGAAAGTCTCTCTTATTCGAATTTTCAGGTTTAAAGGGTGAAAATTCGAATTAAAGAGAGAAATCGGAATTTTTGAAAAATTGAGAAAAATCATAAAGGTGAAAAATAAAAAAGAATGATCAAGTTTTCTTTTATTCTTTTTTTTTTCTTTTCCTAAGTTTCATGATTATACATGCACAAAGTGCCACTAATTGCTGAAAAAGTGTTCAATTTTTATTTTATCTCCTTGCGGTTAGGTCAATCATTCTTCTCATATTTCAATAATAGCTAGCGTTGCTAAGTCTTCATTATTCAGTGAAATGTTTAAAACATAAAGCTGTAAGAATAAACTTTCTTAAAATTCAAAAATTAACTCCTCTACATGCTTGTTTTTCATTGAGTTTTTTCCTTGCTTACTTCCTTCCCTTATTTTCAACTTAAACATCGACTACTATTCTGTTGTTTTTTCTGTCTATCCTCCAATTAATCTCCAATTTTATTTCGTTGAAGGAAGGAAAGGAGAAAAAACTACAAAACCTTGAAAAGCAGTGATGGTTTATGTTTGTCAAAATGTTTCGAAGGATTACTTAAAAAAACAAACAGTGGGTGCGGGGGGTTTCTTCTCTGTACGTTATAGAAGAGAAGCAAACATTTGCTCCCTTGATTCAAGATCTGTTTAAGTAAGGCGTAAATACTGCTGCTGTTGTTATGTGGGTGTGAAACGGGTAAGGCTAAGGATGCGAAGTGTTTGTTTGCATTTAATCCTTTCTAAAACAATATCAGATGTAAAGATTCACATTTTATTTAATGAATGTTACGTTAAACAAAACAAAAATAGTTTCAACTACACAATGATGAAGCTATGGGTATGTGTTGTGTAGGTCTATATAAAAAAGTCTGTTCTCCAGTCAACTTTTCTTTTCTCGTGTTCGGAGACCAAAAGAAGACGAAGAAAACAAAATTGACCACACTCAGCACTCACAGTCCAAATTAGAGAACGGAAGTGTAAATTTTTAAATTCTTAAGTTTTAAAAGGTTTGAATGTGTGATTCCTTTATACGTTTATGTTTTTAATAATACATCACGCTTTACACTCATTAGTTCGGCTGCCTTCGACAAATATCGTGTGCAATTTGCGTGTAAGCCTGTTTTTGACATTTGCTAGCTTTAATTTCAGCTAAGTAGCACTTTAAAGAGTAAAAATAAAAGGAAATATCGCCTCACAGTATCCATAACAGCTAGGCAAAAAGATCTGTCGAATTGTTGACGTGTTTGCAAAAAGAATTTATTTTTTCGCCCGTGTTACTTAGTGTCACAAACACTCTAACCTTTGTTTACACGTTGGCATGGTTCGTATATATGTTAGTGCAATATGACGATTTGTACGTACAATATCACGAAGACCGGATAACTCGAACTCGCGTTAACTCGAATTGCATTGCAATCCCTTCCCTTATACTTTCTCATAAAGATAACTGGAACCATTGTTTACATACATATACGTGTAATATACACCAGTTTTTGTAAAGCAGTAAAATGTATATACACCACTCTATAAAGACGTTCAGTGGTTTCTCTCTGCTTAACATTTTACGATTCCAAGCAATAAAGCAGTTACACCATATCATGGCACCAGCAAAACTTGTAAATGAGGACCAAACAAAAAGACAAAACAAGGTTATAACAGAGTTAACAAATTAGCTAACAAATATCCTGGATTCTAAAGAAGGATAGTAGTTGGGTGAAAGTGTATAACGCATTTCTTGTAGGTGAGGTTTTGGAGAAGAACGCTTTATTAAAATGGGAAGTTAATAGGTAGGTTAACAGGTTGTCAAGGTTATTTTTTCTCCAAATCTCCGAATCATGAAATCACAAAAAAATTGTTTTTCTTCTGTCCACTTACAGTGAGTTATACATGTAAATAGTTCGTTATGTATTTGTTTCAAATCAGAAAAGAATTCTTGTCTCTTTATTTTTAAGAAAGTTTGTAATTTTGTTCTGCGAAAAAAAGTTGCTAACTGACTGTCAGGGCTGAGGATTGCTAAGCAAGTTGCTTAATTTTTTGGCTAATTTGAGGGCTGAAGCCTTAGCAACCGGGTTGCTTATAAAGAAAATATTGTGTACCTTTTAAAATTCTAATACAAACCATGAAATCAAAATTAATTACTTTACATTTAAATGGCGGCGGAAATGAAAAAGATTCGGGGGGCGTATATTGTCAATATTGCTTTTATTCACTAGAAAAACAACTTATCGGTGCCTTTTCGTACGTACAATCTGTCAATGATTTTAATTTTGAAAAGAACTCTCCCCAGGCTCTTGGCGGTAGGTTCTCAGCAAGAAATTCCCAGTAGCTAGCGATGCGAAACATTCCTGACGAAATTCTCTCTTCCTCAGAGCAGCGGAAACGTGTTGAAAAACAAACAAACGGCGAGTGTGTACCCTGACAACGTTATCTGAGTCAATATTTACCGAGTCACCCTAAGCTATTTAAAGGTCAACTTCGAAAATAAATTTGGGCGGATATTCAGCAGCAGAATGACGGTCGCAATATTCAACGTTTTAGAGGTGAGGTGGCTTTCTGATTAATTATCTACTTGCTTGTTTTCTTTGACTATTTTTTTTATGACTTCGTTCAAGATGGTAGAGTTGCCGTTTCTTTGGTAAAACGTGCCTGATAAAAAAGAAGCAAATTTGGTTTGATGATCTGTCAAGTTTTGATTTCTGTAAAAAATAAGATGGTTCAATAACTGAAATATAAACAATTAAAAAAAAAAAGAAAATTATTATTTATATAAGTTTCGAAACAAGTTATTATTTTGTTCATTGATTTTGCGGGTTTTTTAAGGTAGTACCCTACTAGATTTGCTAAAACATTTAATCTTAAAATATTACTATTATTATTATTATTATTTATTTTTTCTTGAAAAATTTTTTTGAGATATTAACATACATGTCAAAATATTTATTTATATATTTATTTATTTATATTTTGGAAAAAAATTTAAAGAATTAATTATGCGCATAATTAATAACCCCATACCGTTGCAATTTTCTGCGGTATATAAATGCTCAAATTTTGACAGTACCTATTGTCCATGCTGACAGGTTGAGAGTCCTAAAGAACAGTTTGTTTATTTCCACTTGTTATTGAAAACCGCTCAAATATGGCTGCTGTGTTTTCAATTTATAATCCAGTGAAATGAGAACAATTTAGAACGCCCGCGCATTGGAGGTGGGAAGGGGTGGAAAGTCAAAGGAAACTCAGGAAACTAAAAAAAGGAAACAGGGACTAAATTTTTTTTCACCATGGTGTGGAAAAATGCTTATATCTTAGATTGGGTTTAATTTGGAGAGGAAAAAATATCAGAATCGGAATTTATGATAAATTTTGAAGAAAAACATGTAGGTTGGAATTACAATTAAAATTTTGGATTTTTTTTAGCGAAATCTAGTAGAGAACCACCACCTTAAAAAAATTGTTGTTGGGCCAACAATTTTTCATTTTAGACGTTTCAAATCATCTATAAAGAAATCAGTTTGAATATAAATTTTATGCATAAAAACATTAAGTTGAAGGGAAATTTGCATATTATTAATGGGCTACTAAAGTTATAATTCTTTATATTTTTTTAGGTTCTCCTCTTACTCGCAAGCGTTATTTCGTATAAAATCCCGTTTTATTCCTACGAGTCAGCTAGTAAGTGTCGAGAAAAAATTACAGTTTTAGCAATGTTGTTGTAAAGAGCAAGACTAGACTAAAATGATTAACTGACAACATTTACAAAATCTTTTGAAAAGATTGTGGAAAAGTTGTCAAGTAAGAGACATGGATAAACGAGGTACGGATAATCGAGGAAGCGAACAGACATTTTTTATTTGTTGCTGTTTGAAAAATGTCGTAAAGTAAATGTCAAACAAATATTTAAGTGACGATTTTGAACATTGAAGAGCGAAGGTAAAACGAGTGAAAACAAAAAGATCGGATACCTTAAGAACACAACGCCAAATGTTAAATGTTTTTTATTAAGTATCGCACGATATGACATTTCGCATTTTTGACCGTTTAGCAATCAAATTTAATTAAAGTGCACTCATTCACTTATTTTTCGTCGTCTGTTACAGCCCTGTGTGTTGCTAATTGCCGAAATGGTGTATGTGCCAAAGGAGATTTAGCTAATGACACAAATCCAACATGGAATTGCAACTGCATGAATGGATATTTTGGAAAGGACTGTTCTGGTAAACTATTTCAATATAAAATGTGTACTATTTTTAATACTAAGTCAAGACTAGCTATAATGAACGAATTATGTTGGATTTCCCATAAAAAAGAACAATTATTGTGCTATAAGTAAATAGTTTAGACTTCCTAGTTGACTTGATATATTTTATGTACCTATCATATATATATATTATCTCTTTAGAACATCCATGTGACAAAAATCCATGTAAGAATGCAGGAGAGTGCTTACCAGATGACGTTGATGGCAGATATACTAAAGCAAGTTTGTTTGGAATGGCGTACTTACATGCCCTTATTTATCAGCTTACTGCGTCAACTTATCGCAACAATATCGTGCTGGGGTACAAATGTTTGTGTCCTCCAGGATATCCAGGGGAGCATTGCGAAGGTAACGTTTCTTGATTCCAAAGAAGATTACATTTAAAATTAAAGTCATTATATAACTTACTAATGCAACGAAAGTGTCGAAACATGCTTGTTCAACATTTATCTTATTGGTTTGGATTTTCCCAAACTCAATCCAAAATCAATTCAATGTTCTTTCGGAAAATTATCACCATTTTTTTCCATATTGGTTGGAATACGGTCTAATGGATAATGTTTTAGAAGGATTAATTTAACTCAATTTATAAATTTTACATTTGAGTTTTCGTTTTTTGCCTTGCAAAGAATTGCAACTCAGTTGATAAAGATACAGTTTAGATAACATTAGTTATTTCCCGGTCCATTATTTATTGGCATAACAAAAACTTTCTTGGATGAGCCAAAACATAAACAATGTTTGGACTGCAAAATAATTCTTCTGGAGACTCAGTTGTTTCATGCAAAAACAAACTTCTGTTTGTGCGGATGTGGCCAACATTCTTAAAACTGTTTTTCCTTTCCTACATTAAGTAGTAGGTTTGTTTACTCAGATTTGTTTACCCTGCAGACAGAAGATTCTACATTAGAATTCTGTTTATTTGTCTACGAATTATCAGCCAAGGGAACTAAAAAAATTACTGACGTAAATTTGATTTGTTAACCGTTCCTAAATATTCTTAAAAATTGCATTTTCACTAAACTAAATATTTTCACTAGTGATTTTCAATGACAGTGTATTTACTGTGGCATTTAATCAATTCAGAGTTATAAATTCAATAAAATTATAAAGTTGTTCCCATGAATTCAATTTGAAAAATCAGAAAGTTTTACCCTCTGTTTAAAATAAATAACAAAGAATTCCATTCGCGAACCCCCTTCTAAATCATTTATTCCCGTTCAGATCTTGTTAAACTTAAATTTTTTTGACAAAATATTGTTTGTTTCAGTTTTTTCTATATATTAGTGATACAGGGGTTGACCTGAAAGTAGCTTGAACCTTTCACCGAGCTGCACCTGCAGAATAATAGACATCAGCCTCTAGGCTGGCCTTCTCCATTTTATTAGTGTCATCTGATTCTGGTCCATGGAGACATTCAGGTCACTGCCACATGGGTTGCATTTTATACGTCAGGGCATTAAATGTTTTGCAATCGCGTATCTACAACATCTGAGAAACGGTTTTTATCCCTCTCCTGGATTTTATCTTGCCTTTCACCGGAATAATAATACAGTGGACTTTCTCTATCTTGAACTCGCAAGGAGCCAACAGATTTGTTCGAGATAGTGAAAGTTTGAGAGAGAAAATAACCGTAAAAATCAATTTTTTATTAATAAAGCAAGAGAAACAATAAGGTTTATTAGGGATGTATTAGACTTCAAGTTTAAATGCTCAGAAGACTTTTTTGTTGATAAACTTTAAAACATTATATATAAAGTTAGACAGGTGTTAAAAAAATCTAGAGATTCCAACATTTTTGCTCTATTTGCCGTGTAAATGAGGAGAGAGACGTTTGAGATAAAGAGATAAAAAATAGCTTAGAGAGTACACAAATGTCCAAGGGACCGAGCTTTTTGTTCGAAATAGAGAGAAGTTCGAGATAGAGAGAGTATACTGTATTTTTATTTTTTTAGTTTTTAAAATTTTATTAAAATTATTTCCGTTGGCATTTTTTGCCGTGGCAAACATACTAGTACAAAGATACGTCAATATTTAGAAATACGACACCATTTTTAATCTCGTAGAACGCTCCATGTGATTGAATTACTAAAAATTCATACAAATGTATAACACAGATAAATGATTTGAAAACAACAACATTTTAAAAATATTTTTAGTCTCATATCCATTAATTGTCAAGATAAAGTTGCTACATAAATTCCAAATTTAAGTGGAAAATAAAGTCATTAGAAAGTAATAATTATCGTTAGTCAAGTAGTGTCATCAAACTTTCTTTTTTATTATGCATTGTTAATTTTAGTATAATTTTTAATTCATCGTTGATTTTAGTGAGATCGGTTTGCAAAGACAATCATGTTGGTGAGACATTTTTTCGTTCTTTGACCTTATTAATGAAACCTAGTGTCGTCTAACATTGCTATTATGCAATGCAGCCTCTGTCTGGATGTACTGCAAACATTAAACTATGGTCAATATTTACTATGTGAAATAAAAATAAAAATTCAAATTCTTTTCCATAAATTGAGAAAAAAATCTTTGAAAGAAAGAAGATAACGAGGACTGTTTAGAAGAACCCTGGAAACTTCATATTTTTTGTTTATTGAATACTCTGCTGTTTAGGTAGTACTGATGATGTTGATGTGGTCACATGTTCTGGTGTTGGTAAATGCCAAGAGTTTAATGGAGTTGCAACGTGCCAGTGCAACGAAGATCATGAAGGTCCAAGGTGTCGAAGTATGTGCAGTTGAAACTTGAAACCCTGAAATTGAAATTGTAAAAACCCCGCATAACTCTATTTAAAAAGTTATTTATAAAATTTATTTATATATTAGAAATCTTTAATATCTATTATGTTTATTTATGTATATTATTATTAACATTTATTTATTTATGTATATTATTATTAATATTTATTTATTTATGTATATTATTATTAATATTTATTTATTTATATTCTTCTGGGGCCAATAATCGTGTTCTGCATCAGATAGCATTTCTGCTGTTTTTAGAATATTCGCCGTGTTCACCCAGCCCTTGCCACAACGGCTTCATGTGTCTGCCGTTGTATGGTACAGTCAGCAAGTTTACTCAATACTTCACATGCGCCTGTCAAGGAAACAAGCCACTATGTGATGATTGTAAGATTGCTATTTCATATATGGGTTTACACGTTGGTTTGCTGCTAAAGTAATGGAATTGATTTGCCCTTTGTTGTAATCACTCACTAAAATTGCTTGTTTTATTGCATGTTATTTTTTTTGTTTCCATAACTCTCTGTTAGTAAAACAGGTTATCCGTTGTCATAGTTTCTAGGTTTTCCATTCTGTTGTAACAATAAATTGTTGAATAAGGAAAACTTTGAAAAATAGTGAAACAAAAATCATTGACAGCTACAACCATTGCATTGCATTCAAGCCGTCTCATACCAATGAATGAGCGGAACAACAACTAGGGAAATGTAGATCAATGGAAAAATTATTGTCAGCAACTTTTTCATTACAAAATTCTGTTCCAGACGACATTGACGAATGTACAAATGGAGTGGCCTCACAAACCAACGCAAAATGCAAGAACGTTGTTGGAGCATTCAAGTATGTGTGTAAGCAAGGATACGAGAGAAATGGGGAAAATTGCACGGATATTGATGAGTGTGCGACAGGTGCACATCGGTGCAATTCTGCGGTTCAGTGCATCAACACTGTAGGCTCGTATATATGTGGTTGCAAGTACGGCTACGTAGGGGATGGCGATATGTGTGAAGATATAAATGAATGCGAACAAAGTATGTAACATTGTTTTGTTTGTGAGGCCATTGATTTCTTCTTCAATCTCTCAGTTGATCATCTAAAATGAAATTAATACAAGTGTGGGTATGAGGGAGATCTTTTGTTCTTGCTTTGTTGCCTACCGGAAGGCATACTCCATGTATTTGTTGGTTAACATTTTGAAGAATTTTGATTATTGTTTAGACGGTCACGATTGCCATCAATCTGCCGTATGCGTCAATACGCCCGGTTCATTTAACTGCGAATGTAGAGTTGGTTTCAAAGGTGATGGTCGCACTTGTGGAAACGTAAACGAATGTGCTAGAGATGCATTTCCGTGTAGTGTGAATGCGGCGTGTGAGGACACTGATGGATCGTTTCATTGTGTTTGCAACGACGGGTTTAGTGGCAACGGGAAACATTGCGTAGACGTTGACGAATGTTCATCAGTGGACATATGTTCAGCGCATGCAACGTGTATCAATGAAGAAGGTTCTTATACCTGTAAGTGTGACCGTGGGTACATTGCTGATGGGGAAGATTGCATTGAAATCAATGAATGTGACCAAACGCACCTTAATTATTGTGACAAAAATGCGCATTGTTCAAACACAGACGGCTCTTATTTGTGCAAATGTAAGCAAGGTTTCCATGGCGACGGGCTCAATTGTACTGATGTCGATGAGTGCAGGGCGAATAAGTGTCATGTGAACGCACAATGCACAAACAGCGAAGGTTCGTATGCTTGTAGTTGTCAAGATGGTTACTATGGTGATGGTGTTAACTGTACTGATGTTAACGAATGCATGGACAGTCCATGTGATGTCAGTGCATCTTGTAACAATACCGTGGGATCATTTAGCTGCCAGTGTAACCATGGTTATACGGGCAATGGCTCTGTGTGCCAGGACACGAATGAGTGCAAAGAGGGTGTGATCAAATGCCCCGAAAACTCTGAGTGTGTAAACAAAGAGGGCGGGTACAAGTGCATGTGCCAGCCGGGTTATGAGAAGAACACCACCTCGCAGATCTGCTTTGATATTGACGAGTGCCGTTTGGAGTTGGATGAATGTTATGAGAAAGCTGTGTGCATGAACACTGTTGGTTCTTACACATGCAAGTGCCAGAAGGGACTGAAGATGGCGGATGACGATACATGTGTGGACATTGATGAATGCTCGAACAACAGCGCCTGTGATGTTCATGCGAAATGCACGAATTTCTACACTGGTTATTCGTGTGAATGCAAAGTTGGATATATTGGTGAGTATCTTACATCGACCTGTTGCTGGAGCGCCCCGTAGTTTCAAGTCACCATGATTGTGAGTTTAAATGCCCTTGGCATACTAGAGAGTAATCACTTTGTAATGTGATAATGCCTCAATTAGACCCAATAATCTCTCACCAACAATAAAAGGTTCAGATGGTAAAAGCGTTTGGTTCTTAACCCCAAGGTTCTGGGTTTGAGACCATGCTACAACAAAGTTGTTTAGTGAGCGGTTATAAAAAAAATGCATATTGAAGCTTTCTATTTTTCGCGTAATTTAGTGGCAGGAATAAGGCTCTATCTCTAACTTGTAGAGGACATTAGTTTCAGATAATAAATGGTTCTAAAATGGCTTTTTCTGTGTAAAAACATTAAATTATTGGTAAACTAAAACACTTTAGTTTATTTTCTAAATGAGAGAACACATATTGATAGCAGTGTTTATTTTTATATATTATAAACTACTGAAATGTATTATCCTCTATAAAGATTGAAATAATAATAATTACCTCTTTCCGTTATGTTGAAACAATTGTTGTTTCAGGCAATGGTTTCTAGTGTTTTGTTGTTTCAGGCAATGGTTTTGAGTGTTTTGTTGTTTCAGGCAATGGTTTCGAGTGTTTTGACAAGAACGAGTGCATTGATAGTAAGCCTCGTTGTTCGATTCACGCCAACTGCACCAATCAGATCGGTTCGTTCAACTGCACGTGCAAGGATGGCTTCTTGGGAGACGGTTTCAAATGCGAAGACATTGATGAATGTCTGGACGAGAGCACTTGCGGAAGCAGTTACCAGTGCGTGAATATGCTTGGCTCACATCTCTGTGCTCCAGGAGGTAGGTCATCTTCTCCATCTTCATATATTAAGTTAGGTTAATTAGTGAGATTGTGGATTACATTAAACAACCGCCTGCAATTGCTATAACCCGGCATTTTTAACTCAAAATCCAATTTCAAACTACTGGACAAAAGTCAACGAACAATTACAAACGTTGTATATATATATATATATATATCTGATAATTATTAAAAATGTTATTCTTGATTAATTATTGTTCAAATCAGCCATCTAATTTGACATCTTTATATCCAGAGAACATGGCTTTTGCATTCTACTTTGTGAAGAAAACATCTCCAAGGGACGTCCCCTACATTACCGGTCTCTCTAACCCCCGAACTTCCGGTTTAACTGTTTGTCTGTGGTTCCAACTTTCCCAGCTGCCTGCACCCCACCCGCGCAGTTTGTTCCAGTACATGACCGAAGACATCACTGAAGCATTCAATGTTTGGTTGCACGCTTCACCCACACACAAGTTAAACGTACGTATCGGTGGCTCGCCTGCCATTGACGTTCCGTTCAAGCTGGAGTTGGAAGTGTGGACGCATCTGTGCTTGAACTGGCATAATGGTACGTCTAATAGAGGACCACGTGTAGCAACAGAGATTAAATTATCATCCGCCATTTTCCAAAAATTATTTCAAACATATTGGATTTTTCAACAGCTTAAATTGGTATTGATCAGTGGAAGATGAAGCAAGGGAAACCACTGCAGCTACATTCCAGAAGCTATATACACATATATATATAGTATATACAGTAGAATCCCGATAACTCGAACCCCCGTTAACTCGAACTGTTTTTCCATTCCCCTTTCTTAATAGTTTCTCATAAAAACTCCCGATAACTCGAACATTCGTTAAGTCTAACTCGCGTTAACTCGAACTGTTTTTCCATTCCCCTTTCTTAATAGTTTCTCATAAAAACTCCCGATAACTCGAACATTCGTTATTTCCAACTATTTTACTCGGTCCCTTAGGTGTTCCAGTTATCGGGATTATACTGTAGTAAATCTTTTGGAACTTTAGATAAACTGACGGTTTGGAGAAATGGTTTTCTGCACAACCCGGAAGAATCCTACACCACTGCTCTCATTAAATACGGAGGCTTCTTCCCCGCAAGCAGATCAAGCACCATGGTATTGGGGCAGTACGCGACAGGCTCCCACGTACCAACAAGTATCGAGGACTCGAAAAAGTAATCAATAGACCTTTGCAATTTGAATTTGTCGAGAAAAACGGATTTTCGTAATATGAGCTAGTTTTATAACAATTAAAAGCGTGAACACTCTGAAATACTCACGGAGTTTGTCGCAATGTTAAATGCTCTAAATGTGCGGGAAATTTCATATGTTACCCACGTGCCATCTTGTTTCAGCGCCTACCAAGGATGGGTCACTCATTTAATGTTCTGGAGTCGCAATCTTTCCTACAAAGAGATCAAGTTTGCAGCGCAAAAACTCCCGCCGTTAGACCACGTGGTAGTGGCCTGGAACGAGTGGAGGTATTCGCAGTTCAGGAATTCCGTGCGACTTCTGAACTTCGAACAAAACGTCATCTATCCAAGTCTGCTCTGATTGCTTTTAATGCCATGTTGTTTAGACTCGACCACTCATTTTTGAAGCTTTTAGCGATTTTTGCACGTTAGGAATTAGCATGTTGTAATGCTTTTTAGCTATAAAATTAGAAGATCTTTTTCCAGTTTTAAATTGATAGTTTTATAATTAAAGAAGAGTTTGTATCATTTAATTTCCTTAAAATATATATATTTTTATTTAGTTTTTTTAAGTAGATAGATTTTTTTTGTAAATTTAGTGTTAGTGAAAATAAAAATCTAAAAAACGATATTACTTATATTGCTGTTGGAAACAGGAAGAAAAGAACTGTCAATGGGTTTCCAAGAAGGAATATACAGGAGTCAAACCTTCATTGTCATCGACCTCTCATTTGCACTCGCCTTGGACAGTTTAGTTCCAGAAGCTGATCTAGCTTAAATTGTGATTCGAATATGGCTTCCCATGATAAGGTTCGATCATTCGAACAACATTCGAATATGGCTTCCCATGATAAGATTCGGTCATTCGAACAACATGAAGGGAATCTGCGCGAACTACTTTAAGCCGAAGATAGACTAGTAATGTACTTGAACTAATAATTTTTAACTAAAAATGACCTGAAACAATTCAATGCCGCTTGGAAGCTGATGCTTTGGTTTGTTCTTTTCTTGACCCGGGTACACAAATTCTTCAGTAACAAATGCGCCAATCCGATGTCAACTTCACACCCGTAGGTGGCTATACTGGGGTCAACTTCACACCCGTAGGTGGCTATACTGGGATCAACTTCACACCCGTAGGTGGCTATACTGGGGTCAACTTTACACCCGTAGGTGGCTATACTGGGGTCAACTTCACACCCGTAGGTGGCTATTCTGAGGTCAACTTCACACCCGTAAGTGGCTATACTGGGGTCAACTTCACACCCGTAGGTGGCTATACTGGGATCAACTTCACACCCGTAGGTGGCTATACTGAGATCAACTTCACACCCGTAGGTGGCTATACTGGGATCAACTTCACACCCGTAGGTGGCTATACTGGGATCAACTTTACACCCGTAGGTGGCTATTCTGGGGTCAACTTCACACCCGTAGGTGGCTATACTGGGATCAACTTCACACCCGTAGGTGGCTATACTGAGATCAACTTCACACCCGTAGGTGGCTATACTGGGGTCAACTTCACACCCGTAGGTGGCTATACTGGAATCAACTTCACACCCGTAGGTGGCTATACTGGAATCAACTTCACACCCGTAGGTGGCTATACTGGGGTCAACTTCACACCCGTAGGTGGCTATACTGGGATCAACTTCACACCCGTAAGTGGCTATACTGGGGTCAACTTCACACCCGTAGGTGGCTATACTGGAATCAACTTCACACTCGTAGGTGGCTATACTGGAATCAACTTCACACCCGTAGGTGGCTATACTGGGATCAACTTCACACCCGTAGGTGGCTATACTGGGATCAACTTTACACCCGTAGGTGGCTATTCTGGGGTCAACTTCACACCCGTAGGTGGCTATACTGGGATCAACTTCACACCCGTAGGTGGCTATACTGAGATCAACTTCACACCCGTAGGTGGCTATACTGGGGTCAACTTCACACCCGTAGGTGGCTATACTGGAATCAACTTCACACCCGTAGGTGGCTATACTGGAATCAACTTCACACCCGTAGGTGGCTATACTGGGGTCAACTTCACACCCGTAGGTGGCTATACTGGGATCAACTTCACACCTGTAGGTGGCTATACTGGGATCAACTTCACACCCGTAGGTGGCTATACTGGGGTCAACTTCACACCCGTAGGTGGCTATACTGGAATCAACTTCACACTCGTAGGTGGCTATACTGGAATCAACTTCACACCCGTAGGTGGCTATACTGGGAAAATACAACTTTGGAGAATACGCAGTTTAGTACTTTTGTTCTGGCATGCAATTTCGCGCTGCCATACCCATGGCTCTGAAGCGTTGTCTGAATTCTTTGCTGTCATTTCCGTGTTTGATTACATTTACAGAGATGTCTAGCGTCCGTGGCGAAATTTTCATATTTTTGTTTTGCTAGCGTGTATTTAAAGTCCATATCTGCAGCCACATTGCTGCTGTCAAACCCTCTCTAGTTGCTGGTATGACCACTAATAATTATGGGTCGGTCCATCCAGACCTTTAACATTATATTGCTTGCATGGCAGATTAACAGGGTGGTTTTTCGGTATAAAAACCGCTTTGCACCAGCCAGTTAGTCACGGTCTCGCGCTCCAGATTTAAATGCATAATTTGTAAATGTTGCCTTGCTTGCCTACAGCTGTTCCGCAAGGAATGACGTCACATCCGCTTCTTTGCAACAATTGTTTCGAAACGGGATATGGAATATCTGTGCTTTTCCAAGTACAAATAATTATGCACGAATGAATGCTTCCTACCTGTAAATGCTATCTTCAATATTACGCATTGTCTCCAAGCGAGCAGTAAATACTGTCTTCAATATCACGTATTGGCTCCAAGCGAGCCGGTCATTAGCATGTTTCCGTTTAAGAAATTATCTTTTCCCACGGGAAATACGTCTTCTCTTTAAATTGAATGCGACCATTATTCCATGCAGACGAAATCTCGACAAGAAGACGTGGAGAGATATCGGTAATTAGTTACACTTGCTTTTTCTAAGAAACAGTACTGACATTCGCAAAAGTAAGACACAACTGGGATCTAGCTATGATAGGAAACACGTTTAATTTCTCATTGGAAGGAAATCTTTTTGTCTTAATGTTTATATCGATGATACGCATGTTGCTTTTAATTTACCACCCCTCCTTTGTCTATATAATTTAAGATACAATAAAGAAAGTTATGAGGAAAGTAGGAAACTCAAGTTCACCTTTCGTCTTCTTGTATGTGTCGGTTCAATATTCAAGATTGTTTAATAGTTCGTCACTTGACTCGAATAACTGATAACCATAGTAACTATCGACAAATATGATTGGCTTATATGTTATTTTGAATTGATTTAAAAACAGTTTCTGTTTCAGCTAACTATGGGTTGGATGCAGATATTAGCAATAGTTGGAATGGTTACAGAAATGACTGTTGGACATTCACGGCATGATTACCGTTTGCAATGTGAGTATTCCAATCCCCTGGATTAAGAGCACTTATCAACTTAATCAGGGGGTAATGTTATATTCACTAGGGTTGTTACGTTCTTCTTCTCTCTGTAATGATCCATGTTTTTACAGGGAAGTTTCGATTACGTGATGATTTTCCTGAATATTGATTAGTTTAAAAACTAGTGAAATCAAACGAGTTTTCGGTTTCATAGTAGGGCTTCAAGTAACAATCATACTTCGGTTTCATAGTAGGGCTTCAAGTAACAATCATACTTAGGTTTCATAGTAGGGCTTCAAGTAACAATCATACTTAGGTTTCATAGTAGGGCTTCAAGTAACAATCATACTTAGGTTTCATAGTAGGGCTTCAAGTAACAATCATACTTAGGTTTCATAGTAGGGCTTCAAGTAACAATCATACTTAGGTTTCATAGTAGGGCTTCAAGTAACAATCATACTTAATTTTTTTAGCTTTATATATTTAATAACTTGTCCCATATAAAGCCCAATCAGAAACAAGAACAGTGTCCTGGTTTCTATCACTGAATGACCTGTTTTCTATAACCGTTAAAAACAACTATTAGATTAATAAACGCTCGAACCAGACATTAATTGCATACCATTTGTTTTAATGTTACCGGAGGAATTTGATTAAAATATTGATGTGACTGTTTTATGACAAATTATGATATTAGTTCAGTTTTTCGCACAAACACAAACGCAACAAACCCAGAAATCATAAATTAATCATCATTAATTAACATAAATCATCATTAATTAACATAAAATCATCATTAATTATCATAAATCATCATTAGTTAACATAAATTAAAGAGCATTTAATTATCATTTTATGGAACTTTCTTTGCGATTTACTTTAGACATTCTTTCGACAAATGTTATCTTTACTTAGGTGGGCGTTACGATAAAAGAAGATTGTTATGTTGCGACGGAGTGTTGAAACCGATCCTAGGTCATCACTCCTGTGGCATTAACAAATGTTACAACAGGTCAGTTCATTCATATCATGTATCAATCTTGACGTTTCTTTGTATATTACAGATTTCAGTTTTGTTTTAAAAATCTGAAAACAACGCTGCAAAGTTCTTTCTAGAACGATTTGCGAAAACGGCATGAATCATAAAAGTATGCCCAGGCATAGCTGGCATGGAAAGTGTGACCAAGGAGCTGATGACATGTTAAATCATTTCTTTTTACAATTTTTGGTAACTCAAATATAAACATGTCAATTCTTACGTTCACTGTTTTTTGCCATGTACACAGAAGCACGGAAAAATGCTGCAAAGGAAATGTGGTCAGTAGGCATGCCCAGGCGTGCTGTCACAAACCTGACAGTAATCTCTGTTGCCAAGGGAGACAGTTACGAAGGGACCACATTTGCTGCGATGGTGTTGCAAAGCTAAAATACACTTACTACAGATGTGGCCACACGTGCTACAACATGTTCAAGGAGATCTGCTGCAATGGTAACGTGAAAGGTATGGACACGAACGTTTTTTGCGGTCCTTGAGGAATATCGGTTTGTTATTTTCATGCGAAAGATTGTTTTTTAAAAATTTGTAATTTGCACTATATCGTCCATTTACTTTTTTTTACCATTTAGTTTTAGTAAAATTGTAAACAAAAGAATTTTCCATTTCTGGTTGGATTTATTGAAAACTTTTTTCTTTGTTTGTGGCAGAACCATCGTTTTACGTTAAAAAAGAATGTGAAAATATCTACCTACTGCATTAGGTTTTCTCGTTCCAGTTTTAGTCTCATCACACGTCATCATCATCACACGTCATCATCATCACACGTCATCATCATCACACGCCATCATCATCACACGTCATCATCATCACACGCCATCATCATCACACGCCATCATCATCACACGCCATCATCATCACACGTCATCATCATCACACGTCATCATCATCACACGCCATCATCATCACACGCCATTATCATCACACGCCATCATCATCACACGTCATCATCATCACACGTCATCATCATCACACGTCATCATCATCACACGTCATCATCATCACACGTCATCATCATCACACGTTATCATCATCACACGTCATAATCATCATCACACGTCATCATCATCACACGTCATCATCATCACACGCCATCATCATCACACGCCATCATCATCACACGTCATCATCATCACACGTCATCATCATCACACGCCATCATCATCACACGTCATCATCATCACACGTCTATTTTAATATTTAATATATCGTAATTAATTTTAAGGAACAACAATTCAAATAATTTGCAATGCAGTTATCTTCAAAAATTCAACCAATCAAATTGCGTCTGTTCAAACCAATCAAATCGCGATCTTAGTCATGAGTTCCATTCCAGTAATAATGACACAACTGAAATGTTCGCTATATCACAAAGTTGTACCTTGTCATGCGACAAATACTCTAGGAGCTCAGTTTAGACCCGTAGGCCCTAAGATGTACACTTGTTTTAACTTCTGATTCTGAAAGCCTATCATATAAGGGTTCAAAAAAATCTACATTTCCTTTTTGGTTCATGGTCAAAAATCCATAATGGCGGCCTAAAAGTTTTGAATAAGCAATTTCTCAGAAATATGCCAAATGACCCCCTCATTCGATCGGAAATTTTATACTGATCAAGAGAAAGATCACAAGCATGGTCTGAAAATCATGAGAGATATGACACCTAATGTGACCTATGGTTTTCAGTGTTTAAAACTACTAAATTCTCTAGGAAAATCTATACAACAGCTAATATAAACGTTAAGATAATTAAAATAAAGAAAAAGTATCATCAATAAGTTTTATTTGTTTTTGCAATCCTCCCCACTCCCACATTTGCAAAATTTACAACATGGTATCTCTTTTACACGACACGGACAAACATTCTTTCTTGCACATTTTACACATTTACATGGTCTTGGAAGTCAACTGGCAATACATCAACTGTTTCTGTAGTTGGCATCAAGTTTTCATCTTCAAGATGGTATCCATACTCCTCTGGATTTAGTTCGATTGATTGTTGGAAGGGTGAATATAAATTGCATTCGTATTCTCCATCGCTGATGCATAGGACGTGTTTTGTGGCTCAGAGTATTGAGGATTTTGTGAGTGATTATTTGCACATCCTTCAAATCTACAAGTTTTCAACATCAATCATTTTCAGGGTTTTTGAGGATTTTCGGGAGCTTGGGTTGTAACCCCAGGGGACTGCCTCATATCCCGAAGAAATAGGAGTTTTGAGCGTAGGAAACCTATACTTTTCCATACCATTATTATAACGTAATTCATTTATCAATATATTTTCCTTTACATCTGCTGAGCGCAATTACCTAGAAATTATCTACCAATTAAAATCCTTTTTACGGTAAACTACCGTTCATAATTATCTTCAATTGGAAGATTGTTTTGTGGCTCTCCATCTCTACTACTTAACTTTGCAAGCATCTACAATTAACTTCACATTTCTCTTTCCAATTACATTAAATACCTGGTTTCTATCAATCCTATTGAGCTTTGCAGTCGTTGAATATGTCTGAAATGTTTGACGTTTGCCCCGGCAATCACGAACGGATATGTGGTATCAAAATAGAGAAAGAAGGTATTGAATGCGATATCTGAGTTCTTTTCAGCATCAGTAATATCATTGAACGTTTTATCATCCAGTATTTCTGAACAACTGAATAAATTTGTTCAACCATGTTCAGTACTTGTATGTTTTCTGTTTCCTTGGTTATCCTTCGCATTTTGACATATAGCACACTTCTTCAAATCAAGATCTTTTTTCTTAATAACAGACAATCCTGGTGCCATGATAACGAGTGATACATTGATTTATTTTGAAATTATCATTGTTAGTAGTCGCTTCTAAAATAAAAAGCAAACAATTTTCCATAATCTCAACTCACCATTTCGTTTTTCGAAAAAAATTATTATGGCAAAGTATTTATCACATGAAAAGGTTAAGATCGTAAACAAAACAATTAGTAGAAAGAATAAGACCAAGTGGTCATAAGTAAACATCATTTTATAGCAAACAATAGTTGTTTACTCAACTATTTGTTGTTGTTGACTCAATTTAGTGAAAAACCGTAGTTCACATTAGGCGTCATATCTTTTGAAGACTTGATTTTCAGACCATGTTTGTGATCTTTTTCTTGATCAGTATAAGATTTCCGATCGAATGAGGGGTCATTTGGCATATTTCTGAGAAATTGCTTATTCAGCACTTTTAGGCCGTCATTATGGATTTTTGACCATGAACCAAAAAGGGAATGTAGATTTTTTTGAACCCTTATATGATAAGCTTTCAGAATCAGAAGTCAAAACAAGTGTACATCGAGGGCCTACGGGTCTAAACTGAGCACCCATAGTAAAAATACTATCAAAAGTGTATTGATGTATTGAACAAACCCATTTCTAAAATGCAATTTTGGTTCAAAAATACAAAATCAGGTACGCCATAATAAGCATATTTTGGAAAGATCTAGCAATTTTTCAGTAATTTTTAATGAACACATGGTCAAAAGATATATCGAAACTTTCATATAACGGTTATTTCAGAACTTTCACGTTCTGATGTTCTGATGTATAGCTTTTAAAAAACTTCTCGGGTGGGTAAAATGTATTTTGAAATAAAGACAGACCAGTGGTCCTCTATCAACAACAAGGTTAAATTATTTTACGATACAGCTACACTACGGTTTTAATTTTAAAGATACAGTATACATCCGCTAATTCGAACACGCAAAGGACCAAACATTTTATTCCAATTAAACGTAGTTAAGGTAAAATCGGGGTTTTTGTGAAAGACAATAGAAAATTGTTTTTTACTCTTTCACACATTTATTTTACATCAAAATAATCCATGGCTTGCTTCTTCTTTTCAGCAAAGTGCTGCGTGAATACACGTTTTATTTTATATAAGAAACCAGTTTATAAGAAACTCTAGTCACTTGAGCTCGCAAACCTAAGAAACTACTACAGTAAGCTCACTCTATTCTAAGAAACTTGTTAATAATCTTGTGAAATATTTTACTTTTTAAAGCAAAAGAAAAGAAAAAGCGCTATAAAACTAAAAGATAAGCAAAAATCATAAAAAGATATTCTGGTATATTAAGAAACCCTTAAGAAACTTTTCTAGTATATTTAGAGTAAATCTGTAAGAAACTGCCTAGAGACCCAAACGCTTAGTTCCTTATAAAAAAAAAACAACGTGTACAGCAAGTATTGAAATATATTGGAACTACGAGCATTAAAAGGTTAAGTTAAGTTCTATAGCTCAAGTTGATTACATCACATAAAATACTTTGTTATTCCTTTAACTCCGAAAGACGCGCATGATTGTAAATGTACCAAAGTTCGAATTAGCGAGCGTTTTTTGGTCAAGGAACTGAAAATATCGTTTGAATTAGCAAAATGTTTGAATTATCGGGGTTCGAATTAAGCAGCAGAAAACATGAAAGTTTCTTAACCCTATTCCTACCGGGCTCCTGAAGCCTTCTCCCGGGGTGGCGTTTAATGAGATATTTCAGTCAAAAATTCCCAAATCAAGCTAAAACGTTTTCTGTGAGAAGTTTAATCTATTCTCTGCTATATTTAATCAAAAACATAATTTAGCAACAAAATTTTGTACCTAATTTAAATACCTAATTGGAGCGGGTACTGCAGAATTTATGATTTTTTTTCAAAATGTAGTTTTAAAATGTCATCAGAACGTCCTATATATATGATGTGTATACATCTAGTTGTAACAGTCTTGTAATGTTATCCATGGTTTTTATTACTATAAGCAAACACTGTGAAGGAAAAATTCATTGAGTTTTACAAGCAAACTTAAAATCTGCTAAATTTCTCTAACTCTGCGCGCGGAGGACCATCATTAAGAAATTGATCAGCGTGGCTAAACCGCTTGGATTTTCTCTCTCAAATTTTCACATATTGCCCGCATAATAAAAATATTAAAAGTCACAAAATATGGGTGGACTGCAGACCGGGGTGGACTGCGTTTAACGCATCAAATATGGTGGATATACATATATTGGCCGGCGCTAAATTAGCGCCACCCCGGTATGTATAGGGTTAAGGCAAACACAAGGGACTTGAAATTTTGTTCGAAATAACGAAAGTTCGAATTAAGCAGCATTCGAATTAACGGATGTATACCACATGTCACCACGGATATATGGTTATCATAGGATGATATGTGGGCATATACACACGTTGTGATAATGAAGATATTGTTACGTCACGAATTTTATAATAAAATATAATAAATTTAACCCACTAACATCCTAGTGATGTTGGCCTCTTAGAAGGGAAGCATATAGCGTGAAACTCATCCATACAATTTAACATCCTAGTGATGTTGGCCTCTTAGAAGGGAAGCATATAGCGTGGGACTCATCCATACAATTTAACATCCTAGTGATGTTGGCCTCTTAGAAGGGAAGCATATAGCGTGGGACTCATCCATACAATTTAACATCCTAGTGATGTGGGCCTCTTAGAAGGGAAGCATATAGCGTGGGACTCATCCATACAATTTAACATCCTAGTGATGTTGGCCTCTTAGAAGGGAAGCATATAGCGTGGGACTCATCCATACAATTTAACATCCTAGTGATGTTGGCCTCTTAGAAGGGAAGCATATAGCGTGGGACTCATCCATACAATTTAACATCCTAGTGATGTTGGCCTCTTAGAAGGGAAGCATATAGCGTGAAACTCATCCATACAATTTAACATCCTAGTGATGTTGGCCTCTTAGAAGGGAAGCATATAGCGTGAAACTCATCCATACAATTTAACATCCTAGTGATGTTGGCCTCTTAGAAGGGAAGCATATAGCGTGAAACTCATCCATACAATTTAACATCCTAGTGATGTGGGCCTCTTAGAAGGGAAGCATATAGCGTGAAACTCATCCATACAATTTAACATCCTAGTGATGTTGGCCTCTTAGAAGGGAAGCATATAGCGTGGGACTCATCCATACAATTTAACATCCTAGTGATGTTGGCCTCTTAGAAGGGAAGCATATAGCGTGAAACTCATCCATACAATTTAACATCCTAGTGATGTTGGCCTCTTAGAAGGGAAGCATATAGCGTGAAACTCATCCATACAATTTAACATCCTAGTGATGTGGGCCTCTTAGAAGGGAAGCATATAGCGTGAAACTCATCCATACACTTTAACATCCTAGTGATGTTGGCCTCTTAGAAGGGAAGCATATAGCGTGGGACTCATCCATACAATTTAACATCCTAGTGATGTGGGCCTCTTAGAAGGGAAGCATATAGCGTGGGACTCATCCATACAATTTAACATCCTAGTGATGTTGGCCTCTTAGAAGGGAAGCATATAGCGTGGGACTCATCCATACAATTTAACATCCTAGTGATGTGGGCCTCTTAGAAGGGAAGCATATAGCGTGGGACTCATCCATACAATTTAACATCCTAGTGATGTGGGCCTCTTAGAAGGGAAGCACATAGCGTGAAACTCATCCATACAATTTAACATCCTAGTGATGTGGGCCTCTTAGAAGGGAAGCATATAGCGTGAAACTCATCCATACAATTTAACATCCTAGTGATGTTGGCCTCTTAGAAGGGAAGCATATAGCGTGGGACTCATCCATACAATTTAACATCCTAGTGATGTTGGCCTCTTAGAAGGGAAGCATATAGCGTGGGACTCATCCATACAATTTAACATCCTAGTGATGTGGGCCTCTTAGAAGGGAAGCATATAGCGTGGGACTCATCCATACAATTTAACATCCTAGTGATGTTGGCCTCTTAGAAGGGAAGCATATAGCGTGGGACTCATCCATACAATTTAACATCCTAGTGATGTGGGCCTCTTAGAAGGGAAGCATATAGCGTGGGACTCATCCATACAATTTAACATCCTAGTGATGTGGGCCTCTTAGAAAGAAGACATATAGCGTGGGACTCATCCATACAACTAACCTCCTAGTGATGTGGGCCTCTTAGAAGGGAGGCATATAGCGTGGGACTCATCCATACAATTTAACATGGAATTTAACAAGCAACTTAGCGTCTGGACAATCAATTTATTCCAAAATTAATACAGCCTCCTACGGGTTATTTGAAAAATCGGAGACGGATATTCTCATAAGCAGTTTCTACGGACCAAACTTTAATATTTCCATACCTCAATGTACACAGAAAGGTGTAAACTTCATATAACTTTACTTACTAAAAAGGTCCAAAAACTAAAAAGTTAAAAACGTACGGTGAAGAGAAGCAGGCTGCCATACGGAAGTGGTTTATGAAGTCCTTTGATGAAGGCAAAAAAGACCAAGACAAAATAAGAAAGAAACAATAATTATTGATTTGAATCTACGTTGAAATCTGATCGATTTTGTAAAAAAATTTTATAGACGAATATTCTCGCACACGTTTGTCGTTGTTCCAAGGAGATAACTTTTTAAAACAATATCAGACAACATTTTCATCATTAGAATTTGGTCACTTTTGTCCGACATTTCCTTTTCTGATAAATCTTTGCAAAAAACGACAATTGGACCAGCCAAACTCTGGGTTATTTTGGTACGGATGCTTTTATAAAATCACGAGAAAAAAAGAAAAAGTTGCGGGAAGAAATTGTTGCAAACACTGGAAATAATTAAAAGTTGCGGGAAGAAAAAGTTGCGAATTGTAAAAAAATTAATTTTCGCGGGAAGAAAAAGTCGCGAAAGTTGCGAAAATTTGCTCGCAACATTTTCTTCCCGCAACTTTTTCTTCTTTTAAAGTATTATGTGGTTAACAAAGTAAATTTTTACAATCGTAAATATATTGTTGTTTGTCTGTTCAGTAGACATAATAAGTTTGATTTATCATTCCATTTCGAATCAGCAACGAAAATATAATAATAATAGCTACATAACCCAATTCATACTGCCCGAAAATGTTTCCAAATTTTGTAATATTTAATACTGACTTTGATATAGGGAATTTACCAGAGGGATTAAGATGAGGGGAATTCACCAGAGGGATTAAGATGAGGGGAATTTACCAGAGGAATTAAGATAAGGGGATTTCACCAGAAGGATTAAGATGAGGGAAATTCACCAGAGAGATTAAGATGGGAGGGATTAAGATGAGGGAAATTCACCAGAGGGATTAAAATGGGAGGAATTCACCAGAGGTAGTAAGATGAGGGGAATTCACCAGAGGGATTAAGATGGGGGGAATTCACCAGAGGGATTAAGATGAGGGAAATTCACCAGAGGGATTAAAATGAGGGGAATTCACCAGGAGGATTAAAATGGGAGGAATTCACCAGAGGGATTGAGATGAGAAGATTTCACCAGAGGGATTAAAATGAGGGAAATTCACCAGAGAGAGGACTTTCTTTGAACTTTACTTTGGTAATAAAAGGTCATCATCTATCCAAACAAAGTTTCTACATTAACAATTATACTAAATATGTAACATGCGAAATGGAAATGGAAGTTAATGCATAAAAATAACCACGGGACAAAATTATTTACATCTGTACAGACGTTTTAGTGCGTTCATTATCTTACTGCTCATGGCCGCGTTGATTAGCGGATTCATCACGCCGTTTAAACATATCGTGAAAAAACCGAAGGTTACAACATCGAATGCTTTCGGCTCTAAACGGGAGGCATAGAGAATAATTCCAACGATGAAAGGAGTCCAAGAGACCATAAACTCTGCCATGATTAAAAACACCATGGCTGATGTTTTCAGGTTTAATTCCTTGATTATTTGCGTACTAAGTGTCCTCCTTCTTCGGATGCCGTTACCTCTATTGCCTGACTCTTGGATTGAAGTACTTGGTATCTTAACAATAGGGTCCATTCTTTTCCGTTCTAGCTGCTGTTTTCTCAGTAAAATGAAAAGTCTTCGGTACGCAACAAACAGCGTAATAAATGGAACGACGAAGTTCGTCAAAACTAAAATAATAGTGTAGCTGAGGTGTACTTTAGCATCAACGTAGCATGTGTTTTTTCCCGATATGAACACACTCCAACCAAAAACAGGAGGAATTGAAATGAAAATTGAGACAACCCAAATTGAAACCAATATAGTTTTATTTACGTGATCATGACTCAGAAATGTTTTCTTCGTTTTGGTTTCTAATGGGAAGTACATGGCAGAGTAGCGATTTGCCCCGATCAGAACAAGTGTCCATATGGAGACCGTGCAAAAGGTTGTGTTTAGTATACCAACCACGTTGCAAAGTAACGTCCCCAAAATCCACTTTCCGGCGATCGCACGAACGATTAAAGCAGGTATGCATATTAAAGAGTAGAGAACATCCGCTGTGGCCAAGTTCGCAACTAAATAATTAGGTACGGTACGCAGCTCTTTGTTCTTTAAAATCACATATATGACACTTATATTTCCCAAAGAGGAAAGCACTATGATAACTAGATACACCACCGTCTTCGTATAAACTATCGGTAAAGACTTCTCAAATGTTTCCGAGTCCATTCTTTCGATTCGATCAACAGCCGCAACGCAACACAACGAGAACACAATAAATAGATTTCTTGTGTAAATAATACTATCATTTTCTAGAGATATAATGAAATGAAACCGGTCTTTGTTCTTTACAATGCAAACGATAGATTAAAATTTGTTTGGACGTAATCGCGCAGTACTTTCGAAAGCTTAAAATACCAAAATACTTTTTTTACAAGATGTGGCAAAAGAAAAGTGACCATTAAAACAAGAAACAGCGTATACAGTCTGCAAAATAATATGAATATTTGTCATGTCTTGATGTGGAAACAAAAAAATAAACTACTGACAAATATAAGGGTTCGAAGGAAATCCCTTAATGAAATTTCTCCAGAGGACTTTGTGATTATACCGCGGCTGCAATTCAATATGTTTCTATGTATTATAAGTTTTTTTAAATTCATTGCTACTTAAATTTAAAATAGGTCATTGGTTTTTGTGTAGTTTCGCGGCATAATTGTTTATTAAAACCGGTAAATGCTTATTCCAATCAGAAATACACTGATACTTGATTGAATTTCTCCTATACTTTATACTGTTCTTCTTTGACCCCAAAGTACTTTTTAATGAAAAATAAACTGACCGTAGAGTCATTGGATCGACATAATACCTAAGTTTTGAAAGAATGCCTACACGTAGTTTTTTGCAGATTTCTTATACGTGGGCATTACCTGAAAGGTGTTCGACAAGAAGAATCCAAAGATACTTTATGATGTTGGAAGAAGGGGTTTAGTTTTACAGAGAAATTGTTATCAGTGTTGGTTTTTGTCCGGAAAATTATTAGTTCTGTTTTTCAATGCTTAAAGAAATCTTGTTTGATTGTACATAACAATAAGGTTATGGGATCTTCGTTTATTCTTTTAAGAAGCGATTTGCGGATTTATTAATGCATGATAGATTAGTATCATCCGCAAAGTGATGAACTAATGAGTTTTTATGGATACTTGTGGGTCGTTAATGTAAATTAAAAACAGAAAGGGGCCGATGACTGACCCTTGTGGTGCACCACATTGCATTGTTTGTTGTGATGATTGGTAACCATTTACTGAAACATATTGTTTCCGGTTTCGAAGATATGTGGAAACCAGTAGTAAGGCTCCCCGTGAACACCATAATGTTTGAGAGAAGTAAGGCTCCCCGTGAACACCATAATGTTTGAGAGGAGTAAGATTACATGGTTCACTGTATCGAAGTTTTTAAGATCAACAAAACCTCCACAAGCAAATTGAGTCAAGAGCGCCCTGAATCTTTTCACGTATACTGATAAGGGCATGAGATGTGGAATATCCTCTTCGAAAGCCAAATTGTAATTTATAAAGGGAGTTTAATTAAAAACTTTTATATTCTAACATGCATGAGTTTTCAAGTAATTTATTTATATTGCATAGAAGGGAAATGGGTTTATAGTTGCTACACTTAAGTTTAGATCCTTTTTTGAACATAACTTGAGAATATTTTGAAAAATACCGCACGAGAAAGAAAAATTTAATAAGTTACAAAGAATGGTAGAGAACTTGTCTTTAAATAACTTTAAAATCTTAACTGGTATTTTGTTAGGACGAGAAGCCTTGCGATCTTTGAGAAAGCTGATGAGATCAGAAATTTTGTTCACATTAGTAGGTTTAATAAAGAAATATTTGCAGTTTGATTGTTTAAGGTACTTATAGAAATTTGTATGTGAGGAATAAATTTTGGATTGAATCTTCAACGCGAGGTGAAATAAGTGAATTTATCTGCATTTTAATTGGCTCAGTAAGGGTTGAACCACTTTCAGTTGAAATAAAGGAAGGAAAAGAGCTTTGCTCATTATTAATTTCAATTGATGATTTCAATTTTGTGAGTTTTTTCTAAAAAGAATTTATTTTGCGCGCAAGGAACTTCCTAATAAAACAGTTTGTTAATCTTGTTTTGCTCTTTGAATCAAAGAGTCGTTGCGTCATAGGTCTCCTCCACAGCCATAGTTAAATTTAGGAAGTTATTGTATTTTAGATAGAACTAGCTGTATAACCAAGTTGTACTCATTAGTTTTATGAGAAAGAATAATGTCAACCCGTCTTAATGATGTTTTATAAATATTTACATCATATATGTACGGGAAAACCTGCAGAATCATCGTGTTGTCCCATCGATTTGTTACAGAATGTCCAAAAGTACTCTATCGCTTGGTGATTTAAAACAAAAAACTAAAAAATAAATACTTTTAAAAATGTTTTAAAACCTTCGCGCAATCATGCGATTAGGAATATTGTGGTTTGTAGGATCTAAAACTAACAATTTGTTTTTTTTTAGTAAGGAAATACACAGGAGAGGCAGGGACTTACAGAGTCCTGTTCTGTGTATTGGAAAGAAAGATCAGTAGTAGAGACATAGACTTTTACTATTGGTGGGTCAAAAAAACACGGGGGTTTACCCTTTATATACTAGATTAGATGCACTTATCTGTAGCTCTATTATTTCGCTGTTTCAAAGTTCATAAAGTTTTTCAGTTCATCAAAAAAAGAATGAAATATAAATATAAAAGCTCTATGATGGAGCGCAGGAACATCACAAAATATCATGCAATCATCAACAAAATTTTTGCTAGGGTTTTGTAACAACCGTAACCTGTAAAAAGTGTCTGGAAAACATTTTCCTTTCTTTCCATATCATCCCTGGATTATACTATAAAATAAAGCGATAGTTTGTAGGTTAAATCGATATATATGTTCTTGTATTTACTAGCCGCCAACAAACAAAATAGGTTTCTATCAGGTATAAAACTTATTCCGACGCTAGGAGTTCCACATTTGCTTCTTTCTCAATAAAGTGAGCTATCGGAAAAAGCTACAGAAACAATGAAGAAATAAGTAGAAGAAAAATGCTACAAAAACCGAAGAACTGGATTGCAGAAACATTATGGAAGCCGAAGAAAACTCATTCTTTGGAACAACTGCGGTTTGTTTTCAATTTATTCAAACAATTTCTTTATCTAAAAGTACCTATGTAGCCAACAAGATGTTTGCTGATTTTCCACACTGTTTGAAGGGACTATTATCAAATAATTATCAATTTTGTGACAGATAAGTGCAGTTTTACTGACAAAAACAACAACAGCAACAAAATTTTATGTTCCAAAAAACAACAACAACTCCAACTCACTGGCTTTGCTCCACCTTCAAACTTCTAAATTAATTAGTCTATTTAAATATCTATTTATTTTCTTGCTATAACTACAGCCAAACCAACATTTGAATGTCCAATGTTTAACTTTAGTAGGAAACTACCTTGTGGTGAGGTTTATTGGGAGGAACAGTTTGAAAAGTTTTTCATTACCAAATCAATCTTCTCATCAAAAGTTTTAGTTTCTAGAATAAACATTATGACAATGACTAAACATGAAAAGTATGTTGATATATATATACACAGTTTATTCTGTCTCCAGTGATTGGGGTTTGCTGGGTAAATTGTATTCCACTTTGCTAACTGATCGTCGCATAACATTACTGACAGGTTTGACTGTATCAAAAGAACTGAATTGGAAGGAATATTATGTTGTGAAAAAACTGCATAAAAATGAGGTGGGTGGAAATACCCATGCTAGCATGGAAAACGGACGTTAAAAGCTGATAGATCATAGATCACTGACATTGACTGATAGCCACCGTAAATGTCAATTTTAGGTATTTACACTATACTCTGCAGCGGAACAGCACTGTTAACGAATCAAACAAAAGTTTGCTGGTCGAAACTCTGAGACAAATGGCGGAGATCTTAATATGGGGGGACCAGAATGATTCAACAGTTTTCGAGTATGAGTTCAATTATTATTGCTAATTCAAATACAATTCCTTAAGCTTTCTAACAATTTTAACCATTACGTGAGAATCATGGTTTACGTTCATCATTTTTACTTTTACTGAGATATTCTTTAAATTTTAGTTGGCAGACAAACAAACAATTGCTTTTTCTTTAAATCTTTTTAAATTTTTTATTGAACCAATGCACAAAGCAAACTTTTTCTAGTCAAAATATTTAGTAAAAAATACTTATTACCTATGCAAGAGATAACTCTTTGTTCAGTTTGTTAATTGGATAAATATTTACTTGTTTACTCTGCCTCTCCACACTTACAAAAATATTTTTTTTAGTTTCTTCCTGGAAAAGAACATGCTGCTTTTCTTCTTGAAGTTCATGACACAGAACTGTGGAAGCTACGTTACAGTTCAGTTGCTGCAGACGTTGAATATTCTATTTGAAAACATCCGCCACGAAACGTCACTCTGTATGATAAAATCCTTTGATTCAAATCCATAAATTCTTTACCTAATTCCCAGTACAAACACCTTCTTTTCTTAATTGTTCTGGGTCCGTTCATTGTTTTATGTTCATTATTTTTTTAGTACCAGACAAAAATATTTCTTTAATTCAACTCCTCCAGTGGTATACACTTAGTTATAGTCACTCATCCAGCATGAAGAGTGGAAATGTTTTTGAAGCGAAATAAGGAATATTTACTCGTCCAATGTGAATCACTCGTCCAAGATGCATTTTTATCGTCCTGTACCGTCTAAATCTTACTGTTGACGTGATCATATCTACATTATTTATCTAGATTTCCTTCTCTCAAACAACCACGTCAATTCAATCATCGTCCACAAGTTTGACTTCTCGAACGAAGAAGTTTTGGCGTACTACATTTCGTTTTTGAAAACATTATCTCTGAAACTCAACCGACAAACCATCAACTTCTTCTTCAACGAGGTGACATGTTGTGCACTTTTTGGGGGAATTTTTTATAGAGATTCAGTTGAAACTAGTGTAATAGTGTAGTAGAAAGTAATACTGAAATTAATTAAATTATATATCGTCTATAAATATTATTATTTGATGCTGAAATGGAAGAATTAAGTAATTAGTATTATATATATATATTTTTTTATTGTGATTATTAATTTCATTGTGTTCCTTGGCAGTTTGAAACAAACAAATAAAAACTGAAGTTTATCTTTTACTTTTAATTTTTTAATCAATTAATATGGAAAAACCCTTTTTATTTCATGTGTCGTTTAATTTCTTCTCTTTTTTAGCGAAAGAGTGATTTTCCACTGTACACTGAGGCAATCAAATTCTTCCATCATTCAGAAAGCATGGTGCGAATTGCTGTGCGCACCCTCACTCTAAACACTTACAAAGGTTTGATGCTTAAGTTGTTGTTGTTAATCATATATCACACAAGAATATGAGCTTCGGTGGTGAAAATCATTGTAATATGAGTATATACGTATTTCGAAAAAATTCACCCTTCCCAAAATTATTCATAATAAATTAATTAAATAATAACTTAATAATAAATTTGTGCTCTGAGCATTATGAATATAAGTGACTGACTAAGTAAGTCATCTGACTTGTCTCATTTATACGTTCCGCATTCATTTTGCTCTTCTTCCGCCACAATCTAATTATCTTCTATATTAATAACCTGTTTGTGTTGGTTTTCTTGTTAGTTGGTCATGAGAAGATGCTTGAGTTTATTTGCGATAAAACGGCTACCCCGTATTTTTCCAATCTGATATGGTTGATCGGGAAGGATGCCATTGAGCTCGACGACTGTGTGGTCCAGGAATCAGAGTACAGTGATTCATTTTTTTTCAAGTTGGAATGAATAATTTACTTAGTTTTTGTGGTTGTTTTTTGTTTTCTCTCGCAAAATTAACTACATTTAAAAAAGTTTTTTTACAATAAAATTTGTTGAAACATCTCAGTCATTTGTTATTTGCCAGCCATTGAATTTTTATAAACCTGTTGTGTACGAAACTTTACCTGTTTTTTGGTTATTTTACACTGGAGGGATATGACGAGTTTCAATATTTCATTTCGTGGTATTTATGATGATTTTGTATTATAGCCACTTCAAATTCGACAAACTGAAAGCGGCCGTTGCCAATCACCTTGACCATCTGCATTACCTCCACGACATCTTCACTCTTAAGATTAGCGTTCTAAACATCATCCTCACCGATCACATAATCAACAGGTTGCTCATCCCACTCTACATCTATAGCCTGCCGGCGGATGAAGATCTCAAGGTGAAAGATCACGAACGCGTCCACATCAGCAAACTTGTTTCGCTCTTTCTCTTGACACAAGTAAGTCAAATTGTTTTGATTTCTGGAAAAAGATATTTAACGTTATCAAATGGACAGTGTCTCGCTCAGTAGTGAGTTACTTAGTAACAACAGATGGGCACTGTCTCGCTCAGTAGTGAGTTACTTAGTAACAACAGATGGACACTGTCTCGCTCAGTAGTGAGTTACTTAGTAATGACAGATGGACAGTGTCTCGCTCAGTAATGAGTAACGAGAACGTCTATATACGGATTTGGTGTATTTTCAAATTATATTTTTTAATAATTTAGAAAAATAATTTTATTATTTATTTTTGTTCAGCATTTGCTCATTATGGACCATCCTCCATTAGTGAACTCCATTGTAGATGTTATCTTCAATGAAAATGAAATTCGATCCAGTGCTTACCTGCCTAATTCAGAAGATAGCAAGGTTGTGTATTAAACTCTACGTAAATTTTTATTTGTGATGTATACAGGTATATTATTCCAGAAATTTAACAGCTCCTCCCAAATGATATTTGATTTTTTTCTTCTAAGATTCCACTAATTGTTAGATGTTTTGATCAAGAGGAAAGAGAGTTAATCGCTTCATTGGGAAATGGAAATGGCGTATTTTCATATTTTCGCATAGAAGAAAAAGTGAGAGAGATGAACATCCTTGCTATGCATGTCCATGAGATGCACGCCAGTATAGTTAAAAAAAAGTTCACAAATGGGAACAGAGTGTGGCAGAGGCAGGCCACGGACAACATGGAGCCAGGTTGTGAAGAAAGATCTCGTTGAGAAACGTATTCAGCCTGGGTTGGCGCAGGATAGAGTAGAAACAAATATATTTCAAATGATTTAATGAAAACCAATAACATTTTGGGAAATTATTTTCTTATTTTCATTTATAGCTTCACTCATCATTTCTCTCATCTTTACATAGTCGCTTCTTTCATCTTCGTCATCCCGAGCGTTCATCCCTCCGCCCGCATCCCTCGAGTCGCAGCTCGAAGCTCAGGGAGTCACCAAGGGTACCTACAATCTCACATTGAAGTTGAAAGCACTCTCAGTAAACAAGAAAAGAAACTCGCAATTTTATTTGGCAGGTACAAAAGGTTTTTAGAAGTTAACATTAGATTGACAACTTAACTAACAAAAGAAACTCATAAAATGATTGACAACTCAACCCTAACAAACAAAAGAAGCTCATAAAATGATCGACAACTCACCCCTAACTAACAAAAGAAGCTCATAAAATGATTGACAACTCAACCCTAACAAACAAAAGAAGCTCATAAAATGATCGACAACTCACCCCTAACTAACAAAAGAAGCTCATAAAATGATTGACAACTCAACCTTAACTAACAAAAGAAGCTTATAAAATGATTGACAACTCAACCTTAACTAACAAAAGAAGCTTATAAAATGATTGACAACTCAACCCTAACTAACAAAAGAAGCTTATAAAATGATTGACAACTCAACCCTAACTAACAAAAGAAGCTCAACCTAGGCCTCATTTTTAAATTTGCTATCTTTCAAATGGTCTATTGACTTGTGTAACAAATTTGTAAACAACAATTTATTGCTCGTAATTTACAATTATTTTGTTGAGCAAACACTGTTGATACAATTTCATTTATCACTTTTGACTACAGATAACGAGGGCACCATCCGAGAAATTTCGCCAATCTCCAGCCCGAACAGTGGAACTCCAGAGTATAGCACACCTTCATCCAGTGATACTGAAAACGATGAACTGTTGCATTTGGCAAGGAAGGCCGATAGCTTAGCCAACATAACAGCTGAAACCGAGCCGACCTTTGACGAAGATGACAATGTGGAACCAGGTGTTAGTTCCTCACTTAAGTTTGATGGTAAGATCATTAGCTCTTTGTTACCTTAAAAAGTCAATAATGTTGTTTCTTGCCTTTCACTTCTCTTTCATCTTTTCAAATGATCAAGTTAGTCTTTCCAAGAAACATTCAATACTTCTTTTATTTAGGTGTTTTAGAAGAAGCTCATGAGCCCGAAATTGAACCACCATCGGTAATTTGCTCTCAATCTCAATTGTAAACTTAAACCTGAAAAATGAGCAGGATCAATTGATTGTATACTTCTTGAAGAGAACATACTTGTGTTTGTGTTGGTCGGAGGAGAAGCTGATTGTCTTATTAATTTCAAGTCTTTGAAGGATTGAAAGACCTTTTGTGTGAAGAAAAATCGTGAAAATTGAGTTCATTTCGATTCACTGTTAGATAAAATAAATTGAAGAAGTCTTTCTCTTACTCTATATCAAACGATCAGTGGTCTTTTATTTGCTTCTGTATTCTGTAGTCAAATTTTGTTTTCTTTCTGTAGATCGAAGAACCTGCTACCACGGAAAAGTATGAACTTTTATTGAAAATCACCTAAGCAACTGTGATGTCACCTAAGCAACTTTGAAATCACCTAAGCAACCATGATATCAATGTGATATAATTTTCCTTTGTATTGATTTACAAGCAAGACATTAGATTCACAGTGTGATGGTTTCAATAACTAGCAGCTACAACATAGTGTGAGAGAGTTGCAGTGCAGTGAATTGCTTGTCTTCAGCAGGGTGTTTTTGAAGAGTATTCTGAAAGCTGTGAGTCGCGAGAATGGCACCGATGGGGATTGCTTCTTTGCGTTGTGTCTGCTATATGCGATAATCACTAATAGAGGTACCACACATCAACTTGAATGTTATTTTATATATTTCACAGAAGAAAGATAAATTAGTAAAAATATAGCAAAATGATTGTAATTATTTTAATGTAAGTTTGGTTAAGAAAGTTTGAAATAAAGTTTAAATAAAGTCAACCATAGTGATAGAGTTTATTGTATAGTAAATTATTTAAAAAAATATTAATGGGCTACACATTTTTTCTGTAAGCAATCTTGTTGCTATGGTTTTATCCCTCAAATTAAGCCAAAAATAAAGCAACATCCTTAGCAACCTTAGCCCTGTAAACGGTTCCGACACTTAGCAACCCCAGAGTTGACTTAAAAAACGGTGCCTTTCAATCACATATAAAATTTGTTTTAAACATAACCAACTTTATTGTATTTAAATGAACAATCGAATTTCTATGTAGGAGTCCATGCTGATCTGCTAGGGAGAATTGGTCTCGCTAAGCCGTCTGTAAGTCTCGATTACTTTACAAGAATTCGAATTTTATGAACTATATATGTATATTTGAATATTTTTTCCACCAGGTGGTTTCGGACTATAACACTGAGATCATGGGAAAACTTCTACTTTGTTTGGAGCACGGTGTTCGAGATGGTAAGGTTCAATTTACTAACAATGTTTTACGTAGTGCACTCAGGTGTTGTTTTCTCACTTTTCAATGTGTTGTAATCAAGTCTATGCTTATAAAAAAAAGTGCACTGCTTTCAATTGATGAATTATGATGGCGTTGACACATGTCTTTTTAAACTTTTAAGCATGCGACAAATGTTCAACAGAAGAAGATCTTTCAGAAATTACTCTTGTTTTCTTTTAGGTTCCCTCATGAGATTAGTGACGTTTGAAATGTGCATAAAGGTAATCAGACTACTGGTCATTGATGGAAACGTCAAACGTATCAACGACAACCATCTGGCCATGTTGCAGGTCGGTACACATAGTTTAGATTGATTTATTTCTTTATACAGGATAAAAACATCAGTATTTACACATATTTATACAAATATACTGGTAAAACTGTTATCTTAGTTTTTTCACTTCATCCTCTCTTGCAAGCTCTTCCCTCTTCGCTGAGAATTCAAAAACACTATAAAAACAGAAAGTGCTCTAATTGAAATCTGTGTCTTTTAAAATAAAGTTTTATGTAATGTTTGCGGTGAAGATTAGATTATTGTTTAGAACGTCCGTGAAGAAAGTATCTTGCAGTTGAGACATTTTTATAAGGTACAGTCACGATACATGTGTTTTGATGGTAACGTACAGTCACAATACATATGTTTCTGTGGTTACGTACAGTCACAATACATGTGTTTCTATGGTCACAATACATGTGTTTCTATGGTAACGTACAGTCACAATACATGTGTTTCTATGGTCACGTACAGTCACAATACATGTGTTTCTATGGTCACGTACAGTCACAATACATGTGTTTCAATGGTCACGTACAGTCACAATACATGTGTTTCTATGGTCACGTACAGTCACAATACATGTGTTTCTATGGTAATTTAACCTGTTTGTTACAAAGAAACATTGCCAGTCTTTTGCTTTGTTAACTACTAATAATCATGTAAATTGTGATGTTTATTTTTGAAACTGGTTTTACGGATTTATAATGGAAATACGTTTCCCAGGAAGATGAGATATTCGTGGACACTTTTGAAGGACAATTTCATCACATGAAGGTATGCAAAATACTCAATAGTAAAAATTTCATAATTACTTATACAATTCTATACCGTACGAAACTCATTGCTATGTAGGCGAAAGCGATGAATGTGGAGTATGTGACAATGGATGCTTCCCTCCTCCTCCCACCCACTGTCACTCCTCTCACTGGTATCGACTTTGTGAAGAGGCTGCCCTGTGGTGATGCTGAACGCACTCAGAGGGTGAGCAACATGTTTACAACTTGTTTCCTCTTGTATGTTACTTATTATGATCGATACTACAGTACATGGTGCTGCTGTAGCTTAGTGTGTTCCCACTGAAAAGCAAAAGTAAGTCACGAAACCGAACTGGGCTGGTTCAAACCGCTGTCCCTAACATATCTTTATTTATTTCTTTATTTCAAAGTTGAAAGCCTAACTCAAATGGTGGCCACCCTAAGTACACCAGGACTGGTTCAATATAAAGAATAGAAATAGAAACAAAGAACAAAGAATAGAAATAGAAACATTAATAATAAAAAATAAAATAATAATAATAATTGTTAGAGTTTTGTCAGTTCAGGTTAAAAGTAGGATTTATGAAGCCTGTGCCAGAAATGTTATGTTGTATGGGAGTGAGAGATGGGCTGTGAAGCAGGAAGATCTTGATCGTTTGGAAGGAAATGACATGAGAACGGTTAGTTGGATGTGTAACATCAGCGTGAAAGACAGAAAAAGTTCAGATGAGCTACGAAGCAGACTAAGTATTTGTAACATCAAAGATGTTCGAATCAAGAGGTTGAGTTGGTTGAACCACTTGGAGAGAATGGAGAAAGGTAATTGGGTAAGAAGGTATAGAGACTAGATAGTTCCTGGTGCAAAGCCTAGACCGAGAAAGACATGGCAAGAGGTGATAAAGACAGATTTCCTACAGAGAAATTTGAGTTTAGATCTGACACAGTCTAGATCAGATTATTGGAAGACGGCCAATAATATACCACGTCCAACCCATGCGAGCATGGAAACAGATGTTAAGCCGATAGATAGATAGATAGATAGATAAATAGATATAAATAATGTATAATAATAATAATAATGTATTAAGGTAATATTTTATGATGATTATAATTGTTTATTTGTCAGGCTTCCCACATTTTCATTCTTCTCCGAGAGCTGATGTTGGAATTGCAGGGTGACATGGAAAGCTATCTCCCCCTCAGTAAAATAAGCAACCCGGTTGGCGTGGAGCAAGTCCTGGACCTAAACAACAGTGACCTGATCGCGTGCACCATCATACAGCAAAACAAGTTAGCTTTGTTTCGTATAAGTGGAAAAACTTCGTGACTTTAAATATAGAAGTTCTATGACTGACTTCTACATCACTGGTAGTGTCTATTCCTTAAAGACCTAAGGTTTTTTTTTTTTTCTAGGCAAAACATGCAGCGGTTCTTGGTGATTGATACCAGCCAGTTTATTCTGGTGAAACCCGAAATGAGCAAACTTGGTTGGGGTGTCGTTAAGTTCGTGGCTCATTTGCAGGTTACCTTCTTATTAGAGGTTCAAATGATTGGGAAATAACAAAAATCTTGAGAATATTACGCTTACGAATGTTTTCTTATATTTTCCTTTCTAAACTTCCTCTAAGCTTTTTTGAGATTTTTATTCGCACTGACTTTTGCTAGGATAACCGGTAAATGCTTGTTTCGACCGGTAAGTACTTGCTTTGAACCGGTAAATTCTTGCTTTGAAGAGGTATGCACTTGCTTTATAATAATGAACGAGACAACAAAAACATTCCGAAAAAAGAAACCGAGGCCATTTATTTGATAATGTTGCGGGTTTCTGTAAATGAAATTTTGTTTGTCTCTCCCTCTGTCCAGGACGTCGAAGCGAACCCAGACAAAGACGACAGTCGCTCTCTGCATATCGTCATACAGCAGCCGTTCACAAGAAGAAGCCGTTCGGGCTTCAACCCTCTCCCCGTGATGACGAGCAGGTTTGTGTTTGATGACTACATCAGATGCATGTCAGCACGGCAGCGCCTGCAGAAACGTAAGGAGGCGTTACGTCATCGCAAAACGTCGTCAATGGCGAGTTTGCTTGAGTTGCCAGCGCTTGCCTCTCCCGTCGGGTTTTACTCGCTTACATTGGTGGAGAATGCCGTGTGGTCACCGTCGTCTAGAGATTACAAACGGAAAGGTTCGTCGCCGTCGTTGACCCCGACGTCGGTGCAAAAACAGAAAGTTCTATCGCCAAAACATGAGGAGATATTGCTGAAAAAATCTCAACACCCAATCACCGCGTTGACTCACGCAGAAACACGCGGTAGAAACGCACTCTGTACGCGCACTAGTTCTATCGAGGAGGGCGTTGAACTGAAAGAACTTGAAGGCGCAAGTAACTCAGTTGACAGGGACCCGAAAGCTAAGAATCTCGCCAAATCGCGAACGAGTACTGTTGTTGAACAAACAGTTGTAGTTCGAACTAAATGCAAATCAGCACCTGGCTCACCGAGAGGTCGTCGTAAAAAAGAGAGGGCCGTCGTACCTTTCGAGAGACTGAGTAAATCTTTACCGGCCATGTCTTTAATTGCACCCTCCATCGTTGTGGAGAGAAAAGAGAGAGCTCAAAGGGCGAGAGCGAAAGTCAAATCGACGCGTGGTTTAAAAAGGCTCAGAAGATAGTAGTACATTAGCACCATCTTTCAAGTACCCCCTCCCCCTGGATCAATTATAATTAACGTTTAGCTCATGAGGAAATTTTGTACAGTTAATTGTATATTGATTTTTTCATATTAGCTGTATATCGACTATGTTTTTACGGTAGACTATATAAACACTCATTTAGTCTGTCACGTTTTCCGGTCTGTAATTCTATGGTGTTGAAAACAGCAGACTTGAAATACGACGTTTAGTTATATGGATTGAAACTAACTCAATGCAAAAGAAATACATTTAAGCTAGTGTTATGACATTTCTGCTTTTCTGATGATGAATAATGTAATGTTTTTGAGAATGTCTTACTCCGGTCCGCTAAGTATTCGTTTTTATTCCGGTCCGCTAAGTGTTCATTTTTATTCCGGTCCGCAAAGTGTCCCTTTCTATTCCGGTCCGATAAGTGTTCCTATTTATTCCGGTCCGCGCATATTGTTAGCTGACAGTTCTTTACAGCAAAATTGTCTTCCTCATAGGTGTGCATGTAAGGTAGACTGTAAGTAAATAAATAGTTAATTGTTTTCAAAAACATATTCGTATCTCTATATGGTTGCTGAATGATTGGAGAAGATGAAGAAATCACAATTCATTGCTCAGCATGAAAACATCTCAAAAAGCAAAAGCATTTTTTGTCTAAAATTATCAAATACAAAACATGATCATCAAGCTTCGTGCTAGTTCAGCTTCTTCTTGTTCAAAATTTCTGTACATGTTTCAGTGACATCCGATAACTTGATATTAAACACCAGGCTTACGCTATACTTAAGTTTTTGGGTTTTTTCAGCTTTGGGTATGTGTATTTAAAAAAAATGGGATACAGTAACAGTGGTATTGGGTATGATGGACATGTAACGTTAGTTAGGGGTTCAAACAGAATTGCAGTGTGAAAACATCAGGTCTCTGAGTCACGAATCAACTCGTTCCTCCACTCTCCAACTTCTTCTTTTAAGATTCTGTGATAAATACAAACAATATTTTTTAAAAATTTTAAACGAAAGAAATATTCTCAAATTCTAAAGATTGGTAAAAAGAATGAGCGCCAAGACATCCATGTAAAACGTCAATGATGGCATCAATCAGTTCGAACGGTCAATGGCGGGAACTCTGATTCGTCATTCAAGTTCTGTTCGCTCGAGCAGTTCCCACCGGAGACTGGTGACGGAGTGTGTCGGGGTGATGAAGCAAGACCAGCGGACACGGGGTCTTCGCCCTGACAACACAAAAATATACATAAAGACTAGAATACCTTTCTAGGAAGTTTTCTGGAATAATCTTTCTGCGCTTGACGTCTTCATGATCAACTAAACGCGGCGAAGAAGCAACGAAAGAAGTTCCTAAATTTTCCTGTTTCCAAATATTCTTCCTCGAGCAATTCATCTTATCTTTTAAAACTTACAGCTGCAAATGTGAAGTTGTAACCACATCTCGTAGAAACAAAACAACGCACGGGAAAGTTCGAAATACTAAATGATTTTGCGGTAACATTTAAATTGTTTAGATGACGACAGCCACTCAAGCATATCTAACAAAACCTGCATCTCTACCACTCAAAATATCCATTTTTTTTTTCGTAAGAGACATTTTTACCAGCATACATAGTTGGCAATTACACGGGAATTATTTAAAGTTTACCGGTGCAACGAGGACATCTGTTTCGTTTGGTATCAACCTGGAAGAAAAAATACACACTCCATCAAAGTGCTTACGGTATCAAAATACACACTGCATCAAAGTGCTTACGGTATCAAAATACACACTGCATCAAAGTGCTTACGATATCAAAATACACACTGCATCAAAGTGCTTACGGTATCAAAATACACACTGCATCAAAGTGCTTACGGTATCAAAATACACACTGCATCAAAGTACTTACGGGAACTGTCTGAGCAGTGAACATTCCTGACCTTCAGCGGGATCCACGTTGTAGATGTAGAGGTAGCCATCCGCGCTCGCAACCAGAATGCGCGGTAACTTATTTATCGTCGCGAGCGTGCATATATTGCGAGCGCCTAAATAAGACAACAAGAACTAAAGAAACGACAAAAGTCTATTAGCAAGTTGCGCAGAAACTATGATTTCTGGGTAATTTAAAGGATTGCAAGAAAAGATTTTATTTTTAATTTATGTTCATTTATTTATTATTAATTTCATTTCATTTATTTATATTTATATAAGCCTCTACATCTTATATATATATGATATAAATTCATTAACATATATATTTATAGATGAAGAGACTAAAAATTTAATATGAAAACTAATGGTTTACTTACAAAGTTAACTATGTGCTGGTTTCGAATAAAAAATGAAGAAGTTATTCACCTGCTCTTGGAAGTTTTGCAACAGCAAATGCTCTTCCTTGAGTGAACACCTCTGTCATTTGTGATGGGAGGTAGCTAGCAGGAGTCATGAGTGCTTTACCAAAGTAACCCATCCAACTCTGGTTACCAGTATCCTCCTTATCAAGTCTAAAACGTTGAGTGCTGACATTAAGCAAGGAAAGGTAACACAATAATTTTTCATGTAAACTATACACAAAGACGAGAAAATGAGATTTTTCCACCAATTATGTTATCGACAATCATTTAAAACATTAACCAATAAGAGTTGTAGGGACTCACTTTTCTGATTCTGTCTCTAATTTGAACACGTGTATGGTTTCTGTGTTGCTTGATGAAGCCAGGAACATCGAGTCAACGCTGAACGATAGCGAGTTTATCTGAGCGCACCTAAACGATTGCTTTCATTTTCAAAATTCATGCATATCAGTGTACTTGTGTTGCTTTCACTTTCTTCGTGTTGCTTTCATTTTCAAAATTCGTGAATATCAGTGTATTCGTGCTCCTTTCATTTTCAAAATTCGTGAATATCAGTGTATTCGTGTTGCTTTCATTTTCAAAATTAATGAATATCAGTGCACTCGTGTTGCTTTCATTTTCAAAATTCGTGAATATCAGTGCACTCATTATCAACATATACTGTAAAGAGCAAAATTCAGGATCTTGAAATCAAGATTTCACATTACATACCTTTTCATTCCCCTCCGGAACTCAAATGTTTTGATGCCTTCAGGAATGGAGAACACTCGAATGACCGTCCCCTACAATGTGGTAAATGAAAATAGAGATCTTGATCCAATGAGAGTTGATCGAGGTAATGCAACAAATAAAAAGTCCGCTTTCATGTGATAGTTTGTTCACCTTCTCTGACGCCGTGCCGAGGAGATTGGCGTTCGCGTTGAATGCAAGAGCAGCAAGTGGTGCATTATGGGCGGCGATCATGGACACTGCGCACTGAGGAAAGAAGAAAGTTGTTGATGCATTTCTGGTTACTTTCTTATTAGTTAATGTGACCATGAAAAATAAGGGAAGCAAAGTAAAGTGTCTTTATTCAAGAGGTGGCCACACTCTGTAGAGAGACTATTTTTTGTATTCTTCAGATCTTTTCATCACCCGTACCACTGGCTTTCAACAGGTTAGTCAAGGAAAGAGAAAACTGAAAAAACAGTTCTAACAGCAACAAATGGTGGTTTCACAGAAAATGAAAATCTGAATTCCAAAAATCTTTCCAGGACAACAAAATAAAAATTTCCAGGACATTAAAAGTACAGAAAGTTGACATTTTCCAGGAATTTACAATAAACAACTTAAACATTTTCAATTATGTTCACTTACGAGACTCACTCCATCAAATATCTGAACCTCACCGATCTAAACAAAGAAAAGACCAATGATAGACTTCATTCAGATGGATTGTCGATGTGTCATGTAGAAACACACGAAATTTATTACATCATGTAACACTTCAGAAAATCAAAGTTGAAAAGTTCAATATATTATCAAGGCAAGTTCACCTGACTGTTTCCGGGGTAGGCGAGATAACAGTTGTCAGAATTATCGGATAATGCACAGAGGCCTTGAAAGAAAAATACAGATTGGATGGAATATTAGCAACTTGGTTACCAGTTTACTTACTATGTGTTTTAGAACTGATCTTACCTGATTTATTTGGTGAGGTGTCTTTTATTGTGTGTTGTACCTGAAAAGTCAAGGTTTTAAAAACAAGAAATCAAAGCATCCAATTTCCTATTATAATTCAACCTTTAGTGGGGGAGTGGTCTGTACTGTTGATGTACTACCTTGTACTTGTACTAGTTCGGGTTTTTAAACTTGGGAGATGGACCATATCATTAATTTCAACAAAATGAAAGCGTACCTTCATGTCTCTTATGTTGTGCATGTACAAACTCTCCTCCAGTACAACCAGAAGTCGCTGAAAGCAAACAGTGGAAAGTAATGTTCACTCGTAATACGCAAGAAGACTCTTAACTTATTTCACATTATTTCGATTTTTCAATATCATTACTAACTGCGATGTTTAATTGTAGCATACAGTTTTCGCAGTTGATGCGAAAGTTAAGTATATTTCCAAAAAACAAGAGAATAAGAAAGTTGAGGGAAATTCGATACCAGTCTGTTTAGTCGAACGGAGAGTATCGTGTTTGGGTAACTGTAATTGCATATTTCCGTTCCTTTCTGAAAACAAACAAACAATTAAATAAAATATTAACTATAGAGAATGCAAAACATTAAAAATAAGAAAATATCGAAACATCAACGTCAATATCTTATCACAGAAATGTTTATGATTGTACCGATCATTGCGCTTACTTTAAAATGGCAGACTTTTAGTTTCCGTGGCGCTGACAAACTCACAATAGCAACCAGACTACTTGAAAACAAACGCTCTACAATGCACACGTCACCTTTATCTGGATGAAAAATGAAAACATAAAAAATTCTGCAATAATTTAGCGAGGATAATAGGGCAGACAATGAAGAAAACTCTTCGCGAATTCCTGTGACCTCACGGTCAAAACAAGTTCCCAGTTTATGTATTTACGCACGACAGAAACCTCCATCTTTTAAGTTACAGCAGTTTTGTTTTTCCCGATATTTTTCTAGGGAAAAAAAAGGTTTTAAGAGCTGGAAACAAATGTATTGATGAGTATGATTTAGGGAGGAAATATTTTCCGGAAAACATATTCAAAGAATAAAGTCTCACCACACTGATGGATTTCATCCAATCGTTCAACTGAATTCAATGAATAAAGTCTGTATCCAAATCGTGTTCCTACAGCTAATGACCTAAAAAAAAAAAGAAGTTTTCTTTAAATATATCGTTGATATAGGTCGGGATAGCTCAGTTGGTAGAGTGCTTGCAATTTTGGATTTCTGAGGCTTCTGAAGTTGCGTGCTCAAATCTTCCCGGTCTCGCCGACTCAGCGAATGAGTAGCATTTTGATGCAGTAAAGTACGGGTGTTGGTGGTAGGAGTGCCTTAACAGTTACACCCAACGTCTTGCGCTAACGAAAAGGGGATAGACACCCTCGTTTACATCCCTTACCAACATTAGGGTCACTCCGGCCACTTAACTTTCTTTAAAATATATTCAACTTTGTTAAATAAAAAATCATGTTTCATAAATTTTTCACAAATCCGCAATAATAAAAAGAGCATGCTGTCAGAGCACGGTTTCCGACTGTGAACGTGGATGTGATTATCAAGTGTCGTAAGATATTGCATTAATCTTGGTTTTGATCTTTGACTCTGAATATACCTTATATTTATCCTGTTTATATTTTACATTGTTTTTAAAGAGCTATTTCTGTTCCATTTTCTGGTATTTTAAATTGCAACAAATTTTTCCGGGTTGTTGGGGCTCTTCGGAAGCTTGGATCGTAACCCCAGGGGACTATGGCCCCATATCCTGAAAAAAAAGGATTTGAGAACACCTGAAATTACTTTCGAATACATTGTTGTTTTTATTGTTTAAAGGGGTTCTTTCTCATAAACCAAAAATTTGTAATTATCACATTACTTATCGCCCAATCAAACGTATTAGGCAAACATAATTGGTCGCAAATAGTTGTCGTAATTCCTATCTGGCTTCCATCTGAAATTGTTATCTTTTTATTATGTCTTCTAATGGATGATTTGAGTGCAAAATGTTGCAATGAGAACTGTGATATGCACGGGAGTGTAAATCATTTCAGAAACGCGTTGTTCTGCATGCTTTTGCAGTGACTGTTGTAGCCTCGATCCTAAAGTTGTAAAGTTGCTCAATGAAAGGAATGACAATTACTGGTTTTTTCCAGACTGTGCTAAACCAGCTCTGAATGTTATTTTTGTTGGAAAAAACATTGAAGCGAGGTGCAACTCATTTTTCGAAAAGGTTGATGAGTTAGAAAAGGGCTTAGAGTTAAGACAAAAGTTATGGTCAGCGGAGTTGACATTTCAGCACCTATTGCTTCAGGTAGATGGTCATGCTCTGTATGTAGTAAGGGTGTTGGTAATAACTCAATATATTGCAAATATTGTGATCATTGGGTTCATAAGAAGTGTAGTGGTATAAAGGGTCGACTTACCTCAGTGGTTGACTATGTGTGTAGGGTGTGTACTGGTGATATTACCTTAGCAACTGGGCAGCCAGTAGAATCTGTGCCAATAGGTGATGACTTTTTAGAGACAAAGGATGGCTTTTGTTATTTGGGCGACATGATTAGTACAGGAGGTGGTGCAGAACAAAGTTGTATAACTCGAATTAGATCTGGGTGGAAAAAGTTTAGAGAACTTTTACCTCTCCTAATTTCTAGAGTGATATCTCTTTGCACAAAAGGAAGGGTGTATGATGCTTGTGTAAGGAGTATTTTTCTATATAGTGGTGAGACATGGGGAGTTAGAACTGTTGAACTAAACAGACTAGAGCGTAATGACATGAGAATGATTAGATGGATGTCAAATGTGACATTGAAGAATAGGAAGCCTTCAAATGAGTTAAGAGAACGCTGTGGACTAGAAAGTGTTAGAAAATCTTTGCAAAAGCGTCGGCTTAGATGGTTTGGTCATGTTGAGAGAATGAATGATAATAACTGGGTTAAGAAGTGTAGAGATTTAGTTGTAGATGGTAAGTGTGGCAGAGGCAGGCCATGGACAACATGGAGCCAGGTTGTAAAGAAAGATCTCGTTGAGAAACGTATTCAGCCTGGGTTAGAGTAGGATGGAGGCGTGCCATCAGTAAACCCGCAATTTGGAGTAAAAACGGGACACCCTTGGGGTAAAAGTGGGACGCGTTCCGTTTTGGGTATAGAGTAGAATGTCTTAAAGGGGTAAATGTGGGACAGTACAAGGACTATTTGCTTTTGTTTCTACAACTATTTTTCTAATGTTTATAACGTTTTTTTCTAGGTACAAAGAAGTTTTAAATATGAAAACTAAAGAAAACTAATGAATATACGTAAATAATATGTTGGAATATATATATACATATATAACTTCATCAAGTACAGTTGAAATTGTTGTTGCTGCTCTCTTAAACATCACATGTACAGCCCTCTGAATTAGGAAAAAGTACGTCGGCAAATATATGCCGGCATCAATCTATTCCACGTCGGATCGTATGATCTTTGAAAAACGTGCGCCGTGAAAAGGAGGCTAGCACATGCACACATTGTTACAAAGAAGTGTCCTACTTTTACCCCATCAAGCTAGAAACACTGTGGGGTAAAAACAGGACTGTCCCGTTTTTACCCCGATTATTGAAAACCAGCCGGGGTAAAAACGGGACACCAATTTTTGGATGAACGGCACCTCTTTCTCAAAAATCATTTCCGCAGTTTTAAATTAGAATGTTTATGTGTCTTGATTATTTAAAAAAACCCTTGAAGATAATAAACGGTGTAATAAATATCAGTGGTATAACCTAACTTTTTCGCCACTCGTCTTGTCAGATAATTTCGATAAATTTCGTTATCAATTATTAACTGTTTCAAAAAGTTTGACGTCAATCATAACAAAAAGGAAGAGAACCAACAGACATGTTTATGTGTGATGATACAGGTTTTTAAAAGTTCCATTCAACTTAGACACAAACAAATGCAGAAGAACTATGCTGCATACGATGGAAGATAAAAAGATCAAACTAACCACAAAAAAACATTCAGTTTTGTTTACAAAAACAACAAAAAGACAATTTAACAAAACGCATAAACAAACATCTGTTTTTAAAGGTTATTAACTTCACGCATTTTCCAAACTTTGCAATCATATTTCAACTTGTTAAAGCTGTATTTCGCTAAATTTTTTCCTAATTCAATTCAATTTGCTGTCTTAAACTAAACAACGCAAGCGTATTTCATTTAAAATCGGCGCGCCAATAAAACACAAAAAATACAAATATATATAACGGAAAAAAACATATGTTTTATACGAAGATCTCAGTAAATATGTGTTTCCGTCTTTGTGAAATCGAAAGCGAAAATATTGCTACTAAAACAGAGTCTGGGAATCAAGTGATCTACACGTCGTATAACGACAACATCTACGAGGAAGAGCAAACAACTTGTTTCATTAACATCTTTTCTTCCAACATACTAAAAGCCTTGAACAAAAAAAAACGTGTTAGAGAACAGAGAAAAACAACAGATCTCAGCAAAAAACACAGTCGTCCCGTCGGACAGTTGGAAGTCTAAATTTTAAAAATTAACTCGTCCACATCTAATCATTGGTCGTCCCGTACCGTCGGACGAGTGTTAGGTTATACCACTGAATATTAAGCAAGCAAAATGTGATTTTAAAATCGGCTAATTTATGGTTTTTAAGTGTGCGGGAGAAGTGGATCTTTAAAACTAACACGGTAGGAGTATCCATGTTTTTTTGTGGTTAAATGATGGATGGAGAATATGTCTAAAGATAGTATTATTCATATTTGAGATTTTTACATCTGAGGTGTTTCATTAGCCTGTCCCGTTTTTACCCCTTCATTTTAACTGTCCCGTTTTTACCCCAGTTGACTATAACTTCCAATTTTCTCAGAGCCAGGAACTAATGATTGAAATAAACATGGTAAAGTTCCTGTACGTAGCTTTTCATTAATACTTGAATTGGCAAATACTTTACTGTCATGGACACTGCCGGGCCAAATACACTCTACATCCATGAACATGCCTTTGTAATCGCACACTGCCTGGATGCTCAGAGAGTAAAATTGTTTATAGCAGAAGTAATCTTGAGAATTCTCTATAGGACATATTATTGGGATATGCGTGCCATCAATGCATCCAAATGCTTGTATCATTCCAAATTTTGCTCCAAATTCAGCAACTTTCTCTCTCATTTCTTTTTCTGTTTTTGGAAGGGAAATAAATCTCGGTCCTAGGTAATCAGATATACAGTTACAAACTTCTGTTATTACAGAGGAAGCTGTATTTACTGCGACACCAAAAGTGTTTGCAGTCATTATTAAAGAACCGGTGTCTTTTAGGTAATAGAGTGTCATGGCCACTTTCTTCTCAGCACTCAATGCCCTGTAATTAGGGGAATTAGGATTGGGTGTAATGTAAGGTGAAAGCATATCAACCAAGTCCATAAAGGAATCTTTAAACATTCAAAAATTTTTAAACCATGACTCGTCTGGGGAAATTCCAGTTACCATGTTATCCCACCATTTTTCTGTTCTCCCAGCTTTATACCAGCAAGAACGTTGTTGTTTTTTATTTTTCTAATCATCTTTTCTTTCCGTTTTTGGAGGCAATAATTTTTTTTTCGTAAGAGCTGACAAATGATTATATTTAATTTGTGTTTTGAATTTAATTCGCTGCGCTCAAAATGCGCTGTCTAAACTAGGCCTTAGAAGCAAAAACCACTCATTCATTTTTCATTTCATTGTATATATGTTATATATAGTTGGACTAGTTTCTTAACATCTAAAAACTTATTAGTAAGATTTTAATTAATCTGCAGTAGGTAAGCAACAAAAATGAAAAAAAATATTTAAATAAGTGCCAATAATATTAATATTCCATTTTACAAAAATTAGAGTCGGCCGGGCATGCAAAACAACTTCTAAATTTGATAGTTTTTGAGATAGTCGGAACGTTTAGGGTTCAACAATACAAAATAAGTTGAAAATTAAACAAAACAAACATAATATAATTTGAGGTGTGCTTTTAAATGCACGCCTCAGGAGATTAAGGTGTGTGTGGAGACGTGTACCTCATATAAGAAAGTCTGAACGAGACATTTTTATTGGTAAAAAAATCATAAAAAAAGAAACTCTTTTTGATAATGTTTGTTTAAAGTTGTCTCGACAATCTCAAGCGGCTTGAACTTTTTATATTGCCGTAACTTTAAAAGCTGCAGATTGAATTGAGAAAACAAGTAATAAATTGTATGAGTAGTTTGTAAGAAAGCCAGGGCCTGCCTCAGAATGACAACCCTTCAATGATAAGAGGTCGTATTATTTGAAAAGATTTGGGGACATGTGTATGAATATGAACACTAACAGCACAGTTTCCCTTTGTTCCCCGAAGTCATCACCAACCTTCACCTCAAATGTTTATATAAACAGAAAACAACAAAATAGCATCAAAATAGGGATAAATTATCTTTAAAAGGTGAACAACCCTTTTTAAACATGCTAAATGCAAATAGTATGAAAAATCCAAATTTTAACCGCCCAGTTTGCAATGCAACGTACATGTGTTCAAGGCCTGTAAATAAGGAACAAAATTTTTTAGATTTTCTTTTTTTGTTTGACACTATAGCCTTAGGTGAAAAAGACTTGCGAAATGCAAATGACTTTTGCTAAAGAAACAAAAGATGTTTAGGATTTGGCACTTTTTCTGTGGGCAGACAAAACATCATCAACAACTGTTATACAAGTTGATAAACATATCCTGCCAAATTGATTACTGATATGTTTTAGGCACAGTAGCAGTAGATTAAATAACAAACTTTGTTCAAGTAAATTTATATAAAACAAGGTCCTAAGAACTGCTTCTTGCGGCACTTTTCTTCTATAGCATTATGTTGTAACATAAAATTTATATATATATACTAATAAAGACCACGCTTACGTTCTATCTTGGTTAAAATTAGAAAACAACAATTCTCCGCCCGGATCAGCACCATTTGCAGCGAGATTCATGAGGCTTTAAATGATTTTCATATTTTACAAAACAACAGCATATATTTTGTGTTTTTCTTTTTGGAAAATAATTTTTCTCGTGTTACATTGTTTTCGAAAGTGGGCAGTCTCGATTTTTTGTATAGTATTATAACTATTAGTATTTAACTAGGTAAGTACAACCACGTATTGTAATAGTTTGTTTTTATCACTCTCCTTTGCAGATGTTCAACAATTTAATAGTGTTTTGTTTCGATATTAATTTGACAATAGATTTAAAGAGTATAAATATAAAATTATTTGATAAAAATTAAAATTAAGGTTAAAATGCTGTTGTTTGTTATCTGAGAAGTCAGTCACATGATATAGCTGCTGCGTCAAACATTTATTTAATAAAAGCGAGAAAAATGATCCCATATATAAAGGAAGGGAAGTTGTAGACCAAAGGAGAACAAAACGAAACCTTGCACATAACGTTGCAAACTGTTATTTAATATATATTGAACCATATTGTGAATATATCGCTGCCTACGACGGAAATTATTATTAGTTATGCTTGTGAGCTTGCTTGTATTCATGCAGAATTTGATTTGTTATATATATACAGACTAAATTTTTATAGTATTGAAATTTCAACTAGGGGCCACTGTCACACTAAACAATATTTTCAAAGGCAAATTTGTAGCCGTAAAAACCAATATCAATGCTTAAATTTTAGATCTTGAAAGTGTAAAGGAAATGTTGATTATAATATTATATAATAATATATATAGCACCAACCTCACATCTCTCTCTCTCTCTCTCTCTCTATATATATATATATATATATATATATATATATATATATATATATATATATATATATATATATATATATATATATATATATATATATATATATATATATATATATATATACGTCTATTTTCCATGCTGGCACGGGTTAGACGGGTTTACTGATGGCACGCCTCTATCCTACTCTATCCTGCGCCAACCCAGACTGAATACGTTTCTCAACGAGATCTTTTTTCACAACCTGGCTCCATGTTGTCCGTGGCCTGCCTCTGCCACACTTACCATCTACAACTAAATCTCTACACTTCTTAACCCAGTTATTATCATTCATTCTCTCAACTTAACCAAACCATCTAAGCCGACGCCTTTGCAAAGATTTTCTAACACTTTCTAGTCCACAGCGTTCTCTTAACTCATTTGAAGGCTTCCTATCCTTCAATGTCACATTTGACATCCATCTAATCATTCTCATGTCTAACTCCCCATGTCTCCCCACTATATAGAAAAATACTCCTTACACAAGCATCATACACCCTTCCTTTTGTGCGAAGAGATATCACTCTAGAAGTTAGGAGAGTAAAAGTTCTCTAAACTTTTTCCACCCAGATCTAATTTGAGTTATACAACTTTGTTCTGTGCCACCTCCTGTACTAATCATGTCGCCCAAATAACAAAAGCCATCCTTTGTCTCTAAAAAGTCATCACCTATTGGCACAGATTCTACTGGCTGTCCAGTTGCTAAGGTAATATCACCAGTACACATCCCACACCCATAGTCCACCACTGAGGTAAGTTGACTCTTTATACCACTACACTTCTTATGAACCCAATGATCACAATATTTGCAATATATTGAGTTATTACCAACACCCTTACTACATACAGAGCATGGCCATCTACCTGAAGCAATAGGTTCTGAAATGTCAACTCCACTGACCATAACTTTTGTCTTACCCATGTTAACTCTAAGCCCTTTTGACTCTATACCTTTCTTCCAAGTAGCAAATTTCGCAGTTAACTCTTCTAGACTATCTGAAATAAGCACAAGATCATCGGCATACAATAATTCCCATGGACACCCTACTTTAAACTCCTGAGATAAAGCCTCCAAAACCATGAAAAAAAGAGTAACGGACTAAGAACAGATCCCTGATGAACACCAACCTTAACTCCAAATTCCTTGCTATATGATCCATTCACTCTGACATGACTTCTGGCATTTTCATACATAGACATAACAACTGACACTATCCATTCATTGACTCTTAACCTTCGCATTGCCCACATATATACTTACCGCCTACATATATACTTTTATTCTAACGGCATATCAATTTGAAATGACGCTCCATTATATAATTTGCTATATATATATATATTTAGATGGATGATTAGATTAGATTTGATTAGATGGATGTCAAATGTGACATTGAAGGATAGGAAGCCTTCAAATGAGTTAAGAGAACGCTGTGGACTAGAAAGTGTTAGAAAATCTTTGCAAAGGCGTCGGCTTAGATGGTTTGGTTAAGCTGAGAGAATGAATGATAATAGATTTAGTTGTTGTATATATATATATATATATATATATATATATATTTATTATTTTTATTTGATTGACCATTAATCACCTTCCATTTCAGACATATCAGAAGATAATGAACAACAAGAGAAAAGTAACGTTTCATGAGTTGGCTTATCATGTGTGCATGTTTGCCCTCTTCTTTTACACCAATTGGCAAAGACCAAACATTCCTCATTATAGTGGAGTGTATGGCAGAGAGTATAAGTTTTTGACAGTTCTCAATGTAAAGATGTCTGTTTTGTATTATGGTTTTTCAATATTTGTGGATTTGAAAGAACTTTTAGTTGAAAATGGAAAGAAGGAGACTCGGCAAAGCAAGTCTCGCAACATGAGAGATTATATGTTTTCTAGCGTGTTGTTTCCAATTTCTTCATTAGTTTCAATGTTATATTGGGGCATATACAATGTTGATTCTAAGTTAATTGCTCCACCTGAGATAATTGAATTTATTCCGACTCATGGATTTTACAATCATGCCACCCACACAGCACCGATCATTACTTCTTCTATCGAGTCCCTGTTCACATTCCACAGAGTTCACAAAGGTTTCATTCGTGGGGCGTTTGGTGGAATTGTTTTTAGTTTGACCTACATATTGTGGATACTATGGGTCGCTTATTACGCTGATTTTTGGGTATATCCAATCTTAAAGGTGCTTTCCCCACTTGGCAAAACCATCTTCATTGTCTTTGCAATGATGCTGGGTTGTTTAGTATATCAAATGGGAGTGCTCTTAAAACGTCTGCGATGGAGAGGCGTTGATGGACTGCACATTAAAACAGAATAATTAATCGATTTTAATTGTCAATAATTGCATGATGAAGCAGATTATGAACATTTTTGAAAATATTAACACAATTTGAAATATATGAAGGCTAATGATTGCAACCAAACAATAAATAAAAATTGCGTTTTTTATGTTGAAGAAGCGGCAGGGCCGGACTGATTACAAAATTAGGACCCGGGCAATTTTGTGGAGAAAGTGGTCCAAAAATCAGAAGCAGTCCCACACACTTATTCCCTGGGAACTCATTTTAGGTTATCTTAAATTCAATCTCTTTGATTGAGATGAAAGAAACTGCTAGAAATTCATTATAACTTTGTTTCTTTTTACTATTTTCCATCGACGTATTGTTTCGCATGCTTTTATTTATCCTTTTTGTATACTTTAATGCCAGAAATTTTCGCGGTTCGCTCGAATTTAGAACATTTCGCGGATTAAACAACTTGAAAAATTTTGCGGATTGAAATTTCGTGGACTTAGGGGCAGATTATATAAGGATTTTTACAGAGTTTTTTAGAATTTTAGCACAGAAAAAACGTTTTTATAATCATAAGTGAACACAGATAGCCAGACATTCGAATCTCAAGAAGTAAAAAAACGAAATGAAAAGTTCGAGATAGCGAGATAACAGAGCGAAAGATCGAGATGTCGACTGTATCGTCCTTTTGCGATCAGGAAAAGATGTATTTCTTATTTTTTGGAATTTATTTTCGCGAATTATAGACAAAAATATATTGCGGGAATTTATTTTCGCGGATCTAGGGCAAAATTTTTTTCGCGGATGGCAGGCAAATCCGTAAAAACCGCTGAAATTTCTGCCATTAAAGTACTCTTAAGCCAATTTAGTTAGCATCAAAATTAAAAGGCCAGCAGGGTGAGAAGTTCTTTCGATGTGTTTGAAAATTCTTCTATTACTTCATCATCAGGTATCATTCTTCCCTCAATGCATGAAAACTTTACACAACATGCTTCTTAACCTTCTCTTTATCATCTTCAAACGGGAGAAGCTCCTTTCACACTCAACCGGAGTAACTGCCAAAGTCATCAAGTGTTTATACAAACAATAAAGCACTATGGAGACCAAATTGCTACTGCCTAGAAACCAAATCTTCGGAATCGGATAATGTAATTATATTAGATTAATGTTTGTAAGTTATATTTACTTTGGAATACAATTGTTCCCTTGCCCTCTGGTCCCTCATCAGTACGTGCACAAACCATACTAATAGATGGTATTGGTATCCTCATTAAGGTCATCATCAAGCTCCTTGTGTTTTACTTGACATAATTTCGCTTTTCAAAAATATGGAATTATTTTTTGTTTTCGCGGAATTTATTTTCGAGAGTAAGCCGTTTGGAAAATATTTTGCGGAATTAATTTTTGCGAATTGAGCCTATCGGACGATAATTTTTTTGCCGCTTCCCGCCTCGCCATGGTTAAAAGATCACGAGAATTTTCTTTTTGAAGGCTCGCGACTGGAAATCTATTCATTTACTTTACATATCTTTAAACTCAATTTGCTGGTGGTTTCCTCATCAATGGTACCCAACATGACACACCAACAACACAACACACCAACAACACGAGAACACCAACAACACGAGAACACGACTTATCCATAAGGAGCTGTGAAACGGTTGTACATTGGAACCAATATTGTCGAGATATGACAGTGCCTTACTTTTGAAATAGGTGGCCCCAAGATTGAGATTGACGAGCCGCTGTTTTCGCGCTGTAAGTATAATCGCGCTCATGAGTCTTTGGAGGTTATGAAGCAGCCACGAAAAAAGATTCTTTGTTCCTATTGAACGTAGAGATGCCGCAACCTTTATCCACATGACCCAACATTGGATTCGCTCTGGAACAGATATTTAGAGCGATATGTGGACAGCATACAATAACTTGCAAGCCCATGGTTACGAACACGGCACCGTAAACCGTACATATAACGTCGCGGACAACACTCGGGTCAAAACAAATAATGTGGAGCCAATGAGTCAGCAATGCAAATCGAAATTTAAGACAATGAATGGGCCGACAAACTGGGATGCCGTACCCGATTACCTTTTAGAATTTATGTGGACTCAACTCCTCAAATGGTTTTACAATCAGTGGGAGCAAATTTCCTAAAAAAACAAAATTTGAACTTTGCACTTTGCAACCAAGACATATTTCGACATTCGTTTTCTTTTCTTTTCGTGTTCCAATTCTCCGCGAAGGGGATTTTTAGGCGAATAAATTTAAAAAAATAATTAATCAATAAAACAGGGAATCCCTTAAATAAGTAATTACAAAAGAAATCTCATGCAGAAAAAACATGAAATTTCACCGGACCAGGACCAGGACCTAAGATATTGTGTCTAGGCTAATGGACTAATAATAAGGTGCTAATAAAAGGCCGTAAAAGCGCTGGTGGTGTAGAATGAAAATTTCATCCCCTTGAATGGTCGCGTCATGGTTCGAATACTGTCAATGATGTCGGAATCGTAAACTGCAAGCCGTCACACAACTTAGCCGTCACACAACTCAGCCGTCACACAACTTAGCCGTCCTACAACTTAGCCGTCCTACAACTTAGCCGTCACACAACTTAGCCGTCACACAACGTAGCCGTCTTACAACTCAGCCGTCCTACAACTCAGCCGTCACACAACTTAGCCGTCACACAACTTAGCCGTCACACAACTCAGCCGTCCTACAACTTAGTCGTCACACAACGTAGCCGGCACACAACTTAGCCATCCTACAACTTAGCCGTCACACAATGTAGCCTTCCTACAACTCAGCCGTCCTACAACTTAGCCGTCACACAACGTAGCCGTCACACAATTTAGCCGTCCTACAACTTAGCCGTCACATAACTTAGCCGTCACATAACTCAGCCGTCACATAACTTCGCCGTCACACAACTTAGCCGTCACATAACTTAGCCATCACACAACTTAGCCGTCACATAACTTAGCCGTCACACAACTTAGCCGTCACACAACTCAGCCGTCACACAACTTAGCCGTCCTACAACTTAGCCGTCACACAACTTAGCCGTCACACAACGTAGCCGTCTTACAACTCAGCCGTCCTACAACTCAGCCGTCACACAACTTAGCCGTCACACAACGTAGCCTTCCTACAACTCAGCCGTCCTACAACTTAGCCGTCACACAACGTAGCCGTCACACAATTTAGCCGTCCTACAACTTAGCCGTCACACAACTTAGCCGTCACATAACTCAGCCGTCACACAACTTAGCCGTCACATAACTTAGCCATCACACAACTTAGCCGTCACATAACTCAGCCGTCACATAACTTAGCCGTCACATAACTTAGCCGTCACACAACTTAGCCGTCACATAACTTAGCCATCACACAACTTAGCCGTCACATAACTTAGTAACAAGGATGACGTGGACGGGTATAAAGATTTATTTTACATCGGCGGTTGTGCGTACATTGAAGATATGTCAATACTGCATAACATCCACCAAATGAATACTTGCTTATGCATCAATGTACCAGGAAATGTCTCAAATTAAAGGAATTTGTTTTGGACACTAAGAAATTTTAACCGAATTTTAAAGTAATATTTGAAACATCGCTGTTTATTAAAATCGGCATTATTGTTGTCCACGCAAATATTTGTCAATGATTATGATTCTAATAACCGCGGAGAAATAAATGTAAACACATTTTGAATACGTTGCTAGGCAACGCAAATATTTCAAGAGTTCATTGGAGAAAAACGTTTAGAAAACAAAAATCGAGAAAGCATCTTTAAAAGAGTAATATTTTTGGGGGGATTCGTTTTCGCTATTATGGAAGAACAGATGAGGAACTACTTAAAGAAAAACCAATGCAAAGCAACTTATGCACGTGACATATTGAAATGCTCGTTTTGTCGTTTGGAAACGGCAATTCAAAACAAGGAAACTATTTCGAATTTGTTATCAAAACTTCGAGACGTTCAAGGAGAGCAGAGCGTTGATGCATTTCGGGAAAGCAGAGCGTTGATGCATTTCGGGAGAGCGGGGCATTGATGCATTTTAGGAGAGCAGAGCATTGATGCATTTCGGGAGAGCGGAGCATTGATGCATTTCGGGAGAGCAGAGCGTTGATGCATTTTGGGAGAACAGAGCATTGATGCATTTCGGGAGAGCAGAGCGTTGATGCATTTCGGGAGAGCAGAGCGTTGATGGGCGTTTAATATTGTTTTTAAAAATTTGTTTAAATTGGGCCTAATTCCTGGTAAAGCTTAATTCGAATAATCAATGTTCTGGGGGGCGCCCTTCCCACAGTGTCAACCATTTTGAGATTTTGACTCTTTTCAAAATCAATTTACCACAACGAAATTATGTAATTTCAATTCAACCAATCAGATCGCTTCCCTTGGTCATGAGTTGTTTTGCGTTTTACTGTTTTTCTTCTTTTTTTTATCAGGGTAAGCATGTGTTTATGGAATTCGAATAATATTATAAGTCAGTAAAAGATTCATTGATGATTCTCTTAATAGTAGAATTGGATCTTTAGAAACAGTGGCTTGTGAGTTTTAACCCCTGATCTAGAAGAATTGTTGACAGGCTTATCTTTAGAGATTAGCCGACGTACAATGCTACATGCTGAGCTAAAAAATGATGCCAAGGATAATACTGGAACCACACCAAAAATATCCGAAATTTGTATTTCGAGAAAAAATTTACCAATTTATTATGCAAGAAAAAATTCAATTTTAAAACTGCATCTAGCTCTTTTAAGACATCTGTTCATAATTATATCTGACTTGACAACCATACCCATGACAACATGACCCAAACAATGTGTGTTGTCATGGCAACATGGCCCAAACAATATGTGTTGTCATGACAACATGGCCCAAACAATGTGTGTTGTCATGACAACATGGCCCAAACAATGTATGTTGTGAGTGTGCGGGCGAAATGAATCTTTTTACTTCACTAGTTTCAATTGTTATATCTCCAGAGTAGTCACTCTTCATACAAACACAATAAATGGAATAGGAAATGAAAATGGAATAGCTAGTTTAGATAATTTTATTATTAATTAAAAAGAATATAATAAACAAAATTAAAGAATTTTAAATAACAAAGAACCTTTATAAGGGAAATACACAGTATTGACTTCATGACACATGTGTGCAGGAATGCTTATCAAGGCCACCACATGTAGGAGCGGAAGTGATTGTTGTAGGATCACGATCCTTTGTCTATTTAATTACTTAATTTTATTACCTATTGATTTTAGTTAATTGCTCCCCTACAACACTGTCGTTTTTTATGGGTTTTTTGTATCACTTTTTCATAACACTTTCAAATGTGATCAAGTTCAATTCTCAATCAAGTTACAAACAAGGCTACACATCACATTGATTTCGTTTAATTCTTCACAAGGAAATCAAGCACACAAACACTAGCGACGTGAGAGAGTATACTTTAAGTTTCACTTCATTATTAGTTTTGATAGCATTTGCATTGCAAACGGACAAAAGTGTTAATAGATGCAAATAGATGTTGATTCATGTAAAGTTTGTAGATTTGACGTATGCAATCTACTTTCAGAAGGGCCGAAGTTATTTAGTCCTGCCGTACTTGGGATATCCATTTGCCCCAACAAAATAGCTCAACCAGGCAAAACAAAACGGAATGAGACAATTTCCACGGAAACTTCTACACAACAAAAAGAAACATGAAAGATATCCAATTTTACAGGGGAAAGTTCACATTTTAAAAAACACCAAATGGATATTGAATCGTTAATCCCGGAGATTATCTAGATTCTGCTACTCGTAAAACGGAACGCATTTGCTCTTACAATCACAAGTTGGAACGCATTTTTGAAATCGATGTCGACATCTCGCGATGAGGCACGGGTTGATTGGACATTCGTAACTACACTCTGTAATAAAACAAATCTTAGTTAGAAATATCTCCCGCATTCATCTAGGGATATTACCCAACTCCACTTCATACCTCAGTGGAATGATATTATGTTTCTCAGATTTGAGTTGAGAGAGAGATGGAAAAACTTTTTAAACTCTCTGGAAGTACATCAACATCTTCGAAATAAAGTACAGATTAATTAAAATTCGTTGTATAATTCTTGGCTTTTCCTTGAAAAATATTTATAACAGACTTACTTTTCACACATTTATGGTCGCAAGGACATGAATTTCTCACGCATTTCTCGTCGCTTGCGCATCTGTTGGGATCGTCACAAGGATTTCTTATGCATAAAAGCTGTGAACAAGAAGCTGAAAACAGAAATAAGATGTAAAGAGGGATAACTAAACTGGCGATAATATTTAGTGTAACAAACTGCGTTAAGAACGAAGGAGGGGTAACAAGATTACAGTTTCATATATCAGAGTTCATGTATACCACCTTTCTACGTTAGTTAGTACTGGTGTTGGAAATAAGAACATTATTGAAAACGAAGATACCAATGTTGAAATATAAGTCATTTTTAAAAGTTCATTATCGGCATAAACAATGTGGGCCCAAATTCTCCGTCGGCCGCGATTCACATTGTTTTGACCGACAAAATAGATTTTCCAATATAGCCGTATTTGCAAGATTTTAAAACATTCTGGAAAACTTTATTAAATCAATCCTGGTTTCTACTGGCAAGTTCTTATTTACTAAATCAACCCTGGTTTCTACTACTGGAAAACATATTATACTGATCTGATTTTCGTAATATTTCAATTTAATTCTGAACTGTAATAACATAAAAGTGTAATAAAAATAATTTACTTTCTTTCGGGACACAACCAGATCTGCATGGGCAAATTGGGTCAACTTTACAAACGTAACCATCTTGACAAGGTGCTTCGCACGGTGGTATGCAAGCTCCTGGACAATCTAGAACTAAGGGGAAACAACAAATTTATTTATTATTTCAATAAATACAATGCTGCTTATTATGCAAAAAAAATTTATTTATTTATATACAAAAATAACAAATACAATTATTAATTTTCGGCGCATGCGCAATGGTAATTGAGTTCGGCTCTTAACCGAAAGGTTTTGGGTTCGAGACCATGCTATCACAAAGTTGTTTAGTGAGTGGTTATAAATAAAAACGCTGTATTTCATCAAAAATAACCGTAGCACAAATGGGAGCAATTAAATACACTAAAACTCCGGGTCAAGGTCTTCATGATAATGCTTAATGAGCGTTCTGGAAGCCTCGTTAAAAAATTTTTTATAAAAAAGCAATAAAAGTACTTGGTATTATGGAGCCATGGCAAACAGCGATTAACAATCCCAACGCGACAAAAAAATGCATTTTCAAACTTTACTTGTCCTGCTTTAAACCAGAAACTGTTTTACTAGTAGTGGAAAGATGTCGTTTTTAAATGCTTTGAGTTAATTGAAAACAATTATGTGATTAAGTAAACAATTGAACGAAATCTTCTACGAAAGCATTCTTGCAATCTGTATATTGGCACATAGGAAGTTAATATCGGCGATGAATGAAAGAAAAGCAGTAGCTGTTTAAAACGTATTACTAGTGAAATTTTTTTAACGAATGAAAATATGGCTGATGATTGATTAAATGTTTCAATTTTTAGCAATCAGTTCAGAACAGCGCAAATCTGTTTTGTTTCAAGCTTATAGCTTCCTCATTCCAGTTTCCATCGCGTAAGAACTTTGGAAAAGTGAAGCTAACCACATTTTGAATTTTGATGCCTGAAGTTAAACTTTCAAAGATTTAATCGTCTGTCTCACTCCAGCGTGAAAAGAAAACATGAGAGTGCGAGAAAAGCGCCTTTGTGAGAAACTAATCTGATTCATTTGGATTGTTAGATTTTTCTGGTCAGTAAAACGCGATACTATTCTGATGAAAATTTAAAATTTCCCAACTTTCGAATTCTTGGCAACAGAAAATACTTCTTCTTTTTAATCTCATAATTTTGATTGCAGCAATTATATTAGCTCTCCTTTGTGTAGCTTCAATTTACGGATATAACGATAACAAAGCGGAAGATTTTGTAAGAAAGAAAAAAAAATCTTAAAAAGAGTTAATTAAAATTTCATATACGATAAACTGATTTCAAACTAAAACTATTAACGAACAAAAAAGAGATTAGTATTAAAATGATTGGATACACATATAAAGGAAGGAAATGTTGCGGGAAGAAGATGATGCGATTAAATTTTCACGACTTTTTCTTCCCGCAATAATAAATTTTTTTCAATTCGCAACTTTTAATTATTTCCAGTGTTCGTAACAATTTTGGCGCATTTCTGGTTTCGTTTTGCTCAATTTGAATGATCCCCTAAAACTAATGATCAATTTTTATCACTTTGTACGAAAATCTTTTTTGTTATATTTGTTTAGAAATTTAATGTCTTCTTTCAATTTCTTGTTTTGCGCACTTATGAACGATGTTTCTTTTTTCTGTACGTTTCTTGATTGATTGCAGACGTGGATGGTTTCTATTGACAAAAGTAGAAAACATTTCTTTCGTTGTTATTTTCTTAATAAGTGCGATTTGCGGAAATTGAACAAAGAAGAGGATATAAACATTAAAAATTTTACACAGTTACGATTGGAGAACGAATTACCGTTAAACTAAACTGTATATTTTGTAAATATTCTAATGAAATTACTTATATACATAATAATTTGATATTATTATTCACGTATTTACAGGATAGTCCGTTCAGTTATATAAAATAGATTTAAAACTGTTTTCAATGGAGTCCTGTTTATTCTTTTCTGTTTCCCTTTATCACAAATAACAATAATTATTCAAATCGAGGTGAAAATATAGGGGGTGGGGGAGGGGGTACGAGACTCTCCTCTGCTGCCTATGCTAAAAACACCCATGTAGATGGTGGTATACAAAAAAAAGAAAGAATAACAATTAACCAATAAAACATAACAAAAATTAAATTAAAAGTTTAATTTAAGTTTAAAAATAACGATGAAAATTTACTTGCTAAATGGCATAACAAAACCTCGATGAAATTGTCTCGATCATTGCAAACATCTCGCGTGCGTAAAAAGACATGGTTTCTATTGACCGTCAAAATAATTCAATGAAGAAAAACAATTTTTTGCTTGAAACATACGAAGTTATGTTTGTTGTGCATGTTTTTTTTATCTCTTCGGTATTTAGTTCTAGTAGCATTATACGCTTTTATCTTAGCGAAAAGTAATAATAGGAAATTAACAAATAAGTTTGAAATGGACTATTGTAGTCGATTTTACAACAAGAAAACAGGCGTTTTAACAAAACGCCAATTTTGATGATTTGAAGTTGTCGCGGCATATACATTTAATTCAACATTTAACGATAATTCGTTCTCCGATTGTAATGTGTGAAATCCTTAATGTTTATCTCCTCTTCTTTGTTCAATTTTAGCAAATCGCATTTATTAAAAAATAGAACGTCGAAAAAACCTCGAAAATTGCGGAAAAAATGTTTTCTACTTTTGTCAGTAGAAACCATCCACGTCTGAAATGAATCAAGAAACATACAGAAAACAGAAACGTTGTTGATAAGTGCGCGATACAAGAAACTTTTTAAGATATTACATACGTAAAAAATATAACAAAAATGAAAAACGAAAAAGATTTTCATGCAAGATGATAATAATTTATCATTAGTTTTAGGAGATAATTCGAATTGAGCAAAAAAATTAAGGGGGGGGGGGCGAAACCAGAATAGCGCCGCAGTGCTCAGCGTAGGAGTGTCAATCATGCTGCCGGTAATCAACCAAAAGACAGTTTAAAACCACGCTTATCCACACGGAAGATTTCTTTACCCCTCCTGTAGTCGGCGCATTTTTTTCTGGCGGGTTTAGTGCCCAGCTGTTTTCTGGGACCCATTCCCTCTAGTGGATTTCCGAGCAGTTTGCTTCGTTCGAGCCATTCTACATGCGATGAATGCGACAATATAACGAAACTGTATATTTCGTGCATGTTTTCAGTAAACAAAGATGGCTACTTTTAACGTCTTTCCATTGGTGTTTAGAAAGTGAATGCTGATTGGCGTTAAGAAAGTGAATGCTGATTGGTTTGTCGATGAAAATAGCGCCAAAGCAGAAGATTACCGGAGTGAATAAGAAAGAAGACGGACCGGCTTCGTGATTACTACTTAATACAATAACAAACTAAACAATGATAACATGTTGACGCAAGGTCGTTTTGCCGTAAAAATGAATGAAGTTGTACGCAGTAAAATTGCCGCCAAAAAGTGTCTAATTCTTATTAACCAATCACAAGCATCCTTGTCGTGGTTCCAAATGCAGCAAGGGAGTTAGTTTTAATAAATACGATTAATCTTCGAAGGGGGTCAGTTGTACTCTATACTCGCAGCTAGTTGTATACACTTAGAAAAATGTCTGGTCGTGGCAAAGGTGGAAAAGGTTTGGGAAAGGGAGGCGCGAAACGGCACAGGAAGATTCTTCGTGACAACATCCAAGGAATAACGAAGCCCGCTATTCGACGTCTAGCTAGCAAGAAGAGGTGTAAAGCGCATATCTGGTCTTATCTACGAAGAAACTCGAGGCGTGTTGAAAGTGTTTTTGGAGAACGTCATCAGAGACGCTGTGACGTACACCGAACACGCGAAAAGGAAAACTGTCACTGCTATGGACGTCGTTTACGCTCTGAAACGACAAGGAAGAACTCTCTACGGATTTGGCGGTTAAGTCGTGCGGAACCGACTTCGAAACTAAAAAAAGGCTATTTTCATAGCCACACTTCCCATAAAATCATAAATGGCTTTTTTCTTTTTTTTTCCAAGGATCTTCAAGCTACATGTTTTCGAATTTCGCTGCACTAAATACCTACGATGCTTTCTAGTTCCGAAACTTAACAACTTCTTTGTAAAAACAGTTGCCAATGACTTTGCATAGAAACCAGTTTTCAGTTTTTTGGCGCCCAAAATAGCTTAGCAAGGTGAAGACTTTTAACGAGAGACAAATGTTTTTTTAAAAGAAATTGTATCCTGCCGCCTTTTCAAAACATTAGTTTGGTGACTTTTAGCGCTCAACGTTACGAATTACTTTGGCGCCTTTTTTCAAAATAGCATAGAGACTTTCAGCGGGATAAACAATGTTTTCAAAAGAAATTGGGTGGCTATGAAAATAGCCTTTTTTATCAGAAGCTCTTCACTTTACTTGCTGCTCGTATACTTGGTAACAGCTTTCGTTCCTTCGCTAACAGCGTGTTTAGCCAACTCCCCAGGCAACAAAAGTCGCACGGCGGTCTGTATTTCACGAGAAGAAATCGTTGACTTCTTATTCTGGTGAGCCAGTCTCGAAGCTTCTGAGGCTATGCGCTCAAAAATATCATTCACGAACGAATTCATAATGCTCATTGCTTTCGAAGAAACACCTACATCGGGATGCACTTGTTTGAGAACGTTGTAGATGTATGTTGCGTAAGATTCTTTTCGCTTTCGTTTGCGCTTTTTCGTGTCTGAGCCAGCGATCTTTCCACCTTTTTTGCCAGCTCTTTTCTCTCCTTTCTTGGCCACTTTAGGCGCTTGTTTACCTCCGGGTTTCACTGCGTCAGACATCTTTCTCCAGTTACGTTAGGCTGAGATTGACGAAACACGAGCCGATTTCAATTTATAAACGATAACAGCGGTTCCATTTCGATCCATTGTTTACCGTTACGCTTGAATAATCGTTTTATGTGATTGGTAGTTTATTTAACCAATAATGATGAAGAGGTGTCAGTGTTGATCTCATATTTCCTCCAATGAGCATCGAACAAATTACCTATTGTTGTCAAAGATTGATAACATCAAATCAGAATGCTGTGTAATCAAAGTGGAACATAAATCTAAAAAGGTAGCCTGGAATCGAACAAAGCGTGGCAAGATGATTGGTTCACGAATTTTGTTTTGGATATAAGCGGAAGTTGTTGAGAAAAGGCGCTCATAATCTAACAGTTTTCAATATGTCTGGACGTGGTAAAGGAGGTAAAGCAAAGGCAAAAGCCAAGACTCGCTCTTTCCGTGCCGGTTTGCAGTTCCCGGTCGGAAGAGTGCACCGTTTTTTGCGTAAAGGACATTACGCCGATCGTATAGGATCTGGAGCTCCTGTTTATTTGGCTGCTGTACTCGAATATTTGTCTGCTGAAATTCTCGAGTTGGCGGGAAACGCGGCGAGAGACAACAAGAAGGCGAGAATCATTCCACGACATTTGCAGCTGGCAGTTCGAAACGACGAAGAACTCAACAAACTTTTGTCTGGCGTGACGATTGCGAGCGGAGGTGTTCTGCCAAACATTCAGTCGGTGTTGCTGCCCAAGAAAAACGAGAAGAGCGCATCGAAATAAGCGCTTCGCTGCATTCCACTTATAAAAGGCTATTTTCATAGCCACCAAGAAACTTTAAAAACATTGTTTTGACCCAACCTAATTAAACCCGTTTGCGAATGCCTCCTAAAAATGGATAGATCAGCAAAGTTTATGTCGCAACGAAATAAATTGAATAAACAAATCCGGAGCGACTTTTGTGAAACATTAAAGTTGCTTACGAAAAAAAACGTTTCTGTCCCGTTTATATATTAGTATTCCAATAAAAATTCAACCTATGTTAACACACGACTGAAAATTGAATGCCACTTAAATGAAGCAGAATGCCCACGTAGTCATTGGAGGGAAAATACCTATAATGACAAACCTGTGTTTGAAAATGGCATAGTCTCTCTTCAAGAAGCAACGAACATTTAAGGACTGTTAAAGACATTCTTGAAATCAAGGGTCGACTGAACGTCCAAGTGTTCGCGCATCATTCAATTTCTCCAAGTAAATTGCAAAAACAAATAGTTACGAAAAAATTCCATGCGAAATGAGCGATTTCATTGAGCTTTTTTCGTTTGGCGATCGGAGCACTAATTATTACAGCGTCGTAGTGATACGTTTATGCATCGATTAAGTAGAACCGGTATTAGTGACGGCAAGGATGGTTTGACAATGGGGGTTTTCCATCTGCATCAATATTTAATGTAAATGCCAGAAGGCGCATAGACTCTTCTCTTCTCCCACCACGGAGATGATCGAAAATGATCAAACAGTACTGGTTTGGTAGTTCCACTTCCAATGCATCGAATAGAAATATTCTCTGTGTCATGATCGTTTCCGATCCCAGTGGCATCACCCTGTTTCCCATTTGGTTTGTTTCTATTAGTCCATCAAGATTAACGGTAATGTGTCTCGATCATCTTCTTTAACTGAAGACAAGCTTCTCCATTGATGAATGGCAATCCGTACAGAATGTCCTGTCCTGATCACAGCCTGAATGCCGGAGCGTTTTATTCTCGTACGCTGGTATCCTCGAATTGGTAGAACTTCTGTTCAATGCGCCACGAACCATCCGCTTCTATGTAGAGGACTGTATCATCCACTATCTAGTCGCCAAGATCATGCCATCAAAAAATATAATGTTTTCTCCATCAAATTCATTAAGAGGTAACAAAAATGGGAAATGGAGAGGGAAGCAACACGAAAACATAAAATTTACATTTTTTACTTTAACATTTCGCGAGGCTTAGGAATCCCTTACATCACGGATATTGGGAACGAATAAAAAGTGCTTACTTATTGCTAAAGCTGAGCTTCTGAAGCCATCGGCTGACATCATCAGCTGTTGAACTCTTGTACAGAGGTATGAACACATCCACTATAAGTAAAACAAACATTGACATAAAAATACAACGAACGAGGAGAGCCACATAATATTTTCACATAGTCTGAGCTTTTTTAATGCAGTTTAATAGCTCTTGTTCAGTCCGGTGAAGGATGTCATCCTTAAGAAGGTCGTTTCCAAGCTCCTCCCCTAAATTCATAAATGCCTTTTCCCCCAAATGATCTTCAAGTTTTTGAATTTCGCTGCACTAAATAGATTAGATGCTTTCTAGTTCGGAACCTTTGTATAAACAAATCGCAAATGACTTTTTGGCGCTAAAAATAGCTTAGTAAGATTATAGGACTTGTAGCACTTTTGAAGAGAACAAATGTTCTTTAGAAATTGGGTGGTTCTTCTAGCAATTGCTTTGGCGCAACAACCTCTCCGAAGATAACATATTAGTGCGGAAGACTATAGCGATCAACGTTACGAATTACTTTGGCGCCTTTTTTCAAAATAGCATAGATATAAGACTTTCAGCGGGATAAACAATGTTTTCAAAAGAAATTGGGTGGCTATGAAAATAGCCTTTTTTATCAGAAGCTCTTCACTTTACTTGCTGCTCGTATACTTGGTAACAGCTTTCGTTCCTTCGCTAACAGCGTGTTTAGCCAACTCCCCAGGCAACAAAAGTCGCACGGCCGTCTGGATTTCTCGAGAAGAAATCGTTGACTTCTTGTTCTGGTGAGCCAGTCTCGAAGCTTCTGAGGCGATGCGCTCAAAAATATCATTCACGAACGAATTCATAATGCTCATTGCTTTCGAAGAAACTCCCACATCAGGATGCACTTGTTTGAGAACGTTGTAGATGTATGTTGCGTAAGATTCTTTTCGCTTTCGTTTGCGCTTTTTCGTGTCTGAGCCAGCGATCTTTCCACCTTTTTTGCCAGCTCTTTTCTCTCCTTTCTTGGCCACTTTAGGCGCTTGTTTACCTCCGGGTTTCACTGCGTCAGACATCTTTCTCCAGTTACGTTAGGCTGAGATTGACGAAACACGAGCCGATTTCAATTTATAAACGATAACAGCGGTTCCATTTCGATCCATTGTTTACCGTTACGCTTGAATAATCGTTTTATGTGATTGGTAGTTTATTTAACCAATAATGATGAAGAGGTGTCAGTGTTGATCTCATATTTCCTCCAATGAGCATCGAACAAATTACCTTTTGTTGTCAAAGATTGTTAACATCCAATCAGAATGCTGTGTAATCAAAGTGGAACATAAATCTAAAAAGGTAGCCTGGAATCGAACAAAACGTCGCAAGATGATTGGTTTACGAATTTTGTTTTGGATAAAAACGGAAGTCGTTGAGAAAAGGCGCTCATAATATAACAGCTTTCAATATGTCTGGACGTGGTAAAGGAGGTAAAGCAAAGGCTAAAGCCAAGACTCGCTCTTTCCGTTCCGGTTTGCAGTTCCCGGTCGGAAGAGTTCACCGTTTCTTGCGTAAAGGACATTACGCCGATCGTATAGGATCTGGAGCTCCTGTTTATTTGGCTGCTGTACTCGAATATTTGTCTGCTGAAATTCTCGAGTTGGCGGGAAACGCGGCGAGAGACAACAAGAAGGCGAGAATCATTCCACGACATTTGCAGCTGGCAGTTCGAAACGACGAAGAACTCAACAAACTTTTGTCTGGCGTGACGATTGCGAGCGGAGGCGTTCTGCCAAACATTCAGTCGGTGTTGCTGCCCAAGAAAAACGAGAAGAGCGCATCGAAATAAGCGCATTTCACTTATAAAAGGCTATTTTCATAGCCACCAAGAAACTGTAAAAACATTGTTTTGACCCAACCTAATTAAACCTGTTTGCAAATGCCTCCAAAAATCATCGGGAGCATAATTGAGCCAAAAAAATGAGGCGTACAAATGCACTGTATATGTCGCAGTGAAGTAACCGAATCAGTAGCTACCAAATTTAACTTTGAAATGCAAACATTAAAGGAAGGCGTGCAATACGCAAACTTTCTGCCTCGTACGAATAGTTATGTCGCAGCGAAAATTCAAATTCAACACAACTATTTTCGCAACTTAGGGAAATTGGATGATAACGGACAGTGCGTAGAGTTGTTTAGAAAAAGGGCTTGCGAAAATCGTATTGGGTTTTTGTAATTTGAATGATGAAGTTTGTGAGAAATCGAAATATTTGATCCGGTATCGTGTATAAATGTACAATAACGATGAGTCATTGATATTCTAAATTAGCAAATATATAAACAACCCGACTTGCTGACGTCATACGTCTTGCGCAACATTGAGCAACTGTCTAGCTACTCGTCTCAAATCGTCCGCTCTTGTCTCGATAAATTTTCGTACGTCACACAACATTGAAATAATTAGTCGGTCATCGGTTTCGTTCATTTCGATATTTCCTGATATCATGGGGTTTAACCGGTTGTATTTGATTCCCGCCATTTCGCACCAACTTCGTGCCCGGTCGACCACGTGATCATCGCTAGCAGAAACCTGTACAAAAAGTCAATTATAAAACACAATTAAATCTTTAGAGTTTATGTATTTCTCGGCGCGAGTGTTCTAACACTAGAATATCGTGAAATCACCTGGTCCACCATAAGATCAACAAAACATTTCAGATTGTCGACGATTTCAGCTGTGTCCCACAAGGAAGAAGGTCGGTAAATATCGATTGGTCGGAGAGGTTGCAAAGCAGACTTTCCAGTTCCTAAAAAATGATGAACAGAAGGTAAAGTTATTATTATTATTCACGAATATTTATAAAGGATAAAACCAAATCAAATTACTGTCATATAAACAATAGACAAGGATGATAGAGCGGTTTCTTAAAAAAACCGGAAATCCTAAAAGGATTTCAATCAAAACGACAACTAGGGGGTTAGGGTTATGTGTACATAAAAAAGCACAACGACTAAAGCGTAAAATTCTAAGATGGAGGTAATTTTACACTTTAGTCGTTGTGCTCTTTTATTAAGAGACCACAAAAAAGGACATGCTTTTATATATAGTTGTATATAAACTATGTAAATATCTTTCTTATGTACATTTTGTTAGTTCCTAATAGCACGATTAGAAAATTCCTGTTTTTCTTTTTCTTTCTTTTTTTCAGAAAAAATACGGAAAAAAAGTTAAATTATTCCAAAAATCCGGAAACCTTTCATCCTTGTTATGTACAAGATTCTGTTCTACCTTTCGGTCCTGTATGTAACCTATGTGTTAACAAATGTAGTAAGTGAAAACCAAAAGTAAAAAGAAAGAATAACTAAAAATACTTTTATTGTTCATATTTATAAAATCTTTTATAGATGTTGATTTCTTAAGAAAAGTATAGCTAAACTATAACTAAAAGATATATCTCTTGAAATACCGACCGATAGAGACCACCACTTTGACATTAGAGCGTGCATCTTTCGGCTTTCGTTTGAAGTGTTCTTCGTGTTTATGGATTTCGGACAGAGCGTCCAATGTCGGGTTGTTTGCGATGAGACCCCCGTCCAGATATCGCCCCGTGGAACGGAAATACGAAGGAGCCGAACATGAACTTCTATTCGCCAACCAAACCAATTGATCTGAAAGGGTTAGGGTCTAAAGGTGGATCATTTTTCAAAACCTATCCCAATATATATAACACGTTTAAAAGTTCATAATCATGCAAATGACGCAAGAAATATACAAAATACGCGAAAAGAGAAATATCCGAAAGATCGCTTTTCAAGTTCATGTTCAACTCTAGGTTTTTATTATTTCACGCGAATCCCATTATTGCGTTAAGTATAAACCTTTTCAAATCTGAGCTTCGAGTTTCTTATTGACTGGTGTTGTTGTGTAAAAACAAACATTTTTATAACATGATAGTGCCATGAATATAATATCAACAAAGCGTTAACATTATCAGCAATCGCCATTTTCTTTTAAATTTTGTCAACAATTTCGATAGAATTCAATTTCTTCGTTTAACGTTTCCCTTCTCTATAATGGAAACCGGGTAAATGAATTCGGAAACTTCCATTGTTGGCTCCCATCGTCCAAGCAACTTCCTTACTAGTAGTTTACTAACCTGCTGGCAGCGGGGGTCTGGGAAACCGGGCATCTCTCATTTGATAATGATCGTCATATGGCGCGTCATAGTTGCGAAATAAATGAAGCATGGCGGGCCGTCGATCGGCCAGAACGGCCGGTATGATTAACCTAAGAGAACAAGATTTTAAAAGGTCGCAATTGAATATCTTTTGTAAGTACATATTGTGAAACATACTTTGGGAATTTGACTTCATCCATCTTCGTTTCCTTACCAAACTCATTTATCAAGAAGGCATCAACAAGTTCAGTTGGGTAGGGTCGTATCCCGATAAAACAGCTTCTACCCAACCTCAAGTATGCTCGCTGTACATAGCGAATACTTTTACCTGGAAAGAAGTAATCGAACGTAGAAACATGGCGATTAGAACATTTACACAGTTAAAAATGCGCAAGTCAACATAATTATATGGAAACAAAATATTCCAAATACAAAAAAACTTGACGATGGAGAATAAAGATACAAAGTGTTGTTCAAACTTGACGATGGAGAGTGAAAGATACAAAGTGTTGTTTGAACTTGACGATGGAGAGTGAAAGATACAAAGAGAGTGTTGTTTGAACTTGACGATGGAGAGTGAAAGATACAAAGAGAGTGTTGTTTGAACTTGACGATGGAGAGTGAAAGATACAAAGAGAGTGTTGTTTGAACTTGACGATGGAGAGTGAAAGATACAAAGAGAGTGTTGTTTGAACTTGACGATGGAGAGTGAAAGATACAAAGAGAGTGTTGTTTGAACTTGACGATGGAGAGTGAAAGATACAAAGAGAGTGTTGTTTGAACTTGACGATGGAGAGTGAAAGATACAAAGAGAGTGTTGTTTGAACTTGACGATGGAGAGTGAAAGATACAAAGAAAGTGTTGTTCAAACTTGACAATATTCTTTTCTAACAGAAAAATTTACCAGACTGGAAATTGCTTACCGTTAGCAATGGATAACGCTAAATATGATCCCGTGCTGGTCCCACTCACCCAATCAAAAAGCTCATAAATATTATGTCCAGAAATGCTTTCGAGTGCGAGTAGAACTTCAGCCAATATTAGACCACGTATACCACCTCCATCTAACGATAAAAGAGCTTCTTTCCCAGTCCTTTCTTTCAGCAGGGACTGGGTCCGAGGTGTTTTGCTAGATACTGATGGTTGCGTAGAAACGCCTAAACAGGGTAATAACAAATGTATTTACGAAATGGAAATTGGATTTCGTCCGAAAAATGATCAAGTAAAATTCAAGAATCAATAAAAATATTGACACCGAACATTAACGTTTGGATCAACATAAATTAATCAACCTAAATTCAAAAACTGCAATCTTATCCAAAAGAACGTTGTTATCTTTCACCCTTGTAACAATTAAACTTACCAACCGAAAAGATGGCAAATATCTCTTTGATATCAATGTAAAATTCTGCATTCTGCTCTGCGTAATCCAATGCAGTCAAACCTCGGTTGTCAACTAAACTAGAATCTGCACCGAGTAACAACAAGCCTTTAATTATGTCCATGTCAGTGTTCTGGAAAAAAATAAAGGTTATATCTTGTTAAGCAATGTGAATGGAGAAATTTGTTTCTTCGTCATAAGAACTTGTCATTTCTTTGCCTGCTTTTACTATTAAATGACATCCTCCAATCACAATCTGTTTCTTGTTTAAAAAACAAAAAACAAAATTTTGGCTGTATATATACGTTATTTTGCTAATACTGCAATGTAATTTATTATTCATTTTATTTCTTATAGAGTTTGTTGTACATATTATTGATTGGAAAATAAAATTGATTTGACATATTCAATTAATAATGGTTCGATTTCTTCCGTGTTACTATGCTCACCAAAACAGCCAGATGTAATGGAGTCACTCCGTCGTCATCTTGCGAATTGACATCTGCTCCGTGACACACTAACGAGATGCAGGGGGACAGTCGACCCCGTTTAACCATGACATGTAGAGGTGTTTCGCTTGTTGAGTTACGACAGTTGAAGTCGATTTCGTCGTGCGCAGCCAGAAGGTCAATTTGCTGTAAAAACGTTAATTTGATAGAGCTTGAAGATTATCAAAAACATATATAATAACAACATTTGAAATCGCAAATAATTTTGTAAAAAAATTAGACTTTAGTAAAGTTAGATGCAATCACACCACCTCTGTATTTTTCGCCCAGTGCAGCGCAGAGCCAAGGTATTTTTTGTCTTTCACGCTCAAGCATTCTCGATCGTGCTTCAGTAGAAGTTTCGTGCATCCTTTGCTCTCATGTTTCATCGACAGGTGGATGGGGTAGGCGTGACCGCATGGGATGCACGAGTTAACACCCTTCTCAAGTAATAACTGAAGCACGCTCTCTTGTGACAGGCGAATCGCGACGTGAATAGGCGACTCGGTGTACCTAGTGATGTTGTCAAGCGCCCCTTTTATGTCTTTACCTGAACAATAAATAAAGTCAGAGTTTCAAAAAATCAGGAAACAAAAAAATCTGTATGTTTGAAAGCCAGTGTGAAGGTGAACATTACTACCTGTTGATGAAGGTTCACAAATTTCCAAAAAAATTAAAATTAAATTAACTCTTACGCCTCCTTTGACTATTATCAATTTAAATGTCGTTTGGGTAGGTGCTAATATTTGCTTGGGATGACTGTTTATATTTTAAGCCCAAAGAATTTTCTGTCCTCCAGAATTTAGCTTTTCTGAATTTAAATAACCCTTACAAAGAGGTGTTATCAACGAGCGAAAGTCACAAACTTCTGGTGTAAACGCTGACTCATCAACAATAACATGGTTTACAGTAAACATTCCAGCGTACGTCCTTCCTATCCACATTCACATAGGATTTGTGCCAATGGTACATGACAATGCACGCAATAAACAAAAGCATGACGTTCGATTCACGACAACGTGAAAGATTCATGTGAGTTACTACAAATGAACCGAAAGTTTAAATATTTAAAACACGTCAACTTTCTTGTGAATCTTTCATGACGGTAAAAAGGTCCAGGAATTCAAAATTATAAAATATTTACAAGTTTTGTTGATACAACTAACTAATAATGATAGTTTTTTCAATACTATGTTACAAGATAAGACAAGATTTTATGGGATGCAAACAAAATGTCTTTGCAAACATTGAAAGTGTCAAATTTCATTTTGAAATTCATTATCAAATATAGTTTTCACAATAATACTCTTCTTCTTGCCCATCCCTAATGTAATGTAATTTATGGTGGGATGGGCACTGCAGCTCTGAAACATGAAATTATTTTCACTGCGTATCTCATGAATTCGATGTTTGTTTATTGAAAGCTTGAAAAGCATGTCTTCAATCAATTCATAGTCATGTGACAATTTTGTTTACTGGTTTTTGAAATACAATTTCATCTGATCCTAAGTATTGCATTATTTTTATGTTTTATTTTTTATTAGTTTTTGTAAGTTTTTTATGCTGAATCGTTAATTTTTTTATGCTGAGTCATTAATTTACATTTCACAGATTCAACTAAACACACACAAAACAATTGGCTTTGTATGCAGCCAACTTCCTAACTCAAGAATCACCTGTCTGCTGCAGAGCATCGATAGTTGAAACAAAGTTTGCTACCAATTCTGGATGGCGCTCAGTGAGGTACTGCAATGGAGTGCTGCCAAAGATCTCCCTAGCAAAGCTTGGTTGCTCTCGTTGGATCAACTCCAATGTCTCCTTCTGATGGCATATCTGAATGCGTGATTAAAAACAGAAAGAATTTTAGAAATTAATAAATGTAGACCAGAGTTTCAATTTATAGTTTATTTTTTTGTTCTTTTGTAATTAGATAAATCGTGTTTGGAGGATTATTGGTACACATGATCATCTTCACCTCTTTTTTGTCTTCACTGCTAGCGCAAATCACATTTTGGTTCGTTTTGAATTCTGGAAGTTGCAGATACTCTGCAATTTTATCCACATTCCACATTGGGTAAGATTTGCGTAGCTTCACGAGCGCTGTTATGGTTGCAGAATGATGGGCGCTTGGTAAATGATCGATAACAGGGATCAATAAATCGCATAGCTCCCTGCGCAAAACATTAATTAATAAACAATAATTAATAAAATAATAATAATTCAGTCAAGCCGTAATTCATGGATATTTTATTTTATATTTTTATACTACATTATACACACGACTAACCAACAGGACACACAAGGATAACAGTATACTGAAGTGTAAATAACCTCTATAAAAATTAGAAATTAATATTGTTAATCGTTTCACCTCATAAAGAAACTAGTGTCCTACGTCACAATAAAAAAAGCAAAAACATGGGACGTTTTTTATTTTTTTAACAAGTCTTCCAGAACGCTCATTAAGCATTATCATGAAGACCTCAACCCCGGAGTTTTAGTGTATTTAATTTCTCTCATTTATGCTATTGCTACGGTTATTTTTGATGAAATACGGCGTTGTTTATTTATAACCGCTCACTAAAGAACTTTGTGATAGCATGGTCTCGAACCCAGAACCTTTCGGTTAAGAGCCGAACGCCTTACCATTGTGATATCGCCGGATCTAAGACGTAAGACATAAGTAACATAAAAGCAACGACAGAAAATCTTATGCGATGAACAAAAACCACCATTAGATAGGATTTGATTTATTTTAAACAACGAAGACAACAAAGCGATTTTAAATATTTACTTGAAATGCTTTTCGCCCTCCTCTTTTGTCTCCGCGCGATGCATACTAAAACATCGTGCTGGTGCATTCTGGTTAATCAAAACAACAACAAACGTGCTGATTGGTGGATTCAAACAGAGGCTCTCTTCCAAATGACTAACATCATCTTCATAAATCACTTCGTAAAACCGCAACACTTTCTCAAAGTTTTTTGATGATTCATAATTGAGAATGTTAAAATCCTTGTAGGAAGCAGACTCTTGTTCCACGGCAACAACACTCTCCCCAGCCCCCATGACCTGCTATTTAAAACGTATCTTTTTTATGTTTCTCTGAAAAAGGAAATTACATCTAACAACTTCAAATGAAATGAAATTCACGACAAAACCCTCAAGATAAAGAGTAAAATATATATATATATAATCTACAACTTCATCTTCTTTTTTTGCCCTTCCCTAGAGTTCTACTTTTCATTCTATTGACGGTCGATTGTTTCCCCTTTCTAAAACGCTTGTTCTTCACTTTGCTTGAACCTTTCCCTCTTCTCTCGCTAAAAGTTAAAAGAAAAAAATAGATACACATAACAAATAGCAACTATCATAAGAAATAGCAACAGCAACTGTTATTAACAGCTATCAAATTTTGAAAACAAGTAAAGAATTAAATAAGGGTATATAAACAATTATAAATTATAAAGAGTTTATAATTGTTTCACTGAGGATGGACGTAGTCCAAAAAGCTTTTGAAATTAAATAAAATTTTAAAATAAAACGTTGTTTATCATTATAAAATAACGTAAAGAATTGTTGCTTGTTTGCGCCAAATTTCCAGTTTTTTTAATTATTTTTTAAATAATAGTTCGATTCATAGCTGAACACTTGTGACATGTGACATGAATCAATGACACATCAAAGGACTCAACTCAATAGTATTCACTTTGTTGGTTCGAGGTTCAGAGTAAAATTTAATGAGATGAAAAAAACATTCACTTACGATGTTTGCTCGTCATGGACGTGCTTATTCACAGCCTACAAAATATTACAATAAATATTATTTATAATTATTTGAATCTAGGAAGAGGTATTAACGTAGTTATAAAATGAAAGTCAGTCAAAACTTAATTTAATTCAAAAATAATTCTACAACATTTCTTTGATTACCAATTTCTCTTGGAACTTTCCCAATGATGCAGTGGAGACTTTCGCTACATCAATTTCCTTTGCTACCTAAACACCCAGGGAACAGTAAGAGCAACACCTTTACAAAATAGAATATCTCAATTCTCTTTTAATCAAAGTTCATCATGAAGCTCCAAAAACATTTACTCCGATAAACCATCACATGATTAAACCAACAACAAAAATAATCAAGAAGAGTACAGTTTAGCAAGTAAAGTTGTTTTTAAAATTGTTTGACTTAATTATGATTGAAATACGCACAATCGAGAGTCCCTGTTGTAAAAAACAAAAAAAATAAAAAGAATGTTGTTTAGAATGTGACTTCAACTATCAAAAATAGTGAATTTCTTTAGTGGAACCCGTTCAATTTCGAGTGAGCAGAATATCGTTAGGTGATATTTGTTGTCATCATATGTTGATAACGTTCTTTCTGCACGTCTTAGTAATTATGGCACATGCATAAAAAGTTTATCGAAGCTTAATGTCTTCAAACGGCCTTAAGTGAAACAAATCATGAAATCACATGCGCCAAAACAAAATTACGTAATCTAATCCAACCAATCAAATCGCTTTCCTTAGTCATCGACTGTTTCGTGTTTATTTCATGTTTTTTTCACATTAATCGGAAATGTCAATAACTTAAACAGGGCCGTAACAACTTAGTTGGAAACTTAGAAAAAATCTTTAGGATAAGGGAGTGGAAAAATTGTCAACCACCATGATTGGCCGACGAAGAAAATTCTCTAATCTAACAGCCTATACCATAAGAGAGTAACAGCATTACCGCTGGCACTTTTTCGATTTCTTGCAATATTTTGTAATCTTTTTATTTCATTCTTCGCCACCTTCTCTTTCTTTATATCCACTCTTTTTTTAAACTGATCTTCTTTGGGATCTAAAAGTAATCATATTACTGTAAAATAATAATAAAATTAAATATTACTTGAACTATAAAATAATCTTAACTTTAAATCATATGTGTTCTAACTTATGAGTTTCTAAAGTAAATCTTCAGAAGTCAGTAACTGCTTCTTTTTATCATACCAGCATTCTGTGGTACTTCTATACACCACTCATTTGTTTCGTCGTTCGTCCGTTGATAACCATGTTGTGGTTTCCACTTCTAAAAGAGAAATGAGAAAACAAAGGATAAAAAAATATATATTTAAAACCACCAAACAAATCTTAAAAAATTCATCTTCAAATTTTTATATAATCTCGAAAAACATTAACCGTCTAGTTTACCTCAGCCTCATCATCCCACAACATTCTGTTGCGTTTCTTCTTTTGTATTCCCTAATAATCAAGTCAAAATGAGAAGATAAAATGGAGAAATATTGACAAGTTGATTAATTTATTTGTAACTAACAAAAAGGAAGACAAACATTTTAATTGATCGAAAGAATTGGAACACAAAACATTCTTTCATCCACGGAAATCGTTACCTTTTACTTAGCGTAAAGTTCCCACTTTGTTGGAGGCTTGGGTTTTGGAATCTTGAAAATAGAAACACAAACATGAATTAAATATGCAGATATGTCAAAGCAGAGGGATTTTTGTTTACTTACTGTCATAGCTACAAAATACTCCAAGAAACTACCAACTTACTGTTATGATTTGGGTTCTTGTAATAACTGCTCATAAGTTCATTACTATCTTTCATAGAATAAGTCTTGTATATATATGTTTATAAATTGCCTAGAGATATCTTTACATGAAGGAATGTAGCTATTAAACATAACTACTCAAATCCTAAGACAATTAATATAGTTACAATAACAGGAACTAATATAATTGTTTAAGTCTCAATGGAGTGAATGAACTCTGTAAACATGTAAACAACTTTATGTGCTAGATATCATGACACTTACTAGCTTCTCTCGGGGAAGTAGACTGCTTGGCTGTGGGAGCTAACACAAAGTTTTGAAATTAAAAATAACAGAGTCTTCAATTTTTTTAATATATCTTTGAATGATTAACTGAGTTGTATATGAAAACATCTCACCTTTACAACTACAGCATTTTCAATGTGCTCTGTGGGCAACTAAACACAAATAGAATAATCCTTAATCAAAATCAGAATGTTGCTTATGTAACTATGTCATCTAAAAGGTTTACTAAGTCTATACTTCAGACCTTCCACTTGCCGTGAGACTCACGGTTTCTTCACTAATCTCACAGCCTCACGGTTAGACAAAAATATCTCACGCTAAACACAAATTTCACTGTCCACCATTTTTCTTCAAAACTTCTCACAGCACATCGCTAAAAACGGCACTCTATCCTGCGCCAATCCAGGCTGAATACGTTTCTCAACAAGATCTTTCTTCACAACCTGGCTCCATGTTGTCCGTGGCCTGCCTCTGCCACACTTACCATCTACAACTAAATCTCTACACTTCTTAACCCAGTTATTATCATTCATTCTCTCGACATGACCAAACCATCTAAGCCGACACCTTTGCAAAGATTTTCTAACACTTTTTAGTCCACAGTGTTCTCTTAACACATTTGAAGGCTTCCTATCCTTCAATGTCACATTTGACATCCATCTAATCATTCTCATGTCATTACGGTCTAGTCTGTTTAGTTCAACAGTTCTAACTCCCCATGTCTCCCCACTATGTAGAAAAATACTCTTTACACAAGCATCATACACCCTGCCTTTCGTGCAAAGAGATATCACTCTAGAAGTTAGGAAAGGTAAAAGTTCTCTGAACTTTTTCCAACCAGATCTAATTCAAGTTATACAACTTTGTTCTGCGCCACCTCCTGTACTAATCATGTCGCCCAAATAGCAAAAGCCATCCTTTGTCTCTAAAAAGTCATCACCTATTGGCACAGATTCTACTGGCTGTCCAGTTGCTAAGATAATTTCACCAGTATACACCATATACACATAGATTTCTCCCGGTTTTCAGACAAATGTCCAGGTTTTTTTAGAATTTTTTCAGAGATCTCCAGGTTTGGGTAGTGAAAAGGGTGGAAGGTCTGAAAAATGTTTGTATCTTTCTTAAATATTAACAATTGGTAGTTCTATGTCACTTTACAATTCTATTGCAATTTTTGAGGAGGTTGCGCTTTCAAATCATCATAGTTTGTAGTTAATCCTCATTACAATCATCATTAAAGCTTCGAAAGTTTCGAGGATTCGAAAAACAAAAAATTAATGAAAGCTTATTATATTATTTTTACCTTCCATATTTCATTAAAAAGAAGTTGAGCATTGTCTCTTGCAAGTTCTTTTAAAAATGTTGCCTTCGTCTGACTGAGAAAGAAATGTTTTCGATATTAATGAAATTTTATTTATATTTATTATTGAGTGAATTTGGGCCAAAACAACATATAAAACAAAAGACAATAAAACTTTATGTCAACTCTTTAACGGCAACAGGTTGCAAATCATCTAACAGTAAATTTCCCAAATCAGAAGTAGGAGCTAATGAGACATGAACCTATTTCTGGTTATTGTATACAAATAGTTGTGTTTATATTTTAGATAAAAACATTGAGAAAGTATAATATAGTTATCTCTTTAATCAAATGCCTCATGTTTATGTTTCTATCTTATACTCAGGGGCTAGGAATGTTTGAGTATTTTATCTTCTTTAAAGACGTTAATTGACTTATAATTCCCCTGGGTTTCTTTTTGAGATGCTAAACCTTTTCTACAACTTCATTCATTTTGATACTTCGTGGAGTTCTGTTTTAAAAATGTGTTTTATTTTGTTTCGATCACCCATCTTGTTTCGAAATTATGTTCTCCTATTGAGAGACTAGTTAAATTTACAAGTTAAAAATAACATAGAATAATAAATAACATAATTAACATAGATTTGTTTTAAAATGAAATCCATTTCAAACTAAATTCCCAATAAATATAACTGATAACGGTTGTTTAGAGTTTTTACATACTTGATGTTGTATACTTTTTATTATACAGTATAAAATTTATCTGCAATGGAGACCCATTAACCTCGTGGTAGAAAAAACAGGCTAACTTTTTTCAAAATACGTTTAAGGTAGTTGTTTTTTGCCTTGTTACTTTCGCTTGAAGATTGAATTGTTTTACCATTTAAAAATAATATTATAATAATAACACTTCCGAAAAATATTTCGTTTAAAGTATTTGTTCTTATTTTTGTTTATAATATATAATATATTTTTATGCAAAATTGCATTTTTTTCCCAGACCTTTTTTATAAAACTACTTCTTTATTCTAAGTTGCAAATAACCTTTGACGAATGTCATTTTATATCTTTCTAGTTCTGACTAGCTATGTCTTATGGTTGTGGAGGTTATTGTTGAATGAATATATCCTAACACCAGCCTGTGAATCTAAAAATTTAAAAACAGTGACAATTTTGGAAGGGCTACTGACAATTTCTGGCCTACTTTTGTTCTGACAATTTCTGGCCTACTTTTGACAGAATTTGGTCTGTAGATGGGTATATAGCTATATGTATACAACTGTTATAGACTGAAGATTAAGATATTTTTGAAATTGCAATTCCTTTAATATGTTTTTAGTTTAAAGAGAATGTCTTTATCTGATCAACTTAAGAAACTTCAGATCCCTGGACAATCATCAATTGAACAAGCTCAATCGAAGAAAGTTTCAATTTTGTTTGATTCAAAAACAGTTGCCTCACTTAACAATGAGACTATTCTCAATATTGCGTCCACTGGTTTTGCTGATTTGTGCTCAATCGATCCCATATTTGACCAATTTGAACAACTTTTCAATCAAAATTCACTTCTATTGCAACGAAACCTGGAAACAAAATCATTTAACAAAAAGGTGAGCAAGAAAATTGAACGGTTCTTGGTATTCCTTACTCCCTACATTCTTTTGAAACCCTCGCATCGAGTTCTTGAATGGCTGGTTAGACGTTTTCAGATTCACATTCATGATCAGAACTCATTGATGAAATGCATTTTACCGTATCACGAGACACAGTTTTTCGGTAGAGTTGCTCAATTGCTTCCAGGCAATATTGAAATTAATGGCTTATGGAGATGGCTTGGAGATTGTCGAAAAACAGGAAGTGGTTTCAATACAGCCACTCTTGTGCATCATTGTCTTAACAACAAAAGAATGATGGAATTTGTTTTTGAAATGGCAAGCACAGCTTGCGAATTAGCGAAAGAAAATCCGAAGTCTGGATTACATATATTGTTTTCCTTTCATTCACAATTAATTATGGGGGTAATTGATGCCCTTCCAACTTCAAACAGTGAACAGTTTACAGCGAATCTTCTATCATTACTTTGCAATGGACTCAAATCTTCAAATAAGGATCTTGTGTGCTCTTCTTATATGATTCTTGGGCTGTTGTGTTCAAAATGTCCATTTCAGAAAAATATTTTGAAGTCATTATTAACAACTGTTGTAAAGGTAGGTTTTTATATTTTTTGGATTTAATATTACATCAACATACAATCAATGTTAAAAACTTAATTTGCTAAGTTTGTTTTTTAAGTATATATATATAATTAAATATGGTGGGTGACAGGGGTAGTCAACAATCTTTGATGCCACATACTCCTGCAATAGAAGTGAACAAAGTTTTATGAGAAGATGTTGCAAATGGATATAAGCTCAAGAAATAAAAATGTTTAGTTTAACATACGTTTGATTCACTTTTTAGGGAAAGACATAAAATATGACATTTTCTGTAATAGTCCCAGGTCTGTCATTTTAATGTGATTCCTAAGCCTCAGAGTATGTCTCTAGCATGCTTACAAACACAACTAACTCCAAATATCTCATTGACACATGGTTCAGTGACTTATGAGTTACTGTTTGAAGTTTTGTTATAAAAGATTCTTGCAAAATTTCTGTTTTCTTAGGCTGTCTTATTCTATTGTGACTGATTATTATCATCATCGTCACTCCAAGTTTGTCCGATCAATGGAGGTGGCTGGATTCACCTTGTATCCATCGGCTTCACACTATCTTGCTTGGTTTTGATTTTAGCATCTTCCCTCTTCAAATCCATTTTTTCCATTTCTTCTTCCTTGTGAAATAACTTGAAAAGTGAAGGTAAATAACTCAACGTGAGGTTTGAAATTATTTCTCGTTAACTCCCTCCCAAAAGCTTCTTTTTTACAAAAAACGTATAGGTGCATAAACAAACAAGAGTCAACAAGCCGTTGCTTCACTACTCTTCCCAAGTTTGTAGTCTACCAAATGTGTTGGTGGTTGCCTCGAATCATGGCCTACTATAACTACACGGCCGGATATCTTGCTTTTGCGCCAAAAAATTAGTGGGGTAACATTTGAAAAAATTATCTTAAATATAGTTTAAATCATGAAGATTATGTATTTCATAACAGTATAGAGTTATTTTAATGTAATGCGATGGAAAATATCAGTAAAATGACACAAAAAATACTGAAAATATAGCCGATATATTTCAGAAAAATACAATATAAACATACAGACCAACTTGAAGGTTATGAAATACATCTCTACAACAAATAAACGTAGTTTCAAATAAAAATGAAAAAGTAATATATCAAAAGTCTCTTGTTCCCTTCAGTTCATTTAGCATTGCAGTCATCACATACACAGAATCATGAAAGGTTTTGAGAAAGATACAAAATAAGTACAAAACATTCATGAAAAAAGCGATAAAAACTCAATTATGACATCATAATAACTAAATTTAGGAAAAGTCATGAAATTTGGAGTCAATATCATTACCTGCTGCTTGAGGAAAACAGCAGATTTTTTTGTTGAGTAGACATTTTTTGGTCAATGTTAGCAAAAAAACATTTCCTTATATGGTTGAATAAGTTGATTTTGAGCATGAAGTTTGATTATGAACTGAACCACTACGAACACGATCAAAACCTTCAACAAAGACATAATCAACTCCGAACAGAAAACATTTTTTTGCAACATAACCAGCAACTAAATTTGAGATTTGATGACTATCTGAATCTAAAATACAGGAATCAATTTCATCAGAAATACTTTTTAATTCTTCATTCAATAAAATAATTTTGTTTTCATCTTGAGTTTCTGGTCTGATATCTTCTTTCCAAACATTTATTTCTTCCCTTAAAAAACTAGAAGCAGCTAAAATACCCTCAGATACCTTTGATATTTGGCATTCTCTAAGACCAAAAACCTTCCACCACTCATTTGTCTATATTTAGAAAATCTCAATTCAAGTGGGTCGGTTAGGTTTAAAAGGTTTTATGAAGGTGTTATAAAGGTTTTTATTTTTTTGGAAAATCTGCGACCGCAGTCGAAATCTGGGGGTCGTGTCAAATTTAAAATAGGCAATTTTTAACGAGAAATAGCCCTCTTTGAGCTATTTTGATTTCTTGTAGAAAATAAAACTTATAATCAAGTTAATAAATACAAAACGTTTTTATTCAAAATTAAAAATGTTCCAAGTATTTTATTAGAATCCAAATAAAATATATAAATAATAAAATTATTTTACTAAATTTTTTGACATTCTTAAAGAATTATTCACATTTTAAAAATTGAATTGTATAATTGTATTTTATACATAATTATAATAATTAATTGTTCTATCATATTATAAGCCTATAAATATCTTAGATTTGAAGAAATGAAATGTTTTACCTACAATCAGTGTTAAAAACGTTTTATGAGGTAGATTTTTAAGAAAAAACAAATTTAACTAAAATTATACTCGTGTTTATATGTAAGATAAAAAATAAATCTTTCGTCATAAAAATATGACATTAACCAAACAAACAAATAAAAACTATGTAGCAAATTAAAACAATAATTTTTATGGAATTCATGAATCTTTAAACATAAAATATTAGTACATATATTCAATTATATTATTATATATTATTTCCCCTTCAATCATATCAAAAAAATGTTCAAAAGGAAAAATGAATCTCTTGCTATTAAGCAATTTATTCCTAATGTTTTTGATTAAGTGAACCGAGTCATAAAACAGATAAATTTTATTCTGTAAATTAGTAGGATGCAAGATTGAATTTACACATGGTCCATTATAATATTTGGAAACTAATTTTGCAAAAACATTAACGTTTGTAGAATGGTTGTCTGAAATTACTGCATCATGTACTAAAAATCCCAGGCTATTTCAACTAATCCCAGGCTATGCAAAGAAACCAATGTTTCATCTATCTGTTCACTCAACCATTGACCTTCAATTTCTGGAACAGCTTTTACAACAAAATGGTATAGATTTTTTTAAACTAAAAATCATGAAATTTACTATGCCTTTGTACAAATTTCCTTCTGAATTTATTCCAATAAGCTTCCAACCCTGATACTGTGCTTCCTTTCGCAAATACATTCCATCCAGTAATAAAACAGCATTTTTGTCTATACATGCATTTTTCTGTATCAAGTAAAACTTTGACAGCTTTTAAAGGTTCAATGCATCCTTGACTCAATTAATTTCTGAGAAGTGTATCGTAACAACAAAGAAAAACGAATCAGATTGCATGAGTATTTTACACCAGATGGTGATAGATCTCAGTCAAGATATCTTCACTAGTACCCTTATTGTCTTTATAATTTCTGATGCATGATTGGAAATTTTCTAATGCAGACTTTTTTGTTAAACGACAACTTGAACCTTTACGAAACCATTCAGGTAATGGTGGTATTGGTGACCCTTCAAAATATAATTTGACATGAAGCTCATTGTCTACTACTAAACATTCTGTAATCTCAGGAATTTCAAATGTTTCGTGAAATTCAATTCTATAAAAGGTGACTTTACTTTCATCAATAGGCCTGACCCTTAATTACATCACTGTTGTTGACGCGCGCAATGCTTTCTGGTACTAGTAGTCACGCATCCAGAATTTGTTGAGAGTTGTATGTGAACACAGTACATTTTATGATATACAGCTCTCGGAAAATGGAAAATAGCGACCAAGCTCTCGATATTCCTCAAGAAAAACACTGTTCTAGTTTTTTTCAAAACAATTGCCCGAGCAGTGGTAACGTGGATGGAATTCTGGCGGGTCAGGAACCGTTTACAGCGAACCAAACTCTTGGTAGGCCTAGCAGGCTTGATGTTGACAAAGAAGGTTGGGTTAAGTCGCTGAGTTATCTACCAAGACTTACAACTGCAGAAATTGATGAAAAGTTAATTTTTAGTTTGAGCACTATGCCTTCAACAGCAACTGCGCCAATGGCTTATCGAAATAAGAAACATGGATATAGACTTTGGAAAGAAGGGTATGTTTGAAGCATTTTTGTGAAGCCAAACGTGAAAGCCAAGTGCACACTTTTTCTTGTAAAAGCCAAGGTTCATGCCTTGATGAAGAACGTAAACTACAATGTTTACATTCACCTGAACCAACATGATGGTGGAGTTAAGGAAGCAAAATTCAACTGTAAGGCTGGACAAGGGGGCTGCTGTAAGCATGTTGCTTTTGTTTACTGTTTTGGATTATGTCAACATGGAGGCTAAGGAAATACACACCTAAAAATTATTTTTTAACATTTTAATATCTTAAAAGAGTTCAATTAATTTCAATTTTTATCTACCCTGTAAATATCTCACTTTTAAACTGTAAATACTTATTATTTTCTACATATTTTTTTTATATACATTCAACATAACTTATTCCTGAGGTTAAAAACCTAAAATATCTATACCTACATCTATATATACTAGTTGGCCAGGTGTTCAGAAGCTGAGACGCTTCAGTCCAGTCGCGCTTTGTATTGCGTCTGTTGTGGTATAGAATGCGTTCTTCGAGCTTTCTTGACGTTTCTCCTACGTATGTTGCAGTGTGGTTCGGGACAGGTTGCGAGGTAAACGAGCTTTCTGTTCGGAGTTGATTATGTCTTTGTTGAAGGTTTTGATCGTGTTCGTAGTGGTTCAGTTCATAATCAAACTTCATGCTCAAAATCAACTTATTCAACCATATAAGGAAATGTTTTTTTGCTAACATTGACCAAAAAATGTCTACTCAACAAAAAAATCTGCTGTTTTCCTCAAGCAGCAGGCTAAGTTGTATGCTCAGATCACCTTCATTATTGGTTTCAGCACCAGTTTGTTGTGTGTCACCTGGAAAACCTTCAATGCTCTCATAGCACACGGCTTACTGAGGGTGTAAGTGATACGCTTGCCTTTTTTAAAAAATTGATCTTCAAAATGTTTGATACAAATCCCAGTGTGTTTTGAAGGTTCCATTGTTTTGGTGTTTTCTCAAAATAATCTCTTCTGTTTAAAGATCTAAGCCACTTTTCATACAATTCACTTTTTTTCAGCAACAAAAACACTGTTAAAGCCTCGGGAATAAATGAATTTTTTTTTCTTGTTTCCTATAACCTGTCGTACAATTGACTACACTGCAAGTTCTAACCATAGTAGTTGCAACAAAAATAATCAATTCATCAAAGAAAATAGATGTATATATATCAGATTATTAGTTTAAAAAGTCATGTAAATTACCAACTTGTTTACAACTAAAAATTCGTCAATCTTAGATTTTGGCACGCACTTACTTACAAATATTTTGTGAAGATTTTAATTTTTATTATTATTCATCTGTGAAGAATCGACCAAGGATGAGCGTGAATTAGTGGAGAAATGTTCATCTATTAAATTGTTACCCTACTATTTTTTTGCCGCAAAGGATATCCGTTGTAGTAGTCCATGCTCGAATGAACCAGTTGTGATAAGGACACGATGTTGTGAGGTTTTAACTGAGAGCAGAGGCTCCCTTCCCATCAGGAGTTCCGCAGAAGATATTCTAGTTGTGGTTGATGGTGTTATGTGGTAATGAAATAAAAATTGATATAAGCATGTGGTTACCGAACCTACGCCGATCAAGACATTTTCTTTATCACACTTTGTACTGCTTGCTCGGCACCGCTGTTAGTTGATGGGTGGTATGGCGTACTTTTCACATGACGTATACCATACGCCATAATACATTGAATTCTACACTGATAAGGCAACTACCATTGTCACTGACCATGATTTGTGGGAGCCTGTGATTTGTAAAACTGTATTATACGGTTTCTGCATTGGATACACATCAATCCATTTAGAGTATGCATCTACCATTATCAAAAACATTTTACCCAGGAATGTTTCTGCTAAATCGATGTGTATGCAAGTCCGTGTAGAGGAGGTTACATCGCTCTCGAAGGATTGTTTTGATACAATCAGCAGCTTTCACATGAGTTGTTTCCTCAATTGCAGCATCCAAAACAAATATGCGCGAACAAAAACTTTCCTTCAAGAGATTCTTAAAAATAACGGCTATTATAGTCCACATCAAAACATAATTGCCTCGTACTGTTAATTTATGACCTTATTTTATATTGCTTTATAATATTTTAGTCGATGCATGCGGATTGGTACGAGGAGGCTTTGTTATGTCTTATTGTCATGACAACGCATCAGAATGTCTGGAAGCTCAGTTCAAGGTATTTACAAAATATTAGTTTCCATGGTAATTAAAGAATATTGTTTTTTTGTTTAAAGGGTTTTTATGTGGAAACATTTTTAAAAGCAATTCTTGTGGGGCTTCTTTTCCAGTCTGAGTGTTTCTATTTTGCAAGGATTGTTCTATAATATATTGCTCAACATGAAATGAGTAAAGCCATTCCAACACTGCTAAAACGCCTTGTATCACTCGTTGACTTTCTGCAAACACCCTTTTTCGGACATCATGAAACAGAAGAAGCTGTCCAATGAGAAGCTCTCTCTGGTGGCGCCAAGATTATCTGCACACCAAAACACACATCATCATCATCATTTACATTTTTCACGTCTATTTTCCATGCTAGCATGGGTTAGACGGGATTTCAACAGATGATATTCTCCACAATTTTGTAGGTTTAATCATTTGATGATTCAATGGAGCAGATGTTTTTTACAGCTGGATGCCCTTCCTAATGCCAACCACAGGAAGAGGAAAAACAGTGGTGAGTTAACCTACGCAAGATACCAACTTTGCATTTTAAACTCCGTGGCAGCAGTGCATAAAGGGCATGGGTGCTTATATCCATGAGGTCAAAGATGTTACATGACCCGCATACCCAAATACACCATTTTATACACCATTTTCATTAAAAGATTATTTGCAGACTGGGCTGTTTTTCTGTCAGTTACAAATTGCAAATGTTTTTTACGAACAAAGTCATAGATAGAGCAGATGATTTTCAATTAACTGTCAGAGCAAGTGTTGACAAGCTTGTATAAAAAAGTGTTTGATTTTGAATCAGGAGTAATTTTTGCGAGAAGATGCAAAGAATAAATGCAAACAAAGGATCCAGAATCAGAGCATTGTTTTTGTGCGCAAGAGTATGCCAAAGACATACCATGATAAAACTTGTTCCTTCGCCTCATCATGTAACAACACACAGAGGACATGAACATGAACCATGAAAGATGTGGGAGCACGGACATGGGGAACTTTTTTCATCTAGCTTATACACTTGTAAATGACAGAATCATGAGAACGTTTTCAAGTTTGTTTGTTTGTTTGTCTTGAAATGGTGATTGTAATTGTGCGCTCGTAAAACTTTATTTGGTATTGTCAGACGAAGGAAATGTTTGGAATTTTTCTACGATGTTCCAAAATACACACTTACTATTATTGGGGAGAATAATGTTTTTCTCTGATTACACGAGGTCCTGTACACTGAAGAAGGAATAGTTTTTCATTTGTTTGTTTGTTCCGTGTAGACGATGAATCGATGCGGAGAATGGTGTTTGGACATTTTATTTTGTGTTCTTGCTAATCAATTCGTTAGTGAGCCTCTATTTTAAAGTCCACTCTATTGATCACTCTCATCTTAGCAGTCTGAACTCAATGCACGTTCCGTTACATGCTTTGGTGGAGGGCAAGAAGATGGAACATCTGGAAGGAGGATTCTTGGGTTTGTCCGTCACAAACTGTAAATGTTTTGAAGTTCTCGTTAACACTCAGATTGGAAATAATCCTGAAGGAAGAAGTAAACATGAAGTTTGCTGGAACTTGTCCTTCCCAAATATCGATGATTGTACAGCAGCACGTTACTTCACATGATAATGTCAGAAAGACAGACATTAACTTAGAAGCCAAAAAATCATTCCATTTTAGAGACAGTAAACAATGAAATGCAGGTGATATTCAAAATGGTTCCACTTGTAATATGATGATGAATAGGCCTTTTGTAAAGATCACAAATGAACACAAAAGAAAACGTGTTTTCATTCTGTTATTTTAAACTATAAAAATATTTCCACTTAACTTATAATTTGTATTTAGGTTTTGCCATCACTTTCTGAAGTTGAATTGGGAAGAATTGATTGTGATATTTGATCATCTGAATGTTAAACATGATGTCAGTTCATTCGTAAAAATGTTGCTTCCTGCATTCTGTGAGGCCGCCATTGTATTCAAAGAAGAGGCAACAAAGATGCATTTGGTTTTGGATAGTGATCTCATGACCAACGAATATATCAATTTGATTTCTAGGTAATTTTTCTCATGCTGTTGCATGCTGTTGTTAATAACAGGTCATGACAGACTAAAGCAAAACTTGTTGAAAGTACAAGCGCTCTCCTTTCGTATAAGTTGTGATGTGAAATTCAACACTAATAGCTGAACTAAACCTTTTAAATTTTCTTCAAGGACAATGTCAAAACATTAAGTCTTACTTAAGATATGGACAGTTCATTTTGTTACAAGTGTTTATAGGGTTCACTGATTAAATCTTTCATTGCTGTTGAAAGACACTTAGTATTGAATAACACTTGTATTCCACTAATATATTACCTATGTATGCATTTTCACCAACTGTAAAATCGTAATTATATCTGTAGATTGCTGATTGATAAACTTCTTTCTGCCGAATGTCCAGATGTCGGTAATGTTGAATCAGTTTTGAAGAAAATCTCCACAAGGTATTTTCGCCACTGATCTTTTTTCAACACTGAACTTGAACGTAAATTATTTGAATTTGTGGGAAATCCTTGAATATCAATTTTTGTACCAGCAATGTAACAATTTTGGATAATTGAACAATTCCACATTTTTTCGATACAAAAAGTTTGCACTAAACAAAATTCTTAAATGGATTTTTTGTTTTTTAGGTACAGCGAAACATTTGATGAAGTTTTGGCTTCATTCTTTACCGAATCATTGCAAGATGACAAAGTTGTTTCTGTCCTTCAGCAAATCACCAAGGTATGCATGCGTCCAGCTCGTTACCAGTTCGTCGAAGACATGAGCTGCCCTGTTGTGATAGGATTAAACCATCCGCAGGTTAATGTGCGAACATTGGCCGTCCATCAGTTGTTTGTGAACCTGAAAGAGGATACATTTGATGAAGATGAAACAGATTTCTACAGGAACGCGATATTAGCTAGACTTGCTGATCAATCAGTTGATGTTGTTCATGCCGTGTTGAAGCATTCGAAATTCGTTGCGAAGTTGTTGACTCAAAATGATCTCTTGGATGTTTGTCTCGGCCTCATCAAACGTACCGATTCACATTACAACATAAATGAGCTCATCCTTGTTGTTGTAAAAAACAACAAAGAGTTGTCTGAGCGAGGCAAACTGTTTGTGTATATTTTGCTCAGTCATTTGTTGTATGCAATCAGTGGCAAACGTAACAAGAAGATAATTGGAGCTTTAAAGTCAATTGATTGTGACATCAATCATCCGATTCTTCGAGGAATCTGCAAAGGTTTGAAAGATGCAGAGCCAGTTCAGCAAATGAATTCCGAAGCCGCGGCATCCTGCTATCGTTCAATAATCTCTCGAATCGGTGAAGAGGTGTTGACGAGCAGCAAGGGTACTGATGTATTACGAGACATGTGGGAGTTCAGTGCAACATTGGATCCATGCCACGACTTTCAGTTTGTTTTGCTGATGATATCAATTCACATCAGTCGAAAGTCGTCACGTTTCGCGGAGGCCATACTGAAGTTTAATCTCGAGCGATTCGACGCACAAAATGCGGACCAGAATGTGTTGGAGCATTTGGATAACTTGACAACTGTTAATGAAAATCTCTGCAACTTGTTTCATTCGTACCTGAAGGAGGGTGGCAACAGTTTGTGTATAGGAACAGCTTATCATGTTCTCTTACATGTGTTGCTGGAGAAAGTCAAACTAAATAAAGGCAAGCGACAGGATGACATGATTCATGATCTTGAAACTCAACGTCAGATCCTTGTTGCTGGAGTTAATTAATTTCAGCTATTTAACGTTCCACTGTTGTTTTTCAGGGTCAGAGCGTGCGCAATATTTCAACCTGGTAGCTCATAATGCTGGTAGAGGAACGCAAAATTCAAAACACTTTCAATTGCTGTTGCAGCAATTTCTTGTGGTGAGTAAAATCAATCAGAGAGATGATGATGATGATGATTAGATTTATTTCTCATTAATCACCAAACCATACAGTAGAACATAAATATATAATTTGTTGCAAGACCTTAATGGTCTAACACACCACTAATAAATGCAATAAAAACAACACGACAAACAAACAGCAACAAATAAAAATCCAGAGATCCATCATGTTGATTAAGAGATATGTGTGTTTCTTGCTAACTTCACTTCATTGAACCTAGTGATTAGTCTAAGAGTATTTTTCTGTGAGTATCAAAAATAAGAAATTTCATAAGTCGCTTAGATAAGGTTGAAAGTTTAAAGAAACGTACCATATAGGGATTTGAGTTCAGGCATTAGAAATGGTGAATGCTTTGTAATTTTTTCTAAATATTAGACATGGATGTGGAACAAATATTTTTAAATAAACTTTATTTTTGAAAGGATACTTTTGACACAAAAGCTGAGTTGCTTCAATTTCTATGTGACATTTACACAAGTGTTATCGGCCACACTAATGCCAATGCATGCGTACGAAACACAATCTGTGCTCTGCGTATTACAGAGAGACTCATTTCCAGCAAGGATGCCACAGTTTTAAACGAAACTTCAGGTGGGAAGGTTGTTTTTGTGCCTAACGATTAAAATAGATTTGTCTCTGTGTTTTTAGTTGTATGTATATGTCTGCTTGTCGTTTGAGTGACACTTGTAGTTCAGTATTTTTATTTTACTTTTTTTTATCGTACAACTGTTTTTGTCTCATTTAATTAAGCAAATTCAATCATTGTACACTTTCGTGACCCTCTTGATTTATTTATTAGCTATAACTTGTGTTTATTATTATAAATATGACTCACACTACAGTACTGATTGGTTTTGAAAATATGACCGGACAATCGAAAATATGACCGGACAATCGAAAATTGCTTTGATTACTGCACTGTGTTACCTCATCTTTGTGTGATCACTTACAGCATCTGAAATATGGCTAAATATCTATATGCTCTTGGATTATATGCTCACGTTCTTATATCTTAGATTGTTTCAGTGGTAGTGGTAGTGGCAGTGGTAGTGGTAGTGGTAGTGGCAGTGGTAGTGGTAGTGGCAGTGGCAGTGGTAATGGCAGTGGTAATGGCAGTGGCAGTGGCAGTGGTAGTGGTAGTGGCAGTGGTAGTGGTAGTGGCAGTGGCAGTGGTAATGGTAGTGGCAGTGGTAGTGGCAGTGGCAGTGGTAGTGGTAGTGGCAGTGGCAGTGGTAATGGTAGTGGCAGTGGCAGTGGTAGTGGCAGTGGCAGTGGTAGTGGTAGTGGCAGTGGCAGTGGCAGTGGTAGTGGTAGTGGCAGTGGCAGTGGCAGTGGTAATGGTAGCTATGTCATAAATTAGAGATAGTAAAAGTTTCCAAAACTAAAACTTTGCTAAAAATGCTTTGCTTTAAAAGAAATCATAGTGTAGGCCAAATGGCGGATCTAGATCCCAATCTTTTTAGCTTTTTTTGTGGATCTTTCAAGTTGGCTCTGTTTTCTTAGGTCTATGTATTTGTTAAGCCTTTTATAAATAAATTTGTTGTAGATGTACACAAAAATGTATGATACAAAAGAAAAAGTGCACATCTTCAGCTCATTGTGGATCTCTAAGTTGTCAGTAGTGGATCATGATCAAAATTGTTTGGCCATCCCTGGTGTAGGCCTTTATGTCTTGAAAATATTTTTGGCTCAATAAGACGTGTTACAAGCAAACTTTTTGTTTTAGTTAAACCATCTGAAGAAGAGATTTGAAAAAAATAGGGTGCCAAGATTTTACTCCCTGTGGTCAGAGATTAAACTAAGTAGAAATTACTAAAACACTATGCCTTGGAAAGGAAAAACAAAAGAGTTACGGGGGTTCAAAATCTTTAAATATCAGGGGGGTAATACATTTGCGTTTTGAGTGAAATTCTGGATTGAAACATAGATTTCTGTTAGTTAATTTTATAGAATGAAATTATTAAATTAGTAAAAGTGAATCTGAAATAAGGTAACTTCATTTTTGTATTTTAATGTGATTGAGGTAAGGGCCGACACTATCAGTTTGAATAAGTTTTTTCGTTGAACATTATTTTTTATATTTCTTGAGTTATTTTTTCATTTTCAGTTTATTGAAAATCACTGCACAATTTTTACTTTTAGCAATTTTCGATCTGTAGGAAATGTGTTTTCTTTTGCAAAATGTTTTGTGTTATGAGACATTCTTTTCCTTAGTGGTCAACATCCACGTTGCTTTGTTATCGAATGAAAACATGGCGATAAGGGCAACTGCATTGAACAATATCGCTCTTATGCGTGACATTTATGCAGCCAGCGATAAAAAGAAAAAGTGGAATTTTATTTTGGAAAGTGTTTCTGGTGCAAGCAATGAAATTGAAATGGATTCACAGTTTATTAAAAGGTTTTTTTCCTTCTTATCATAAATGAAGTTCAGAGAGATACAACAAAAATAATATTTTCCATAAAAAGCAAGTCTGAGTTAAGTTTCTTCTTTAAATAGCATTTTTTCATATAAAGGTATAAATGTTTTGCAGGTTATTTCAAAAGATGTTCAATTCAAAAAAATCTGGTCGCAAAGAACTGGCCAGTTTGATTTCCAAGAGTAAATCGTCCGCAAAAAGTTCTGCATCACTTGGGCTTTTGGTTGAGAGTTTGCCCCGTTACCCCGTTAACGTGCAATCCGCCATGTTGGACATGTTGGAGGTGGTAAACCTCCAGGTATCATATCTTAATTTGCAATAAAGAAGCAATACAACCTTGAAATAATTCCTTATTTCCAGTGAACATTACAAATTTGCGATCTGTATCCAAGCGCAACCTTTCCAGCGTTACTTTTTCAGGAACATTACAAGGTGCTTCTTGAGTTGCTCTCATCATCTATGGACCAACCGCACATTGTCCGATGCATTCTTTATCACATTAACGCGGACCTCCTCAATGTTGATGGCCAGGCGTTACTATTGTTCAAAAATTGTTTAAACTCAAGTGACCTACGAAAGGTTGCTCTTGGCAAGGTAATTTAGACAAATAATATTGGTTTCAAATTAAATATTCTAAAATATCTACCTACCCCAAATCAGAATGAGGCTTGTTGAACAATTTTAATTCCTCAATGCTTTCTCTTATTTATTCTTTTAGTTGACCGTCGACTTTTACGCAAACTTGACTAGCAAAATGCAACAAAGCATTTTGAATGAACTTCTAAACATCATTATGGACAGCACTTCGATTGAAGTGACAACAGAGTTCCGTCGCGTTCTTCATGATGTTGACATTTCAGTGGAAGATGTCTGTTTTATACTCGAGGAGTTCTGTTGTGATTTTGATGCAAACTGCAATCCAACGTATGCAATCAATCAACTTTGAGTGACGCCTTCTCTCTAGATTTTTTATATAAAAATAAAAATTAAATGAAAATTGAAAGTAAAATTAAAATGATCTATAAATACTAATTAATTTCTAACTCTGTTTTTTTATATTTAGATTATTTAATTCTCATAAATAAAAAACTACAATTTCCAGATCTGAAATGAATGAAGAAGACTTCAGTGAACGTCAATCAATGCGAAAAACCGTGGAGATACTTGAGATATTTGCCACGAAAGAAACTGTCCAAAAACCTGAGATTGCATCATTGTTTCAAGTTTTTAAACGGTGAATTTCTAGTGTAATATTTTCTATGTGTTAAAAGGAAATTTCATAAAAAGGAAAGTTCTCCATAGATAGTTTGATACTCCTTTGAAGATGATGATCTTCTCTAGATGCTTACCTCTTACCTTTGCATCTGCGGAGTACATCAAGCAGCTCATCCTTACCTCCATCCACACTGCGCTGCAATCGAAGACCGCCGATCGTATCGCCCCCGAGAAACTTTGCCTCAACCTCCTCATCCAGTGCCTCCAGGAGAGCAAACATCTGCACACCAGTCAGCAATGTCTGAAGGTGATTGCTCGAGCTGTTGTTCTCTTCCCGTCGCAAATCCTTCATGATGTCATGCACATATTCACGTTCATGGGTGGAACAATGCTGCGCGTTGACAATCAACACACCTTCGAAGTGATCGAGAAAACAATCAATGCAATTGTTCCAGCATTGGTTAAGGTTAGACCACACTGTGAACACAAAGAGTCAATTAAAACTTACAACTGGAATTTTATTGTTCACTAATTGCCTTCAATCCTAATAAATTAATTGGTCACTAGAATGATCGAATTTAATTTTTTCGCGTTTGTAATTTTAGAGTCAGGACAAGCACATTGACTCCAGGAAACGATCATCCACCAACAATGACATCATTTTATTCATTCTGGAAACGTTTATTGACTCTGCACCTCACTGTCCTGAACACCGTCGCCATCATATCTTCACTCATTTAGTTAATGTTTTGAATGAGCGAGACGCACTTCACATTGCTTTGACTCTCTTCATCAAGAAGGCTATTCAACAATCACAACATCTCAGCGTTGAAGAGGTGAAATGAACTTCCCAACTATAACTCTGATTGGTTAAAATAGTGCTGTACTAAACACTGATTGGTTTTTAAAACAGTATTGTACTAAACACTGATTGGCTAAAATAGTGCTGTATTAGACACTGACTGGTTAAAACAGAGCTATTTTAAAAACAGTGCTGTATTAGACACTTATTGGTTAAAATAATGCTGTATTAGACACTGACTGGTTAAAACAGAGCTATTTTAAAAACAGTGCTGTACTAGACACTTATTGGTTAAAATAGTGCTGTACTAAACACTGATTGGCTAAAACAGTGCTGTACTAAACACTGATTGGCTAAAACAATGCTGTACTAAACACTGATTGGCTAAAACAGTGCTGTACTAAACACTGATTGGCTAAAACAGTGCTGTACTAAACACTGATTGGCTAAAACAGTTCTTTACTGAATTGATTTTATATTTGCAGGGAATGTCTCCCATTACGATGGAGTTTTGCAGGGAGTTTGTTTGTTGCTATGACACCAGCGTACAACTGGTGTCACTTGCACGTGTGGTTTCACATCTCATTGATCAAGGTTAGTTACGTCGATCCATTAACTCATAGATCATAGATTGTTTTCCGCTCTACTAAAGGAGTTTATTTTAGATGGCATGATAACATGAAGAATTTGTTTTGTTTCCTACAGAGTATTCTTCGTTATTATGAATTTTCGATTAATTTCCGTTAGAAGATTTCGTGTTACAAAGGTATTATTTTATTTTTTAGGCATGATTGACCAATGTAAAAAGAGTAGAAGTAACCAAGGTGACAAGCAGACGAAGATATTTGCGTTCACAGCGATGTCGTTCATTGGAGATGCACTTGAGAAGATAAGTGAAGCCACGAAAGATGAGGAAAGTCTCACTCCTTCCATCATCAGGTAAAGTTCAAAGGGGAAATATATTCCTGTAATCTATATAATGAATGAATGAATGAAATGTTCAATCTACATAAAAAAATGACTTGTGGTTAAGATTGATTTTATGAGCCTTACGGCTTATGGTTAGTTTTATTAATTTCGTTCACCAAATGGGTTATGCGAATCATGTAACATCTTTGACCTCATGGACGTAAGCACCTGTGACCTTTATTTTGTCAGGTTGATTGAGGAGCTTCTGTCTTACGCTGACTCTGTCAACAAAACTCACAACCTCTGCGAGGGAACTGCAAAGAAGTTCTACGCAGGTTTACTACAGAAAACGTACGATTGTGTGGCCACGATGTACGACATGTTACCCTTCAACGTGTTCATCACTGTCGTTTGTGGGCTTTTAAACAAGAAGAACGATTTGATCAAGAAGAAGAGCTTGGAACTGCTAGGCACGAAACTGAGCGTGGCGTCACACATCGACAAAGAACAGGTTGGTAGTAATAAATACATGCAATAAGATTATAAGTATCAATGTTTTGTGCAGGAAGAACAACTTCTTGGTCTCTCTTCGACAGTCCTTAATCTCATCCGACACAAGAGTGACGGGGATGCTGAGAACCCCGTCATCAAACAGTTGGCTCTTTACGTCTTCAAGCTACTGGCTGCTCGTCTCGCAACAAACCAGGCGTTCTTCTTGGAATCAGTACCCGTAATAACTGAACTGTACAGAGCAAATGACGTTCATAAATTGGTATCTGTTAACGCCGTACTGTGCGTGGCCGAGTTGTCGTCGCATTTGAAGCTGTCAATGTTACCGCACCTCTCCAATGTCATACAACCAATCTTGTCCAAGATGACTGGCGAGGAATATCAGTAAAATGCCTTAATGATTCTCCATTCATTCAAGCTTTACTAAAAATCTAGGTTTACAATAGACCAATTGCGAGATAGCAAATTGTAAACGGGGCTTAGGTTGAGCTTCTTTTGTTAGTTAAGGTTGAGTTGTCAATCATTTAATGAACATCTTTTGTTAGTTAAGGTTGAGTTGTAAATCATTTTACGAACATCTTTTGTTAGTTAAGGTTGAGTTGTCAATCATTTTACGAACATCTTTTGTTAGTTTAGGTCGAGTTGTCAATCATTTTACGAACATCTTTTGTTAGGAATGGCCGTTAGGGAGTTAAATTTTACATTGCTATCTCGCAAGGGGTCCATTGTTTGCTGAATCAACTTTTAAGTAAAGATTACACTGAAACTTTAACGCTAAAAAGATGCCTTCATGTTTAGGAGCAAGGATCTCACTTTGATGAGTTGCATTAGTGCTCTTACTAAAATCCTCTCCAATCTTGCACCATTCATGAGCCCTTACGTGTCAGAGATACTTCATCGAGTCTCCATCTGCGAATCGCTCTCAAATGAACACAACGATGGAGCGCTCATAACAAAAGTGGAGAACCTGAAAGTGGAGTTAGGCCGGCGGATTCCTCCGCGGGTGCTTTATCCAGCTATCGACCAATGGCTGAAAGATAACTTGAGAGATAATATTGTAATTTTCCTATTAGTCATTTTTATGAGAAAATTGGTACATCATCATTCACATTTTTCACATCTATTTTCCATGCTAGCATTGGTTAGATGGGGTTTCAACAGATGATATTCCTCACAATTTTGTAGGTTTAATCATTTGATGATTCATTGGAGAAGACGGTTTTTTACATTTTGGGTTTAATAGATGTGCTTCTTCTTAGTCATCAGTTTGTTCACTCGTGGATGTGTTACGTCACAGCTTCGACTTCATCTCTAAAGCTGACGCTAACAAGAATTTCAACGAAACTATACTGCACATGTTCAAACAACTCTTCGAAGTGCGTTCAAGCAATGATCTAAACACTGTGCGAAACGTAGAGGAGAAATGTGTGAAAGCGTTCTGTGGACTGGTGCTGAAGTTGTCCGAGAACACTTTACGACCAATGTTTCTGGAAGTAAGTATCAGCGGTGTTTTGCTTCTTGTTGACAGTTGTTGTCTCTGTGCATCAAACCAATCTTCGTGTATTTTACAGCTGTTTAACTGGTGCAGCGAGTCTTTATATGAATATCGCCTTTGTACGTTCTTCCACCTGAGCGTAGAATTATCAAGAACACTTAAAGGCTTGTTCACCATGTTTGTTGGTCACACTCTCCCTAAATGCGCAGACATTGTTACCGCATTAAACACGCGTAATAAAGGTGCGTTTTTGTTGAGTGAATGTGACATTTAATGCTCTATTTATCATCTATAATGCTCTTCTATGTATCCTAGCAGCTTCCTTTTTATTCTTTCTGAACAATCTACTTGATAATAGCACACACGAAAACTAATTATAATTAACATACATATTAACATATAATTAACATAATTAACACACGAAAACTAATTATAATTAACATACATATTAACATTAATTAACATAATTAACACATGAAAAATAATTATAATTATCATACACATTAACATTAATTAACATAATTAACACATGAAAAATAATTATAATTATCATACACATTAACATTAATTATCATAATTAACACATGAAAAATAATTATAATTATCATACACATTAACATATAATTAACATAATTAACACACGAAAACTAATTATAATTAACATACATATTAACATTAATTAACATAATTAACACATGAAAAATAATTATAATTATCATACACATTAACATTAATTAACATAATTAACACACAAAAAATAATTATAATTATCATACACATTAACATTAATTAACATAATTAACACATGAAAACTAATTATAATTATCATACACATTAACATTAATTATCATAATTAACACATGAAAAATAATTATAATTATCATACACATTAACATTAATTAACATAATTAACACATGAAAACTAATTATAATTATCATACACATTAACATTAATTAACATAATTAACACATGAAAAATAAGTATAATTAACATACATATTAACATTAATTAACATATAATTATCATAATTAACACATGAAAAATAATTATAATTATCATACACATTAATTATCATAATTAACACACAAAAAATAATTATAATTATCATACATATTAACATTAATTATCATAATTAACACACGAAAATGAGAATGTGCGAGTAAAATGTGCCTTATGACAATGTAGCTGCTAACTGGAGAGATCAGTTATTATAACGGGCTAAGGAACTGGGAGGTGCTGGTATTCTAATTAAGCAACTACGTGTTTTCTTGTTCTTTTGTTTTTGTTCCTTTGTCTTTATTGTGCAGAAACAAATTTGAAGTAGGTTTGTGATATGATATTTATTTATTTTCAATCAATGCATGTTGTAGTATAAAAAAACAAAAAACAACTGTAAAACTTGTTCAAAAATCTACATGCATTGATTGGTGATCTGTAGAAAGTTACTTTATCACCAAATCCCTGTAAAGATACATACAATGCTTTATTCAAAATATAACTCAACAAAGTAATCTGGAGCAAACTTTATGATGTGCAAGTCGGTGTTCTGCATAATACACATCTGTTTTATTTATTCGTTTTCTTCTTAGACTTTGCATCCAGTGAACTTTGCACGTTACATCACAATACAGAACTGGTGACGTCAGTAGTTGACGTCTTGTCGAATGTTTTTTATTACGACAGCCACGGCTTTGTGAACAGAGAGAGGTTCGAATGCGTGATGCAAGCCCTAGTGAACCAGGTAACGTTTCTAGGTAGAAGACAAGCATAGTGGATATTTTTCGTGACAATTCACTAGCGATTTCAAGTGATAATTAATAACAATAATAATATATACACAGGTCTCTGTTGAGTCATAAGCCCTGTCTCTCCTGTGTATATACACAGGACTCTGTTGAGTCATAGGTCCTGTCTCTCCTGTGTATATACACAGGTCTCTGTTGAGTCATAAGCCCTGTCTCTCCTGTGTATATACACAGGACTCTGTTGAGTCATAGGTCCTGTCTCTCCTGTGTATATACACAGGACTCTGTTGAGTCATAGGTCCTGTCTCTCCTGTGTATATACACAGGACTCTGTTGAGTCATAGGTCCTGTCTCTCCTGTGTATATACACAGGTCTCTGTTGAGTCATAAGCCCTGTCTCTCCTGTGTATATACACAGGACTCTGTTGAGTCATAGGTCCTGTCTCTCCTGTGTATATACACAGGACTCTGTTGACTCATAGGTCCTGTCTCTCCTGTGTATATACACAGGACTCTGTTGAGTCATAGGTCCTGTCTCTCCTGTGTATATACACAGGTCTCTGTTGAGTCATAAGCCCTGTCTCTCCTGTGTATATACACAGGACTCTGTTGAGTCATAGGTCCTGTCTCTCCTGTGTATATACACAGGACTCTGTTGAGTCATAGGTCCTGTCTCTCCTGTGTATATACACAGGTCTCTGTTGAGTCATAGGTCCTGTCTCTCCTGTGTATATACACAGGACTCTGTTGAGTCATAGGTCTTGTCTCTCCTGTGTATTTCCTTACTTTAAAAAAAAGGAAAAAGGTAATATTTAATCATATTTAATGAGAGTACTTTCATTAGAAGAACTACCGTATCAAATACTCTTTCTCGTTTAGCTTGAAAATGACATGTTCCAAGCTGCTGGATACGCCTCATTCATTCAGGAGCACTTGTTGCCTTGTTTAGTCAATCTTGCTGCTGCTGTGAATGACAACTCGTGCTGGAAGTTGCTGAATCATCAAATTTTGTTGAAAACAAAGAGCAACCATGCCAACGTATTTCCTTTTTCCATGATTTTTTAAATTATTTTTTTTAGTGTTGACGCATGCGATGCGGTTATCCATTCTGGAACATATTTCACTTAATCAGTTGCTTGCTTTTTCCTTCAGGTCCGTTTGGCTGCGTTAAATGTGATTGGTGGAATTTACGGTAGACTGGGGGAGAGTTACATGGTGCTGATACCCGAAACTATCCCCTTCCTCGCTGAGATACTGGAAGGTCAGTGGCTAAAATATATTGCGGCCAGGTGGAAGTGAGGATTCTGTTGTTCAGAGCATCATGCCTTTCTAAGTAGCTTGATGACGTCAGCATTCGTGAATCCCGTTCCTCGTTACACTTCCCTAGATGCTTGTTTAATTGCAAGCCTTCATTCTTGGTTGTAGTTATTCACATTTTCTTTCAGACGATTCTTTCGAAGTGGAGAGCGAATGCGAGAAAGTGATCAAACAAATAGAAGCCATCACTGGCGAATCACTCCAGAAGTATTTCTAAATCATACGTCGCATATTTGTCTTCTTTGACTTCATGGTAAACCGTCAAGTGTGCGAAAATTTGCTTCAAGGTTCTGGAAACCCATCGAATTTTGAAAATTTTAAAAAATTGCTTTTCCAAAGATAAATATGATAATTCATTAATCAGTTATTTTTAGTTTTTTACTTTATTCACCAACGCCTTAGCAACGTCCTAGTAACGCCTTCATAGCCCCCAAAACCCAAACTTCCATCCCTTGGGTATTACATTCCGTCAAACATAATTAAAATAATTTAGTTTGTTTTGCTTTAAAATACTGAGCAAGCAAGTCAAAGAACAGTTTTAAAATAAGCCTTGACTACTATTAGAAGTTCCAAGTTATGGGAGGGGGGGGGGTACAACTACCTTTCGTGTCTAGATTAATTCATCCTCAAATTCCATTTCTACCCGGGAACAGTGTATGTTTAGCGATCGGGGAACAGTGTCTATCTAGCGATCGGAGAATAGTGTCTATCTAGCGACCGGGGAACAGTGTATGTTTAGCGATCGGAGAATAGTGTCTATCTAGCGACCGGGGAACAGTGTCTATCTAGCGATCGGGGAACAGTGTTTATCTAACGATCGGAGAACAGTGTCTATCTAGCGATCGGGGAACAGTGTCTATCTACCGATCGGGGAATAGTGTCTATCTAGCGACCGGGGAACAGTGTCTATCTAGCGATCGGGGTATAGTGTCTGTCTAGCGATCGGGGTATAGTGTCTGTCTAGCGATCGGGGAATAGTGTCTGTCTAGCGATCGGGAAATAGTGTCTGTCTAGCGATCGGGGAATAGTGTCTGTCTAGCGATCGGGAAATAGTGTATGTCTAGCGATCGGGGAATAGTGTCTGTCTATGCATATCATGCATAAATTAATTTCGCGCCGGTGGCAAAACTGGATTATTTCATGCGTGTGACAATCTTCTGCTCCAAAAATTGTTTTTTGTGCCAGTGGAAGAGAAATGTTAGCAAGGAGGTGAGTGTCATTTGAAAGATTTTTTTAATTAAAACGATCGAAGGCATTTCCGTTGTCAACAGCAACAAGTTCAAAGTCTGATCCTTAAAGATGGCGGCTGTTGACGTTTGGAATTTTTCTTTCCGGATAACTTTTTCAAATGTCAGCTTAGCTCTATTCAATCAAAAAGATAACAGCGGACGCACTTGGCGCCACTGGTAATGAAAACCAACGCTTTACCCTTAACCCTTGCAGCAAAGACAATTGTTGTCAATTTTTCTCGGTGTACATTATATTTCCAACTGAATGTTTTACAATGTTGTCTATAAAAACATTTACGTAACCCTTTTTAATAATCATTTGCACATTAAGACAAGTTTTTATAATACATAGAAATGAGAATATTAAAATAAGCATACAGAAGGAGGACTTCGAGAAGACACATGTCCAGCAGCTGTAACAGTCTTGTCACGAAGTTCTGTGCGTTAATATATAAATTTTTTCACAAAATTGAAACGTTTATTTGTGTATCTAATTGGCATAACATAATCGCCCAAACGGTTGGAACGTAAAAATATCTCTCGTTTGCCTTTTTCGCAATCTGATTTTCAAAAGTGCTGAGCGTCAGCTTGTTGTAAGATTTAAACATGAAAAGCAAGCGATTGTAAAGGTTTATATCGAAGATATTAAGCTGTGCGTACAACCCGTACAGTGTAGACTGTACTGTGCGTACAACCCGTACTGTGTAAACTGTACTGTGTATAGAACCCGTACAGTGTATACTGTACTGTGCGTACAACCCGTACTGTGTAGACTGTACTGTGTGTACAACCCGTACTGTGTATACTGTACTGTGCATACAACCCGTACTGTGTAGACTGTACAACCATCAATCTGTTTAGTAAGCCATAGACCTTTTCAAACTATTGACCATGAATAAGCTGTAAGGGTAGTTTTACAGTTTGAATATCTTCACAGAACCAATTTCAGCCAAACTTACCACTGACATACCGCGGGCGTAAGTCTTTAATGCGCATGCGCAAAAAAATCTCAGCATGAAACATTCTCAACGTCACACGGGATTGAAGGGCGTTGTTCTTCTCTACCAAATTAAAAACAAACCGCGCTGGAGAGTGTCTAACTTAACACGTAGGCTTTACGCGAGTTAAAGATCAACCGTGTTGAACAACAAACTAAAAAAAGGCCGGGCTTTTATTAATTGATGTGGTCAATGAGCACAATTAAGATATTGTTTACATTTTGAATTTTAACATCCGAATATGCGAGGTCATCTTTTTGTTTATAAAGAAGGTCCTTTTTATATCAATATAACAATAATGCTTTTTTAAACATATTTCCGACCTTATTTGCGATTGTAGTAAATTTTTTTTCCACGCCTGTCTCCTTACGTGTTTAAATTAAATAAAATTTTGATATTAATGCTAACTTGGTTTCAATTGGTTTGTTATAGTCGGGCGAGAACTTAAACTTCCTTTTGCAGTGACTTCACCTTGCGCTGTGTTGCTGTTGATACTGGTGCTGTTTTTTGTCATTATTATTATAATTATTGTCATTATTATAACTGAAATGTAAAAATCTTTTATGCCAATTTATATTTCCTGTCCTTCGTTTCATATTGCAATTTTTTGTGCAAATTATAAAGCAATTTTAAAATAACCGATAAGACAAGGAAATTTTGTTGTTGATTTTCATCTATAATATGTATGTATGTCCATTAACCCCTTAGATGAGTTTTAGACATTTTTAGGCACTTTTTTGTGTAACCTTGCAGGAAATATATGTTGATATAAAATACAGCCAAAATGAAGTAAAACACAGAGTTAAGGTTGTAAATCTATAATATTCTTCCTTTTCTGTGTGTTATACAAAATTAACATAGTTAACCCTGCATAAACTTTCTTATTTAATAGTGCTAGCATCCGACTTGTTGACTGGTGTTGCAACGTATGCATCATACAGGCGCAATGACAACAACTTTTTTAAACCAAAAGGATACAAACGAAGAATAATACAGTGTTCACTTCATGGCTGAGCTTCTTGTGCAAGTGGATTATGACTACATGCTGTGTCACTTGTAACAAGCCCCTAATGTTCCAGTGATCCACCAGGATTTTCACCAAATGATTGGGAATCAAAACCAATCCACCCTTCCTCATTGTTCCTCCATTAATTCACATTCTCAGAAAAGTTCATGAATTTGTGTAATAATAAATTAAGATTTAAATTCCTTTGAAACATTAGAGCAACACAAAAATAATCTTCTGAGATTGACCGCATCACTTCTAAACTTATAAATATATTTGCAAGTTAATCGTTATTTGTATTGCCTATAATCTGCAATTTCAACTCAAAATTATCATTTGTAAGATTTGTTATGTATCGTTTTATGCTGTTATGATTCAGTCCAACTAGATCAATATGTAATCAACCTTCATGTGGTAACATACGTTTCATCTTTAAAGCAGCTTCTTGGCCGGGACCATCTAATAACCAGAATTTTACTTGTGTTAGGTTCAATATAGTGTACAGAGCTTTTGCTATCGGTTCCCCATTGAACCCTACTGCTACGGATCATCGGTAAATCTTCCAGCAACCTGGATTCATCTTTTCCTTCTACAATAGAGAGAAATATTCCATCATTTTACATTGACACTGGCAGATTTTCTTTTCAGTTGGAAATTGTTTCTTCAAAAGTTCCTCTATGTTATTGCAATCATTTACCTAATTTATTTCTACATGGGATATGAAAAACAAAGTCGAATTGGTCCTATTGCTTTCTATTAATGCGCTCTGTCACAATGAGTGTATCAATTGGGTTGTTTTATCACTTGCGGCAACTACAGGGCGGTCACCATCTTTTAAAAGGTCTCTGCTCTTATCCATTGCATTGGGAGATTGAGGTTCTCTAGCATCAAACTGCTGCCATTAATGAGCTTTCATCCAGAGAATAAATCACTTTTAGATTCACTTGAATGTTTTCTCTGTTTACGAATTTGTTTAACGGATTGTTGAGTACTAAAATTTCTATATAACTTGTGTTTATCTCCATAGATGGTCCTCGAATCGTCTGAAGCAAGTTCTATGAAATAAGAAATGTCAAGCAGCACAGAACGGTAACGAGTCAGTACTAATGTTTGGAAATCTCTAATTATACAACGCGATTCGATGAGACCTACATGTTTCGTTGCCAGTTAAACGTTCATTCTTCTGTATGGACGGGGGTTAAACTGTAGTCATTCAGTCAGGAATTGAATCATTTGAGATGCACAACTTTTTCTCGCATTCTGCTGGCAGTTGATTTTGTTTCTTTGAAAACATCTTTCCATTGGGCAGTAGGGTTCGCCTTGCAACTTTGAGTAAAAAGCTTGGTAGTATTTTTCCGAAGTGCTCCTACTTTCCATACATATGCCGTCAATCTTTTTGTCCCAAACTTTATTGAAGGGAAGCTGTCGAATGATATTCGTAAACGCTGTTGTTTTAAAATGTAATTTGTCAATTAAATTTCGGATAAAGTTGAGGAGATATGGCTTGGTGATGGTAGAACCGCGGAAAGGTGATATCATTGTTTTTACTCGCATTGCGAGGCGAATATTACTGCTCTATGGAAGACGTTTGCAACGCAGTTAGATCTACTCTATTGTTATAATGCGTAGAAACGTAAAATCTCAAATGGTAGTAACATTTTTCGATCGAATGAAAACAACATTTACTTTTGAGACAAAATGGAAGTTGGTGAGGAAACAGAATAGTTCTCGTGAATCACCCTATTTTAGAGATTTTTCGAACATGTTTGCTGTATACCGTTCGTTTTCTGGTGCCGTATTTCATAGAACTTGTTTCAGAAGATCTCGGGGAAGTTCTACGAAGAAAAATCTGAATCAATGGAAGGAACTTTTAGTGCCAAAAATTCCACAAAACAAATTTGTAGAACAGAGAAAATGTTCACGTGGATTTGTAAATAAATTATTCCTAGGACTGAAGTTAATATTGGAAGCAATTCGCAGATTGCAGACCAGTACTTCTCACAACGTAATAATAAGGGCAAACATGCCTTTTTAAAAGATTATCAACGCTTTGTGATTGCGCAATGTTTGGTAAAAATGACCCTGCGGAAAGTATTCGTTTTCGAAACTTCCAACGGTGATAGAGAAAAATTCTTCCACGCATTAGAATCTTGTTCTTATTGTAGGCGGAATAGATGAGTTTAAGTTGCTAAGGTCTTTTGCAAAGGATCCGTGCGAATGGTTTCATGGGAAACCGATAACTGGCTTTGTACACAATTCTTCAAAGTAATATTCTGGATATTAATTACCTAAGTTAAGAAGCTGATCCGAAGATGAAAACGTTTACTCTCTGATGGTCGATTAGGTGTTGATCTGCATAGTTGGATTGAATGGTAACAGCGTAGAACGATACATAAGAAATTCGTACAAACTGTAATGTCACGTGAGGTGACGTCACACAAAAAAATCTATCACCTCATTCGTGTAAACTGTAATGTCACGTGATGTGACGTCACACAAAAACTGGAATGTGAAGTTAAGAATTGGAGGGTAAGGCTTTCCGTGAATGAATTCGTACCGTAACGACATTATTTTCACGACTGCGCGTCATATTAGAGGAAAAAACTTAACACATGTCTCGATGTGTCCAAAATTAGAGTTAATTTTGATTAATGCGCATTATATTGGAAACGGAAAATATTTTTAAAAAAAAAATCGGAACATTTTTTCTTACACCTTCATAATATAAAATAATAAAATAAATAAACAAATATTGAATAAGAAAATGTTCAAAAAGACATTTTTTTTAAAACATATCGTGGTTTTGATCGCAGTCCACCTCAACGCCATGAAAAAAGTCATCTGTTGCTACGTCTGTCAAATGACCATTATCAATCCTTTGCATGCTTTTACTAGTGAATGACGCCCACCAATCACAATTTGTTTCTTGTTTAAAAAAACAAAATAAACGAAATTTTGACTATATATACAGTCGACTCTCTCTAATTCAAATCTCTATTATTCGAACTTTCTATAATTCAAACGAATTCTAAGACACCGTCAATTTTCCTTAAGAAACTCTTATAATTTACTTTCTATTATTCGAATCTCTGTAATTCGAAAACCTCCATATTTCGAACAAATTTTCTGGTTCGGAAAAATCCTTTCTGTAATTCGAATTTTCGGAGTGTAAACTAACCGTTTATTATTATTTATTTAAGACTTAATGTTTTTTTTCAAAATTCAAATGATCATAAAACTTAAGAAAAGAAAAAAAAAATCAAAGAAAACTCGATCATTCTTTTTTATTTTTCACCTTTATGATTTTTCTCAATTTTTCAAAAATTCCGATTTCTCTCTTTAATTCAAATTTTCACCCTTTAAACTTGAAAATTCGAATAAGAGAGACTTTCTACTATTCGAATCTCTCTATAATTTGAACAAAATTTTTTCCCTTGGGATTCGAAATAAAAAGAGTCAACTGTATGTTATTTTTCTAATACGTAGATGTAATTTGTTATTCATTAATTAATTGTTGATTGAAAAATAAAATTGATTAACTGATTAAGAACTTGTGAAAAATTTCTTTTGCTCTTCCGCGCATGTGTGTCAGCCATATTTTCCGTACCATGCCATCATCAATGTTCATCCATTCAAATATTTTCCTGGGTGAGTGAGTATACTGAGATTATCAGAAACGGTAAGATCTTTAATAGTGTGGTCAGTTTTACCGGGGAAGATGATCATTAGTGGTAAATTATTTTCACACGCCGCTATGGTTATAAGAATTATCACTTCTTCGTCTCGTTTTAGTCGCCCTACAGTTTTTCCGCTTGGTTCTCCAACTCTTTGGGACCGCTTAAAAATTTCAACGTCATCGGTGGGGAGTTGCAACGTTGGCTTTTTGAGTTCAGAAATGTTACAATGTAAATCATGAGTAATTAGACTCCATCGGTAGCTAAGACAGACTGCATCGTAAAACCAGTTTGTTCAGGAATTACTTTCAATTCGCGAATTTAAATGCCCGCAAAATATTTCATATTTGATCATTCGCGAAAATAAATTCCCGCGAAAAAAATTCAAATTTTTTGTAGATTCGCGAAATTTTTCAAAATTTCATATTACAGTAAAAAAATCTTCACAAACAAAATTGAACAGTTATTTTCTTTATCTTTTATCTGGGTGACCATTTCCTCGTATCTATTTAGTAACTTTTTGTTTAACATTGTCCCAGACATTGTCACCTTAAAAGAAATAACAGAATTTAACCAATTCGATAAAGACTCTGTGAAAAATTTCAGTTAAGAAATTGATAAAACTTTGAAGAATTCGCGAAATTAAATGCCGCGAAATATTCCATTTTTACCGATTCGCGAAAATTGATTCGCGAAATTCTCTGACATCAAATTTGATCAATGTCATAAATGCCTCGTTTGGTTGTGAAAGATCAATAACAATCTTTACATGTGACCTTTTCGATCACGTTCTCATTCGGTTTTCTTCCTTGATCAATTTCACAATTTCTTCTGATGGTGCCATCCTCTACGGGGAACTCCTTGGGTAGCAACACTTCAAGAAAGAGCCAGATTCCCCAGAGTTGGTTACTCGAGCCTTCCTGAAAGTCCTTTTAACCCAGGGACAAAGGGACTATGAAATCTGATGATTTTCGTATCATAAAATGAAATTTAAAAGTTATTAATGTAACTGTATACGAAAGTAAACAAAGCGATGGAAACGCAAAGAATAAGTGTGATATAAAAGCAGTTTGACAAAAAATTCCTTTCGATGCGGTTTCTTTACGGCCCAATTTAACGTCGGTTTGATTTTTGTCACTTTTTCCAGAGTATTTCAAATAACAAATTTTGTTAAAACATTCAAAATGAGTCACTCAATAATGTATTGAGACCCAAAAATTTGGAACTGACTTACCTTTTACTATCCTTTTACAAAAAATTAATAATATTAATCAAGCCTATCAATAAGGGATAGTGCTGGTAGAAAATATTCATTGAAAGGCCAGATTAATGAACTTAAATTAAGGCTGAAACAGTTTCTACTAAGGAGGTGTTCATATGAGAAAAATCAGCCCGGCAAAACGGGCTATCTCGGTTGGCTGAGATCTCGGCTCTCTTATCAAATCCTTATAAAAATCTACAAGCTGTCATATGAAACACGAGCCAGCCCGGTTAACCGGGATCTCGCTTTGTTCAGCCGGGATCTCTGCAAAACGGGCTGATTTTTTACCATATGACAGCTCCAGCCCTGTTTGCCGGGCTGAAAAGCTATCAACTGCGCATGCTTGTCAAGAAACATGCATTACAAAACAAACATTGTCACGTGTTTACTCTGCGAAAAAGCCGGGCTGAAAATTTCATATGACAGCTTGGAGATTTCAGGAAATATCAACCCGGCAAACCGAGTTAGCCCGGTCTGCCGGGATCATATGAACAGCCCCTAAGTAGAGATAGGTCAAAAGCGGAATTTAGAATTTTTAGAATAGCCTAACTAAAAATATATTCTGTAAAAGTCTGCAGTGGCGTATTACCTTACATTGCAGGTCAATATTACAGGTTCGGCAAGCGGGTTTGTTATTTTGTGAATCGTGTTTAGTAACAATGTTTCGTTTCATAAACCAATGTTTTGATTTAAAATTAATTAAGTCGGTAGTATAAATCGTTGTTTATAGTTCAATCATTATGTCATTGCTAATTGCAATTGTAGATTTTTCGAATCTTTTTTTTGACAGTTTCAATGCTTTGCTAGATAAGCACATAAAATTCAATTTGAATCTGCGCAAAACTTGGAAAAGTAAAATCTGATTAACACAAAGACAGAAAAATCAACCCTCCCCTCAACTTTGTTTGATGAAGACTGTAACAAAACAATTACAGACTCAATTGGTATTTGCAATTGTTTTAATGATGATGACTATTGCTTGCAAAATCCAATCTCATTTTCATTCCACACTGATTTCTACAATTTCTTTAAAATCCAAACCCAAGTTATATATCTTTTTTCTCCCACTGATTGCATGGAAATTTCAAAGCCAAACCAAGGCCGTTTTTAACTATTAATGAAATTTCCTGTTATAAATTTGAAAAACGTCTTAATGAAATAATATTAGCATGCCATGTTACAATTAAACTTAGAAATGACTTTAAAAAAACGTTTTTGAACATCTATTTGTTGTTGTTGTTAAATTGCTTTTCTTATGACTTTATGCTGACCAAATCATTGACTGATTGTATTTGTGTTTTAGACTTTGTTCTATGCAATTAATTATGAAAACTTCTCAATAAGCACTTTTCATCTGCGCTCCAGGTATAGCCTGTGTAACAGAAAAAGCTGTGATCTGACTTATAATTTCCCATAAAACAGATTTTCTGGTTTCAGGTTGTTAAAGTAAACAAGTAAACTATGTAGCAATAGGATGATTAAACAGGAGGGGAAAAAGGAGACAAACAATATGTGAAACGTTTAAGCAGGCGATGGGGGAATGAATCCTTATACTGGAAGACTTCCGGCAATACTGATAGAGTTGACAGGTATGAGTACTATATGTTGGATGTCAACAAGAGTTTATAACTGCAACGATTTATTATACATCTTTAATAACTCTTTTACAAAATCTAAGTGTTTAAATACTATTTGTACATTGTCTAAGAGATAGTAAATAAATATATATACTCATGCAAATAAATAATGTTTTACTGTTTATGTAATTACTTCTAGCGATAAAACATAATTAATTTAATCATAATTATGACAGTTTATTATAACAACATAATATATATATTATGGGTATGCGGATTATGTAGCATCTTTGACCTCATGGATATAAGCACCCATGCCCTTTATGCACTGCTGCCACGGAGTTTAAAATACAAAGTCGGTATCTTGCGTGGGTCAACTCGTCACTGTATTCCCTCTTCCTGGGGTTGGCGTTAGGAAGGGCACCCAGCTGTAAAAACATCTGCTTCAATAAACCATCAGATGATTAAACCTACACAATTGTGGGGAATATCATCTTTTGAAAACGTGCAACACTTATATATTGATTGGTTATATCATATCATATATATCAATAGGTTGCGTGAATATCTGTAACTTGGTTGGCTAATCACGAGGAAATATATATCATGTTTCGGAACTCGCGTAAAGGCTTGTTAAATATTTTGAAAAACATAAAAAACTCAAAAAATATTTGCCATATTTTTCTCGTATCTATATATCTATACTATGATACAAAGTTTAATTTTTCTACAATTAGTCTCTAAAGTTATTTACATACAAATTAGCAACCGTTTCAGACATTTTATAAATTTCATCAATTAAAAAAAACCTTTTATATAAAATGTCAAACTACTGTCCTTGATCCAAATGATTTGGTATTTTTGTGAAATGTCAAGCATATATTTGCTCAATATACCCAGTTTATTTAAAAATGTTATTTCCATCTATCATCTTAATTGTTTTCGCTGTTTCATCGAACAATAATGGGAGGTATCTTAATGATTATCTTCCAATCTGATCACATGCCTTATGATAAGGAAATTTTTTGTCACATGACAGGTATAGTCAAGTATCGCCAGTCATTTATTTTTGTTCAGTGTCGTGGTGAAGTAAGACCCTTTCACCTATCTGATTTTAGTTTTATTTTACCAGTGTAATAGTTTACGCATTGAATTTAGCTATTCTATGCCTACAACCGCACATTATTGTTTATTTGTATTAGTTACTTTAATTGTGTGGTAGCATACATAATTTTTTCATAAAGAACCCCGTAAGGTGGGATGGTTCTTTCACTTTTTCTTTCCTCTACCCTGTTCCGTATCGCCATCAGACAATTACGTTACTGTATTAGGTACATAATGGACAGTGTACAGTGAATAAATTTTCATAGAATTCACATCAGGCTTTCAACCTACCATGTGAACTACCTAGTAATCACACAAATATTTATTAACACAAGGCTTTAATGAATTTTCAAGGATGCTTAAAAGTAATAAAACAACAGCTTCTTTTAGATGTGAACTGGCCTACGTAATTCTGTGACCTACTGTCAAGAGTTTGTGTATCAGTGCGCCACAGTGTATTATAGCGTGTGATTATTGGCTTGCAGTAGGTCACACACCAGGCATTTTAATCATTCCCAAGAAATTTGTTTCATGTTTAAAATGAATGAATCAAAACCATGGCTATTGTTACGATGAACACAATGAATGTTGCTCAAGATCCCAATTTTATGATTTGATGGGGAAACAAAATATTATTTGTGTCTATCATGTTGTAATCTCGTAAATGAATTTTTGTTTGAGGAATTATATCAGCTGTGGTATGATGCATCCTGTTTGTTACAAATAACCAAAAAATGTTATTCTTTGTTAGGGGTAGACAAGACAAAAGAACATTCAAATTCCAAGTATCGAAATAAAGGTAAGATTTATTTATTTATTTCAAAATGTTTCAGTATTTACAAATAATATATATAAATAATATATACATCATAAAACTGCCATCAATGCATGTCCTGTTCTATAAAAGCAAAATCAGTAGAAATAAATGCAATTATTATTTGAAAGATGAAGATAAAAGAAAACTTAAACTTTAAAATTTGCGAGACCTTAAAGACTTTTTAAAAACATTAAAATTGTCTTGTTTCCTAAGTTCCAGAGGCAAATCATTATATAGTTTTGCGCCTGAATATGAAAATGTCTGCCTACCAAGCTCAAGCCTGAGCAGATCGTTCAAACTTGGTCCCAATTTAACATCTTGGACAGATTCCAATAAATGAAGACGATAAATAAAGTCTTTCCAACATTTGAGGAATGACTGTGGCTTTCTTATTCTGACGGATAAAAGTTTGATTAGTTTATGGTTAATTAGTCAAAATTGAACGATAAAGTCCAACATCCTTCTTATTCAACCCATCAAAATATAAAGCCACAGAGATGTTATGAATGGACAGGAAGTTTTTATACTCAAATGCATTCAATGGTTCTTTGTTTCATGCAAAATCAAAGTGTATGGGCAGGATAAGATTGCAGTAACTGTTAAGTTGATGTACAACATAATTTGAAAGGAGTTGTGAGTCATTCTAAGTTATCGTTGGGAAATTGATTTTGCGGTGCCTCTCCGATTTCAAATGTCTAAGTACAAACACAAAACGACAAAACAGGTATTTACTTTTAAATATATTAAATATTAGATTTTAATCAAAATAATTAATTATATAAATATTTCACTTTGGTATTTGACCTTCCAAACCTTTTACTGTTCATGGATCTATCTTTTAACACCTGAATGAATGAATTATTTGTTATTTATTTTATTAGGTTTTAGTTTTTTTTAGGTTACATGGTTTCTGAACTTTTAATCTAGGTTAGGTTGTTTCATTACGAAATATTTAAAATTAATTGCTTATCATTATGTTTATTTCGAAATAATTTTGTGCAAACTGTTGTAGTTTGTTACCTTGGTAACATTGAAATTGCATGTTATTTGCCGTTGCACAATCTTAATATAAAGGTTTTGTTATTGTACTGTCTCTTAAACAATTTACATTTGAAATAAAGTCTTTGTCTTTTTGTTTCATTCGTATGAAAAGAAATATAACATTTTTTTCGTATTTTTATGTGGGACCTAGAGTTCAGTAAACGAGCAAAAAAAAATGGTGAAGAACTTTTAATACAGTTTTCAAATAAGAGTTTTTTGTGGTCTACTGGATGTCCATCTGTGGTACTGGATGTTCATCTGTGGTGCTGGATGTCCATCTGTGGTACTGGATACTTATCAACCTTATTCTAAAAAAACATAAACAATATACTTACTGATTTAATCTTTCTTTAACTTCTTTTTAACTTAATTTCTTTCTTTTTTAACTTTTTATGTTTAATATATCCAAATATATAATCCAAAAAGGCAAATTCAAATTCTATCTACTGCCATGTTGACTGGACCAATGAGAATATTCCTATATATGGCTTAGAGGTTTTATATTACAGCAAGTGATTGACGTTAAATGTGAAATTTCAAAATTCCTATCATTTTAAAAATTTTAGTCACTAAAAAGTTTGGATACCAAAATTTTTGGTCATTAGAATTTTCGGACCACTTGCTTGTCTGAAATTAAACTAGTCCGAAATTTTTCGTTTTTAAATGTAAACTATATACTTACTGATTTGACCTTTTTTAAGTTTTTATGTTTAATACATCCTATGGTCCATCTCCTGTAATACACAGAAAACCTCGTACAATTGTTGGGCTCGCAGAGAATCGTTTCCAGTGAATTTCAACTTTGTAGTCATTCATTCATTATTCGATTTTCGTGTTTATCGCGCTTCCATTGTCCCGGAAATCCAGGGTATAAATTTTGTTTATTGAACTAGAAGACCTGGAGCAATAATTGTTTTTTAGTGAGATAAATCAAAGCTCTTTAAAAAATGAATGCTACAGCAATGACAGTAAAACATCATTTTAATAAAGCTTCTATTTACATGAAAAACACTTGTTTGTGTTGACGGAGTTCCTGTCTTATTTCTAGCGAAGGTCACACTTTCTGAAAACAATTTAAAAAAATGCTACACAGCGGATGACCAAGTAAAGTGCAATTTGGTTGGTTGATTGAAATTTGTTTTGATAACTTAAACAATGCAAATTTATTTTCCGAACTAGATATTTTTTATCAAAAAACCTTGATTTTGATGACCTTTGCAAAGTATAGTTTATGAAGTAGTATTAAAAGATTTTCTTTGGTATTAGAAAATTTACAATCTCACTTTTTACTTAATGGTTGTCTCTATTTTCATTAATTTTAATTAGCTTGTCTCGCTAACCTGTGATTATTATAAAAATTGAACAAAGCAAAAAAAATTTCAAAAAATTAACTTTACTTTTGTCGATGCTGTGCTGTTTTTAAAAGTCTCTGGAAGTGCCAGAAGTTCAACTCTTTCCACCAGTGAAGCGATATCACTTTTCTTTTATTTGGACGGATATTGTTGATAAGAGCTATTTCCAATCTCCTATACCAATATATTACAATTGATTAGAAGAATGGCGTGTAGATGATCTGCATTATTTCAATTTAAGTTCATTTAATATTGCGTTTTCATAACGTTTTCGATTCCTTTCTGACCACAAACATTCAAACATCGTTAACTGGCCAATCACCCTCTTCAATTGCTTACGACATTCTTATGTATATAATTGGCCACTAATTGCCTGCCTTCAGTGATATTCTAAGCTGTAATTGAACTCTTTTGAGTGCAGTTGTTACTGTAGAAAGAAGTTGTCTTAATGGAAGGAGTTTCATCTGGATGATGCATAAATTTAATGTTTTTCTGTGTGCTAGCAAAATTGTTATTAAATATATACTTTATAAATAAATAAATAAATATTAATTAATAAATACATTTTTCTCTCTCTGCTTATTATTATTTTATTTATTTTTAACATTTATTTTTTATATATATATATTATACAAACACGTTTTCACGTTTTTATTTCATTGTTTTTGTTTAATTATTAATTAATTATGGATTAAGTAACAAAGGACAACAAAATTTAAATTTGACAATGTTAAAGTTTGTGCATTCGCGACCATGCAGTGAGAGTTCCTTTGATGCCACCCTCCCAAAATCTGCATCCTATGATAACATCCATTCCCTTCTCGAAAGATCTGATAATTTTGAGTGGTCTCGTCTTAACACTAGTGACGGAAGGCAAATAGTGCTGACATCAACCAAATCAGAGCCGTCTCGCCAGAGATTTGGTACTTTTGTAAACCGTCATTTGAAACCGAAATCAAAATGGCACCAAAAGGTTTATACCGAGTGGATTCCCTTTTTGAATCCGAAAGTGAGTTTTTTGTGCGCGAAAAAAAACAGTGAAAACACGTGGTTAGAAGAAAGATGTGTGCTTGCAAATACTTGTTTGGTTGTTAGGGGGGAAATGATAATTTAGATTTGATATTAATTAATATCATTCGGAGATTGTTTTTTGGATTGGATGGACCCATGGATACACAAGCTCTAGTTGCTAAAAATATCTTTGGCTGAAAAACAAAATGTCTAAGTTTTGATGTTAAGAGTTGTCATGACATGGTTGTGTTATACCTTTAGGACTCCCTTCCCCATGGCAACCATTCAGTGCAGTTTTACTTGAACCAACTCCAGAGACATCTTGACCCTCAGTTGCGAGCGAAAAACGTTTCGAAGAAGCTGCTACGTGGTTTACTATCTATTGATGTATTACTTCCGTCATTGGAAGGAGATTTAAAGAATAACCCGAATCCAACGTGAGTAAACACATTACTTTCTTTGCCATAATATTTGTGTTATTTAATGTCAAGTGAGTGCACAGGAAAAACAGTTCTTTACCCAAGAGCAAAATGCCCATTTTTTTATTTAATTAGCCATTTCTCAAGAACGACATGAGATATTTAGCTGAATTTTTCAGCATTTACTTATGTTATTGGCATACACCAACCCATCAACTTTCATCCATATCTGTGGTGGTGCCTTGTGTAAATTTGCTCCATTTGTCATGGAATGACCCGTTTCAGTAATTCAATTTTATTGTTTCTTTACCCGCAAGGTTTTATTAACTCTCTACTCAAGATGTTAAAAATCATGAAAAGTGTTTTCTTCATATTGTTTTTCACTTTCACCTCGTTTTTGTTGCACGTAGATGGTTGAGAGATTTTATTGATGACCCGAACTGTGGCCATGTTATGTTGCTACGGTTACTGAAACTGCTACAGGACCAATCACATCGTATGATGGTCGCCACGGAGAAGCCAGCTAAGCAACAGAAGCTTGATGTGATTTTGGCAAAAGAACCGGTAATTGAATAATACATAATGGCATCAAATTATTTAGAGATTATTAATGTTTGAATCGTTCGATAATTTGGAATTCTTAGGATCTGTAGCTCATTTGATAGTCAAAGTGGGCCGGTTCGATTCCCATCACCAGCGTACCTTTCTTTCTGAGTTACAGTTGAGTTCTTGAGCGAAACTCGTTGCACAATACAATCCTAGCTCAAATAGGTTGGTTGAGTCTGGTTGAGTGATTTTCATAGGTGTCAATGGGCTCCCTAAGTTTGCCTTGACTAACAGTGAAGACAATGAAAGGATTATTGCAAACATTCAAGAATTTCCAAAATAATCAATTCCTCTTAAACTAACAAAATAAATTTAAGTAAGTAAATAAATTCTCCCATTTGTGTTTGTTAAATCAAAATTTGATCATGCTTGCATTTTTTAGTCCAGGCTAATCTTTGTTGGATGCTATGTTGTGAAGCTAGAAAGTTTCATACTTAGATGGTTAGAGAGTTACTTACTTTGTTAACTAGTAGAGTTTTGTTGGTGCAGATGGTTAAAGGTAGGTTGTATGAAGCCTGTGACAGAAGTGTTAGGTTGTATGGGAGTGAGACACGGGCTGTGAAGCAGGAAGATCTTGATCTAGAACAAAAAAATTTTTAAGGAAAAACACAGGAGAGGCAGGGCCTATGACTCGATAGAGTCCTGTGTATTGGAAGTTTCACCTTTCTCTCCTTTGCCATTAGGTAGGAAAGAAAGGATACCTGGAGCATCATGCCTGGTGGGGAAAGCCAATGACATAAGCCACCAATAGCAGCAGGAGTGGTGGTATTTCACCAGGGCGTTGGGTTTAACCCAACTACCACCTAAAAGTGACATGAGAATGTTTAGGTGGATGATGTAACATCAGCCTGAGAGACAGAAAAAGTTCAGATGAGCTACGAAGTAGGCTTGGTATTCATAGCATCAAAGATGTTATTCAGATCAGGAGTTTGAGTTGGTTGGGCCACTTGTAGAGAATGGAGGAGGATGATTCCTGGTGCAAAGCCTAGAGGTAGACTGATAAAGACATAGCAAGAGGTAATGAGGACAGATCTGCTACAGAGAAATTTGAGTTTAGATCTAACACAGTATAGATTAAATTGGAATACGGCCATTAATATACCCATTTTCTATTGATTTAGAACGAAGAGCACATTTGTTTGCTTTGTCTAAAAGCCATTGTTCGTAGCCGCGTAAGTTATTCACATATTTTTTATGCTTTTGGTTTGGTCTAATTAATTTATTTTGTTGTGTAACGTAGATTAAGACCATGAATCTAAAAACAACAAGAAAAAATGGAAAATGAAGAAGAAAAAAGAGAAATTGATTGCTTGGAGTGAAATTTTACTGAATTTTTTGCAACATTTTGTGCAAAAATTCAAAAGGCTTCTCTGTGATTTTAGTGAATTTTTAAACAGTTGGTGCAAACGTGCTTTGTTGTTTCAGTTAAACAGTTGGTGCAAACGTGCTTTGTTGTTTCAGTTAAACAGTTGGTGCAAACATGCTTTGTTGTTTCAGTACGGGTTCATAAAAGTGTTATCTGCACCTCGTAGTCTGCAGACCATGTCTCGTTGTTTACGACTGTCCAACATTGCTACAAAGATAGCTGTGCTAAAGGTAACTCACATGAGAGTTCTGAACGATATCTTCCCTCAATTTCCCTTTCTGTGAAAATGAAAGATTTTTCTTTTCCTTTATTTTATTTTATCTTTCTTATTTTTATTCATTATTGATTATTTTTGTGGAAATGATTTCAAATCTTTCTTCAACCCCTTTTGAGATAGCAATGTAAAACATAAGTGTCATAAAATGATTGACAACTCTGTCGTAAGTGTCATAAAATGATTGACAACTCAACCCTAACTAACAAAAGATGTTTGTAAAATGATTGACAACTCAACCCTAACCAACAAAAGATGTTTGTAAAATGATTGACAACTCAACCCTAACTAACAAAAGATGTTTGTAAAATGATTGACAACTCAACCCTAACTAACAAAAGATGTTTGTAAAATGATTGACAACTCAACCCTAACTAACAAAAGATGTTTGTAAAATGATTGACAACTCAACCCTAACTAACAAAAGATGTTTGTAAAATGATTGACAACTCAACCTTAACTAACAAAAGATGTTCGTAAAATGATTGACAACTCAACCCTAACTAACAAAAGATGTTCGTAAAATGATTGACAACTCAACCCTAACTAACAAAAGATGTTCGTAAAATGATTGACAACTCAACCTTAACTAACAAAGAAGCTCATAAAATGATTGACAACTCAACCTTAACTAACAAAAGAAGCTCATAAAATGAATGACAACTCAACCTTAACTAACAAAGAAGCTCAACCTAAGCCTTGTCTTCATTCAAAAATCTTGCAAACAAATTCAAATGGTTCCCGTTCATTTCATCGCAGATCATTTCGTCGCATTCATTTCGTCGCAGTTCATTTCGTCGTAAATCATTTCGTCGCAGTTCATTTCGTCGCATTCATTTCGTCGCATTCATTTTGTCGTAAATCATTTCGTCGCAGTTCATTTCCTAACTCTAACCTAACCCATTTCATAACCTTAACCTAACCTAACCTAACCCATTTCATAACCCTAACCTAACCTAACCCATTTCATAACCCTAACCTAATTCATTTCATAACCCTAAGGAAATTATCTGCGACGAAATGAATGCGACGAAATGAACTGCGACGAAATGATCTGCGACGAAATGAACGGTCATCATTCAAATACAGCATGTGTAAAGAAACTTTTATTTTCCCTTGCAGATTCTCTCGCTAGCATGTGATTATCACGGTGGATTCGAGAAGACGTTGAAGGCTTTTGAAGATTTTAAACATTTCAAGCAGGAGAAGTTTCGATTCGAAAGCCTCGTACATTCGATCATCTTTCCTGGGAAACTCAATACCCCAGTTTACCAGGTTAGTGTTTTTAAAAATGAATTCGACTTTTGTTAATCGATGAAACATGAAACATTTAATTTTCAACTTTTGCCTGCCAGCAGATTCCGGTCTCATTCCATTGTAATCCCCCTTAAAGCAGAAAATAGAAATCCTTTGCTTCTGTGGCTTTGTTTAGACTAAGATTCACATTTCATTTTTGCTATAATCTGTTACTGAGGAATTGAAAAGGGAAGATTCTATCATGCTTGGCGATTCACCAATTATTGGCCGTATTGATAAAACAAAGTATATATATTTAGCAATGTTTTTAATCAGCATAAAGAAAAAACAACAACATTTTTCATCTTCAACATGTTTCGATTTTTCAAAATCATTTTCAAGAATAATAATGTGTACAAAGGAAAGCTGTACCTTTGGATTGCGTCAAAGTGGGTTGCTTAAATGTTGAAACCTTATTGTCATATATAACCATTTAAGTAATCATTTCATTTAAAATATCAATATTCAACCTTACAACGTTATTAGCAAGAACTTATAAGGGAGTTAATTTTCATTTCATTTCCAGTGTTTTGTTACTGCATTGTAAAATGTACTGAACTAAATCCTAATCTCCTACACTCCATTCACTGTGTTTACAATCTCAGGAGGTTGTCCTACATTTCTTCAACGCGCTTGTGGGGAACGCCCCAACCTTAAACCAACGCGTATTCCACCAACAGGAACTTGAGCAGGCCGGGTTGAGTGTGGAAAAAGTTGAACAGGTTTGTTGCTTAGCAAATGTTGGTTGGTTATCAATTCTTACTGTTTCTTCTGTTATAAAGTGAAATCACATTTCAGCTTTTATATAGTTCATTTTCCTTTTGAAAATCATTTTCTTTTAGACTTTAGACAACTGCCACACGGCAACTGTTTACGATGAATTGATTACATGGAGAAATAACTACATCAATGTTTCATTGACGCTCGATGAGTTTGTCTTGCTAAAAGGAAGGTCCAATATGCTGAGAAACGAGGTATAATCTCTCTAACGAAGAGTTAATATTAATTAAGATTTAATATTTCTCAATTAAATGTGGTGTATAATAATTAATTAAATTAATTGCGTAAATTATAATAATAATTGTGTCTTAATAATATTCTTCCAAGCTGAAACACGAATGCTGAGTTTGTTTTGTTTAAGAAAGGATATGAGTAGAACAATTATTGGAGAGTTTTCCTATTCATGACCAACTCATATCTGAAGCTGAAGAAAATCAACTCAATATGGCAATGCGAATCATGTAACACCTTTGACCTTATGGACATAAGCATAATCATGTCCATTATGCACTGCTGCCACAGAGTTTAAAATGCAAAGTTGGTATCTTGTGTGGGTCAACTCACCACTGTAATTGTGTTAACTCACAATTAGTCCTTCATCTACGGCAAAATATTTTTTATCTTTTGTTAATTCTCATTAAACAGCCCGTGTTTTACTTGTAAGAGCTCTGAGTATTTAATGCAAACTATTTTCAAAACCACAAATGTGTTTAAAGTGAAAAACCGTCATGTTTCTAACTTTATTTTTGATTTCGTTTAGGTCAATGTATTGCAGACAAAAGTGGAGGTATGAGATCTACGCTCACTCGGTTTCAACATTTATTTCTGAAGTCCATATTTGTAACGTTCCTAATTATCGGTTCCAATCGGCAAATTTTGTTTATAAGCACTTCACTCCTCAGAAATGCCGTTATGAAAGCACTATAACTTAAGATAAAAAAATAATTTAAAAAGTTGAAGAAGAGATGAATATTGCAAGTTGTATCCATCACATGATGTCAGAGCGTTCCAAATGTGAGATGTGTGACACGAGAATCACGAAAATAGACCTTAAATGATTATTCAGTTGAGTATCAGCTTTGAAAGGATGTCTTGCAATTAACACAAATTGGGAAGCTCGTCAACATTCAACAGGACAAACTAAAGATGCCAGTGAGAAGAAGACAACTCTGGTTCAATGTTAAAAAATCTTATTCGGGGAGAGAGATCCATCTTCAGTATTGCTGTGCTGTATTCAGTCAGTAGTGTAAAGATGCATGTTGAGAGATGAAAACTTTGTTTTTTGTTACATGAAAGGAAAGACTTTATTTATATCCTTGTTTCTTCCAAATATTTTCAAATGAACAGCCAACCAATTCAAGTAAACCACACTCTCAATGCAGAAGTACAAACTTGCATCAAACAAAGAGACCAACCTGGGAAAGGATATCATTAGAGAGGCCATTGATGAAGCCAGAGTTAGAGGAAGAATGGAACCTTGACCAACTAATGCGTTTATTTTTGTTATTTATCTTCGTACCATGAGTCTATATTTTAACCTTACCTCAATTCTGTGTTTTGTTTTAAATATGTTTTTGATTGAATATGGGAAAGTAGTTGCAACTGGGGTTTTCACTCTCACAGGTTGTAACTCCATGTTCCATCAAAAGGCTATTGATTACGACATTAAGTTTTATTTTATATGTAGAACATTTTAATAGTTACATTTCTTTCCATATAAAAATACAATTTATGAAAAACGTTTGCAGCCAATTCATGATTGTTTGTCTTTCTAGGCCACCACGAGGGAAAAAAACCAAATCAAAGTGGAGAGAGACGAGGTGAGAGGCTTTCAATGGATTGGATTTTCAACATATTTTACTACGTTGTTATTGTTAGTAGTCTTAAATGATGGTTTTTGCGATATTTGAAAAGATAGATTCTATTTTTAACAAGAATTATAAATCAAGTACCCTTTTTTGTATTTAGTGGGCCTTGCCCTGAAATTCTTGAGTATTGACTGATAATCCCCTCGTTGCTGTCATAACTTTTTTTAAATTCAGATGAAGTTGTTTGGTTTAAAATAACCCTTTTTTTCAAACATGAATTTAGTGGTTCATACACATTCCATTGCATTATTCAACTTTTGTAGTGGAGTGAATAAACCAATCAAGTGATGAATTACTCCAAGTTGAAGAGATTTCAAGACTCAAATTAAATGAAAATGTTATTGCACGACTTAGGATGTTTCATAATATCAATTAATTACAATTGTAATGCTGACATAGGATATATATTGCTATAAATTAAGGATATGTAATGTTTTCCAAAGATTGATTCAACTATTACATCTCCCCTTCAATTGAATCTCGCAGTTTGAGAGGAAGGTTGTTGAGATCAAACTTCGCACATCAGAGTTGCAATCGCACATCGAAAACATCAAATCACAATCTCTAAAAAGTGAGAGCATACAACTCCGTCAAGAGTTAAGCACCGTCGTGGAGATACTATCCCCCATTGAGACGTCGGTGGTGCCCGAGCCCCCTCTGTTGGTAGCAGAGACTAGAGCACCACCCCCTCCCCCCATTACTGAATATCAAGGTACGACATGTCACAATTGCGTTGGAACCAGGAGATAAACTGGGATTTCACAATTTTGAAGTTTGTCTTAAAAATTAAGGAAAGATTACTTTAAAGGAAGAAATTGTTGTGGGAAGAAAATGATGCGAGCAAATTTTGCAACTTTTTCTTCTCGCAACAATCAATTTTTTTGCAATTCACAACTTTTTCTTCCTGTAACAATTTCTTCCTTTAAAGTATATTTGTATTACTTTTTTTGGATTTCATTTTTCATTCATCTTTCTTCTATCTGATCTTTTAATTGTTGTATTGTGCTTCTTCTAACATTCCTTCATAGTGTTTTTTAATGTTCAGGGAGCCATCCCCCGTTCCGAGCATCAAGTAAACGTATGCCCATGCTAAACTGGCAGCCAATCGCCAAGCCCAAACATAACACTGTGTTTGCTGTACGTATACAAGAGCTTTCTTGTAACACTCAACACTTTTGTTGACTTGTATATCCTGTACCTCTTTTTATAGCGAATGGCAAATGTTTTTTTTGAGGCATTTTAACTAAGTTAATTCTAAAGTATATTTATCTATTTGTCCGCAAATTGTTGTACCAACCATAATTTGTTGTGGCAACCATAATTTGTTGTACCAATCATAATTTGTTGTGGCAACCATAATTTGTTGTACCAATCATAATTTGTTGTGGCAACCATAATTTGTTGTGGCAACCATAATTTGTTGTGGCAACCATAATTTGTTGTACCAATCATAATTTGTTGTGGCAACCATAATTTGTTGTGGCAACCATAATTTGTTGTACCAACCATAATTTGTTGTACCAATCATAATTTGTTGTGGCAACCATAATTTGTTGTGGCAACCATAATTTGTTGTACCAATCATAATTTGTTGTGGCAACCATAATTTGTTGTGGCAACCATAATTTGTTGTACCAACCATAATTTGTTGTGGCAACCATAATTTGTTGTGGCAACCACAAATTTTGTAGCGAGTTTCTTTATTTGTTGTTTTAGCAACTTTCACCGAACGATGTAGCCAATGATATTGATTTCAATGAGTTTGAGGAAATGTTCCAACTACAAAACACAGCTCAAGTTTCAACTGCGAAGAGAGAGGCTGGTACTGGATTTCATTCATAGATGTTGACCACAAATTATTTAGCATAATCCAATCTTTGTTGGTGCTCATTATTATTTCTCTATGTTAGACACATCTCAGACAGATGTATTTGTGACCCTTTTGTTTTTCTTGTAAGCTAATTGTGTGGATTTTTAAGCAAAACATTTTCAACCAATCACAACAAGCCAAACTACAGATTGAGTTTTTGTTGAAAGCTTATTGGGTGGATTTTTAAGCAAAACATTTTCAGCCAATCAGCTTTCAAGTTTAGCTCGAAAAATTTGATTTGTGCAAAAAACGTTATTCGTGCAAGTCTAACATAATGTGCCGGAATAAGATAGACTATTCGAGTTCAATACATGCTGGTATAATGCTGGACAATGTGTTTCTGAAGATAACCAAAGCTTTTCTGTTTTCATTATATTTGACGTAAGAGTGGATCTCTTTCACCATTTTCTACCGAACGACTTTTATCGGTAACACATGTTGTTTTTGATTTGAGTGGATTTTTTCACCATTTTCTACCGAACGACTTTTATCGGTAACACATGTTGTTTTTGATTTGAGTGGATTTTTTCACCATTTTCTACCGAACGACTTTTATCGGTAACACATGTTGTTTTTGATTTGAGTGGATCTCTTTCACCATTTTCTACCGAACGACTTTTATCGGTAACACATGTTGTTTTTGATTTGAGTGGATCTCTTTCACCATTTTCTACCGAACGACTTTTATCGGTAACACATGTTGTTTTTGATTTGAGTGGATCTCTTTCACCATTTTCTACCGAACGACTTTTATCGGTAACACATGTTGTTTTTGATTTGAGTGGATCTCTTTCACCATTTTCTACCGAACGACTTTTATCGGTAACACATGTTGTTTTTGATTTGAGTGGATCTCTTTCACCATTTTCTACCGAACGACTTTTATCGGTAACACATGTTGTTTTTGATTTGAGTGGATCTCTTTCACCATTTCCTACCGAACGACTTTTATCGGTAACACATGTTGTTTTTGATTTGAGTGGATTTTTTCACCATTTTCTACCGAACGACTTTTATCGGTAACACATGTTGTTTTTGATTTGAGTGGATCTCTTTCACCATTTTCTACCGAACGACTTTTATCGGTAACACATGTTGTTTTTGATTTGAGTGGATCTCTTTCACCATTTTCTACCGAACGACTTTTATCGGTAACACATGTTGTTTTTGATTTGAGTGGATCTCTTTCACCATTTCCTACCGAACGACTTTTATCGGTAACACATGTTGTTTTTGATTTGAGTGGATTTTTTCACCATTTTCTACCGAACGACTTTTATCGGTAACACATGTTGTTTTTGATTTGAGTGGATCTCTTTCACCATTTTCTACCGAACGACTTTTATCGGTAACACATGTTGTTTTTGATTTGAGTGGATCTCTTTCACCATTTCCTACCGAACGACTTTTATCGGTAACACATGTTGTTTTTGATTTGAGTGGATTTTTTCACCATTTTCTACCGAACGACTTTTATCGGTAACACATGTTGTTTTTGATTTGAGTGGATCTCTTTCACCATTTCCTACCGAACGACTTTTATCGGTAACACATGTTGTTTTTGCAGCTTTGAAGCGGTTAAGCAGCAAGGTGACTGTGTTAAACACCACGAAAGCGAGGAATCTTCTGATTGCCAGGAGGAAGATCTCACTCTCGATGGAGGAGTTACGAGCTGCCATCGACTCTTGTGATGTTGCCATGTTATCATCAGAAGGGTCTGATCTTCTACTGCAATTCCTGCCCACTGTTGACGAGGTAATTCATGCGTAGCAACACTAATTCCCATTGTTTAAAGTCACAATAGAGGATGATGACATCAGCATGAAATTCCATTCACTCTCTTCTGTTCATTTCAGAGGGCGGCTTTGTTGAAGTGTTCCTCGCGGTCCGAACAGCTTGCGGAAGCCGAACAATTTATGGTTGACGTAAGCATACATTTCGTGCTGTTGTTACATCACTCACTTGGTGACTTTCATGAATTTGCTTTTGTTTGTTTCACATTTTTGTTATATTTCATTTTACATTTTGCGTTAGTTATTTACTATCTATTATCCTTTAAAATTATTATTATTGTCTATTTTTATTACTAAAAATGATTTTCTTATGAACCCAATTAGTTACCAATTCTATTTAGTTATCACGAATTGAGAGATTGGAAAGCAAGTTGCAAACAATGTCTTTTATTGGTTCATTTGACGAGTTGTTTCGAACTGTCTCCCCGGTAAGTTTGCAAGTAGCTAAGCACAGTTTTGAAGTAGTTCGTTAATTATTTTAATTTAATGTCTCTTCAGCTGAAAATCTATACAAAACATCCCTCTGTAATTCCAACTTTAAGTTAGCATTAGCATATGCTTAAGGAGTCTTTTAATTGGAGATAACTTTCAAGGAGATGATTACGGACCCCCGTCTTCAGGGAGTAAAGAAGATGCAACAATGAATGTTTTTTGTTCCCCCTGAGATCTTTTAAACATGTGTACTGATATCCTGATCGTTTGCGTTTTACAGCAAATCGAAGCCATCATCACTGCGTCAGTTTCTATCATGACCAATGACAAATTCAAACAACTACTGGAGGTTTGGAGAGTTCGTTATCTTACTTTGTTTGTTTTTTTAACGAACGCTCATTAAGCATTATGAAGACCTCGACCCGGAGTTTTAGTGTATTTAATAGCTCCCATTTGTCATTTTTTGATGAAATACGGCGTTGTTTATTTATAACCGCTCACTAAACAACTTTGTGATACGATGGTCTCGAACCGAGAACCTTTCGGTTAAGAGCCGAACGCCATTACCATTGCGCTATTGCCGGATATATATTCTTGTGATCTTGAAATTAGTTTGGTGCATAATAAAGTGTTTCCATGTTACATAAACACAAGAATTCCATCATTTTGTGCAAGCAATGCCGTTTACGACCATGATATGTCAATGTCGGAAATATCAGTGAAAGCTAATATAAACGAACAAAAATTTATAAAAAATCATCATTTTATTGCTCTTTTGAGCAGTTGGCCGTTTAAACAAAACCCACGACAATGGTCTACTCAAGTAGTGTGACCACGGAATTCATTTTTAGATTGTTTTGGCGTTTGGGAATTTCATCAACGGATCGCGGCGTGGCTTCACTTACGCTTTTAAACTCGAGTCTTTGATCAAGGTTTGTTTGTTGTTCGTGTGGATTTTATTTAATTAATGACGATTGGTAAATAATTTTTATTCACGAGTTTTTATTTCGTCATTCACGTGCTATTGTCTTATCAATCACGTGGAAGCGTAATGATCACGTGTTTTTAAGTAACAACCACGTGTCATATAGATAGACGAACTAAAGTCGAACGACAAGAAATATTCCTTCCTGCAATATCTTGTGGAAGTGATTCGAAAGAACTTCGCGCACGTGCATTCCTTTCATGAAACCATTGAAGTGCAACCGGCATTAAGCGGTAAAGTGGATATTCTTTCATTTTCTTGCAACGTTAATTAACTCTCTAGTTGCCATGCTGACACTGCCCACGTTAATTTATATTGTTATCTCTCTCTAGTTTCCATGCTCACACTGTCCACGTTAATTTACATTGTTGTCTCTCTCTAGTTTCCATGGTCACACTGTCCATGTTAATTTACATTGTTATCTCTCTCTAGTTTCCATGCTCACACTGCCCATGTTAATTTACATTGTTATCTCTCTAGTTTCCATGCTCACACTGTCCGCGTTAATTTACATTGTTGTCTCTCTCTAGTTTCCATGCTGACACTATCCACGTTAATTTACATTGTTGTCTCTCTCTAGTTTCCATGCTCACACTGTCCACGTATATTTACATTGTTATCTCTCTCTAGTTTCCATGCTCACACTGCCCACGTTAATTTATATTGTTATCTCTCTCTAGTTTCCATGCTCACACTGTCCATGTTAATTTACATTGTTGTCTCTCTCTAGTTTCCATGGTCACACTGTCCATGTTAATTTACATTGTTATCTCTCTCTAGTTTCCATGCTCACACTGCCCATGTTAATTTACATTGTTATCTCTCTAGTTTCCATGCTCACACTGTCCGCGTTAATTTACATTGTTGTCTCTCTCTAGTTTCCATGCTGACACTATCCACGTTAATTTACATTGTTGTCTCTCTCTAGTTTCCATGCTCACACTGTCCACGTATATTTACATTGTTATCTCTCTCTAGTTTCCATGCTCACACTGTCCACGTTAATTCATATTGTTATCTCTCTCTAGTTTCCATGCTGACACTGCCCACGTTGATTTACATTGTTGTCTCTCTCTAGTTTCCATGGTCACACTGTCCACGTTAATTTACATTGTTATCTCTCTCTAGTTTCCATGCTCACACTGTCCACGTTAATTTACATTGTTGTCTCTCTCTAGTTTCCATGCTCACACTGTCCACGTTAATTTACATTGTTATCTCTCTCTAGTTGCCATGCTGACACTATCCACGTTAATTTACATTGTTGTCTCTCTCTAGTTTCCATGCTGACACTATCCACGTTAATTTACATTGTTGTCTCTCTCTAGTTTCCATGCTCACACTGTCCACGTATATTTACATTGTTGTCTCTAGTTTCCATGCTCACACTGTCCACGTTAATTTACATTGTTGTCTCTCTCTAGTTTCCATGCTCGCACTTTCCACGTTAATTTACATTGTTATCTCTCTCTAGTTTCCATGCTCACACTATCCACGTTAATTTACATTGTTATCTCTCTCTAGTTTCCATGCTCACACTGCCCGCGTTAATTTACATTGTTGTCTCTCTCTAGTTTCCATGCTGACACTGCCCACGTTAATTTACATTGTTATCTCTCTCTAGTTTCCATGGTCACACTGCCCACGTTAATTTACATTGTTATCTCTCTCTAGTTTCCATGCTCACACTGTCCACGTTAATTTACATTGTTGTCTCTCCCTAGTTTCCATGCTCACACTGCCCACGTTAATTTACATTGTTATCTCTCTCTAGTTTCCATGTTCTCACTGTCCACGTTAATTTACATTGTTATCTCTCTCTAGTTTCCATGCTCACACTGTCCACGTTAATTTACATTGTTGTTTCTCTCTAGTTTCCATGCTCGCACTTTCCACGTTAATTTACATTGTTATCTCTCTCTAGTTTCCATGCTCACACTGTCCACGTTAATTTACATTGTTGTCTCTCTCTAGTTTCCATGCTCGCACTTTCCACGTTAATTTACATTGTTATCTTTCTCTAGTTTCCATGCTCACACTGTCCACGTTAATTTACATTGTTGTCTCTCTCTAGTTTCCATGCTCGCACTTTCCACGTTAATTTACATTGTTATCTCTCTCTAGTTTCCATGCTCACACTGTCCACGTTAATTTACATTGTTATCTCTCTCTAGTTTCCATGCTCACACTGTCCACGGATGTCCAGCAACTGCGTAAAGGATTGGATGTAACAAAATCAGAGAAGGAAAAACAACCTGATAATTACGCCCTACATGTATCCTTCAAACAATCGTTTTTAAATTCGTGGTTTAGGGTTATGACTAAACACTCTTTTGCGTCATATTCTTTATTGATATATTTTTAACGCTTTTTTGAAAGTTAAACCGAACTAAGCAAACGGGAGGTAAAAAAAAAAGAACATCCGAAGGGACCGGCTAAGGAGTCATCAAAACTAGGAGTTTTTATGAGAAAGGGGAATGAGTTCGAGTTAACTGAGTTATCAAGTTAACCGAGTTGGAGTTATCGAGTTAGCAGAGTTGGAGTTATCGAGTTAACTGAGTTGGGGTTATCGAGACTGTACTGTATAAACATACATATTGTTTTTCTGTTTAAACTGAATGGATGAGAAACTGAATTGTATTATCGAGTCTTAACCAATCACTCGTCAGAACTTCTGCAGTCGCGCTATGTTTAAAGTGCAACAAATTACCGAACGGTTCCGCAAAATGTTGGAGAAATACGCTGACGTGTGCATTTTGTTCTGCGAGGACCCGAAACTTATCGAGCCGTCCGAGTTCTTTGACATGTTCCACGTGTTTATCGAGCGCTACTTGCGGTCGGCGAAAGAGCTTGACGCCAAGAGAAGTGAGGAAGATACGCTGAAGAAAGCTGAACTTCTGAAGAGACAGAACGAACAGTTGAAAGAGCGCTCGATAGCTAATGCTCGCTTAGCGGCCGATGTCGGGAAGAAACGAACGTCAGAGTATTTCGACCAAAACAAAAACATTATGAACCAATCAGAAAGTTTCTCTACTGAGCATGCGCAGTCCATGCCTCCGCTAAGAAGTTTCCTTTCTGCCGAGGACGTGCGGCCAACCGACTACTATGGACACGCGCGCATTATTAACGTATATAAGTAATAATGGACACTTTGTCTTCATATTTTTGGTAAAATAGATCACACTTTGTTAGATAAATCTTCAAAATGAATTGTGTTGCTGGTATTGAACTTAAGCTGGTATTTTAAAAATTACCTTTTTTCACGTGCAAACCATTGACAGCAAATCTTCTCACGGTGTAGGGAATATGCATGGGTTGTTGGGTTGTGTGGCCGTTTATAGGTGTTTTAAAGAGTTCTTTTTCCATTGATAAATGTTTTAAACAAAATAAAGAGAGATTAGGTAATAGACTAATAGCGTCACCATAGCAACATACCTATTGAAAAATCGTTGCCGAATGTTACTTTATCGTTGTCCATTCATTCAACTAGAAGATAATACAGTTGATACTCAGCCGCGATGCTTGCTTCAGTATACTTAAATGTCAAAACGTAAACATTCATTATATAACCATCTTAGTAAAACAGAATCATCTCAAAACTAATCCTCGATTAACGCTTGTTCCAAATACAAGATTTTTGCTGCAGCACTTATTCAAAAGATAATATTTTTGGCAAAAGAAATATTTCAGGGGTGTCGCCAGGGTTTTTCCGACAGGGGGGCTAATTGCTTGACTCTAAGTTTAACCCAACTCATTGATGATCAAATCTATTACAGATTTGGCACCTCTAAATTTAAACATAACCTGCCATGAAACTTGATATCATGATAATTGTATTAATCACAAAAAAGACCTAACATTAAAAATGTCAGTATTTTGTTAATATTGCTTTACTTCCGACGGGGGGGGGGGGCTGTAGCTCCCCACTGGCGCCACCCCTAAAATATTTTCGTTTAGTAACCTGAGATTGCAATATTAGAACCTCAATATTCCATCTTCCTCTTCACAGGGATCGAACAGCTGGCATGGATCATACGCATCTTCCCCCTGAGGTTATGGCGTTATTTAAGGAAAATCAACATTCCCACGGTCCTGATATCGATTTCATCATTGATAACGTGCGATGGAGATGAAGATACTCTCGGTGATTGTCCTCATAATACATGGGATAATTGCAAATCAAGCGAAAAATTACTCGTTATGTGTGTGGGCACACGAAGTATAGTATGACCGGTAAAGAAGGGGGTAGTATCTATGGGCGGATTTCACATTTGCCATACTGATGACATTGACGAAACTATGGCAGATTGGTCTTATCCCTATATTGTGCATAGTGCATTTCAAGGACACTTTTAGGTCTATCAATCACCGCTATTTTAACATTTTTAGAAATGACAATACACGCGATGGTATATCACATTTCAGACAGTTTGATGTTAATTATATGCAATTACCTAGTCTGCAATAATGATAAGACATTAAACGAAGTAGAAAATAGGGCTAACATTCTACATAAGCCGAGATATACCACTAGGGGTGGGGGCATTTGAGGGCGTCTGGCGGCACAACCAACAGCACTAAAACAGTCTGGTAGTGGCCATTCAGGATACACCTGACCATGCCGAGAATTTTTCACTTGGTTTCATTGGGATACCTCTCCAGCTGAGCTAGCTCAACTTTGAGGGTGGGGGCATTCGGGGGCGTCTGGCGGGCACAACCCATCACTAAAACAGTCTGGCAGTGGGCATTCAGGATACACCTGACCATGCCGAACACTTTCCACTTAGTTTCATTGGGCTATCTTTCCAGCTGAGCTAGCTCAATTTCGGGGTGCGGGTTATACCCGTCTGGCGGGCACAATCCACTACTGAAAACGTTTGGCAGGGACTATTCATGGTACACAGGACTATGTTGAACATATACCCGCAGGTTTTATCAGGGTAACTTTTGAGCCGATCTGGCTCAATTTGGGGGTCCCTTTCTCGTGCCTCCCCCGATCAGCACACCCACCAGAAACAGCCCGGCAGACTGTCATTTGCTTATATGGACATGCTCAAGGACTATTGTTATATATATGGAAATTGGTTAACTTTCCAGCTAGGCTGACACTCCTGGGCTCCCGGTCTATCTCCATCTCTCACCCTTATCTCGTAGTTGCAGTGCCATTGCATGACCATTAACACCAATTCTTGGATCATGCAGAATAACCGACAAGTACCCACTTTCGCCCATATAGCTACACTCCAGTAAACTACAAAAACTTATAGTGATTCTCTATTTGTATTATTCCTACATTTTTATGTATGCCAGTCACACCTTAATCTATGCTGAAAATATCCGCCTTGAGGTAGTCTTTATTTTAAACCAATTGAAAATTAAAACTGCTTGTAATAGATACTTCTTTCAAAGATGTGTTGGGAAATGTTCAATTTCAAGCGGTAATTTCAATATAAATCTTTTGCTTTTGCCTGGAAATGAAGTTGGGAGGAAGGGGTTCTTTTTCATCTAAGGGACGATTTTCGGAGAGGAATCGACTTCGTGTGTCTAGGGGACAAAAACATGCTTTGGAATGTTGGATGGGAAATTTTTTCACAAATTTTATTTTTAATACAAAAAAAACAAACAAAATATGTTAAATATGCGTTGTACTTAATTTCTTCCCTTTTGATTCTTTTCCAAACAAAAGTAATTCTGGATGCAGGTAACGTCTTTATTTACAAGAGTTGACAACAACAAACTCGTTTTTCTCACAACCTTTCGCCTTCCAGCTGCGTAGCATCCTGTTTAACTGGCCGTGCAACTGGGCGGTCCTCTTTACATTTGTTTACAAAATGTCGCACTGCCTCTGTACTACTCGGTGCGTATGATTTTTCTGTATAGTTCATTCAGTCATTTCGTACAATGAAACAACACGACTATGGTTGAAACAAGGTTCTTTTCCAACCCGATGCGATAGAATACCAATATTCTATATTTATAAAACTCGGAAATGTAACGTTCCGTTGAGACATATTTAGGCACACTCAAGCTTTCGAAAATTTCACAGAGAAGTCATTAAAAACTATTTAAAATATCGCTTCGAATCATTCTTAATGTCATGAAGAACAAAAAACGTGCGATTTCGCAATTCTGACCTCGCTTGAAACTCGCTAAAACCGAAGGTTGAATAAGAACAATGAAATTCTACCGACAATTGAAACAATACTTTCGCAATACATTCCAAAAGTGGTACTTTGCATGGAGGTGTCGTTAGTTTAGTCTGAAATTGATCATCAGCTTCTTTCGCTGCTACAAATTCGTACACTTACTTTGGGAACAGGTCCTCTGATCTTCTAAGCATGTGTGAAACATGAAAAGTCACTGTGTGCTGTACTATGAAAAATATTTATATTACGTTTAAAGTGGTATTATTTCTCCTGGCTGTCGATAGAATACTAGGTAAGCAATGATTCATTCTTTTTTGCGTTTGTCGGTAAGTTTTTCGTGTTTCGCGAAAATTGTTTTTGTTTTCAAAACAAAGCAAACTTTCTTTGACCTGGTTTTTGTATGACAAAATATCATTGTTTTTAATCTACCTTTTATATCGAATTAATTTGCTAATACGAATTAGGTTAGTAACATAATCTTTCTAAACGTTGATCGAGTATTTGAACAAAATGGGAATGGTAATCGAATGTTTTACCACGTGCCGTTTCAAAAACAGAACTAAAATCAAAATATTTTCCTGCGTATTTTCTTATTCAAAGTTTAACTTAAAACAGTAGTTAAAGTTTGTACCTTTCCCATTTCGAAACGTTTCGCATTTACGTTTCCTAGCAACAAAGAGTGAGTCATTAATTAAAATTAGGTTTTTCTTCCGTATCTTGAAGAGGAATGCGTCCCAAAGGGTTTAGCTTTGACAAAAGCGTGGCAATTACCAGATAACGTAAGAATCTATAAAAAAACACAAGTTGCTCAAAGATCTTTTTGCTGATGTGGCATAATTGCAAAGCTGAGTCGTGATTCATCCAAAGACTTCAAAGGTATTCCCCCCTCTCTCAAGCCTTACCTCAGAAAACCAATATTTTTCAATGACAGCTAGGTAAACCAAGTGACCTGTGAAACTTCCAGATTTTTAAAAGTGTTTCCATCTCTCTCTCTCTCTCTCTCTCAACCTTAAACCCAGAAACATTATTTCACTTCACCGAGGCATAAGTAAGTGGTACCTTTATAAAGAGTTCTAAAAGTGTTTCCATCTCTATTCCACCCCTTTGCCTGTCTGATTTCATTTAAAATCCCTCCTCCCTTAAAGAGATGTTGTATAGGTATGACCCCCCGCGCCAGATTTTGTAAGCATCTAAGGATTTGGTAGCTCTTCCAATGACTAAATACATAAATATAAAAACACAAAGTCATTCCATGTGCATCTCAAAGCATTGACTTCATTTGCAATTATTTTGTAATCAGATGTAGACTGCAACATTCAGATAAAAGAAATAATGCAGTGCTCTCAAACCATGTACATAAAAATCTAATTTAATAGGTACTTTATTAACTTTTCTTAGCAGATACATCATCATCATCGTTTAACATCCATTTCCATGCTAGCATGGGTTGGACGGGGCTTTCAAAAGATCCCCATAATTGTGTAGGTTTAATCATTTGGAGCAGATGTTTTTACAACGGGAACAAGATTTGTAATTTTTTTTATTTTCTTAGGGTGGGTGGCTGGAACATAGTTTACACACTTTAACGAAAATAAAAAGTGGTTTATTTCTTTACAAATCATATTACAATTTGCTCAACGAAGGTTGTGTGAACATAGAATATCTCAATATATAAAAGAATAACTTGTGAGCGAGTGAGTGAGTGAGTGTATGCTCTATAGAATCAAAAAACACTGCACAGATTTCTTTGGAAATTGCTCTGCAGATTCGTAGTAACACAGAGCAGGTTTTCGCAAACAGAAATTTTTAACATTCTCAAGCGTTTCAAAGAATACTAAATAAATAGATGAAAAGTGGTTTGCGCGGCGCCGGCAAAGTTCAGAACTTGATGATTGATTTCGTAATTTTACAATTCGAATTACTCTGCATGGCGGGTACTATCAGCTAGTATATATATATATATGTACAGTACTTCTACAAAATTTCAAACAAGGATGTTTCGAAACTCCCTCCATCATGGCGTGCAACTTAAAAGTTTAATCAATTTAAATTATGCACCTTTTTGCGAATAGGTGAAAGATGAAGTCGTAATTCATTTGAAAACAAACACACAAAACAACTGGTTTATGGAAATTTTGGAATTTTGTTTATATGAATGGAAGGAAAAGAAAAATTTATAAAATGTATGGCCATCATCATCATTCTCTGTTAGGTACTTGGTACCCTTAGAGAGTCTCTACATAAAAGTGTGGTAAAGTAGCGACATGAACTCTTTCTTATTCTGCATGGATTTTTGTACTTGCAAAGTATTATAACCCCTAAGAAGTAATACAACAACTGTATTTTATAGCAACCATTGTCTTTCTATTAAAACTTTAAAGTGATCTGATAATTCTATATAATGTTTGATTTATCTTTAGGGCTCTCATTAACCGAAGAACAACTAGACGACGCTTGGAAGTCTTTGAAAGAATACCACGGTTTATCGAATAACAATAAAAGAATGAAAAGTTGTTGTATGTTGGGCGCTCAAAGCGACTCATGTCGAATTGATGTGGCTCTAGATAGTCTGGAATTACAACTTTCCATAGAACTTGCGAAATATAAATTAAAAACTGAGACTGAATCAAAACATAATTTCAATAATCTGCAAAAAACAAGAAGAAAAGAAGAAAGACATTTGAGGAAATGCAATCAATCTGACCGTCGTCGCAAAGCCTTCATGTATTGCTGCGACGTTGTAAGGTGACATTTGTTGGCTGCCATGTTTAACATATCCTCACGTTGCCACTTGCGTTGCCAGGAGACATACAGGGATGCGACTTAAAATGGAGTTGACGTCAAATATGTTTTAGTGTTTGTTTCAACGTTTTTGTAATTTTATGTAACGTGCATTTTCTCGGTTGACCGTAGATTTTGACGTCCTTCATCCTTTGTTGACAAAAATCCATTTGACGTGTTCTTTGACAGATTGTAATATTTGTAAGTATTTATTTTTTGAATATATATATATATATTTTATTAATAATTTGTACAATGAATTATCAGTAAAAAAACGAGCAGTGTTATCAAGATCATTGTATCCATTGTTTTAAATTAGGTTAAAGACCGAAATTTCGAATTAGAAGTTTTCGAGTTAGAATAAAATGGGGGTTGACTAAGGTAGGGTCAGGTTGAGGATTTTTCACATTTCCGTTTTGAGTTGTTTAAGTATTGCTTCAATTTGTGACGAGAGCTATATGGTTGTCCGATAAAATTGCCACTTGGTGATAATGCTTTTAAAATTCGATCGATTAAAGGAACATGCATTCTTCACTCACAAAGAAAGATAGCCTGTTTTCAATTGACTCAGAAGAAATCGAGAATGTGCAATCCGTTACTTACCTCGGTCATGTTGTTACCAACAGCACAGAGGAGTGTTTCACTGATCACCAAGTGGCCAGAGCAGTATCAACGAACTAAGGACAGTAATATGTGAACATCAGAACAAGGCGGAAGATACTGGAAGCATGTGTAAGATCTTGCTTAACATATGGAACAGCAGCATGGTTTCCGAATAAATTCCAAATAAGAAAGTTGGAAGCATGTTGGTGCTGATTCCTACGCAGTATGGTGAAAGGTGGATGGAAAAGAAGGAATGTGCCTGATACTGATGGGTTAGATGGGGCACAGGAAGTTGACTATAGATTTGTGTGCACAAACGAACAGATCCAGAAGATACTTGGAGTGACTCCCCTGCAGAATTTTCTCTACACACAACATCTCAAGTACATCGTACATTTATGCCGAGGGGAGAACACGTCACTCACAAAGATATTGCTGTTCGCGAAGGCGGAGAAAAAAATACTATCGTGATCCGTGGATCAAAATTTCGAAATTGCCTGGGGTAAATACTGACCAAGCAAAAATTATGACACAGTTTCGAGCACGATTTGCAGATGTGTTGCAGAAACGCTTCAACTCGACTCCGTGACGGCAATGCTGCGCAAGAACGAACACACAGGTACAGGTACAAATGACTGTGAAAAAGTTCCCATAATTAAATGTTTACTGCTTTTTTGTTTTGGGACGTAGGCGGGTGTTAAAATAACGTTTTACATTGATTTAAATATGTTAACCCCCCGTCATTGTTTATATATCTTATGAGTCACAAATAATAATACAGTCATGAATTGCACGTGCATGAAGAGCATTCCTTTCAAATGACGGGGGTAGGTGCTAGAAGCTCTTCAAGCGGACACTCAAGTCGAATAGAAAACAACTTTCTATGAGTTTTAAAAACCTGTATAGAAAGATATTTTATAGGCTTGTTAGTGAACAGTTCTATTAAGGCTTCATTGTTGCTGATTTTCAATTTCTTACGAACGACAGAATATTTCAACCACTATTTCCTCTATTTCAACCACATTTAATAAGTTCGTAGCATGGTATGCATGAAATAGAGCGAACAAAATAAAAACAACGCACTTTGTTATAAGTTTGGATTTCATTTTTTCAGTTACATCGCCCATTACGTAGATTTCAACATTCTTTGCTGAAAGTTGTTGTTGCTGCACGTAGAGTGTTGCACTATAATAATAATAATAATAATAATAATAATAATAATAATAATAATAATAATAATAATAATAATAATAATAATAATAATAATAATAATAATAATAATAATAATAATAATAATAATAATAATAATAATAATAATAATAATAATAATATTAAATAATAATATTTGAGGTGCAATGAACTTAATAGATTGAGTTGCAAGTTTATTAGGAGTAAAAGTATGAAAGAGGTTATTAGCGGAAGCTTGTATTATAACGATGATTATGTATTGCTAAAGATAACTTGCTTGATAAATAATCAGGCGAGAGCCTATGAATTGATTTAAAGATAAGAGTTGCCAGGTCAAAATGCAACCTCTGTCTGACATTAATTTTTGGAATGTTACGAGAGAATAACTGAGTACTGTCACAAGAAGATTGGATTTTATCAATGAGGTGATTAGCAACTGAGGACCATGCCAGGGAACAATAATGAATATAGGAAAAAATGAAAGATCTAATTAACATAAAAACATCACCCGAGTCCAGAAACTTGGCTAAAGGTTTAATTTTAGCTAATTTATAGTTAATTTTTCTTTTGATGTCTTTGATCTGGTTACACCAAGATAATTTACTATCAAAATGTATACCAAGGTATTGTACAGATTGTTTAGTCTGTAGATCATCTCCCCTAAACTTTACCTTGAGGCTACTACAATGTCTAAAGTTTAGATGATTAGTGAAGAATATTGTTTCACATTTCTTTTTGTTTGGAGTCAACTTATTCATAACAAACCAGTCATGTATATATAAGCTCTGTTTCCATGTTCTTTACCAACGTTGTGGCTGAGTTATGCGCTTGGATGATGATTGTGTCATCCGCATAAAGATAAAAATAGGAAGATTTCATAACAGAATTTATATCATTTATGTAAAGAAGGAAAAACAGCGGCCCAAGAACAGAGCCCTGAGGTACACCATAAGGTTGTTCATCTAGTATATCTGAAAAAGAGTTATTAATGAGTACTTGTTGTTTCCTTCCATACAAGTATGACTGGCACCAGTCAAAAGTTAAATCCCGAAAGCCATAGCAGAAATGTTTTTTCAAAAGAATGGTATGATCCACGGTATCGAAAGCTTTGGCCAAATCAATCAAAACTGCACAAACAAACTTGTTATTCTTTAGACATTCAATTATGTGCTCTTTAACATCAAGGGCTGCTGATGACGTTGAGAATCCTCTTCGAAAGCCAGACTGGTGTGAGTGCAAGATATTATTATCAAGAAGGAATTCAATTATTTGTTCATAAATTAACTTTTCAAAAACTTTCATAGAGGTGGAAGCAACTGATACAGGTCTAAAATTGCCTGCATCATCTTTGTTACCAGCCTTAAAAATTGGAGACACCCTTTTTATTTTCCAAAGTTTCGGGACAGAGCCAGTAGAAATGGAAAGATTGAAAATAAACATAAGTTTGTCAGCAAGAACAGGAAAGCCTTCTTTCAAGAGCCGTACACTAATTCCATCAAGGCCAGATGCTTTGTTAATGCTTAACGAGTTCAAGGTCTTATTTACGTCATTAAGTGTGAATGGCTTAAAACAAAATAAATTTTGAGGAGAATGTACACGTACATGTACAAATGGGAGTAAACTTTGATGCAAGTTTCAATCCAATGTAAACAAAGAAATCATTGAAATGGTTCACAATAGATTTTCTATCACTAAGTACAGTCCCATCCTCGAGAGTCAAAACATTGATGTTAGTTGATGAACCATCAGGGATAAGCTCCTTTATTTATTTGTTTATTTTTATACTGAAGCTCTCATTTCGCAAAACTTTTGAAACATAAGGTTTTATCCAATCGTATGAAAACTATACTCCAACAGTTTAATCTCTTATATCTTTCACTCACATTTATCATTCAAAACTGACGATTGAACTCGAAATTCTAATTTCAAACGGTAACGTTTATTTATCGGTTACCGGCACTTTGTGATATGGAACTGAGTGCTTTCTTTCTCTCACGTTGTCCTTCTACGATTTTTACAGAATAATTCAAAATTTGTATTTAATGGCAAGAAATGAAAATAGGAATGCGGTCACATTGAAGTTCTTTTTGAATAAGAAAATAAATACAGTCGACTCTCTCGAACAAATTCTAAGACACCGTCAATTTTCCTTAAGAAACTCTTATAATTTACTTTCTATTATTCGAATCTCTATAATTCGAAAATCTCCATATTTCAAACAAATTTTCTAGTCCCCTCGACAAAATCCTCTTTGTAATTCGAATTTTCGGAGTGTAAACTAACCGTTAACACTTTCAAATGTCTTTTTTTTCAAAATTCGAATTTCTGTTCGAATGTTTTGAGTTTTTGTAAATACACGTCTTTTGTATGAAGTTTGATCATATTTTCTTCTGACTATGGTTTGATGAACTGCGTCAGATTTACGAAATTTGGAGTTGATTTGTGGAAAGTCTAAGCGACGGGAGTCGTGTTGACTTGGCAATCTATCTATCTAACACGAAACAACAAAAAATTGAACACTTTTTCAGCAATTGTCACTTGTTCATGTATGATCATGAAACTTAGGAAAAGAAGAAAAAAGAATCAAAGAAAACTCGATCTTTTTATTTTTCACCTCAATTTTTCAAAAATTCCAATTTCTCTCTTTAATTCGAAATTTCATCCTTTAAACCTGAAACTTCGAATAAGAGAGACTTTCTACTATTCGAATCTCTCTATAATTCGAAGAAAGTTTTTTTATTCGAATTAGAGAGAGTCAACTGTAGATCAATAAATAAATACTGGGTGGCCATCATGCATGATAAATTGGGCCGCTTGTGCTTTTTTCCAATAAGAAGAGAATAGCGAAGAGAGGTACAGTCTTGTTTTTGATATTATTAATAAGATCGAGTCTGTAAAATATCGGTATTTTTTTAGTAAGGAAATACACAGGAAAGGCAGGGCCTATGACTCAACAGAGTTCTGTGTATTGGGCAATGGCGTAGCCAGGGGGTGGCAAATGGGGGCAATGCTCCACTTTTGATTTATGATGCCCCACTTTGAACTTCGGTTCAACAATTATATTTTTGCTACTTTTCTGTTATTCCCCCGCCAGTTTAAAAAACTGTTCAAACAGTGTTAAATCAAGGTACCTCTGTGTTCTGTGATTTATACCAGCTTATGATTATGAACATATTGCTTTCTGTTTTCAATCTTTTTGTTTTTATTTTCCTAAAACTTCGGAAGAACAGTCAAATGTTTTAAGTTGAAAGGTTAAACCCCCCCCCCCCCCCCTTCCAGCTGTTTAACAACTAAACCTAACCTAACCTCAGATGATGTTGGACACTCTACTTTGCGCGAAGCTTTGATTAAAACAGGTACCCATTCACACCTGGAATGGTGATTCACACGGGGAAGATTCACACCTGAAAAGTGGTTTAATGGCAGATTGATGCTTGCAAATCCAATGGGTATCGGTTCGGTGCGTGGTCCAAACTTGACAGTGGAAATCGACAACAGTTTTTTTACACGGCGTAAAAACCACCAAGGACGCGTTTTACATCAACAGTGGGTGTTTGGGGGAATTTACCGTGAAACGTCTAAAAGCTTTATGTATGCAGTGCCCGACAGAAGTGGGCATTACTCCCGAATATCCAAGGCTCCATTCGACAAGGGACCGTTACACGTTTCTTTTTATTATAAGAAACCTAGCGAAGGACCTAGTTCTAAAAGTTTCTTATTTATAGTCTGAAATACCGTGTGTAGCTTGGCCGACAAATTAAATTTCTAAACATTTGTATCATTTGTTACAAAGAAATATTGATTTTGAAGAATTTTTTTTTTGGGGGGGGGGGGCGTTAACAGAAAAGTACCAAATTATTTCTTTAAATAAGCGCCCTGTTTGCCCCTCTGGTATACGCCCGTTCTCAACGCCACTTTTATAATGTCCAGGATGTTGACCCTTAATAATTTCAAAATCTCCTGTTCACAAACAAAAATGCCAATGATGAAATATAAATATTAGTTTATTCAACTCCTCTTTTAGCAGAGTGGCGCAGAGGAAGCGTGCTGGGCCCATAACCCAGAGGTCGGTAGATCGAAACTACCCTCTGCTACATACTTTCCTTTTTGTTTTTTTCCCGGTTTTGTATTCTGACTTTTTTTGTACATGTTCGAATATTTTTGTTACTGGTTTTACATTTTTGTAAAATAAAAGAAGGTTGTTTAGATTACAAATTCAAATGACTTATATATCTGATTGAGAAAATCAAAACAACGTCGGTTTTCTAATCGAGGCATTTAAAAAAGAGCGTACATTGTTCTACACGTGAAGTTTGATCAGAATAATGGATGGCGAAGGCGCTTATTTGGAAGGTAAATATGGGAATTCTTTGTAGCTTGGTTTTAAATAAATAAACAATAATTATGTCAGCTTGTCTTTGTGTACAAATTTCACATGCCATTTCTTTAGTGAATATAAAGTCACCCTGTTTACAAACACCGTGTTTCACGTTGAATGTGCTAATTCCTTTTCTACCTTTTCGTGATTCTCGAAATCGATTGAGATGATCATGAAGTAAATAGATACAAAAGTTGTCCTTTTGTAATAATTTATTTGGAGTAGTGAATGATAGAAGAATCAAATTAAAAAACAGCAAATATATTTCTGTTGTTGGATCTGTGAAGGCCTTTTCCAAACTCTTAGATCTCTTAGCACCTCCCCAAAATGATCCTTTGCCTCTTGTAACAGGATATTCTTTGCTAAAAAAATAATTTGTTAAGCTGCTGTACTGTTTTAAGAAACAATTAATTGTGTGCTCTAGAGAAACCCACCTAACATTAACATGCTTCAGGATCCCCCTGTATTCTTAGTCACAAAAGTCAGCATAATTTTGCAATGCAAATTATCTCTTGTTTCTTTTTTTTTACGAAATGTCATTTCAAAAGTTCTCCACATAAAAGTCAGCAATAGAACTGAAATCAACAGAGCCTGCATGTGCGGTGTTGTGAAGTATATGCCACGGACATCCCATGAAGTAACAGTAACCTCGATTTTGTGGAGTTTTACTTTCCTAAATTCTCAATTGTATTATCAACAGAGAAACCAATACAATTTGACCATGGTATCATTGAATCATCTAAAACTGAATTGATTTTGTTGAAGATGGTAGCAGCCCAATGCTCTCCCAGTAGTAAAGCACTTATCCAGGAATCTGGTTTCAACTTTATGTGTATTAATGTAAAAAATGCTAACAGTGAGAAGGTTCATCCCTCCCGTATCATTAGATGCAAGCGTAAAATCAGCTTACCATCAAAGTATGGTGCTAAGGCTCGATTTAAAATACACCTAGTTTTGGTTCAACCACATTTCAAAACATTGCAATCCTGCTGTCATCAAACAAGTCATTAATAACATTGATCTTATCAGCAAATGCCAAAGGAATGTCGTTTTCAGCAAGAAGTAGCGCAAGTGTTGTCTAAGCCTTGATAATCTAAACAACAGAAATAAAGAAGTAGAAGTCACACCATAAGTCGAAAGTTTCTATAATCGTTGGGAATAGTTTCTTGCATCAATAAATACAATTTTTATATAACATATTACAACTATTCTATTCTATACTATGATAAGATTCAACGAAAAAAGAAAAAAAAAATGAAAAAAATACATTAGTACGAGTTCCTTATCTTTCATCGGATTTGAAGAACGGAATTGAAAGGATGAAAGCTGTTGGGACGATTTGATTGGTTGGATATATTTCTGGTGCTTTATTTACATGGCGTTTCAAATCGGACTCTCCTTGATGTCCACACTGGAAAACATCATTCTTGCAAACACCGAAATGAATGTGGCAAGCTACCCTGTAGTCCATTTTCCTCATGATTGGAGCTTCCATGGATGTTGCTACCCAATAGTATGCAGGCTTTATCACCAACAGCTAATATCAACACTAGCTATTCTTGCAAATTGCTTTCACTGCATTCCACAGTGTCTATCCTTTCCGGCTTTCCTGCTTTGTCGATGAAGGAAACACATTTCTGGCTGAAACTATGAATTTACCGTCCCGTTTTTGCATTTCACTATTCGCTGTCATGTTAATCTAAATGGATCTCTGGTTCACTCGAAATCAATATTCGAATCAATCATGCAGATAATTTATGCATTGCAAAGAAACAATCTTATAATATATTTCCAAAAAACTGTTAAAGAGTTAACACCAGTAAAGTAGATTTTTGGCTTTTCCCAAACTGCACTTTGGACATCATTTGAAAGAATATTTCCGTTGTTTAGGGGAACAGGGCGTGGTTCCTGGATACGTTGTGTCTGAAGTTGTCCAAAAGTTCATTGTGTATTTCTACAAACAAATTTGCGAGAGGGTAAGTATTAAATACACTTTTTCAAATTCCAAAAATGTTTGTTCGATTAAAAGTTTTCACAATCTTTAAGAAGTGATTATTTCATTTTATTGTTTTTTTTAGAATGTTTACGAAATCCAACAAATTTATGATGAAGGGTGAGCAAAATTAATATGAGGGACATTTTTTATATGATAAAAAGTATATTTAGTTTTAACAAGTTGACCGAACAGTATTTCATGAAATGCGCTTGGCCAGAAGCTGAAGATATCGCCCCCCTAGTTGATGAAGGTATTGCTTTTTTTAATTATAGTGGACGAGTTCACCTGAGTTCATTAAATCATCAATTCTGTAATACCCACCACGGGTACAGGGTATGAACAAATGCATCACTTGAACCATGATTTAATCCAAGCAACTTAATTAATTTTTTTGTCATTGGCCAGACACTCTTGCGTTTTGTTGTGTTTAATGCATTAATTAATGGGATTTTTCTTTAAACAGAGCGGTAAGTGTGAACTTTCGCAAGAAAAACGACGGCAACTGTGTATTTTTAATAGTTCAAAGGATTCGTGGTTTGAATCATTAATTCCAAAATAAAAACTTCACAACTGACTGTTCTCGCTCAATCTACGTTGGCGTTCTCTTTACAAAAAGGGAGAGGAAGTTTTTGTCGTTCAATATACGTACAAATGTAAACGTATAAACAAAAGGTTAATGAGACCTGTGGGAAGCTGAGTATATGACACGTATGAGTTTGTGAATGATGTAATGGTATGGGTTGCCATGGTAGGAAAACAAAATGTAGAATGACATCAGACGGTATGTAGAGAGATGCTACATATTTTGATTGGTCTGGAAGTAGAACGTACAAATGTACAAATGTTGTTTTGTGTGTGGAATAATGAGATCTTAAGTTACTGCAGGCATTCTAAAGAAAGAAAAAAATTAGAAAAATGTCATTTCTGGTGAACATAGTCATGATACTTTGTTTTGTGAAGTTGTTGTTGTCACTGTTCTAAAAAACCTTTTCTTTTTTTTTATAGACAAGCTCTTTCTAACATTGTACAAGGAGCTTTACTACCGGCACATTTATTCAAAGTTAAAGGTTGATTTTATGAAATATAATAATGTCCAAAATTATCCTTTATATATTGATTGTTTATTCAACCAATCATGTTCTTCCATTGTTTATTCAACCAATCATGTTTTACCATTGTTTATTCAACCAATCATGTTCTTCCATTGTCTATCAAACCAATCATGTTCTACCATTGTTTATTCAGCCAATCATGTTCCTCCATTGTCTATCAAACCAATCATGTTCTACCATTGTTTATTTAACCAATCATGTTCTTCCATTGTCTATCAAACCAATCATGTTCTCCATTGTTTATTCAACCAATCATGTTCTTCCATTGTCTATCAAACCAATCATGTTCTACCATTGTTTATTCAACCAATCATGTTCTCCCATTGTCTATCAAACCAATCATGTTCTCCATTGTTTATTCAACCAATCATGTTCTTTTGTTTCCAGCCAACCATGGAGCATCGTTACCAGTCTTATTACAATTATTGTGAACTGTTCAATTATATTCTTGGTGCGTAAGTCATTTTAGAAGATGTTTAGGTCGTTATTAAACAACTAGTTGTGGAGATGCATATTAATGAATGTTTAAAGATGTAAAACCTTTGTTTTGTCTGGATAAAATCATGATTTTCTGGTGCAAATTCCACCATTACATGTCATGGATATATAAGAGCATGAAATTGATGTCACCAGTTCCCATAGCAACAATTTTTTTTTCAAAAAAAAATAATTTTTTTTTACACCATTCGAAAGAGCTTTAAAAATAGATGATAAAAGGTAATAAAACTATACCCTAAAAATAAACCATTAAAAGGTTATAGGCATTTTAATATTTTATTAAAACCGGGGGTAAAATTCACCAAAAAACCATACATATATATTTTAGAAATCTGTCTCAAAAATACAAAAAATAACATATTGATTCATTGTCTTAGTTTAAACAATGTTACTTATCAATAAAGTATCACAATAAATTATTAATAACTAATAAATATTCAATTGATTTCAAAATCTGTTGCTTATGTTGATTTTAGATGAATCGGCACCATCCACACTCGTTCTTCCCAATCAATGGATGTGGGATATCATCGACGAATTCATCTACCAGTTCCAAGCGTTCTGTCAGTTCCGTGCAAAGATCATGAACAAAACCGATGACGAGATCTCTTCGCTCAAAGAGAACGTACACAAAGTGTGGAACGTCCACAGCGTGTTGAACGTGCTCTACTGTCTCGTCGATACGTCGCACATCAACGAACAACTCGAAGTGTTTGCCAACGATGACGATCCAGACAGCGTTGCTGGTGAATACGGGAAACTCCCTCTCTATAAAATGCTTGGTTATTTCAGTTTGATTGGCCTGCTACGTCTGCACTCGTTGCTAGGCGACTATTACCAAGCTATAAAAGTGCTTGGAAGTGTTGACCTCACATTGAAAGTAAGCATTTAAATCGTCATTAAATGGAAGTTTATGAATAGAAAGCACGCCACATTTCATTGCAATTAACTTATGTAGATCTAAATGCATTGTTCATTAGTTATAATATGAAAAAAATGTGAAGCTGTTTTGAGTGAAAATAATGAAATTGCGAAGTTCTGTTCTATATCTATTTATTATTTTTTTACAGATATTTCAAATTTTGCACCCAATGTCTAGCTCTAATGAATAAGGGGATAGACACCTTCGTTTCCGTCATTAAAAACACTAAGCAAATATTTATTCTAAATAAATCATTATTCTAAATCCCCCTCTCTTATGTTACCAAGTTACGAAATAAATTTCTTTCAGTTCTTCAACATTTTGAAAACCTTTCTTAAAGATACGTCTGCAATTAGAATTGCGCAATCCCACAGAATCATTTGCGCAGATACAATCACTTGATGAACTTCTATTATAGTTCACCAAATAAACATATCTGCTAAATGAAAGCATACTACCTCTCAACAATGTGCATCTGTGATGTCTATTGACGGGTTCGTAGTACACTCGTCTACAGGTTTTGTGTAGAAGAATATTGTGGCTTTAGAGAAGCAGTCAGTAGTTTTGTTGACCTTAGTGTAAGCCTTAGCCTTAGTAACCTGGGTGTATTATTGTTGTAACCATGTTGTAACCCTAGTAACCTTGGTGTATTATTGTTGTAACCATGTTGTAACCCTAGTAACCTTGGTGTATTATTGTTGTAACCATGTTGTAACCCTAGTAACCTTGGTGTATTATTGTTGTAACCATAGTTACTAGCCTAATGACCTTGTTATAGCTAAAATCAACGCACATGTGAAAAAATCATTCTTTCAATTTTAAAGTATTAAACTATAAAATTTCTGTTTTTAATGTAGGGTTTCACTGACCGGCTTTGTGTTTAGAGCTTGTATTCCCGTGTTCCTGCCTGCCAAGTGACCACCTACTACTATGTTGGTTTTGCGTACATGATGATGCGAAGGTACGAAGATGCCATCAGAAGTTTTGTCAACGTCCTCTCGTACGTGCAACGTGCCAAGCAAGTCATTCAAACCAAGTCCTATCAGTTTGAGCAGGTTGGATGAGTGATTGTTGTATTATATACATTGCATACTTTTTACCCTGAAATTTTCAATATTCAGATATATTTTTAAATTTTTCTTTGTCCAATTGTATATTTATTGACTCTTTTTTGACGTAAAATGTTCTAAAAATTTATAGAATTATCTGCGCTTTTTTAATTGAATTTAAAAATTACATCATAAGTTATTAATATTCTCATAATCGGATGGCGATGTTTTTTTGCCTGCAGATCAAAAAGAAGACGGAGCAAATGTACACGCTCCTCTGCATATGCTTGGTGTTGTGTCCACAAGTAAGGATGAAGTTATAAAGTCCTCTATTAATCATTGTAGACAGGGGAATATAGTTTCGGATGGATGATCTTGCTTCCTTTCATTCCAGCGGATTGACGAGAGCGTGAGCCAGATGCTCCGAGAGAAGACCCTTGATAAGATGCTCAAGATGCAGAAGGGAGACACGAGCGTTTTTGAAGAGTGCTTCTCCTACTCTTGCCCTAAGTTCATATCCCCAATACCTCCAAACTACGACACACCCCCTGCTAATTCAAACCTGGTGAGGAAACATTACTTTTGAGATTTTCTAGTTTGTACAGCTCTCCGTACCCGCATGCGTTTAATTTTTCAGGATCCTTTTAACTTACAATTGAGAATGTTTATGGTGGAAGTACAGCAACAAAGTATCATTCCTGTTATAAGAAGGTACGAAGTCGCTTATGTTTGCAACATTTTAATATATATATAACTGATATTTGTAATTAAAACTTTAAATCTTCACTTTAAATTTCGTTAAAATTAACAAAGAACTTATTAACAGGTAACGAAACAAACATCTGAATTGTTTATTGGACCTCAATTTGCAGAAAAATCTCGCCCACCACTACTACTTAAGGGCGTTCATGTTGCGGTACTATATTTTGTGATTATGGCCCCTAATCGCAAAAATTAGTGCTGCAAATGTTCCTAAATTGTTGAGCAAAATTTCATTAAATTTCTTTAAGGTTTTGTGTTCAGAAAGGAATTTTGCTTATGATCGTGGTTGTATAAACGTATGAGATAGTATGAGTGAGAAGAAGTTCTCAAGGTCAATTGCTAGATAAGTTCTCAAAAGAAACTCAACCACAAAAATGACTTTCGCACAAATTAATGCCCTTAAGGTAACTATTTTGAAAGCCAATTCCGATTTTTGAAATTTTCTCTAATATGAAAAGTCAGGGTAATCAAGATTATCTTGAACGCGAAAATGGTACTTCCATCTTCTTGAAATCTCCATCTATTCATTAGATTTTATAAAAGGTTAAGTTATATGTTAAGCCAACCTTCTGCTGTTCTCGCTTACTCGTGAACTGGGTAAGGGAGACAAAAAGGTGGGTTTTTTAAGAACAGATTATTTGAATGGAGTCGAATAATATTTGATGTCCAGAAGTGTCATCAATATCCTGTGGTGTTGCAAAACTGATTGAAGTACTTTCTTGTGTTTCAGCTATCTGAAGCTATACACCACCATGTCCATACCAAAGCTTGCATCATTATCAGAACTTGTGAGATCTCTCTTCTTAACAAATATCATTCTCTCACGATGTGTGTTTAATTGAAGTATTTATTCTTTATTTCAAAACATTTCCGATTAATTTCTACAGAAAAATAAAGTTATAAAGGAACTTTTTTGTGTTTCTCATAGACCTTTTTGGTGTTTCTCATAGACCCTTTTGGTGTTTCTCATAGACCCTTTTGGTGTTTCTCATAGACCTTTTTTGTGTTTCTCATAGACCTTTTTGGTGTTTATCATAGACCTTTTTTTGTGTTTCTCATAGACCTTTATTGTGTTTCTCATAGACCCTTTTGGTGTTTCTCATAGACCTTTTTTGTGTTCCTCATAGACCTTTTTGGTGTTTCTCATAGACCTTTTTGGTGTTTCTCATAGACCTTTTTTGTGTTTCTCATAGACCCTTTTGGTGTTTCTCATAGACCTTTTTGGTGTTTCTCATAGACCTTTTTTTGTGTTTCTCATAGACCTTTATTGTGTTTCTCATAGACCTTTTTGGTGTTTCTCATAGACCTTTTTGGTGTTTCTCATAGACCCTTTTGGTGTTTCTCATAGACCTTTTTGGTGTTTCTCATAGACCTTTTTGGTGTTTCTCATAGACCTTTTTGGTGTTTCTCATAGACCCTTTTGGTGTTTCTCATAGACCTTTATTGTGTTTCTCATAGACCTTTTTTTGTGTTTCTCATAGACCTTTATTGTGTTTCTCATAGACCCTTTTGGTGTTTCTCATAGACCCTTTTGGTGTTTCTCATAGACCTTTTTTGTGTTTCTCATAGACCTTTTTTGTGTTTCTCATAGACCCTTTTGGTGTTTCTCATAGACCTTTTTGGTGTTTCTCATAGACCTTTTTGGTGTTTCTCATAGACCCTTTTGGTGTTTCTCATAGACCCTTTTGGTGTTTCTCATTTAGGATGAAGGGACCCTGCAAACGGCGCTGCTGTGTTTCAAGGTTGATATGCAATACTCAATATTTTGATGTTGAAATAACATGGGATCAGGAATCACGCGTTTTTTCTTTCTTGTTTTTAGCACAAGCAACGCAACCTGGTGTGGACGAAAGGCGCCGATGCTTTGGACGGTGACTTTCAATCTTCGCCGGAGACTGACTTCTACATCAGTAACGTAAGATGAATATCTCTTTTAAAAGATTGTTGGGAAGTGACGTCATTTATGATGACGCTTGCGATGAAGTATTTTAAAAGTGACGTTGTTTGCGAAGACGTATTTTAAAAAGTGACGTTGTTTGCGAAGATGTGTTTTACAAAAACTTTTTCAAACTTAAATGTAACTTGTCCTTATTCAACCGCGCATCAATTATATCACTCGCGCATCGAATATATCACGATAAATTGTTGATTTTTTTAACAGTCTTCCTTTTGTTACCTTGTATTTTCCTACAGGACATGATCCACATAGCTGACACGAAAGTGGCGCGAAGGTACGGAGATTTCTTCATTCGACAGATCAACAAAATCGACGAGGTAAGTGGTCATTTGTTTCTCTAGGAGCAGTTTTATTTTGAACATCACGTCTGAAAACATTCAAGACGGATTTTTAAGTGAAAACGAGGCTTGTCAATCATTTTATAAACTTCCATAGTTGTAGTAATCAACCCAATAATCCATAGGAATTGGTAGTTCGCGCCTATTTTCTCAAGTCTGTTGATTTCTGTAACCGTTTTCCTGTTAGGTAAAACGATGTATTTCGCAAAAACTTGTGCCAGAAACGCCAAAACTCAATAGCAAAAATTTTGCTGCAACAAATTAAAAAATTTTAAAAATATTTTTTCTCCTTTTAGTTCACAAGAAGCAAGTGGAAGCAGGAAGCTCACTGAACGAGAGAGACGATCGATATAGCGTAGTGTTACTATCTCTGTTATATAATCCCCAGTAATACACGCACTCGCTAATGCTTTATATTCACTTCTTAATATAACATTAAACTTGAGAAAGATGACTGTTAAGGCCTTTTGAATATATTGGGAGTCCAGCGAACAGCTTTAGGAATAGCGTAATTGGCACAAATGTAAGGGGGATGTTTGGAAACGGTTTCCAGATCAGAAAATAGACGGTGATTCAAATCCCCTGTTCGGTAACAAATGCGACAACAACACACAAATCAAAGCTGAAATAAATAAACAAATTCCTATTTTATACTACGCAAATAAACCATAAAAAACGAAAACTTACTATTGTTCCGCCAATATAGCAAGCTTAACAAAATGCGAAGTCGCGATGCGAAACCCAAAGCGCTGACGTGTCACTACAAACGGTATGCAGTGTATGTACGAAAGCACACGATGTAAAAAATATATATTTTCGATTAAATCGGTTATTTTCGGTTTATTTCCAAAACGCTTATCGTAGCGCGGCTTTATCCTCAAAAAAGAAAGAATTTTTTATCAAAAAAACACAAATAGAAGTTTCATCCGCGCTCTCTTCCGTTGGTGCTCTGTTCTCTCGATGCGCGAACAATGACCACGATATTAGAAAGCCAACAAGCTTATATTTCAACTCGAAATAAATTTCTTTTTCATCAACCACACGAGAACTGCGTAAATTTTCACAACTTAAAACGTCATTTCAGTTTCTCGCTCTTCGCTGACTCTGTTACTAAGCAACAATGATGTTCGCCGTAACGATGGTTGCACTTCCGGATACTCGCTATTTAACCGGTCGACGATAGTTGATAAGCTCTGATACTTTTGATTTTGCTTTTCCATTTGAGCGACCAAAGACTCTGGAGTTTTGCAAATGCACTTATATTTCCCGGCCTTTAACGACGTGAGGTACTTTACTCGTTGTTGTTTAGTCACGATATCGTTGAAGTTCTAAACATTGAAGAGTAAAATACATAGTATTCCTAAATCCCATCAGTTTATTTTAAGAAAGTTCCGCCGAAACAAATTGTGGATTCGGTGTATTACCTTGACTTTACGTTCCTGCATTAGTTGCAGTTCGTCGCATTTAGTGTCCGCAGACAATTGCAAAGCCTGAACGTCCTTTTGGTTTTCTTCAAGATCTCTACCAAGCTTCTGCTGGATCTCACGGTATTGAAGAATGTCTAAAACACAAGGAGTATCATGCGCGAAACAATTTTTGTATTTCATGACGGAGTAGTTGAGTGGTGCATTGTGGGAATGTCCGCGCGCATGAGCATGAGCACGCTTTTTTATAAGCATAGACTTGATTCGGCCAGGGTCAAGTATTCTTAATTTTTAACTCAAAATCAGGCTGAAATATTTTTATTTATTCTACTTAAAATTAGGTTGTATTCTTATTTTTTGTTCCATAAAAATTTCTTTTAAGAAATGAAGTTTTTTCTTCTATACTGCGTACATGTTTTGATCGCGTATGTCTTTATAGAAGACATTGCACAACTTGTCATAATTTATAAATACATATCTTATTTTCTTCTATCAACTTTTGCAAATTCAGCAAAATATTCCCCAACACAGTAGAATTCTCACCCTGGGCATATTCTTGGAATATTCTTCAAAAAATGCCCATTTTCACCCTGCTATTCTTATAAAAAAAAACGTGTAACGTGATTGGCTAATCACGAGGAAATATATATCATTTCGGAGTGCAAAACTCAATATTTTTTCTTGATTGGCTAAAAAGGAGTGCAAAATTCAATATTTTTTCTGATTGGTTAAAGCAACTATTCCCGATATTCCTATTGGTTAAAAACAGAGTGCGAAATATGACAGCACGTGCGAATGTTAGAATAATGTAATCGTAAAATCATTGAGTTGTGACGTTCACGCTTTCTCGCGACTACTTATAAGTTGTATCTGATGTTGAAAACTTCTTTAAACACAACCCCCATTGACCTGATGGTACCGGGGTCAGAATATATCTCTTATCGTGTGAACGCTTCCTAAATAGTTTTGCAAAAAAGAACCAACTACTTCATATTAGGGGGTTAGGGATTTTGAGACGCCATCAACGAAGGTATCTCTTATGTTTTCGACAACAAATATTGCTCTCCACAACAATTTTATTTGCTACTGTTTGTTGAATGCGTAGACAAAAACAGATGTCACTGTGAGAAAATCGCGATTCGCACAGTTTTGAGAAACTTCAATTATTCAAAGAAAATAGTCTAATGGAAGAAAAATTACAGTGAAAATAATCATTTTTTATCACAAACTTTTCGCACAAATTAAATTTGAAGAAATCACCAAACGAATAATAATTTACTCGATAGGAAATAGAACTAACCTTCATCGTAGGAGGTAGCCTCTTTGTTTACCTCCCTGATCTTTGATTTTAGCTCCTTCATCTTCTTATGGAAGGCTCCTTTAGATAATTGCTGACGACCGCATTTTCTACGATCCATTTTCGTTTTAGCATCGCTCCTGAGAGTTACATAGGAATGATTTTAACCAATAGAAATCTTTCTCGTAGTAATATAGTTATTCTAATTGACGGCCCTGTTCTTTCCCTGGGCCTGTAGGGGGTGCCTGTTCTTTCCCTGGGCCTGTAGGGGGTGCCTGTTCTTTCCCTGGGCCTGTAGGGGGTGCCTGTTCTTTCCCTGGGCCTGTAGGGGGTGCCTGTTCTTTTGACGCCCCTGGGCCTGTAGGGGGTGCTTAGTAACGTATGAAAGGTATACTTAAGTAAACACAATATCTACTGCACTAGTGGGTCAGTCAATAAATTTGGATAAAAATAAATGACCACCCCGGGCGTTAATTGGAATAATCACCAGTGTTGCATTATCTCATTGTTACCTATCACATGCAAATTCTTCTTCGCTATTTTCATATTTTCTTCTTCACATTCGAAATAATGTAGCTAGCCCTCTTTTTCGAATCACATTCCAAATTCTTGCAATCAGCATACAATCCCCGAAAACTCAAACACCCCAAAACCCAGAAAATTCCGTCACCTGACAATAATGCTCTCTCGCTTAGATACCGTACTCTCCATTTCTTGAACAAGCTTCTCTTGTTGTCGCATGAGTTGAGTGTAACGCATCTCCATACGATGTAGCTCCGACTTCATGGAATTGATCTCACCTTGTCCAGCTTCCGAATTAACTGTATCCTTGGCCTCACGAGCCAGTTGTGTCTTCTTTTCCCATAACATTATCTGACGTCTAAATAAGATGATATAACGTCTAAACAACTTTAATCTGACGTCTGGGTGAAGAAAATTGTTTCATTCGACAATGCAAGTGTAGAAAATCAAGATTTTCTGGTTTCTATTGGCATCCTATGTTAAATGGAAATTGTGTGACATAAGTACACAAAGAAAGATAGAAATAAATAGTTATCTGTTAGGCAAAGATTGACGGGCTTATGGGATAAAGTTGCTCCCTGCTGATACGAATCACTAAATTTTGGAACTGAAAAAATAAGCACGACATAAGCATAGCATCAAACCAGGAGAAAAGAGGCTCAAACCAGGAGAAAAGTAAACATATTGAGGCTGGGCTCAAAATACACTATGCTTATAAAAAACGCTGTATTTCATCAAAAATAACTGTAGCACAAATGGGAGCAATTAAATACACTAAAACTCCGGGTCGAAGTCTTCATGATAATTCTTAATGAGCGTTCTGGAAGCCTCGTTAAAAACAAACAAACAAACCAACATCAAAACAATCTAAGTAGCGTATTTCTGTGAAAACCTTCTTTCAGACAGTTGTCTTCTATCTGTAACTACATATTATACAAACATCTAACAATTAAGAAGTTCTCTCACTCTGCTTCCACGAGGGCATTCTGCAGTCGTTCCTTTTCCTCAACCAATCCCTGTATCCTATCTCTTATTTTCACTGATTCCAATTCCGCTTCCTAAACAAAGTTGCTGAGTCATGAAAAACAAGTGGGATATTTATCTTCAACGTGGTTAGGAAACAAATGAGATATTCACCTTTAACGTGGTTAGGAAACAAATGAGATATTCACCTTTAACGTGGTTAGGTAACAAACAAGATATTCACCTTTAACGTGGTTAGGAAACAAATGAGATATTCACCTTTAACGTGGTTAGGAAACAAATGAGATATTCACCTTTAACGTGGTTAGAAAACAAATGAGATATTCACCTTTAACGTGGTTAGAAAACAAATGAGATATTCACCTTTAACGTGGTTAGGAAACAAATGAGATATTCACCTTTAACGAGGTTAGAAAACAAATGAGATATTCACCTTTAACGTGGTTAGGAAATGATGTTCCAGAAGGACGTTATCTTGTTGCAGAACCTCTTGTTTGTCTCGATTATTATGGATGAGCAAGTTCAACTTAATCATGTCGTTTTGCATGTTTCGAATGGATCGTTGGATTTCCTTTATCTCGTTTATCTCGCTGTCCAATTCTCCTGCACATTGAAACACAATACAAATGTTTGGGTAATCAAGCACTGAGAGTCGACATGCATAAAGAAAGAATTTTGCAAAAGGAAAACCACGTGACATTAGATAATATCCACAGTAAACTTGTATTTCTTTCTAAGTGGTAAAATATTATTTGCTTAAAAATTCGCTTTACCTTCAATTCTCATCTTCTTTTGAAGAAGTATGGTGGACTCTTTTTTCTTTGTTTTAACAGCTAAAAAAATCAACGAAATGGCTTCATGCAACGTTCACGCCAATCAAATATTACGGTTTGTCGAAATGAAGCTAGCCGAGAAATAATTGGGTTTAAAGGTAAACTACACGACTGACTGTGTTTTCGCAGACTTTGTTGCCATTATAAGAACACCAGATATTTGATGGCTATAAGTTGTAATGACGTCACCAGTTGTAATGACGTCACCAATGGAGCTTAAAATGAACAGCTGGATTAGTTATAGTTTTAAACACACAGTAAAAGGTCGTTGCTATGGTGAACGATGGAAAACGGGGAAATGAAATATCATAAAATGTTTTTCAATCAAAAGCAGAAGATGAGAATAACCTCATGAAAACAACAATTAAAGTAGTCAATAAAAACAAAACCTGAGATTTATGCATGGGAAAATATTCAACACCTGTTTGAAGGTTAGGAATACCTTCGGACTGCACGGAAACACTTTCTATAACTTTCACAAGCTCTCCTTGCTGTCGCAGCCAGTACTGTTGCAGCTCCAAACACTCATGAGACTTCCCTTCGATCTGTCGCTGCAGTGTTTTGATCTGAAACTCCAACGGCCCCACAAACGCTTCATCCTGAAAGCACAACAGTAGTGTTTAAGTGACTTCAGGATGATTGAAATTAGAAATTTATAATGAGTGCTATCCCACTCTATTATGGTACACGAAACAACGTTACTAAGGTAACGGAACAAACTTTACCGAAACATTGTTTTCATGTATTTCCACATCCTATTTTCTATTTTTCATCTATTTTCATTAACTGAACTTTTCATTAATTGAACTTTTCTTTTATTTGAAATCAAACACGTATCAATATTAATGTTATTATTATTATTTAATAATATTATTTGTGATACATACTAATATAAAGAAGAAAATTGTAGTTTATGAAAGAGAAAATAATTACTTGAATTGAATTGAATTTACCATAATCATTGTCCATAATAATTTCCTACCTACCCCTTCCTTATTGACAAGCGATTCGACTCTCTTGTTATACTGATCCACCTGGCACTGCTTCTTCTCGATGATCGCATTCCGCTTCATGATCTCGTTCTCTACCTTCAAGATGGTCTCTTTCTTCTGCGCTATCACTTTGTTGGTGGCGGCCAGTGTCTCCTGGAGGCTCTCCAAGCGGGTGTTTGCGTTCACTATCTGCAACATTTCGTGGGAGATACTGTTCTCCTCCTCCGACGCTAATCGTTGCTGAAAGAGATGATGGATGAATATGATTCCATCAACAAGACTAAGACCCGTACAATAGGTCAACTCAAGGTTCAGGGTGTTAGCAGGTCTGAATTGCTTACAGCGTTTTGTCCGCATTGGGAATTTCCTCCCTAACCCTGACCTTCCCAAGCAAAAAAATCTTTAGACTTAAAAGTGCTCTAGATTGGCTATAACAGACAAATTGAGAATAATTGATACAACTCAACCTTTAAAAATAAAGACTTTTTCGTAGCGTATTTTATGCTTATGTTTTTTTCAATATAATTATATAATTTAAACCATGCAAAAATAATTTCAATTTAGTTTGCGTTGAGTTATATACTGTTTATAGTAGTATTTTTTTTTGCTTGCATTTGGGAATTTTGAGTTCTTAGGCAATTGAGAATACCAAGGCCACAGGGCTGGCTAACACCCAAGGTTCTTATGAAATGTCATCTCAAGAATCATCTTACCAGTTGCACGGCTCTCGTGCGAATCTTCTCAATCATCTTACTCGTATATTTGGAAGCTTTGTCCATCGTCAGCTGCTCTTGCACGCGCTTCATGATGGCGTCTTCAATCTTCATCTTCTCTTGGAACTCTTTTTCAATCGTCTGACACATGTTCACAAGTGATCTCTCTTGAATTGTAACTGACTGTAAATACACGTAGCGTGTTATATAGTGATGTCTCTATCTCCATTAACTATCAAAAACACACAATGGCCCATCCTCCCTGTGCTGTGAAAGTGATGAAGTGTTATGATGGTACACTCACTACTGACAATGTTTAGATACAAATCAAGATGTCAACTCACAGACTTTGCTTTGTTTAACAGCTGCTCTGTTTCATGAAGAGTCCGACTGTAGGTGCTATACTCAATCCTTAATGCTTCTTGTTTGTTCTGAGATATGGTTATCTGCTTGCGGATAGAGCCACTATCATGCTCGATGCGATGGAACATGTAAGTGAGCTGCTCATTTTGCTCTTGCGCTCGTTTGATTTGCCGTTTAAAACCGTCCAACTCGGAATCAATGGCCAAGATGTACTCATTCTGTAAACTACACAAACAGAAAATAAGGAATGCAGAGTGAAATGAGTTACTTGTAGGCTTCGTGCATCGCATTAAGGGCTTCGTCTCTCTTTCTCATCGCAAGCAGACAGTTGTTCCATTGCTGCAACAACTGCTTCTTCTCGAGTTCAATCGCCTAAAATGAAAAACATTATCCGGGTTTAACTTCATTTAGTTTCGTTTTCAAGATATATTATGCTGACTCTTTAAAGTCTTCTCTTGCGTTTTGCGTTGCTTCTTGTTAAGAATAATCAGTTGATTAAGAATGAAATCAGCCAGTTATAACAACAAAGAATGAGGAAGGAAAGAAGTTATGTACCTTTGTAACTTATGATATTGAAATGAAACCTTCAGTAAAATATGGAAAGAATGACTAATATGGCGGCAGTATTTCACGATGAATTAGTCAACTACATACTCTCCATATAACATTTTCATTGAGCTTGTTATGCGACCACAATGGTTTCCACTGAGCACAATTTAACAGTAATTATTATCGGCCTCATTTTCATCCTCCTCCACAAGGCAGCGGCATTTAAATTTTAAGGAATTTCTCAGAAATTGTTGTTCAAATATTATCAACACGCGGTCTGTATAAATCCACGACCATTCAGTACAAACTTTATAAAAGCGTTCTGGTAAACCACACCCTGCTAACGCATTTTCAAATACTCTCTCTATTGGAGTGGAGTATGTTCGGTAATTGACATGAATTTGTTAATAAGTCATTGAATTCAGAAATTGCATTGTAGCTTGCATTGCAATAGCTTGTTTTCAACATTGAATGAATGGATAACGATCAACGACACTTAATTATGCAATAATTGCTTATGTATGCAAATAAATGCGCACAAAAACATCTAGGACATGCTAAACAAGTTTTGTGTTACTGCAAATTATACCTTACCTCCAGCTCTGTTGCTGCCTCTGTTACGAATTGTGTAGCAGCTTTTGTTTGTACTTTCTGCTGGGATAGTTGTGTTTCAAACTTCAAAATGTCTTCGTGTAAACGTTGCACGGCTTTAAATAACTTGTTCACATAAAAATCCTGAAAAATTTATTATTTATTTATTATATTATATATAATTAAAATTCTTGTGGTTTCGTATTTTCTGCAGTGATTTTAATTATGCTAAATTATGCCAGAATATGCTAAATTATACTTAGATAGAGGCAACCGTTGATCGTTGGATTTTGTGATGAGTCTCGTATATTAGCAGTAATGAAATTACAAAAAAATGGACAGAAAGCGAAAAATATAAGGCAGCAATATTATTGTGTTTTTTCAGTATTTCTGTGCTATTGATTTGAGATAAATATCATCTCTGATATGTATATTATTTCAGTTCTTAGAAAAGTAGAGTTTTCAATTTTTTAAAAATCGAGTAAATGGTTCATGGTGACAACATAAACTTTTTTCATTTAGTATTGTGAATCTTACAGGAATAATAACATGTGGGTGAACATAATAAGTAGCAGATTTTGTGTTTTTTGAAGTGGAAATCAAACCTGGGCTTTCTTCTCCCTTTGCGCTTTCACCACTACCGTCTCTGTTTTCTCGGTGGCACGTTTCAACACAGTGATGTCAGAGCGAATATCATCTTTTGCAGACTCAACATACAATATTTTCGAAGCAATCATCTCAACATCCGATTGAAGTTCAATCTCTGAAGGGAATATATATTTTTGCATAGTTTTATTATTACAACAAACAAAGAGTTTGAAAGTTCGTTTGTTACGAACACAAATAAATATGGGGCTGTGAAATATAATAGACCGATTTCAAGATATCAATGTGAAACTTAAGCAATTCCCTAATGCCCACTCCTAAAAAAAGAAGCTCATAAAATGATTTTGACAACTCAACCCTAACTAACAAAAGAAGCTCATAAAATGATTGAGAACTCAACCCTAACTAACAGAAGAAGCTCATAAAATGATTGACAACTCGACCTCAACTCAACTCAACCAAACCTGTAAAGGTTTGAGATTTCGAACATGTGCTTTCTCATGTCATAACCCTTACAGCTTGACATTACCTCAACTATCTGAAGATTTTTGCAATCTAAAAACTCAGTTATATATTAACAAAAAAGCAAAGAAAAGTGTAACAAGGGTGTCTATCCCCTTTTTCGTTAGCGCTAGACGTTGTGTGTAACTGTTGTGGTGGGCGCCACTCCTACCCGTACCTTAAATATTGATCCAAACATTAACAAAACATAGTGGAAAAAATTAAAAACCTCTCTTCTCTTGTTGTTGTGTCTCTCTTAACGTTTGCTTGTACAAAACTTTCGTCTCATTTAACTTTGCTTCCAAGAACTTTCTCAGTTGCGCCTTCTCGCTATATGCATTATGATACTTCTCTAGAACCATCTGTTGTCTCGCTAACTCCTGCTGGACGTTGTACAAGTCAACACCAAGATCCTCGTGAAATTTAACGTTGCTTGAATGCTCTTCCGTCTGAAATTATAAATACTTGCTAAAAGATAAAAGAGAGAGAGAGAGATTTCATAGAAGGTTGCAAATTATTTAATAAATAATTAATAAATTGATTTCCCATGACATTTCGTAAAATGTTAAAATAACTTGAGTTGTCGACAACAACACTTTGTTTTTCAAAAGATTAATAACAAATACAAGTTGATTCCATTTCCGAAAAGTGAAATCACTTTCCTGGGTTGGTTTACAAGGAGGAACTCAACAGAAAGTAGAAACAAGAAGCAATAGCAGATGTATAATAAGCAAGTAATATGATTATCATACCAGTTCTTTTAACTGCAAAGTGATTTTCTCATCTTGTTTCAACAAATGCTGGTAGTATGTTTGTTGGAATCGTTCCATGAGAGGCTATAAAGATGAAAAGATCATAAAAATCGGGATAGTAACATAATAACATAATAGCAGATAATACTAGAATCTTAGCTAATGGGTGTATTGAAATCCAAGAACCTTTTCAATATTTTTATTTATTTTTTATTAAAAATTCACGTCAGAAATGTTAGAAAATTAAGAAATTTCACTCAGAAGAGTCAATGAATTTTTTATAGTTTAACAACAAATGAACAAAAGAATGATTTAAAAAACATTGAAAAAGAATGTCTTCACAACAATTAAACAAATCCACCACGAGATGGAAATAAAATAATTACATGATTGGGATCAAGCACAACAAGATCGTTATCGGCTTCCTCGGCTTCTTCATTCTCGCTCTCTTCCGGACTCACATCATTACCTGCCACACCCTCATCTGCTTCATCTTCTTCATCTTCCTCAAAGTTGTGGAATGCATCGTTACTGGACGATGACCGTTGCTCTTCTATAGAGCCTTTGTGTTGGGCAGGCACCTCATCGAAACCTGAAAGAAATGATTTTGCCAATAAGAAAATTAAACATTTTAATTTCCGGAGACACGTTTCATGTATCACAGGCGCCATTATCGAAATGATAATTCAGTTTGCATTATTTCGAAGCTTTGGAAATATCATCATCATCATTTACAATTTTCACGTCTATTTTCCATGCTAGCATGGGTTAGACGTTTTTCAAAAGAGATGATATTACCCACTATTCCCAGAACTGTGTAAGTTTAAACATCTGATGGTTTATTGAAGCAGATGTTTTTATAGCTGGATGCCCTTCCTAACGCCAACCCCAGTAAGAGGGAAACATAGAGGAATAACTTGATGGATCTTTCATGAGTCAAGTCTGTGAGAGCAACCGCTGGAGTGCCGATTAGAAATTGTTTCTACATTATCATTGCAGAACTAATGTTTGAAAAGTGTCTTCTTTTAGAAATTGATTTTATAGCATTAATTTTGGAAGCTCATTTCTGTTAGAGATATCAATCTCTCTTCACAAACATCTCTTAAAACGTTTATTGCAAGTATAGCGCAACGATCCGAGTTCTTTTAACAACTGTCTCTTTGCCTGCCAAACATTGAATTCATGACATGTTGAAAGAAACAACTTAGAGCTGTAATCAATCTTATTAAGTTCTTAAGCCGGACCGTTTGATTATCTAGCAAGTTGTTAACTTGAACAATTTCTTCCGGATTTCTGGCGCGAGGCATTTTAGATTTCGTTAATGCAAGTAAATAAAAAAATAGGGGGGGGGGGGGCCTATATTGCGAACACTTTTCACTCGATTCTGAATCCGATGCTAATTTATACTTTCGTCATTTCCCAGAGCAGAGCTTAATAGACATCACATTAATTATTAGAGTTTTTACCGACTGTTTAACAGTCTATAGAGGAAAGAACTAAAATAAAACTGCAATAACCTTTTTGCTCTCCAGACTGTATTTCACCAATGAGAGTGAAATCTCTAAGCGCTTTAATAGTTAATTCTTGAACAGCAGTAGAAATGGGTTTTATAAATGGAATATGCGATTTCCCATTTTCTCCGTCATCTTTATCAGCCATATTTGTTTTGATCTTTGCTTAGACTGTGGGCACACTTTCTGCGCTTTCTGCAGTTCATTCATTTTTAAAATTTGAACTATTTTTGTGCGTGAGTGGGTTAATGAGTAGTTGAACATCACTTGAAAAACTTCATTTATAAACAAAATGGCTCTTTCAGAATCATGGTTAGTTGAATGAAATTTTTTGCTGAATTGTATTCAAAGTGTTACTTGAAAATTCCAGCTTTTACCCTTTAATCTATAATTTTCTTCGGCAAACCTGCAGTATCGCGTCTCATAGATTTTAGAAAGCAGAACCACGGCGCGTATATTATATATTTCCTTGAGTATATATATATGCCTGGAACGTACTTGTGCTACACCAAGAGTAAGAAGATCGCAGATGTGTTGTTTAGCGAACTGAATAGAAAGAGTAACTTGTATGAACATTTTACGCTTAAAATTAGTGAAACTGTTTCAAAATATTCCTACTTTAAAGATTAAAGAAAGTAGTATTAATTTTGCTGTGAATCAAATGAAAGCCCATGGGCGTTTATTTTAATTTTTCTTTATGGACCTGGGCGTTTATTCGGGAATTTTACGTCAGTTTGGGAGTGGGCGTTAGATCGGTCATTTACGGTATATATTTATATATATATATATATATATACCGTGTATTTCCTCTAAAGTAAACAGTAGATCTTCTCTAAAAAGACCCTCTTTTTTGGTTGACGTTTGTAATAAAAGATCCCCTCTGATATTAGTTCCCCCTCGAAAAAAGATAAAGATAAATATTTTATATTGCAATACCATATACCTTCGCAGATAAGCCTACTCGTAGATAAGCCCACTTGTAGATAGGCCCACCCTTTTTCTTACCGATTATTTCTACCCATAGATAAGCCCACTGGTAGATAAGCTCATTTCTCGAAAATAGGAGAAACAAAAACAAATAGATTTTGCCTAAAACCAGGGTTGCAAATCGCTGGTGTGAAAAGCAGCACATAGTTTGCTATTCGCGATTGCTGCAAAAAGTAGGGAATCACTATTTCCACTGATCAGCCATGAAAGTAGGGAATAGAGATTTGCAATCGCTTTCGCTACTTGAATTATCAATTATACATGATTAGTGAGACTTGTTTTGTATTATGCACAACAAGCAAAGCTGAAAGATGACGAAAGGATGATAATCAATAACATTAGCAGACACTAGTGAACAGCGCTTTGGAAATAATTACAACATGATGTGTTTATTTCATTAGTAATTTAATCCTCAGAGAGGTGATAACTCTATGATGATTAAAACTACCGATTGGACACAAAAGGCCACTGAAAGCAGCGTTTGATAGTAAATAGCGAATAGGGATTACTAAATGCTATTTGCGACCCTGCCTAAAACATTTTTTTCTTCTCTTTTTGTTTAAGTTTTATTCTTATACATTTTTTATGACATTTTGCAGCGTAAATAAAGTATGTGCATGAGAGCTTGATTCCTCCACCATGAACCCAAGTGCCTTCAGGAAAGCTATGATGAATGTGACGTCGGAGAGTTATCTTTGTTAGCTTCTGATAGCTCAGAAGAAATTTAAGTTTAACTTCTTTCTGAGAAAAGTTCAACTTTCATTAGTTCAATACCTTTGCTCTTCTTGCACCTTTTTTCTACCCGTAGATAAGCCCACTTGTAGATAGGCCCACAAATTTTAGGTCTTTGTTAATAGATAAGCCCAGGGCTTATCTGCGAAGGTTTACGGTATATTTGACGATTTTAACTACAGTAGAGGAAGTGACATATGACCACCAGTACCATACTGGCAGCCAACAACAAACTACATATATTTTTTATAAGCAACTCTAGGGAAATCTGCAACCTTTTTAGGCTACTATCCTTGGGTTCCCTTGTTAGCAACTTTCCTAGGACTAGATTAGTAGTGTTAGAGGTTAGTTTAACAATATAATTTTTTTTCGCATGCCAAGTAGGTTGTCGGCTGGGCTGAGTTGGGTTACAAGCGTAATAAAAATGTCAAAATGCGAGTAACATTCATTTATTTATCTTTTTTATTAAGTAAAATTTTTGTAACCTGTTCTCCATTTCCACTTATCATCATCATCAGCATCATCATCATCATCAGCATCATCATCAGCATCATCATCATCAGCATCATCATCAGCATCATCATCATCAGCATCATCAGCATCAACATCATCAGCATCATCATCATCAGCATCATCATCATCAGCATCATCATCAACATCATCAGCATCATCATCATCATCAGACGTTTTCAACAGATGATATTCCCCACAATTGTCTAAGTTTAATCATCTGATGGTTTATTGGAGCAGATGTTTTTTACATCTGGATGCCCTTCCTAACGCCGACCCCAGTAAGAGGAAAAATAGTAGTGAGTTAACCCACACAAGATACCAACTTTGAATTGTAACTTTGTGGCATCAGTACATAAAGGGGATGGGTGCATGAGATTTAAGATACAACTAAATTAAAATAAAATAGCCTCATGAATGTTCTTCTTTAGTTGTCATTGTGTTTTTTTTTTTTGTTTTTTGTTTTTGACTCAACAGAGTCCTGTGTATTGGAAATGATGTTATATAAGGTCCTACCCTATCTCAGTTCTTAACCCAGGAACATGAAACAAATCCTAGAAACTCTAGAATAAGCCACTTCACCGAGAAACAAATTGAGCGCAGTACTTCCAGGGATGTGGCAAGATTCGACCCGAGTGGGAGTCGAACCAGGGACCTCTTGATTCTGAGTGCAATGCTTAGACCACTGTGCCACTGCTGCTTGTATTTGTTTCTTTACAATCTTGAAAGTGCACTTGACACCTAAACAATTTTTAATGGTTGAGATCTCGGTGAAATTAGCCACCAAATCCAAACCGTGAAGACCTTGTTACAAAAGTGTAAAGTGTGTGATAACTCAGTATTAATTTCTATTACAGGCAGCAGGATGTATATGCAGCTGAACAGCTCGGTCAAGAAATAATGGAGTTAATTAATGAACGTAACTCACTCCTACGTACCGGCTCAAATACTGCCAGGGTATACTAACGAATATATTGTTGTTTTTTATGTTAACTGCTAGTTTACAGGTTGCTAGGTTGCAAAACGATAATTGAAGTTTACGATTGATTGTGTTGTCATGATGACCTAGCTATTTCCGGGAATATGAAAGCGAAATACTTGTATTAATAAAAATTGTTTGCATGTAGCAACAAATTTAACTGTGAATTAATGGCTGTACCTACAGTTGATGTTTTTAAGTTTTAAGCAACATTTCCTAAAAAGAAAAGGAATCACTCTGTTTTTGAGAAAACTTTATTTGCGAATGTTCTTTTGTGTACATGTTTTCACTCTCTGTTTTTGAGTATTTTCTTTAATTTGATAATTTAATTGAAATAGATGTTTATTATATTATTACTTCTTTATTATTACTTCTTTTTTTTATTTTTTGCAGGTCCAGTCAAACATTCGAATCAAAATGACAGACTTCAGCAGTTCAATGAAGCAGTTGAAAGGTCAACTGATGAGAGCCACAACGTCTATGTATCCTTTTGCACCGGGTTGACCATAAAATAAAAATACCTTAAGGGAAGAAAATGAATGCGGAAGAAAAAAGTACGGAATTTAGTGTGAATTTGAACCCTGAATAATTTAAAAAGTGCAGAAGAAATAAGTGCGAATTACCAAAAAATTTTCATAACTGCGGAATAAAGTAGTGCGAACCGTTGAAAAATATACTTCTGTACGGAAGAAATTAGTGTGAATTTGCTTCAAATTTGCAGTATTTAATTCCGCACTTTATTTCTTTCGCATTCATTTCTGTCCTTAAGGTAGCTTTAAAATAAATCAAATAAGAAATTACTTTAAGGGAAGAAATTTTTGCGGATCCTACATTTGGTTCACTAATTGAAAGAGATATGGAAGACAAATGAAAAAACAATGAATTTTTGAATTTGCAATATTCTTTGATACATACAGTCGACTCTCTCTAATTCGAATCTCTATTATTCGAACTTTCTATAATTCGAATGAATTCTAAGTCACCATCAATTTTCTTTAAGAAACTCTTATAATTTACTTGCTATTATTCGAATCTCTGTAATTCGAAAACCTCCATATTTCGAACAAATTTTCTGGTCCCCTTGGCAAAATCCTCTCTGTAATTCGAATTTTCGGAGTGTAAACTAACCGTTAACACTTTCAAATGTGTTTTTTTCAAAATTCGAATTTCTGTTCGAATGTTTTGATTTTTTTGTAAATGCACGTCTTTTGTATGAAGTTTGATCATATTTTCTTGTGACTATGGTTTGATGAACTGCGTCTTATTTCTCGTGCAAAATGACTAAATGACTTCATATAGATCAAAGTCAGGAGACAAAGTATAAAGCTTTATTGGAGTTAGAGAAAGGGACGTCCAATAAAGAAGTGACACAATCTTTGGTATCCCGCCTATACACTTTCGATCTGGAAAAAAAGTAGCTATCAAAGAACACTCGATCATTCTTTTTTATTTTTCACCTTTATGATTTTTCTCAATTTTACAAAAATTCCGATTCCTCTCTCTAATTCGAATTTTCACCCTTTAAACCTGAAAATTTGGATAAGAGAGACTTTCTACTATTCGAATCTCTCTATAATTCGAACAAAATATTTTCCCCTTGGGATTCGAATTAGAGAGAGTCAACTGTACATGTATTATAATTCATCGTTTAAAACTTCAAAGATATTTCTCAAAAGTCATCCATGTCCTCTAAATCGTCATCAAAATCATCGTCATCTTGTCAAGGTGATACGAAGTTTTCATCTGGGTCACTGGTAGGTAGGTTTTGGTCAAAAATGCATATTTTCCTTCTTTCCTGGTGTAACTTCCCCTTTGCAGTCGTTTTCTCGCTCTAAGATTGATATTTCCGTAATAAACAGTTTGCTTAACAAATTTAAGAAATTTATTTTTACGGATCAAGATTTTTTTTACAATTTTGCAGAATTTATTTTTGCGGATGAACGAATTTTCTTCGTTTTTTTTAAACTTATTTTTGCGAAAAAAGGCAAAATTACAAAAATAAATTCCACAAAAATTTCTTTTGCAACAAAAATTTCTTCCCTTAAGGTAATCAGTGAAATACAATGGTTTCTAGCGATGCGTTTTTCTATTGTACTTTTAGAACCTGAATAAAATCTACTTTATTAGCAATTCTAAATATAAAGCATGGTGATAGTTTGAAGCACACCAAAGAGTTTTTTACTTGTGAGATGTAACCAGGAGTGGAAGCTGAATAAATTTGTTTGCAAAAGTTTGAAAATGTAGCAAGTGAAGTCATCATATCAGTTGTAAACAATTTGTTCGTTCACTTTCATGGGATTTAAGTTTTTGCTTTGATCTTGAGAATTTGACCTTGACAAACATGAAGAACTGTTCGGGAATTGGAAAGAAGGCAAAATCAAGTTGACAATCTCACGTCCAAGTATGTCTGGAAATATTCTAAAAATGTTTAAATACAGATAACACTAAATGCTCTTCTTGTACATTGACGGGATGTGAGATATAATTTCGAAAGTATTATTAATGCCACTCTTCAATGAATGAAATGGTTTTTCCATTGGAATCAATTTATCAGATTAATTATTAAGGGATGCCTAAGAAGTTAATTGTGCTTGAAAATTGAGTTTAAAATTTTTCAAATATTATTAACTATATCATTATGTATTTTCACTGCTAATACCTTGTGTTATAAAATTATAAATATTTATAAAATACAATGATATTGTTGCTATGGAAATACAATGATATTGTTGCTATGGAAATACAATGATATTGTTGCTATGGAAATACAATGATATTGTTGCTATAGAAATATCTTCTTGGAAAGTTTTAAAATTATACTATTAAATTTTAACTATTAAAACCTTTAAAGCTATTATAACCGTAAATCTCGAAGACCAATGGGATCTTGCTTGCTTACATAAAGAGATATCCCATGCGGTATAACATTAGTGCAGAGAGATACGTTGTCTCACACCAGGCGTTAAAATGAATCAATCAAGATCATACTTTGAACTGTATACAATAAGATTGCGCAGGCTAATAATCACACAGGCTATTTATAATGTAGGCTAATTGTTTTGTTACATTTTTAGTAAAAGTGTAAATAGTTGAAATGATATGCTGAACTGAAATAGCAAACAATAATAGGGTTTACTCGAAGGAAATATGATCATCATATATAATATATATATACAGCTACTCAAGATGAAATTCCAAGTCAAATTTCAAAATGCTCTTACACACAGCAGACCTTTACCACCAGATAGTGGATACTGATTTGTGTGATACTTTTTAAAATGTTTTTTTTTGTTGATGGTTTGTTATGCTCAAAGTGGGGGGCATTCTAAAGGGTGAAAAGCAAGCCAGTTGACTAATGACATCAACGCTTAAAAACTCTTTGACAAAGGTCAAACAATGGATGCATCACATTTTAGAAAGCTTATATTGCACCTCAAATGTAGTGCTTTTTAACAAAAATCTTCATAACCAACGGATCTTAAGTTCTGGATCTCGCAAGGCTTTAAAAGTTGCCATTTTTTTTTAGGGAGAAACAGTTTAACGAAGCTTTCAAACCAACGGGTGGTAATAACGTTTCCAGGTCAGTGTTAAAGCAGCTTGATTTCAAACCAACTGCTGGTTATAGTACTTTCACGCCAGTGTTTGTCAGTAACGCTCTGGATTTCTAAGGATCATTAATCTATTTTTCACAATTTTCGGCATGATTATTTTATAAGTAACCATGCAATATTGAACTCATGCTCTGCTATATCTTACACCCTAACCTACTCAACTATTTGTTGAACTCATGCTCTGTTATATCTTACACCCTAACCTACTCAACTATTTGTTGAACTCATGCTCTGTTATATCTTACACCCTAACCTACTCAACTATTTGTGGAACTCATGCTCTGCTATATCTTACACCCTAACCTACTCAACTATTTGTGGAACTCATGCTCTGCTATATCTTACACCCTAACCTACTCAACTATTTGTTGAACTCATGCTATATCTTACAACTAATCCTTTTGTAGCACTCCTCTGTTGTATCCCAACTAATCCTTTTGTAGCACTCCTCTGTTGTATCCCAACTAATCCTTTCGTAGCACTCCTCTGTTGTATCCCAACTAATCTTTTCGTAGCACTCCTCTGTTGTATCCCAACTAATCCTTTCGTAGCACTCCTCTGTTGTATCCCAACTAATCCTTTCGTAGCACTCGTCTGTTGTATCTCAACTAATCCTTTCGTAGCACTCCTCTGTTGTATCCCAACTAATCCTTTTGTAGCACTCGTCTGTTGTATCCCAACTAATCCTTTCGTAGCACTCCTCTGTTGTATCCCAACTAATCCTTTCGTAGCACTCCTCTGTTGTATCCCAACTAATCCTTTTGTAGCACTCGTCTGTTGTATCCCAACTAATCCTTTCGTAGCACTCCTCTGTTGTATCCCAACTTTTTTGGTTTGGTTTTTGTGACCAGAAACACCATCCAGCTCTCCACTCGAATCTCTCAACTATTAATCTTTGCTTTTACGATATATCATCATTACAAACTCCTATCATTTGTTCTATGATGCTTCAAAAAGGAATGGTCTCTTTAACGACGGTTTCGAGCGATCTTCATCTGATGTGCTCAACAACCAGACTTACAACGACGTAACACCTGGCTCATACCAACAGCAACAGCAGCAGATTATGCAAGGTGACTTGGTCTAAATACCTGGAGTGACCTAGGTCCCATACCAATATAATAGATGCAAGTGTAGGAAAATAACAACATGAAAAGTACTCGTATTTTAAACATCATATTTGTTTGTAACTAATGCATTTATTCTTATTTCAACTACATAGATACTAAACGCAAATGATATTTCCATGTTACAAGAAAACTTAACAGTAAATAAATATGACTTTGAGGCTGCACAACCATTTCCAACCTGTATTGTAAGATGACAGTTTAAATCTGCGCTTTTACATGTTAGTATCATTAATTTCTGATATTTATGTGCTTAACCTCATCTTCATGTATTTACAAGTATACACTCCGAGATGTTTCCATGTAGAGCAAGACAAGGGACTGGAAGCGCTATCTGAAGTCATACAGCGACAGAAACTGCTCGGCAAAACTATTGGAAATGAACTCGACTATCATAATGGTAAGAGCGTATTTATTTGTGAAGAGATACAGTGAATAGTTTTGAGGTAAGATCGGATTCTGATTAATGTGATAATGCAAGTGCAAATTCAAAACAATGCAACAAATTTTGAACAATCAAAAGCATGAATTTCCAGGGTAAAGGTCCTAAATTACCTAAATGAAATACACGTTGTTGTTTTTTATAAGAAACACACGTTTTGGCTTCAGTCTGAAGTTAAATTCGGGGCAATATGGGCCTCGAATGTTTCTTAATAGAGACGCTTTATAGAGATGCTTAGACAAAGAAAAAACGCAGTTTAGGAGTTTGGTTTATTTTCGATGACTTGTACAGTAGAACTATTTTAAAGTGTAGATAGTTTGTATAATATGTAGTTTGTTAGAGAAGTGTTCCAAGCTTTATAAACTGTTTTCTTATATTTCTGGCTCCATGAGAACAGGATAAAGCTATTTGACCATGTTTCTTAATTTTTGTCATATCTCATCCTCATGTTCTTCCTTATTAAAAAAAGTAAATATCTTGTTTCTAATAAAAACAAAAATACTATGGTATAACTGTCTTTGCTCAGATTTGATTGACGATATACAGGACCACGTGGACACAACCAATCAGAAACTCATTCGAACTGAGGGTCATGTGAAGAAAGTCACGAAAAAGTCTGGAAGCTGTGGTAAACAATGTTTTAATATTAAATTTATAAAATTCTCTATAGTTAAATTGTTTAACCTTAATTTACATTGTAATAATTGTCCTCCTCTGGATCATGTGTGGAGTAACTGTAACGTATGCCAAGTAACAACTTAATTTATCTGAGATCCGCATTTCACGGTTTGTTTGTTTGTTTTTAATGAGGCTTCCAGAGCGCTAATTAAGCATTATCATGAAGACCTCGACCCGGAGTTTTAGTGTATTTAATTGCTCCCATTTGTGCTACGGTTATTCTTGATGAAATACGGCGTTGTTTATTTATAACCGCTCACTAAACAACTTTGTGATAGCATGGTCTCGAACGCCATTACCATCGCGCTATCGCCGGATTGTATCTGGCATGCAGTTGCCCATTTACTCAATGGCGATGTCAAACTAGACCTCCCCCATCCAATTATTTTATATACATTATTATTTAGGTTAAAAACCTTTCTTTATTGTTGTGTTTTTAATGAACTTTAAAATACTTTCATCCTGAAGTAATATGGAATATATTGAGTTGTATCCTCCAATCAAAATACTGATTGAGTTGCATCCTCCAATCAAAATACTGATTGAGTTGCATCCTCCAATCAAAATACTGATTGAGTTGCATCCTCCAATCAAAATACTTCTTGAGTTACATCCTCCAATCAAAATACTGATTGAGTTGCATCCTCCAATCAAAATACTGATGGAGTTGCATCCTCCAATCAAAATACTGATGGAGTTGTATCTTCCAATCAAAATTTTACATTCAAAAGTGGATTTTTTATTTTTCTCCTATATTCTTTCTTACAGCTTTGATCGCTGTTGTCATACTGCTTCTTGTTGCCATCGTGGTCGTTGCTGTGGTACCGACGTGATCGATCCGGTGTTTCCATGACTACGTTGATTGTCATGATGATTCACCTTTATATGAAAGCATAAAGTTTTGAAGTTTTAAATTCTCCCCACCTTTAATTGTCTTTTCTTTCACCTATTTGTTAAGTACCGGCTTCTATTTGTTAAGTATCGCCCCTTTTTTGTTAAGTACCGCCTTCTATTTGTTAAGTACCGCCCCTTTTTTGTTAAGTACCGCCTTCTATTTGTTAAGTACCGCCCCTTTTTTGTTAAGTACCGCCTTCTATTTGTTAAGTACCGCCCCTTTTTTGTTAAGTACCGGCTTCCATTTGTTAAGTACCGCCCCTTTTTTGTTAAGTACCGCCTTCTATTTGTTAAGTACCGCCCCTTTTTTGTTAAGTACCGCCTTCTATTTGTTAAGTACCGCCTTTTATTTGTTAAGTACCGCCTTCTATTTGTTAAGTACCGCCTTCTATTTGTTAAGTACCCACTCGTTGAAAACAGCCTTTCTATTAGTTTAGTATTACGTTTAGGAATTCTCTGTGGCATATTTTGTTTTAAATATATAAAACGAGCGGATAAATAATTCAAAGGTGAGCTCACTTTCCAATGTTGTTATTCAATTGCATTTATATTATTGAATTGTATATTTTTATACGAGCTTTCATTGAAAGCAGAAATATTGATTTAAAGATGGTTTTCGTGAATGTTGCAATGACTCGATGTTAGAAAGTCATAAAAATAGTAAAAATTTAATGGAAAGCTGCTTTCGGTTGATGTAGACGAATTCACGATCCACCCAGGGCATTCGCGTGCATTGTTCTTCGGACGTTTGAACTCATTGGTTGTTCGCACGTTCTTTTGTTCGTCTCATTGGTTGTTCGCACGTTCTTTTGTTCGTCTCATTGGTTGTTCGCATGTTCTTTTGTTCATCTCATTGGTTGTTCGCACGTTCTTTTGTTCATAATGTATTGTTCATATTTGATTGAGTAAATTAAGATTGAGGAGCAAAGCTGGTCAAACTGTCATGAGAAAACTTTTGCTCCTGGTCAAACCGTCATAAAAAACTTTTTCTCCTGGTCAAACTCTTACAAGAAAACCTCTTCTTAACGGACATTTTATTCTAGTTTTGTGAGACCAACCCTAACGGATTTGAGTAACAAATTTTGCTTATGATTTTTTATGAAGGACTATGTTATGTTAAAACTAGATAATATTTATATAAATTGTAAAATATTGCAATCACAATGCTGATTGAGAGATTGACCACGACCCATAGAAGACCCAAGGATCCCTTTCGATCGGGATAGCTCAGTTGGTAGACGCTTGCAGTTGCGAGTTCAAATCTTCACCGACTCAGCGAATGAGTAGCATTTCGATGCGGTAAAGTACGAGTGTTGATGGTAGGAGTGGCGCCCGCCTCAACAGTTACACCCAATGTCTTGCTTCAAGTCTTTTCATTGGACGCTTGACAATGATTAAGTGTAATATGGTCGTTGAAGTTATGTAAATGCGAAGATTGTTATTTGTAAACTAAAGCGTGTTGAAGAAAGCATTGCGACAAATATAAGTATATCTCGAAACAATGCTTTCTAAACTTCGCATTAATGACAAAGGAACGAGGCGACTCCATGGAACTAGCATTATTCAAAGATGATGCATGGTATTCTAACTTAGTTTATTCCTCATTTGCGTGCAAAGACGCGTCTGAGACTGTACGTTAATCTGATAAGTTGTGGGGTTTAGATAATTAAACGCGAACAGTCATTTCTTGCGTGCGGGTAGTAAAACGATTGAAAACACATGTTGTTCACTGGGAAAATCACGCCAAAAACAAATTACTGCAAAGATTCTGATTTCTAATTGATTGATCAATGGAGAGAAATTTCTTAAGTTTTTTGACGAAGTACAATTCCTTCACAGCATTTGTTCTCCCGAGATACTTTTTCAACGTCTCTCTAATCGCGCCATCTAAAGCCCACGTCAGCGCCTAATGCGTCAGTAAACATCATATAGACTTGAGTGATTCAGTAAACACTGCTTTTGTCCACTGCATTGTCCATGCGAGTAAACAACGTACAATACCATTCAAGTAAACTCCAAAACAACGCTGTTTCGGGAGATCGCACACCACGTAACACATTGTTAAAAACAAACCGCCCGAAGTCCTATTGGTTCAAATGACATAAGACGAGGGATTAGTTTGTTCTATATTCGGGGATTAGCAACTTCTCGTGAGGCGTAGACTGCATAAAGAGGCGAGCTGCAGAGAAAACACTCTGGTTTATAACGTTCGACTCGATCGGTTCATTAAACCTTTAAAATGGCTAACCCCATGCAGCAGGATCCGATGGATTTTCTCAGGGTTGACCCGGCAACCGCCCTCAAAGAGCAAGCCAAGACGTTCGATGCGAAGAAGTGGGTGTGGGTCCCAGTGCCCGGGGATGCGGGATACGAAGCTGGTATGTTGAAAAGCACCTCGGGAGATAACGTCTCCATCGAAACAGAAAGCGGAAAGGTAATATTAATGCTTTCTATAATTCCATATTTTCATAATTTCAAACGATAACATAGGAATAATTATCTGTAATGAGTAAATGCATTGGGCAAGAAAATACGATTTTTATATTCTATAGTTAATGAAACATTTGCGCCTAGAAAACCTTTCATCTCGCATAACCACACTTTTCAGTTTTTGAATATTCTACCCGAAAGACACTCAAGCCTTCTTACGAAACTGTAATTTTCTGGACTAAAAAAAAAACGCCTTTATGATGTAACGTCGCTACATCTCTATACAAAGTTAAGAAAAAACGGAAACTTTTCCAGGACTGTTTTTCCGATATTTTTACCCTTTTAACTAAATATCTTTTAACGACAATCGATTCTCGAGCTATTTTAGTAGAAATACAAATAACATCTTTCAAAACCTTTAAAACAAAAGAATTTACACGTACATGTAACCCAACTGACACGTGACGTCTTTTGTCTCTTACAATACAGTCAAGTGTATCACGTCTTCAATGAAATACACTCTACATCATATTTATATTTTCAATACTTCAAAACTCACTTATTACTCGATAACTCGAACTCCCGTTAACTCGAACTGTTTTTCAGTTCCCCTTATCTAATGTTTTCTCATAAAAACCCCCGATAACTCGAACATTCGTTATCTCAAACTATTTTACTCGGTCCCTTGGAGGTTCGAGTTATCGGGATTGCACTGTAATTATGCTAATTATTCCAAAAAACCTGTTACTTTTCTCAGAATTATATACAAATAATTTTAAAAGAATCTAAAGTGTGTTTTTCGTAGCCTACCTTCTTAAAGTTTAAGAACCATTTAACTTTTTATCTACAAATATAATTTTATTTTTATTATTTAAGTTTTTACCTGTAAATTCTATCAGCACTTGGTTGGCATATGATACTAGAAAATTTTATTTTGCGTTTAGACTATGGAAGTGAAAAAAGAAGACTGTGACCAAATGAACCCTCCAAAATACGAGAAGTGCTCTGACATGGCCTCACTGACCTACCTAAACGAAGCGAGTGTCTTGTACAACTTGAAATCAAGATATCAAGCTGGTTTTATTTATGTAAGTATGGCCGATAAAGCAGTCTAGTTATTTCACGGAAGCAGTCTAGTTAACAAATATTAGAATATCCACAGCTTTGAGAGCGCCCTTGCGCAATAACAAATTACGATTTGGAACGTGGAAATTTTACGTCAATGCGACAGTAGGTAAATACAAGATTATCAAATTATTGACTCGATCTCAGTTCAGGGAGCTAACAATCGATTGATAGCGCAAACAGAATAAATCCTTGTTTAATCTAGACATTGCACAACATTTACGAATTGTTTGCGCAAATAGAGAGAAAAGTTGGCAAAAGTTGAAAATCGGATTTCGAAGACACCAATTGGTGCATTCCATTCGCGTGTCGGAAATTTTATCCTTCAAAAAACTTCGTAAAAGTGAATTATTCAATATATGCGCATGCGCAAAAATTACCGTCTATTTCACTTCCATTCGCATACACGATTTACAATGTCAACTTTCAGCTTTGATTCGTGTGCGCCTAAAATGTCTTCGTGCTACAAATAGGGTCGCACAAGACGGGGGTTCAGTTTTAGAAAAGCGTAATTTCTTTAATTTAGGAGTTAGATAAAAAAAAAGGTTTTTTTGAAGCATTTTAATGTTTTAATGCCATATGTATAATATAATATAATTCTTCGCTTGATGCCAGTCATAAAATTTACTCCTTCATTTTTTACCCGCCCAAATGTCTGTTTTGGTTTTGTGTACTGATCACGAAAATCATCCATACGCACAGTACGGATGGATGATTTTAGTGCAGACTTTATACGGCCCTAATTATTTTTGTTGCAATCAAAAAATACAATGGCGAATGATCAAGCGCACGAAAACGTGTTCAAGAAAGAAGGTTGCTGTTATTATTAAGGGAAGGGGTGAAACTGGGATGGTGGGACGTGCATAAAGTTACTGATCATATTCTTTTGAATCTTTTTGAGTATTCATTTGAAGTAACCAGGAAACAATTATTATCAGCTGCCTTACCTATTTCCTCTAAAGACCCGTCTTCTATTAATTCAAGACACCTCTGAGAAGGGGCTACAATTAGAAGGAAGCTAGTATAAGAGGGGGTCTATTATTCCTAGAATGAGGTTTAGGAGGGAAAATGAAATAAAAAAAATTGGCGGGCCCAGAAATCCGACTTTGTTACGTTCGTGCTTTCAAAGGTCTGAGGGTTGTAAATATTTGGTACAACCACCGGGAATAACAGCTTGGTCTATTTTGATTTTATTCAAGTCTGATTTAACACTGTCTACCAAATGGCATTCAAACGAATTCCAAGCTAAAAGCCGTCAATTGAAAACAAATGCTCCCAAAACCTGTTTAACCCACTTTTGGGTGAGCTTGTTGTTCAATCTTGAAAGGGGTCTACAATTAGAAGAGAGCTTGTATTTGAAGGGGTCTCTTATTAGAGGAAATACGGTTCTCCTAGTATATATATAATACCATGAAAAATTTTTAATTTAAAAAAAAAAGTTTACAAATTTATTTCCAAAAATGATAACTTGACATCAGTAATTTGAAAGTCTGTATTTTGTTACATCTAAAATCTTTTCTAAGCCTCTTTGAGATAATATTATGCATATCCCCCCACCCCCTGTTATTATTTCCCCCCGGGGAAACCTCTGACCAATATGTATTAGAAAATGTTGTGTTGGATGGAAAATAAAACGGTTTTTTTAAAACCACAAATCTATTAAAAAAAACATTTATTTGGCTTGATAAAAAATATAAACTTTGCTTGAATTTTTTAGTCTTTAAAAGCATTACTTACCATACCATTTCAAACCCAACTCTTTTATATTTACTGTCTTTATGTACAAAACAAGAACTATTTTATGGGACTGGAAAAACAAAATAATGCAGATCTAAAATACTGTACTCAGGGGCGTACCGTGAAAATTAAAAGGAGGGGTCGAACTTAAGAATGAAAAGGGCACAATTTTTTTTAAACTTTTACTAATTTGGGCTCTGACGATGAATCAAAGCCTGTTTTATTTAATGTACAATGTTGTAATTTTAATTCACCATAAATATTGCTTTTACAAATTGGTTAAAACAAGAGCGATAAAAGAACTAAAACGGCGACTGTAATTGCACGGCGACCGCTTTTACCTTTTATTTTAATCAATCGTTCAATGGAATGTTATCTTTTTCTCTCGGGAAAGTGAAACCAGTTGTTATGTCAGTGCCATAACCATCAATGTGATATTGGGGCGGGTCAAAAAGTTTAGTATCTAAGGAGGCCCCAGCACGACGTGCTGAGAAAATTTTTAGAATTCTCACCCTCTATAATGGCTAAAACAACCCTCTTGAAGAACTTTTGTAAGAAATCTAAAGCATCATTTAAAAGGGGAAACCATGAAAAGTGTGTATTTTTGAACATTAAGACTATCTTCTAGGGAAAAACAATAAGAATTCGAAAGAAATACTATAGTCAAATAGGGTAAGATGTTCGCAAATTCAAATAATTTTGCAATTTAATTCATCCAGTTCCAGCTTCAACCAATTTCAATTTTTTAACCAGGTGGTTACTACGGCACTGTGTGTAACCATGGATATACAACTCTCCCTAGTATGTCTATGGTGTAACTTTTGATGTCAGGAGTATTGCATCTGAAATTACCTCTTTTTTGTCAAAAAGGGCACATAATTTCAAAAGGGGGGGTCGTCCGCACCCAACGACCCCCTCCCCCCACGGTACGCCCCTGGTACTGTATTAAAATAAGCAGTCAGTAAATTACATGCTTTAGGCTATAATGTTTTTAGACCTTCTCCATATTGTCTTTTTATTCTCTTTAAGTTAAAAAATTTTAGATCTCCATATTTTAGGCATAAAATTTGTTTTTATATTTTCAATTAAAGTTCTAAAAGAAAACAAAACAAAACAAAAATCATGAAAAAATATTCTGGCCAGTAAATTTTACATTTTGACTAATTCTGGTCTGTAAATTACATGCATTTTTAGATAAAAAAAATTTCTAAAAATTACTAGAAATATTATCATATTATCTTCATGCCAAATATGAAGCACCTACAATGTACATTTTATTAAGTTTTTGTTTTTTTCTGACATAACCCCCAGATTTCCATTCAGTACCACTGATTTACTGCATTTTCTACGAAATCCGTTCTAAAAAATAACAATTTTTTGGAACTTTAAAGTCCTAACTTTTGATCGCGCGGTTCAATTTCAACAAATGACCCCTCGTTTTGTTTCTCTTTTTGTATTCTATACTACGGTAAGAACAATGATAGTATATCTGTAATTTGCCATCCCTATCTTTAACTAGTCTACTTTTGCCACAGAAATCTCTGACTCAATTATTTTTTCTTAAGGGACTATCAGTTAAAAAAACATCTCACAGTTAACGTAAAATTATTTAATCTTCAAAACAGTTTCAAGCCTGATTAAACAACTTTTTTCCCAATGTCGTCCAAGGTCACAGTAGCTTTCCCCGTGCTATAGGTAGCGCGAATAGTATTTTCAGGCTTCGAGTACATGGTTAGTGTGACCATCATCTTCCCGCTTTTGTTGATGCCATCCCTACTACAAAAGAGAAGGTTGCAAAAGCGAAAGCATTGTTTGATGATCCCAAATATGTATAATTTAGGGAGTTCGCTGACTACATCATATCTCAAACATATTTTGGTTGAATCTAGTTTCCACGAAAATAAAAAAATTCAAAGATTTTTTTGCAATCGATTTTTAACCACCTTTTTATCTTAATTAGGTTCAATATTGTAACGAATCATAATATCATAGCTCATTTAATAACTAATTTATATTATATATATATATATATATATATAATTTATACTGTAATTTATAATGCTATATCTAATAATTATATAATGACTTGTATTATATGCTAACGTTTTTATCCATTTAACCTGTCGACTAATCTCTGTTAGACCTACTCGGGGTTGTTTTGTATCGCTGTCAACCCCTACCGACGGCTACCTATCTACACAGATGAAGTGGTGTCTTTGTACAGGTAAAAGAAGGCCCGAGGTGCCACCTCATGTTTTTGCTATTGTTGATAACGCCTACCAAGACATGCTTGTGGAACACGAGAACCAATCAATCTTGATCACGTGAGTGAGTTCCCACGGTTGCCATGGTGCTACACACAACTCGGGAAATCTAATTAACTGACTAACAACTGAATGTAACACAAACTCCGTAACTGACATAAAAATATCCAGACCTTTCAATGAATATTTTCTACCAGCGCTATTGATCTGATTGCATGGTTTGTTGAATCTATACACTACGCGCGTTCTGTTTTCGCTGCGATTGCGCGTCCCTTATTGATATGCCTGGATATCGGTTTTAAAACCGTTTTTTGTTAACCAATATTTGAAAATCATTGTTGCATAAAGAGTTATCCAGTTTACGAGACTTTCACGGTTTTCAAAACGTTTTTCAGACTTACTCCGGACTGTTTTGCGTAGCGGTAAACCCTTACAGAAAACTTCCCATTTACAGCGACGAAATTGTGAAAATGTACCGGGGCAAACGGCGGGACGAAAACCCCCCACACATTTTCACAATCACGGACATCGCCTATCAGGACATGTTAAACACAAACGACAACCAGTCTATACTCATCACGTGAGTTTAGCCTGATACTATTTTTCGGGTTTAGGCGTAAATGTACAACCCACAGCAAAAAATCTTTGAAAATTCCTTAAATTCCTCATTTTTTAATTTTAAATGTTACAGATTCAAAATATAGTGCAATAGGCTATTGGAAAAATTGCCTTTTTTAAAATGTTTTTGTTTTATGTATTTTTAGTGGAGAATCTGGCGCCGGGAAGACTGAAAACACGAAGAAAGTCATTCAATACATCGCAAAAGTTGCTGGTGTAGAAAAGAAACCGAAGAAAGATGTAGGCATTTTCATTTCAGAAAATAAACATATGATATCACATGATTTTTGCATAATTTATAATAATTAGTGGTGAATAATTTGTTGGAAAATAATTATGCCTTGCTAAATTTATGCAAGTTTTCTCTCACTGGAGTTGACGTTAGGAAGGGCATCCAGCTGTAAAAAACATCTGCTCCGATAAATCATCAAGTGATTAAACCTACAAAATTGTGGGGAATATCATCTGTTGAAACCCCGTCTAACCCATGCTAGCATGGAAAATAGACGCGAAAAATGTAAATGATGATGATGATGAAGTTATCTTAAAAATAAACATAGCGTTTTTAAAACGTAGGAATCTGAAGAAACGTCTGGCCAGAAGAAAATCAAAGGAGATTTAGACGAGCAAGTTGTACAAGCGAATCCACTTCTTGAAGCTTTTGGAAATGCCAAGACAACCAGAAACAACAATTCCTCACGATTTGTAAGTCAAAGATCAGCTTCTTAATAAAATATGCTGTGGTAAGCGGATCTTATATTTCTATATATATATAAGGGTTAGAGTTAGGGATAGGTTTATGATTAAGTGAGGTTAGGTTTCTGAGTAAATAACTGATTTACAATGAAATGTTGGGTCTATATCCGCAGAAATATAAGATCCGCTGTCGTAACAATAGCCACGGCCAATAAAATAAGCCCTGTCCTTGCACTTTTCCATTGTGAATTGATTCTGCAAACATAGTTTACTTTACTTTATAGGGCAAGTTTATTCGTTGTCATTTTTCTCAAACTGGAAAATTGGCTGGAGCTGATATTGAATCATGTAAGCTTTACTTCTTCTTATTTTCGAGTACACAAATACACATCAGTGGTAGTAGGTATTTATGGTGGTGTCAGGATTAGTTTGACTAAGATAGCCTATCCAATGTCGCTTGTATTCACAAAATACGGAAGCTCCTAACGTGGCATATTGGGGGTTGTAGGTGCATATACGAAGCTACCCCACTGGCTGACACAGGTTGTACCAATTTACAGCTTGATTGGTAGCAGCAGATATAATTGGTACAGATATAAGCTTTACTCATTTCAAATCAATCAAAACTTCCCAATGCTAAGTAATTTAATGACTGTTAATTTTATCCGGCTCTTAATTGGTTCATTCTTGTGTTTATGTAACATGGAAACACTTTATTATGCACCAAACTAATTTCAAAACCACAAGAATATATATCCCGCAATAGCGCAATGGGAATGGCATTCGGCTCTTAACCGAAAGGTTCTGTGTTTGAGACCATGCTATCACAAAGTTGTTTAGTGAGCGGTTATAAATAAAAACGTTTGTATTTTTCATCAAAAATAATCGTAGCAGAAATGGGAGCAATTAAATACACTAAATCTCCGGGTCGAGGTCTTCATGATAATGCTTATTCAGCGTTCTGGAAGCCTCATTAAAAACAAACAATAGTGCAATCTTAATCTGTTATCAGATTTGTTGGAAAAGAACCGGGTCATTCATCAGGGGTCCGCTGAACGTAATTATCATATCTTCTACCAGCTGTTGTGTGCAACTGATGATGAATATTTGAACAAAATTTGTTTACCAAGTCGCGACGCCACCACATATGAATTCCTCAACAAAGGTGTCCCGTTCGTTGATGCTATTGATGACCACGAAGAATACAAACTCACCCTGGTATTGTTTCACCAATCTTAAAATCCTCTTGAATTCTCAAACTTCGTTAGATTATTGTAATTATTAATTAATAAAAATCGTAGAATTTAAAAAATATGAAATAAATAAATAAATAAATATGGCTGAAAAATAAATTAAAATAAATATAAATTAGAATTTAAAAAGTAAATAAATATGATTCTGTTGTTTGGCTATATATAAAACACAAAGAAATCAAATTAATGTTTGACAAATATTCTTTTAAAAATTAAAAAAAAAATCTCTACTCACATTGACACTTAACTGTTCTTGTCTTGACAATTAATATTTATTAGCTTTTAGTTTTCAAAATTTATTCCAGGAAGCAATCAGTGTGTTGGGTTTCAATTCTGATGAAACGGATTCCATGTTTAAAATTTGTGCCGCCATCTTGAACTTTGGAAACATGAAATTTAAGCAAAAGGCTCGCGATGAACAAGCTGAAGTTGCTGATTCAGCAGGTAAATGAAGTTGCTGATTCAGCAGGTATTTGAAGTTGCGATTCAGCAGGTATTTGAAGTTGCTGATTCAGCAGGTATTTGAAGTTGCTGATTCAGCAGGTATTTGAAGTTGCTGATTCAGCAGGTATTTGAAGTTGCTGATTCAGCAGGTATTTGAAGTTGCTGATTCAGCAGGTATTAAAACCCTGGATACACAGAAAACAAAACAGCAGTTTTTACTTCTATAATCCTTTTAAAAAATTGAGGACAAAAATTTAAAAAGACATAAAATAAGTTAACAACAATTCCAAGTTATTATTATTAAGTTTTATACAGGATATTTACACTTCAGTATATAAAATACTGTTATCCTTGTGTGTCCTGTTGGTTAGTCCTGGCGTACTTAGGACGCTTGTTTGCGCCTACGAAAATTGCTCAACCAGACAACTAACCTATTTACGCTAGACTTCTGTAACTCAGAAAAAAGATATGTCAGAGATGGGATTCGAACCGGTCTGCTTTGATATGTCAGAGATGGGATTCGAACCGGTCTGCTTTGATATGTCAGAGATTCGAATCGGTCTGCTTTGATATGTCAGAGATTCGAACCGGTCTGCTTTGATATGTCAGAGATTCGAACCGGTCTGCTTTGATATGTCAGAGATGGGATTCGAACCGGTCTGCTTTGATATGTCAGAGATGGGATTCGAACCGGTCTGCTTTGATATGTCAGAGATGGGATTCGAACCGGTCTGCTTTGATATGTCAGAGATGGGATTCGAACCGGTCTGCTTTGATATGTCAGAGATTCGAACCGGTCTGCTTTGATATGTCAGAGATTCGAACCGGTCTGCTTTGATATGTCAGAGATGGGATTCGAACCGGTCTGCTTTGATATGTCAGAGATGGGATTCGAACCGGTCTGCTTTGATATGTCAGAGATGGGATTCGAACCGGTCTGCTTTGGTTTTTGTCATTAAAGTAAAAGTGGATTTTTTAAAATTTTAGGAATTATATTAAGCCATTCATTCGGGATCATAAATACGGAATAAACTTATGAATACCAAAACCTTTTTTTTAAAACTCTTATCTCTTCTGTTTCTAGCAAATTAAAGTCTATGTTTACTGTAATGTTAATTTATTATTATTGTCATTATTTTCATATTAATTATTAGTTCATTCTCTGAAAATTGTCTTAAAACATCAATATATATATTATATATATATAAGATATAATATAATTTATATTTATATTTTACCGGGTGTTATTGGGTTAACAAATCTTTTTCGCGCGCAATGACTTATTTTCAGTCCTTATGAATTTCTTTCTTGCCCTGTTTTGAAGCAGCATGTATTTCCTTTGCAGATGGAGAGCGTGTCAGTTATCTCCTTGGTATCCCGGTTGGTGAATTCCACAAATCTTTGGTGAAACCCAAAGTTAAAGTCGGGGCAGAATACGTGAACAAAGGTCAAAACGTGTCTCAAGTTTTGTATGCGGTTGCTGCTTTGTCAAAAGTTCTTTTCGAGCGCATGTTTTTGTGGATTGTTCAACGTGTGAACAAAGCTTTGGCCACTAAAGAAAGAAGATCCTATTTCATTGGTGTACTGGATATTGCTGGATTTGAAATCTTTGATGTAAGAGATATTAAAGATAAGTCACAAAACATTTAGTATAATTTTGAAAACATTTTTCGTTTAGTACAACTCGTTCGAGCAACTTTGCATCAACCTGACCAACGAGAAATTGCAGCAGTTTTTCAACCATCACATGTTTGTGTTGGAACAAGAGGAATACAAGAAGGAAGGCATTCATTGGGAGTTTATTGACTTTGGCATGGATCTCGAGAAGACAATTGAGCTTATTGAAAAGGTGATAATAACTCAAGATCCGTCATCCTACTTCCATTGTCATTTTGAAATTACTGGATTTTTGTTTTTGTCAAGAAGACTAAATTCTCACTTGTTCTCACAAATTTCTTATAGTAAATTCTATAAAAAAATCACCAGAAATAAAATACAGACCAGAATGATATGTAAAGAAAGCTTTTATAATGATTGACATTTTTACAGCCATTGGGTGTGTTTGCCATACTTGAGGAAGAATGTATCGTACCGAAAGCCTCTGATGCGACCTATCTTACCAAGATGCACAAGCAACATGCTGGAACCAACTCTTCCTACACGAAGCCGACTGCGAAGCAAGTCAAATCTGGTGCTGGTAAGAAGCAGTGCTTCACTTGCTTTTGTACTGCTGTTAAAATTTAAAATTGTGATTTTTATGCTAACATTGAAGTCAACGTGAATTGATCTTTAGGAGACTTCATTCTACATCATTACGCTGGCTCTGTTGGTTACTCAGTGGCCGGTTGGTTGGAGAAGAACAAAGATCCAATCAATGACCACACGGCTGGTTTGTTCAGCAAAGCTACTGATCCGTTGGTCAGTCTTCTCTTCCAGGACTACAACCCTGATCGTAAGATATTCTTGTATTTTTAAGTTGTAACCATAAAACATGTACATGAGCTTGATAGACTGAGACTGACTGCAATAGATAATGCATCGGCATGTTTAAACTGAGCAAATTTTTTCGTAGTGGTGACCTCACGAAGGAAAGGCAGCGCGTTCCAAACTGTGTCTTTCCGTCACAAAGAGCAGTTAAAGAACCTGTTAAACACGTTAGGGATGACCAAGCCTCACTTTGTACGATGCATCATTCCAAATGAAAGGAAGCAGCCTGGAGGAGTCGAAGGTACCTTAATCTTGCACCAACTCCGATGCAATGGTGTGCTGGAAGGAATCCGTATCTGCAGGAAAGGTTTCCCATCGCGAATGAATTTCCAAGATTTCAAGCAAAGGTAGAACTGTTTGCATTACTGTTTTGATGTTTTTTCGTAAAGTTGTGAAGTTATTATCACAAGCAATGAACCCGTCCTACGGACGTTAACAATTAAATGATAATTGAGGAATTCTGTATGTATGTATAAACTAGTAAAAAAAAATTTCTTTGGCTAAAAACCATCCCAGGGGCATCACAACCCTGAAAATTTGGTTCCAATCGGTCCAGTCGTTTGGGCGTGATTGGCGGACAACAAACAAACATACTTGGGTTTTTCCTCCATTATAGTAGGATTATTATCGTAAGATTTACAGATTTTTTAGGCGATGCATCTTTAATAAACCTTTCACAAATTGAAATTTACAATAAACTATTGATTTTATAAGCTAAAAACAACTATTAGTTAAAATTGAAGAAGAAAAGAAATATATCCATAATATGACCAAACCAAACATGATAGTAAGTCAGTCAAATCAAAAATCAAAAATGAAGCAACAAAAAAGTGGCATCTTGGAACAAAAAGCCTTAAAAAGCCCAAAAAGCTACATCTTTTCAATTCACAAAAAGGAAACATGAAAGTGTTTTTTTGACTTTGTTAGTTGCACTTTAGATACTCCATCTTGGCATCAAACGCGATACCTACCGGTTTTATTGACGGAAGGGTAGCAGCCGAGAAGTTGATCACGGCTCTGCAGCTTGACGAGAGCGAGTATCGAGTTGGCAAAACGAAAATCTTCTTCAGAGCTGGTATTGTTGGTGAACTTGAAGAAATGAGGGATGAACGACTCTCAAAGATTATTTCGCAGTTCCAAGCTTACTGCAAAGGTCATTTGATGCGAATGGAGTACAAGAAAATGTGTGATCAACGGTGGGTCTATACATACTTGATCAATGCCCGTTTAGAACTTTTTTCTCACTTCATGAAATGATTGACAACTCAGACTAGAATGTAATCAGTCTCGAATGTAATCAATCTCTCTCTCTCTCTCTATACATTTAACGTCTATTTTCCATGCTGGCACGGGTTAGACGGGTTTACTGATGGCACGCCTCCATCCTACTCTATCCTGCGCCAACCCAGACTGAATACGTTTTTCAACGAGATCTTTCTTCACAACCTGGCTCCATGTTGTTCGTGGCCTGCCTCTGCCACACTTACCATCTACAACTAAATCTCTACACTTCTTAACACAGTTATTATCATTCATTCTCTCAACATGACCAAACCATCTAAGCCGACACCTTTTCAAAGATTTTCTAACACTTTCTGGTCCACAGCGTTCTCTTAACTCATTTGAAGGCTTTCTATCCTTCAATGTCACATTTGACATCCATCTAATCATTCTCATGTCATTACACTCTAGTCTGTTTTCTACCCAGATCTAATTTGAGTTATACAACTTTGTTCTGCGCCACCTCCTGTACTAATCATGTTGCCCAAATAACAAAAGCCATCCTTTGTCTCTAAAAAGTCATCACCAATTGGCACAGATTCTTGCTAAGGTAATATCACCAGTACACACCCTACACACATAGTCCACCACTGAGGTAAGTTGACCCTTTATACCACTACACTTCTTATGAACCCAATGATCACAATATTTGCAATATATTGAGTTATTACTAACACCCTTACTACATACAGAGCATGGCCATCTACCTGAAGCAATAGGTGCTGAAATGCCAACTCCACTGACCATGACTTTTGTCTTACCCATGTTAACTCTAAGCCCTTTTGACTTTATACCTTTCTTCCAAGTAGCAAATTTCGCAGTTAACTCTTCTAGACTATCTGAAATAAGCACAAGATCATCGGCATACAATAATTCCCATGGACACCCTACTCTAAACTCCTGAGATATAGCCTCCAAAACCATGATAAACAGTAACGGGCTAAGAACGGATCCCTGATGAACACCAACCTTAACTCCAAATTCCTTGCTATATGATCCGTTCACTCTGACATGACTTCTGGCATTTTCATACATAGACATAACAACTGACACTATCCATTCATCGACTCTTAACCTTCGCATCGCCCACCATTCACGTGGTACTTCTGTCAAAAGCTTTCTCTACTACTTCTTCTTCTTTACTACTGAAACTACATTCTTACCCACTATTAACTTAATAATAATAATTATCCTGTCATTAACCCTATCTATATCTATCACTTTATCAATCCACTTTTCAGTTAAGAATATCCCTACTCCTCCTGTCCCTTCTTTATTTCCCACCCAAAAAAACTTGTATGAACTCTCTTTGCCTGTAATCATCCTTGTAGATGCTTTTTCTATCTAACTTCCTGTATGCAACATAAATCAATATGCCTTCTACTAATTGTTTCATCCACTTCTCCTGACCTTTTATGAAGACTACCTACATTAAGCGTCCCAACTCGAAAATTGACTTTCTCATCTACACTATTACGATTTTGATGCAATAACTTGTTGATGGTCAAGTGATGCTTACACCTTACACCATCACTACCGTGCGCGACACCTTTACATGAAGTTTGGGTCCCGTTTACGCAGTTGTGTCTAAAATTTTGTTGTACCATCATGTGTGTTGGAGCGGGGTTTTTATGAACTGGGTGCCCTTCCTAACGTTCAACCTGATTTGTAGATCAGGAAACTAGCTGTTTTTATCGTGACACCATCACTAGGGAGATTACCAACCAAGGCTAAAAGAGCTCTCCCTACCCTTTCCTACTTAAAAGTAGAGGTTTTATCTCAGAGTTCCCTTTTCCTAGACAGGTTATTAGCCAAAGCTAAAGACTCCCATCAAGCCTAAGCAGTTTAACATCATACTTAGGACATATTCCATCAGCAACATATTTATAAAATGATTGATTTCTTGACCGTGTTAATTTCATATGAAGGCAAACACTTAAATATAAACTTAAAAAGACAATCGTTGGATTCATTATGGCGAGGTTGACAATCGTTGGATTCATTATGGCGAGGTTGACAATTGTTGGATTCATTATGGCGATGTTGACATTCGTTAGATTCATTATGGCGAGGTTGACAATCGTTGGATTCATTATGGCGAGGTTGACGGTGCAACTAGTCTATTCACACTCCATCAAATATATTTGAGGGACTAAATAGCAGATGTTCAAAATTTTATGTTAGTACAAATCTGTTTCAACTAAATAAGACAATCAAGCAAGATTTAAAGACACGAGAGAACATGATGCAGCCAGCAACAAGAAATAAATAGTGTGTGTTTCGTTTCTCTTTTCAGAATCGGTCTTGCTGTTATTCAAAGAAATGTGAGGAAGTTCTTGTTTTTGAGGAATTGGACCTGGTGGAAGTTGTACATCAAGGCAAGTCTTTGCGCTAACATTATTCAGAAGGTGGGATGGGGGGGGGGGGGGGGGGGGGAGGGGGTGCATTCACGTCTTTAAGTTCAGTTGGTAGAGCTCTTACAATTTTGAATTTCTATGTTCAAATCCTCGCAGACTCAGCCAATGAGTAGCATCTTGATCACCCACCAAAAAGGGGGCACCCTCACCTGTTGCTAACATTACGGTTTATATTTAATTGTGATGTGTTGTCCAGGTTCAACCTCTATTGAGCATCGCTCGTGCTGAAGATGACATGAAAGAGAAGGAGGAAGAGTTACGTAAAGCTCAGGAACAAGCGAAAATTGACGCGGCCATTCGTAAGCAGATGGAAGATGATGTTGCAGACGCCCTTGCACAGAAGGAGAAGCTCTACAGAGATTTGCAAGCTGAAACAGACCGATTGATTGCAACCGAAGACAAGCTGTTGACGGCACAAAGTCAAAAGGTATAAACTCTTTTGCGGTTATGATACAAAAACAAGTGGAATAGAAAACAAGAAAGTTATTGAGAAAACATCTTTCTTACTTCGCATTTTGTTGAGAAAGATGAAAGAAATATTTTGTTGTTATTGTCATTTATTGGTTCGTTATTTCTGTTTAATCACTCACCACTTATTTCTGCCTTCTTCTCTCCAGGAAAAGCTGGATACACAATTGAACGAAGCTTTGGAGAAATTGGACGGAGAAGAACATTCTGTTACTGTTCTGGAAACACAAGTTCAAGTTGCGGATCAAAAGATCTCTGAGATGACACAGCAAGCTGAGGAGTTGTCGAGCAACATCTCACGGGTGAGTGACTGCGTTAATAGTTGTTTTAAGTAAAATAATATATAACTTTATTTATTTATTTAATTTGATATTTATTTTATTTATTTATTAATACTAATAATACTTTTTAATTTTATATAGAATTTACTTTTAATCGTTTTCTTAAGTTATGTTATGTTAAGCTTTTCTTAAGTTTTGAATTTTAATATGCTCGTTGTTGAGGCATCGTACGAAAATGTGCACAGTAATTTTTCGACATTGTGAAGTCTAAACTTTGTAAGGGCAACATTGAGGTTGTTTTGCATGTGTTCCTAACTATTGGGTTATTTGATTGAATTTATAGAGAAAAGGTGATCATGGGTGCTGAAGTAAATGAGTTGCAGATGAATCTTTTGAACAAATTTCTTGACATGCCTTTTTGAACTCTATATTATTATTACTATTTATTATTAAATTAAATCTTACCTCATTTGCAGTTGGACACGGAAAAGCAGCATCGCGACAAACAGATCGATACCCTGAACATAGAAATCAAGAAGCTAGAAGAATCCATCTCTAAGTTGAACAAAGAGAAGAAGCACCTGGAAGAGACTCTCCATGAGCGCACAGAGCAGTTGCAAGCATCTGAAGACAAGTGCAGCAATCTGAACAAAGCGAAGAACAAACTGGAAGCCAGCCTTAACGATGTGAGGGATTGAACTTCGACTCTTACAATCTTTTTCTTCTTTTACGTTTTTTTACGTCTATTTTCCATGCTAACATGGGTTAGACAATGTTACGATAAAAACAAATAATATTATAATAATATAATATTAAATATAAACAAAGTTTTAAAGAGAACATTTGTATAACCCATTGGTTGTTTCAACAAAGTTGCTAAACTAGATTTTACAGACATTTTAAATTAACATGTACGAATATATTGTGATAGACTAAACAGGTGAGATTGCAAATTTAATGAGACAATAATTTCATCTAATTTCACTCTTATGCGCCCGTAGACTGAGTACAACTTGCAGAAAGAGAGAGACACTAAGTCTAAACTTGACAAAGAGAGGCGCAAAGTTGAAGCAGATTTTAAAGAAGCGAGAGAGAAACTCACAGACACGCAATCAGAGTTAAAGGAGAGTCAAGATTTTGTCGCCAAGTAAGTTGGGACGTTCGTTTTGAAATACGATGTGGTGGGTGTGAGTTAAAGGAGTGTCAAGATGTCGTCGCCAAGTAAGTTGGGACGTTCGTTTTGAAATACGATGTGGTGGGTGTGAGTTAAAGGAGAGTCAAGATGTCGTCGCCAAGTAAGTTAGGACGTTCGTTTTGAAATACGATGTGGAGGGTGTGAGTTCCAAGGAGAGAGTCACATTTTGTAAAAGAACATTTTTTGTTACTTTATTGCTATTACATTATACCTGTATACTTAATTCGGGACAGCTCATTTGATAGAGTGCTTGCAATTTCAGATTTCTGAGGTTGTGAGTTCAAATTCTCCCAGCCTTGTCGACTCAGCGAATGACTAGCATTTTGATGCGGTAAAGTACGGGTGTTGGTAGGAGTGGCGCCCCCGCCTTAACAGTTACACCCAACGTCTTGTGCTAACGAAAGGGGGATAAACACCCTCGTTTACGCCTGTTACCAACATTAGGGTTAATTTGGCCACTTTACTTGACTTACTATCTGATTTGTTTAATTTCCATAAAATCTAACTTTATGAATATTTCAAACCTAAGTCCAGGTGTTTGTTTTAAGGCGCGAAAAGGAGATCAAGGAACTTGAGGAATCGAAGGAAGGATTGGAATCTCAGATCCATCAACTGCAGAAGAGGATCCAGGAACTCTCGGCGCAAGTTGAAGAGCTTGAAGACGAAGTAGAGAATGAAAGAAAGTTACGTCAGAAAGTTGAAGCCGCGAGAAAGGATCTTGAGGCACAGGTGGACGATCTGCAAGACCAGCTGGATGTTCAGGGTGGCGCCACGACTGCGCAGGTGAGGAAAATTTTATTGGACTTCAAAAGCAGTTTAACAGAATCTTTCGAGATAAATAGATTATTTAGTAAAAAAAGTAAAAAAAAATCCAAAAAAAACAAAATTAAATGCTTGATAATAATGTTGTCTAGCTACCATCATGCATTGCATGACTAGCTACCATCATGCATTGCAGTTATTTATCAAAATTACCATACTATTCACAAATTTGGCATTTGATTGGTGCGTTGGAGGTTTTATATCCTGTATAAATTTCGTTAATAATAATAATAATAACAATAATAATTAATTATTTATTATAATACTCTCCTGAAGTGAGGGCAGCATCTTCGTGGAAATAACCCTTGTTGTTGTGAGATGTGTAATAGATATACATGGATATATAACGAACAGGTGCTAACTCAAATTTAGATGTCGCTTGGCTACTAGAGCTGTGGAATTCAAAACTTTATCTTAAAATCTGTAAATTCAATTTGTGAAATCTACGCAAGTAATGCATAGAAGTTAAAATTAATGGAAAATCAGAAATAAGAATGTTAACTTCTTGTAATCACGGTCATTCAAATGTTGGCATTGTCCCATCTTGAACGTTGAAACCATCATGACTCTTCCAAAGGCGATCCTCTATTTGGTTTGTTTTTGCAGGTTGAAGTGAGCAAGAAACGTGAGCAAGAATGCACTAGGTTGCGAAAGGAAATCGACGAGTTGAACATCGCCAACGATTCAGCGATCGCCGCCACCAAAACAAAAGCGAACGCAGCCATCACTGAGGCTCAAGAAGAAACTGATTTATTGAAAAAAGCTAAAATGAAGTAAAAATAGTTGATTTAAATTGTTCCCAAAGGTTTTCAGATCTGTTGTTGTTGCTTTCATTGGCTTCATGATAGTTTAATTTATCAATAGGTTGCGTGAATATCTGTAACGTGATTGGCTAATCATGAGATAATATATATCATATTTCGGAGTGCAAAACTCAATATTTTTCTTGATTGGCTAAAAAGGAGCGCAAAATTCAATATTTTTTCTGATTGGTTAAAGCAACTATTCCCGGGATTCCTATTGGTTAAAAACAGAGTGCAAAATATGACACGTAAAGGCTCGTTAAATATTCCTATTTTTCTCGCATCTCGCGATAACTAATATAATGATATTTCAAGTTGGTAAAACATTCGGCTTGCTACTACATATTGTTGCTTTTAGTTTTCTGCTTTGGTGTAAAGAACTTATTTTTTGTTAGTTCATTCGCAAGATTTTTCCGCCATTGATTTCAATTTAATAAATATTAAATTGTAGTTTTTTAAAAGATAATTTAAATTATTGTGTGAAGTATGTTTGTGATATTTCAGGTCGGATAAAGAGAAGAATCAGCTCTCTTCTGAGGTATCGCAGTTACATGTAACAATCGAGAGCATGAAGAAACAGAAGGCTGGCAGCGATAAGAATAATCGAGTTCTGGAAGAACAGTTGGGCGAGATTCGAAGTAAAGTTGTACAGCTTGAGGAAAGTCTGGCGGCGAGTGACGGGAAGAACACAAAATCTGCGAATGAAAATTCCACTTTGAATGCGCAGTTAGCTGATCTTGAACACAAGCTTGGAATGGCGACTAAGACTTTAAAATCAACGGAAGCTCAGCTTGCTGATTCAAAAGCGGCTTGTGATGATGAAACTAAGGTGGGAAATTTCAACTTCCCTTCCTCTGACTATTCAAGATTCTCTTTGAAGTTGATGGAGTCCCCCAGGAACGTAAAATTATATTATATTAATAAGATTATCAATTTGCAGTTTTTTTAAGTTGCAGGATCCCACTTTCTGTAGTTTTCCTGATATCACGTTAGTGAAAGATTTTCCTTTTTCTCACTTCTTTTTGTTTTCAGGCTAAGAACGATGTTCAAAATCAACTGTATAATGCTGTGTCCGAGTTGGATGCCATGCAAGAGCAATTAGACGAAGAGCAAGCAGCGAGACAAGAGATTCAGAAGAAGTATTCTCGAGCGAACGCCGAGGTGCAGCAGCTGAAGAACCAGGTGGATGCTGACGGCGCGGGAAGAGTAGATGAGTTGGAGGAGGCGAAACGAAAACTGTCATCGAGGGTGCAAGAGATGGAGGAGGCGCTCTCTGCGGCCGAATCTAAGGCTTCGAGCATGGAGAAAGTGAAAAACCGAATGAATGAAGAAGTTGAAGATTTGTTGTTGGACCTGGAGAAGGTTAGTTTGCTTGAAACAATTTGTCACAGATGTTATTGAACTTTATTTGCTGATGAGCAATTCGTTAAGTCAGTTTGTGTATTTTGCAAACTCAATATTTATTTTAATCCAATATTTAATTATGCTAATTGATGTTGGTAATTATGCTAATTGATGTTGGTAATTATCTTAATTTTGGGTTAATTATGCTAATTAATTGATCGCGGGTATGCGGGTCGTATAACATCTTTGACCTCATGGGCATTAGCATCCATGCCCCTGATGCATTGCTGCCATGGAGTTATAAATACAAAGTTGGTACCTTGCGTGGGTTAACTCACCACTGTTTCCCTCTCTCTGGAGTTGGCGTTAGGAAGGGCATCCAGCCGTAAAAACATCTGCACCAGAAACCATCAGATGATTAAACCTCCATAATTGGAGAAAATCATCTTTTGAAACCGTCCAACCCATGCAAGCATGGAAAAGCGACGTTAAAAGGATGATGACGATGATGATGATGATGATGATGATGATGATGATGATGATGATGTGTTAATATTTACAGGCTCAAGCTCAAGCTGCTACATTGGAAAAGAGGCAGAAAAAGGTTGACCAGCAAATCAACGAGTGGAAGCAAAAGTGCGATGAGATGCAAGCCGATCTGGATAAATCACAACGCGACGCTAGAACCTACTCGACTGAGCTTCTGAAGACTCGCGCTAGCGCTGGAGACATTTCAGATAAATACGAAGCTCTGAAGAAAGAGAACCGAGCCTTGCAATGTAATGACACATAACACGTACGCTATGTTATATTTGACTCGTTTGTTTTTTCAGCCGAACTGCAGAGTACCACAGAACAACTGAATGAGGGAGGCAAAAACAGCGTGGAAGTCGAGAAGATGAGAAGAAAGCTTGGATTGGAAAACGATGAATTGCAAGTAAGACTTTTCACTTTCCAGTTTGTTTGTAAATCGTGCAACATCAGCAACAAACACAATAAAGAAATTTTTAGTTAGATTGAATTTGTAGAGTAAGTAGATCCTCGATATTTATTGAATGTTTATTTCTTATTCATTTGTTTATTTATATTGTTTATTGAAGTTTATATTACATATTATGACTGAATAATGTGGCAGGTTAGAGCATCTGAAATCTCAGAATTCAGTTTCTAAACGCCATCTTCATCACCGTCATCATCATCTTCAAATGTCATCATCTTGTACACAATCACCTTAGGAAAGTCAAACATTGGTCGAAATTAAATAATGTAATGAAGGGAAAACAAAGATATATCTAGCTTAAATACGTCATCATTTGTTCTAAGAATCTACGGTTTCATGCACAGACGCTAGCTTATAAGATTATTAACGCTTGAGTGATCTAAAAACTCCACAGTTGATGTATTTAGTGATAATTTATTAAACTCGTTTAACATTGGTCTCGTTTAGCATTGGTCTCGTTTAGCATTGGTCTCGTTTAACATGACAATTGTTGCAGTATATAACTTCATCTATTTAATACAGAGCGCGTTAGAAGAAGCCGAACTGGCTTTGGAACAGGAGGAAGGGAAATTGCTGAAAGTACAACTCGAGCTCACTCAACTTAAGCAGGCAAGCGCGAAGACGATCTCTGAACGAGATGAAGAGCTTGAGAGTAGCCGCAGGAATCACCAGCGACAGATGGATAGTTTGCAGAACACTATTGACGCCGGACAGCGGAGTCTAGTTGAACAGCAGAAGCTGAGGAAACAACATGACGCGGAAGTCGCTGATCTCGAAGCGCAACTGGAAGCGAGTACGCGTTCATCGGCTGAGTATCAAAAGCAAATCAAGAAGCTGCAAGCGCAGATCAAGGTGCGAAAAACTCTTTTATTGCTTGTCTCTTGCTTTTTTATCAGGAGTTCTTTCAGAGTTCTTTATCGATTGGTTTATCGTATTTCTTAGGAGTTACAAGCAATGGTGGACGATGAAGCGCGTGGACGCGACGACTTACGAGACTCGTCCAGTCGCGCAGAGAGACGCGCAAACGACTTGGCTGTTCAGCTGGACGAAGCGCGAGTTGCTCTGGAACAGGCTAATCGCGCGCGAAAACTTGCTGAAAACGAGAGAGCTGAGAACGCCGACAGAGCTGCTGAACTTCAAGCTTTGTACAACAATGTGGCGACGGCAAAAAGAAAAGCGGAAACTGATTACCACGCTCTTCAAGAGGAGATCGAGGAGCTCGAAAACGAGGCTCATGCCGCAGAAGAGAGGGCTGTTAAGGCGTTAACTGAAGTCACCCGCCTCGGTTCGGAGTTGAGTACTGCACAAGAGGCTACTGCTACTGCGGAGAAATCTCGATCGTTTTTGTCAAAGCAAGTCTCTGATATTCAAGGGAGATTGGAAGAAGCTGAGGCGCAGGGCGGCAAAGGGTTGAAAAATCAAATCCGTAAACTGGAGTCGAGAGTAAGTTTGAAGTTTGAATATTCAAAGGCCGGGAAATTTGTGTATGTTACATAAACACAAAAAATACAGATACAATTATCTATCGATTTCTTTTGTCCTCGGAAACGGTATAATCCCTTGTTTGTCTTTGTTAAATCATGGAATTGTTAGGGTTCTATCACTTATTTGCGAGTTGGTGGTTGAAGCGCCTTTTTCAGACAAATTTAGGGAAGTCAGGAAGTGAATTTTCATTACTTTAAAGCAATAAAACCGTATGCGAAGTGGTAGTAAATTACTTTGATAGTTTTTGAGAAAGATTATTAATAACCCCAAATTATGTAATTATGCCACGCATACATCATGGTTCTATCGCTTCATTGTTCAACATTCTTCAGGTAGCGGAATTGGAGGGCGACCTTGATAATGAAAGTCGAAAGTCCACCGAGGCAGTGAAAAGTGCACGAAAGAGCGAAAAGAAAGTGAAAGAGCTTCAGTATCAGATTGATGACGACCACAAGGCGGTTGAGAGAGCTCAGGAGGTCTCTAACAAGTTGAACCAGAAATTGAAGAAGATGAGGATGCAACTGGAGGAGGCTGTGAGTTTCATACATATATAACACAGTTTCTATACTTCGAACATTCTATAGTTTTGGAAGGTCCCTTCACCCAAGAAACTATTTCTAACAACCCCTATAATTCGAACATTCTATAGTTTTGGAAGGTCCTTTCACCCAAGAAACTATTTATAACAACCCCTATAATTCGAACATTCTATAGTTTTGGAAGGTCCTTTCACCCAAGAAACTATTTCTAACAACCCCTATAATTCGAACATTCTATAGTTTTGGAAGGTCCTTTCACCCAAGAAACTATTTCTAACAACCCCTATAATTCGAACATTCTATAGTTTTGGAAGGTCCTTTCACCCAAGAAACTATTTCTAACAACCCCTATAATTCGAACATTCTATAGTTTTGGAAGGTCCTTTCACCCAAGAAACTATTTATAACAACCCCTATAATTCGAACATTCTATAGTTTTGGAAGGTCCTTTCACTCAAGAAACTATTTCTAACAACCCCTATAATTCGAACATTCTATAGTTTTGGAAGGTCCTTTCACCCAAGAAACTATTTATAACAACCCCTATAATTCGAACATTCTATAGTTTTGGAAGGTCCTTTCACCCAAGAAACTATTTCTAACAACCCCTATAATTCGAACATTCTATAGTTTTGGAAGGTCCTTTCACCCAAGAAACTATTTATAACAACCCCTATAATTCGAACATTCTATAGTTTTGGAAGGTCCTTTCACCCAAGAAACTATTTCTAACAACCCCTATAATTCGAACATTCTATAGTTTTGGAAGGTCCTTTCACCCAAGAAACTATTTCTAACAACCCCTATAATTCGAACATTCTATAGTTTTGGAAGGTCCTTTCACCCAAGAAACTATTTCTAACAACCCCTATAATTCGAACATTCTATAGTTTTGGAAGGTCCTTTCACCCAAGAAACTATTTATAACAACCCCTATAATTCGAACATTCTATAGTTTTGGAAGGTCCCTTCACCCATGAAACTATTTATAACAACCCCTATAATTCGAACTATGTTTTATTTAAATGATAACAATGAATTGTGAGCGATGTAACCACCAGTGTCTGCCATCTTAATCTACAGGAAGCTCAGAACAACAATCTGCAGTCCAAGTACAAGAAAGCCGCTATCGAGCTGGAAGAAGCAGAGGAGAGATGCGAGGCGGCAGAGCAAGCCTTACAGAAGGCTAGACAGAGAGCTAGAAGCGGTGCTTCCATGGCGGGAAGTAGATCGGTGTGTACCAAAAATGCTCTCTTATTATGACTGGTTGGTTTGTTGGTAAAAACGTACTGGTGTGAAAAGTCCACTTTACCGTTTATACAACAAAAGTGCAGACCATCAGTATTTCATAATAAAATAACACGAAATAAACTAGAAATAATTTATATTTTTGTTAATAGTTTAACAAAAGAAGAATATTTACCTTCCATTGTGTTAAATATCCTTCTTCTATTGTGCTGCTTTCCATGATTATTTCTGTCAAATTTACAAATATAAAAATCTCAGTTTTGGTGAATTTCTCAACAATTTCCCGCCAAATGACGCCATTTTTTGCAGGTTTCTACTGCGGGATCACGGGCTCGATCCAGACTCCGAACTCCCCAGCACGCCGATTAACCGACCAATAAGATTCTTGGACGCGATCAACCGACCAATAAGATTCTCTGACGCGATTAACCGACCAATAAGATTTGCGATTTTTGTTGTTGTTGTAAATAAGTGTAGCCAATAGGCTTTGCAATCCTTTGTAGTCATAATCCTTTGTAATTTTCTCTTTGTTTTTCTATTTTACGTAGTATTGTATTAAAAATAAAATAGAATATAAAAATGAACAAAAATATGTTGCTTTAATAACATCTTCATGAACTCTATCATAACAACCAAATATTGTTGGAAGCAAGTCTAATTATGTTGGGAGCAAGTCTAATTATGTTGGAAGCAAGTCTAATTATGTCGGGAGCAAGTCTAATTATGTTGGAAGTAAGTCTAATTATGTTGGAAGCAAGTCTAATTATGTTGAGAGCAAGTCTAATTATGTTGGAAGCAAGTCTAATTATGTTGGGTGTTGGGAGCAAGTCTAATTATGTTGGGAGCAAGTCTAATTATGTTGGAAGCAAGTCTAATTATGAAGGTCCGGTGACAGAGTTAATTAACGAATTAAGAAATAATTTACCTCAAATGTTTGTTTTTAAGCTTCGATGATTCTTAATCAACAGGTCGCCAGAGAATTCACCGAAAATATTGTTACTCTTTAATACGTTGAATTTCTCAAGCTCCTTAAAATACTTTCAACGAAATTTAAATTAACACATGGAAGCAAGTATTGATGTTTTCTTTCAAGAATGATGTTAGATCTGTAACAGGTGCGTCTTAGGTAAGTGGATACAGGTTAATCGGAATTTCGAACCGACACTTCTGCGATTTCACTCCAAAAGTTTGAGTTGTCGCTTTCGAAAGCTTGGCATTGCTCCGATGCATAGGAGAGTTTCATCAGCTCAAACGATAATTTGCAGTTGCGTATAAAAGTTTGTATTTTTCCACGGTTTTAATACTTGTTTGCAACGTTTCATATACTCAGGCATTCCTTCTTGGATGAGATGACATAGCTTTGGATTTGAGATTCCCATTTCATCATGGATGAATGTCATATTCAGAGCAGGTTATGCCTTCTTCGATACTACTAAAACTGTAGTCACTGTAGCTTAGTGGTTAGTGCATTCAACCCACAAAATCAAACGGTGTTATTATTATTATTATTATAAAACATGCTCCTCTCGAATTCCGCTTCTTTCCCAAAAAAATACAAAAAAATGTCAGAACTTGGGCAGAGGATTTCAGTATTAAAGGGGGACAAAATTAATTCCAGGTAAGGAAAATGAATCTACAGCAAGTTTACCGAAAAGAGCATGAGAGTCTTCATCTAAGCCAATCATCACGGCTTGCTCTTCATCTAAGCCAATCATCACGGCTTGCTCTTCATCTAAGCCAATCATCACGGCTTGCTCAACAATGCCACATTTCCGAAGCCATTTTTAATTGCTTCCTCTCGAGATGTTGCTGCTATCTATTTGATAGCTTGAAGAGTATCGCAATTTCAGAGTCAGGTGTATGACAGGGGCGTACCGTGGTGGTGGTGGTGGGGGGGGGGGTCGTTGGGTGCGGACGACCCCCCCTTTTGGAACTATGTGGCCTTTTTGACAAAAAAATAATAAAATTTTAATAGCATAATTTACGATCAACAAGAACAAGAGGTAATTTCAGATGCAATATTCCTGACATCAAAAGTTACACCATACCCATACTGGGAGAGTTGTATATCTATAGTTACGTTCAATGCCGCAACCAGCCCCCCCCCCCCAAAAAAAAAAAAAAAATAGTTTTAATGTTCCAAAATACACACTTTTCATGGTTTCCCTTTTTAGATGATGCTTTAGATTTCTTACAAAAGTTTTTCAAGAGGGCTGATAGCCATTCTAGAGGATGAGAATTCTAAAAATTTTCTCAGTACCTCCTTAGATACTAAACATTTTGCCACGCCCCAATACCACATTGATGGTTACGGCACTGACATAACAACTGGTTTCACTTTCCTGCAAGAGAAAGATAACATTTCTATTGAACGATTGATTAAAAGAAAAGGTAAAAACGGTCGCGGTGCAATTACTTGTTATTCGCACTTGGAGTTGATGATATAGCGAGGTATATTCAAACGCCACTTTTGATATCTAGATGATGCAACGTTGGGCGGCTCACTTGCCGACGTTTACAACAATCTTTGCCACGTCGTTCCGGCACTCGCTAAAATCGGTTTCGTTGTCAACCCCTCAAAGTCGGAATTTGTCAACATTAATTGCCACAATTCATCCTTCTTAGATGCCGTTGTGATTGCATCAAAAGATTATGTTGTCGATTCTTGGATCACCAATAACTTCCCCATGCCGTCGAAGTTGATCTCGCAAAAAAACGCCTTGTTTTAGAAACGTTGACCAAGCGACTGGATTTGATTGATGCACACCCGGCTCTTTCCCTCCGAAATTGTTTTGCCTTGCCTCAATTACTATTCTCCCTCCGAAGTTCACCTTATTATCGGTCAACCACCAGCCTCTAAGGACTTGACGAAGCAATAAAGAAATCGGTTTCCAAGATCTGCAATATTTACTTTGATGACACCGGATGACGACAATCAACCCTCCCGTTGAGTCTGGTTGAGAGTATTCTATCCAAAATATCTGAATTTCCTCTCAACCCAGTTCTCTCCGACATCGATGCCAGGTGGATTGCAGCCGATTTGCAACGTCCAACCGAACCGAGGACTCAATGATTTGCGGATTGCATTTCCGCAAGTCGAACACTGTCAGATCTAAAGCTGACAGTGGACCAACACCGCCTTGCTTGTTACCAGGCTGCTTCTTAGCTCAACAGCGGTGCTTGGCTCACTGCTTTTTCCTCCAGCGCAACCAACGTTTTACTGGATGACGACTGCCTTCGCTTCGCTGTCGCCTTGAGAATTATTGGTGCTAAGACATGCGAATCCCACTTCTGTCGATGCGGGCGTCTAATCGATGTCCATGGTCTTCACCCTCTGTCTTGTCTGGGGAGTGCCGGCAGACATCCACGCGCGCCATTCAGCTATTAACGACATCGTCCGTCGGGCCCTTGATGTTGCTGGCTACCATTCAATCCTTGAGCCAGTCGGGCTCTGACACTTTTGCACCGTCGATTGTCAACAAGTGGGAAGTCGAACCCAGAAGTGCAACCGAGGAAAGAAAAGTCACGAAATACGCCAAACTCTCCAAGCGCTATATTTTTGCGCCCGTTGCCATGGCATTGCCTCCTTGGCTTTTCAGAAGAACCTGGGAAAATTGACGCATAGAACTGGCGACCCAATGACTTTTGAGCGAATGTCAATTGCCGTCGTTCGTTGGAATTATGCAAGCCTAGTTGCCTCTTGTAATAAATTTAATATTTGTACATATGCCTTAGTACTACTTTACCCTTTAAGTACGTTATATTATTGCGAAAGGACAAGTTCTGTAGTGTAGTGGTTATCACGTTCGCTTTACACGCGAAAGGTCCCCGGTTCGAGCCCGGGCAGAATTAAACATTTTTTAAACCATTTTGTTATTCTGAGCAATTTTGGTTCCGCATTTGTGCATCAAGGAAATGAGGGGCGTTTTCCCCGGGCAATGAGGGCTGTATTCCCGCAATATGCCCGCAGAAGCAGGAAATTTTCAAAATTCAGCTTTGTGGGTAAGCCCTAGATTTTTCAAAAGGGTCGCGACATGCAATGATAAAGTCCGAGATCTCCATTAGAGTCTTTTTCATTCAAATGCGCTAGGGACAAAGAAATTTGTTCAATATCACGAATGTTTGTTATAGTGGGCGTCAGCTTTACATGATAATTCTGCCGCTGGCTTGTGATGAGATACGGAAGTTATTCAGTGCGGGAAGGGAAGTCTGGAGGTTGATGGCCATGATCATTTAAAGAAGCTGAAAAAACCGACAGGGCCATTGATGATGGAAGGGACCGTGTCTTTACCCCGGTTTGTTATCCTCCAGCATTCACAAGAACCCCTTCCTTGCTCCCCGTGACCCGCGAGAACTACTTCCTTGCTCCGTGTAGTAAGGAGATGAGCAATATGACGTCTCACCAGAAATTACTACATGACCCAGACCACTCACAAAATGGCAGTACAACGACCCTCGACTCACAAAATGGCAGTACATTACAACGACCCTCATATAATGAACCAGCTGATAGGACAGTCTCCTTGGGAGCCACCCCAATGTTCGGGTCCTCAAACTACCAGGCGGTAGTTAACTGGAAAAGCATTTACTAGGGTGGCCACTCATTATTGATTTTCAAATTTTAAGAGAATTTAGGATTTTTTATGAAATTTACTGGTAATATTTTAGGAGAAATAACGCGTAAAATGTAAAAAATCTAGGTAAAATTTAGATTTTTTTATTACTATACAAACAAGTAAAGTACAATTGCCTCTAATAACCCATTTGATTCAGGAATATATGCTAGTATTATTTTAAAGGCTAACATGAGAATGCAATAGATTAATAAAGTCTATTCTGTATAAATAAATACTATCTAAAGTATAACACTGAACTCAAAACTCAAATTCAGAAAAAACAGGCGACCTTCTCCATTACATAATGAGTAAACCATGTTCAATCTTCCTGAAGAGAAATATAAATAGCTCTACATTTTTAAAAAAATTTAGGATTCATTTTTTGCTGCGTTTTTTTAGGAGATTTTAGGAGGAGTGGCCACCCTGTTTACCCATTCAAAACAATATTCTGCAAAAGCCTTACCCATTCAAAACAGATGCAACTCTTCACGATAATGTCAAAAAGCCTCACTGGAATAAACCGAGATATCCCCAGTCACAAGTGTGTAGTAAAAACACATAAGCGAAAGTTGATAAGGTTGTCGGCTATTGACTTACTCTCATTTTAGGTTAATGGATTGCACAGCAAGGCTAAGGAGTCCCATCTACGACAGGTTGTACCTTGATCAGAAGCAAACTTTGATGATGTGACTGGCCCGAGCATAGGATTCTATAGATGTCATTTTTGCGTATTCCCCCAAAAAGTGGATCATTAAAATTTACGCTTATTCAAACAAGAAAGCATACCTGAGCTTGAAATAAGAAAGCAACCAAAAAACCCAGCCCCGAGCTTTCAGAAAATTAAGATACGTTGAGGTGACATTCCAATGGAATAACTGAAAACACAGTTACACAATAATGTACACGGAAACAAACATCGTAGCTTTATTTGTACATATTTTGTTTTTAAAGTTATATACTCCCATGTATACACCTGTACTGCCATGGTTGTTAAAATTCCGGTCTTACTATTAAGGCCCTTTTCCTTTTTTCACGAATCAAGAGCAAAAAATGAAAACCCTACAAATCAATATCATTGTTTCTTACAAATTTCCGCCAACCCTCGGTAAAAATATATGTATTACGTAGACAAATGAAGATTTCGTATGATGTGATAATCACAAACTAACTAACTATTTACAATAATGAACCACAAATAAATCGCAACCACCAACAATTCAGACGCGGAAAGTCAACTATTTACACGCGGGATGTCAACTATTTACACGCGGTTAACTGCTCTTTTAAATGCGTTTCTGCATCTTTTGACGAATCTCGCTGAAAGTAGAATCGAGTAGGCCGATGGTCAAGCCAACATGGTTCTCTGTGTAAACTAACGCTGGACGGAATCGCAACGAATGACTGCCAGCCCCTCCTTGTTGCAACCCTGAAGAAGCACGTTTTATACAACAACAACAACAACAAAACTAACAACTGTTTGTAGCCTGAAAAAACCTGAAAAAATATTCCATGACAGCGCTCTTTTAAACAAAAACAGACCACGCCCAAATGTTTTCCCCTACTTACTGTCTCATTCGTGAGAAAAGCATAATAGCACTTTCGAACATTTATAAACAAGTCATTAAGAACTGAGTACGATCAAACATAATATTTTCGAGTGAATCATTTTGGCGATGAAAGGCAGAAGCTGTTCATTTTACTGGAACATACACGCACCTAAACTCCTGGAATTCATCACGATGGCATCTCGCGTGGAAGATTCTTTGCATGTGAGAGCGCATAGCGTTCCGGTGCCACGAGATTCCGAGACAAGATCAGGATAAAGACGCTGGATGATAAAAACATAATTCTAGACAGCACAGTACAAATGCTTCATATTTAAGATCGACAAAAAAGTCACTTTAAAAGCTCCTTCCTTATAACGGGTTTCTCGGAAAACTGATACAATACTTGAGTCAAAGCCAGATACTGTTAAAACTAACCTCCAATTCTCGCAGTCCATTCATGAGAGCTCTGCCAGCTTTCTGAGTTCTCAACAGCAATCCATCTTCTTCCACAGTCTTCACAACTCCTTCGAGAAGTGCGCAACGTGCTGGATCTCCCATCCAAGTGTTAAAAATACGAAATGCCTGAAACAACGAAGAGATAAGGTTAGTGCAGTTGACCTGAATTTACTCAAAAATTCTGACATCTTGAAAGGAAAACACTTTTAGTAATCTTTTGATTGTCAATTTTAGTAACTAAAACTCGAGTATGAACTTCTAGCATGTTACAATGAGACCATGATCAATCTCCAGATCAACCATTTGTCATAATGTCAACTTTGAGTCACTTGTCCATAAAGATTAATCTCACGTGTTGGGGCAGGAACTCTTCTGTAAAGTAAAATCCACCAATCAGCATCTTCTTTGCGAATGTCACAATGTCCGGTGACGAGGGCAACTCCCATAATTCATGCATCCTGCAGTTGTAAAATAACACGTTAAGAAACGACGGGTGCAGACACAGTGGGTGATAAAATACAGAACAAATGTTCTCAGTGTTAAACAAAGGCTGGTGGGACAACAGAACAAACCAACGAAAATAATTTTAGAAAAACAAAGATTTATAGCAAAGATTAAAAGCAAGAATGTGAAAAAAAGGGCAGCAAGAATATTATTCTTCCATAGCCTTAACTTTGAACATACAGTATGAATCGGCAAAGAACATCAAACCACTACTAACTGCACTTACCACCATTTGCCAGAAGCGCCACCGCCTGTCTGAACTTCATCGACAATGAAAGCGCTGTTAAACTAAAAGGAAAAAATAACATTGAACCATGATTCTGCGCTTTATTTTTTGTTTCAATATACATAATTATATTTTCCATCGCCAGATCAAATGTTAGCAAAATCATTCAACAAAGGATAATAAAATCAAATCAGACATTTTACGTTGGAGAAAATATGGGATCATCTTGGCGAAACAAACAAACAAAGAAATATATACCTGTCTGGCTATGGACTGAACTCCTCTGAAAAAGTCAGCGCTTGCATGCTGATGACCTCCCTCAGATTGAATCGGTTCCACTATCACCCCGGCAACATACATGCCTTGCTCATTCGAGTTGCTGATGATTGTGTACAGCTACAAGAAAGAAACAAAGAAGTGAATGAAAATAAGTCATATTTTGTAGTATTTTGTACCTGATCCAAGCATCTCATTTCTTCTTCCTCGTTTTCCTTTACATTTTCCTCTAACGGGTACTTCAATTGAGGGAATGGGGCAACGGGCCATTTCCAAGACGGAAAATCAAACTTGTGCATGGCCTTAGAATGCGAAACGGCGAGTGTACCTGAGCAATCAAGACGGATAATTGGTAAACAAAAATATAATGAACTTTAAAACAATACTTCTGAAATACTGATAGAAAGACTGAAACTCAATTGGTTTGGTATAAGGTGTATCATCATAGCCCCACCAAGCGTCCTTCCATGGAAACCTTTATCGAATGACAGTATACACAAATCTTCGGGGGAACCAGGGTGCTTGCCCTGCATGCATGAGTCGAGTTCAAGTTCGCTTGGTTCAAATTTCCCTCGTCTTTCTGCCTATACAAAATAAGTCAACAAGCATAAGTAGAAATTTCAAGAAAATTTACTATAGTTTTGAACGGAACAAAATATCCTCTCACGACTTAAAAATGAGAAAGTTTAGCTGAAATAATCGACTTTCAAGATCTGTGTGGCAAAAAGGGGCAAAACAAGTGCATTAGTTTGCACTTAGAGGCAAAACATGATGCACTCGGTTTGAGTACAGCAGAAGCGTTTCTGCTTTTTAGGTGACAACACACCTTTCATCCAGATATCAAACAAACGCCACCTAAAATATCGTTGGTTCGGTTACCGAGACGGTCGACACAAGAACGTGTAGGAACCTTTCAAGTAGATAGATAAGGCTGTTAGCGGTTAAGGTACTCTATAAACTTTTCCGGGATTGAGCAAACATATCCTTCATCATCTCATTATTTATACTATATAGATAAACACAAGTTTAAACTCAATCCAGAAAAAGTTTAATTTGAACAAGAAACTATTGATCTGGGTGACAGAGCCCAATTTATCTTGCTTACATTGTACTTCATAAAGGCGGCCTTCATGGCATTTTCATTGGAGCAGGATCCGCACATCATTTGCTGGGCGTGTTTAAACCCCTTTGGTGCGACCTGTATTGGATGGAAAATACAGACAATAAATTCAAGAAAAGATATAAATAAATAAAACAGTAACTATAGCAACTATCCAATGACATCTACACCAATGACATCAGTCAACTAGACAACCAACCAACACCAGCTAGGATTCAATTACTCAAAGCTTTAACCACTAAATTAAATTCAAGCAAACCTTCAACAATGTGTTCTCCATTTGCTGCATGAAATTTTTCGGTGGACAGAAACCCTGGGCTGAACGGTTGATCAGCAGGCTCTAAAAAAAAACAGATGGAAGATTTGAAGATGAATAGACATGGAGGGTCTAGAGGGAGAATCGGAAAAGCTGGGAATAATTACCTGAAATTCTGGCTTCATAGCAATGTCCTTTAGAGCAGGATGATTGTACCCTAAACAAAACAAACACAATTTTTGATATCAATAAACTTCTGATGATTATTCCGTTTTATTTCTCCCAATGTGAATAACTAGTATATATATATATATATATATATATATATATATATATATATATATATATATAACTTATTTAACACATTTATTTCTAACATTTATTTAATCAACCACACAAATCTTTCTCGTTCTTGGTTTATATAAATAAAGGTAGCTTTCATCAATACATGGAACATTAAAAATACGAAACCAACCTAATGGCAGGGAAGCAATTTGTTGGAAGATATCCAAGTATGTGTTTCCGTCAATGTCCACCATATAATTCCCCTTTGATTTGTCAAAGTCAACAAACACATGAATTTGTTCTGTTTTCTATTCAAAGGAAAAATATTTTATGCTTTAACTTGTTTCAATGTTGTAGCATTCCACACATGAAAAGTGGAAAGTTAAAATTGTCAAAATTATTTAGTAGGTGTATTCCGTGCATCCGTTACATGAATGAATGAAGAGAAAGCAATAATACATATCAAGTCAAATATACATGACCTACCATGTATTGGCTAAGTTCAGCAATTCGTTCCTAAGAAAAAACAACTAATTTTTAAAGTATGTACATATCTGCAGAGTAGAATAATAAAAAACTTTGTAATGGAAAAAGAATAAGAGAAATAAAAAAAAAGCAAAATGTGATTGTTCACCTGTGACATGGGACCAGGGACATTAGTGACCATTGATGGTCCAGTAATGACCCCATCTTCAGGACAAAGTGTTGATACTTAAAAACAAAACAAATATATATGTTTTCTTTATTTTATTATTAAGAAAAATGGTGACAACCGTATCAGGTTTTTTTAGTGAAAGAACAAGATTTAAAAATAGTAAGGTTTTTGCTTCAGAATATCTTTTAAAACTGAAAAACAATACGCAATCGCACGATTGTCATTTCAAAATTGAAAGAAATTATAACGCAAAAAGACACAAAAATACCAATTGAGGCAATTTCTAGATCATGAAAATCAGATTGATTCGTAGAAGAATATAGTCAACTTGGAGAAATACTTTTTTCTTTGACGGATACTAATAAATGCACGTTGCATTTTTCTGTCTTCCAATTCCAGATTGGAAATAAACTTAAAAGAGCAATTCATTATCATCATCATCAAATTTCACGTGGACCAAAATGGATTTGTCGACTTTGTGTCCGTAGTGCGTCCCTATGTAAAACTTTGGTAAAGCAGAAAGAGTAAACTCTTTTTTATTTAACATCATTCTTTGAATTTGCATTTTAGATATGTTAAGATCTTTTTTGATTTTTACCTACATATCACAAGAATATTTTTTACGGCCGCATGCAAAAAGAATTTGTTTTTGCAAAGAAATATTTTCGAGTCTTGTAACGTGAGCTAAATATTTTAAACGTTGTATTTTACAGAAAGATGATATATTTTTGGCCTTTGTAATTTTGTGCAGATTCTCGTTGGTAAAAACATAAGCTCAGTCAAGACCATCTGGTTCTGGAATGATAACATTTGATTTTGCTTTCTTTTTAGCTGTTAAATATTCTTGGGGCCACAGTTTTTCGTTTGAAACCATTTCTCTGAGGAAACCATGCCAAATTGACTCCAGTTTTCGCAGTTCACTGGCCAATAGACTCCAGGTTTGTGAACTGTACAACAACTTGTTGTTACAAGCAGCTTCGCTTACAAGCTTCCAAAAATTTTACTCGAGTTGACATGACCCGCGGCAGATATACTTCTCCTAAAAAAAAACACCCCGACCATCCAATGACCCATGTGGGTTTTAATTATCCACAGAAGGGTGCAACCGCTAATTTCTAAAATAACTAATTGAATTCAATGCTAATTAAATCGGGAGTTGAAGGTAAGTTGAGGCAATGAAAGAGATAGAAGTAATTGAACTTTTAATGAGATGTAATTATAGTGGAATTAAGGTAGGTAGAAAATAATGAGTTACAGGAAATTGAACTTTTAATGAGATGTAATTGTAGTGTGAAAAAATGGTTGGGAGAAAGTAAAGGATGATCAACCAAAACACACAATTTCTAGTACTTTTTTTCACTAATATTTCATCAGGAACAATAAAATTTATTATCCAACAACCAATAAGCCAACAGTGCAGTAACACCAAAGAAATAAACACAAGAATAAACCCAGATCAGCAAAAAACAACAACAATGTCAATATAACTTTGCAGCTTTTTAAACACACCCTTCTACCAAATGAAAAGGCAAAAATTCAAAGATTTCTGAAAATTCTGAATTCCGAAAGATTGATTTAATCATTCTTAGGTGTAAAAATCAGCAGAAACAGCTTCACAAAGTTTTACCGGTATGATTACGTGCAAGATTGCATATCTAGCAAAAAGGCTACAAACAGTAGATATTTGAGAAAAAAGTAAATAACTTACTTCCTCTGCTAACTGCCACGCGTAGGACATCAATAAGTTTTTTGTTCAGGGAAAGTTTATGGGATAAGCTTGAAGCCATCAAAACTGATCCCTAAAATAGAAAAAAAAATAACATAAGAGAAATCTTTTGCTGGCATTTTTCACATCTTGTATTGGTCGTCGTTTTCAATATTCAAATTTCCCGCCTTTTCATCCCGTTCCTGCACGCTCGTATGACATTTGCATGTTAAAAATCAAAATCAACTTGAACAACATATTTAATTTAAACATTGCAAACCTTAAGAAGATTCTAAACGACTGAAACGCAGTAACTTAAAGCAAAAACCAGCTAAAGCTCCGACTGAAATAGTCAATTTGCAGCTTGCTGTGGATTTCAACGTTAAAAACGATTTTGTTGTTGTCACATGTTACAAAAGTCGTATTTTGATTGGTTGTTTTTAATTACAAACGCATGAAACAAGTTCTGGCTAGGAAAACCGGTTGATAAAAAGTAGAGATCAATTTGACGGCTGTCATGCGTAAAATATAGTTTTCGCCATGTTGTTAATTTGCACAGCGAAAAAGAGCCATATGCTTGTAAAAAATGACAATGAGTCAAAGCTCGAGAAAAGAACGATTTCAAAACTGCTAGTTTTTTTCTTGAAAAGGCAATAACAAACAAACTTTTATCAAATTGATCAAGAAATTGATCAAATTGATCAAGAAATTGATCAAATTGATCAAGAAATTGATTAAATTGATCAAGAAACAATATTTACGTCCATATATATAAGTAGAATTTGTTTTTCGCCTTGGTTTAGCTAAACCTTATGTTGGTTGATATGTAGCAAAAGCTTCAATATTTTGAGTGATACTTTTAATCATAACTGCTTGTTTTTACTGCAAGAGGTGAAAATTAAAGGTCTTGCAGAGCGCCGATTTATTTTTCTTAGTTAGTATAGTTGTTTTGATTTAGTAAAAGCAATTTCGCAAAGAGAAACAAGCAACCAAATCTAGAAACAGTTTTCAATGTTGAGATGATAAAGTTAGTCATATCTTTTGTGTTGTTAAAAAAATGTTTCCTACATTTACGAAAGGTCGGCGCCGTAACAACAGTAGAATCTCTTTTGAAAGTTTAACTATGGATTTAAAAAAACCGGTTAGCAAAAGCTTGTTTTGATCAGTGTCAAAAGGTGAAAAATGATGAAATGTGATTTTAAACAAAACAAATTCCTATTCTCCAAATGAAATGTCTATCAAACACCTCAGCGAGATGCTAAACATGGTTTTGCTCCTGAAACGTCTTTGATCGGTAAAATAGACTTCCAAATCGAGAAAAAGGAAATATGCAAAGATAAGTCACGAAATTTGATTGTATATTTTAGGTATAACACAAAATGCCTTTTTTAACGGTTTAAGTTCACAAAATTAAGGGTAAAAATTATATGAAAAGTGAATTAACAAATTGAATATAGAGACATCATCCAGTGCTTTTTTATCTGCCTCGCTTGCGTTAGTGTCGGTGTTGGGCTCATAATCCATTGCCCTCTGACGGGAGGCAAAATACATGTCCAGCTAATCTGTTCTACTAAACGAACGGAGGTTATACTTGCTTTGTTGGTGATCCGATCTGTGTAACGTATCTTGAAGATCTTTCTCAAACATGGAAACACGTCTAGCTCTCTAGCGCGAAGTTTGTTGAAGACGTTGTATGCCTTGCCAATTTTACAACTCTCGTCCTCTTCACTACCACACTTTGTTACAAACTTCATCAACATCTTCTGTTTCCACCGACCCTAATCTATGGTTTATCAACGTTTGCGGATAGGGTCTTAGGATACAAATTTCTCTAAATGTCGGTGGAATTTCGTGTACACACACACACACACACACACACACACACACACACACACACACACACACACACACACACACACACACACACATATATATATATATATATTGCGTTTGAGTTACTCTTTTTCTTTTTTATAATTAAAACCTCAAGGTGTCATTCCTTTGCCTAGTTTTACTATTGAATGACACTCTTTAAAAACCAAAAACAAAAATTTTTGACTGGAAATATATGTTATTTTGCTAATATTGAAATGTATTTATTATTCATTTTATTTCTTAAAGAGTTTTTTTTATGTACATATTGTTGATTGGAAAATAAAATTGATTGATTTAATCCTAGGTATAAAATCTCTCACTACGAAAAATAATGCTGAAATATACAGCCTTGTCTCGCACCAGATTCAACGTCAAAAGAGTCTACCATTTTCCGTTCTAATGCAACAATTCAAGATTGAAAGATGTAAGATTGTTGGATATCCTACGATTGCAGAATTCTCCATAGTGCTTCACGATGTATTGAATCAAATGCTTTTTTGAAGTCTACAAAGTTTATAGTTTTTAGAATTCAATACATTGTTCAATAATATTGCGCAAAGTGAAAATTTGTTTGCCTACCACTTCTACCCAAACGAAACACCCGCTTGTTGTTTGTCTCTCGAAGCATTGTTCAAAGGTTCTTGTAGTCTTTTTTTAGCTGTTCTCTGTTACAGGGAGACTAGATTGTTGATGAAGGAACTTTCTATCGAATGGGTAAGGATCATCAAACCAATGTTTGTTTGTGGGCTCTTGTTTCTATCAATCGTCTTTTGTCACGTGACAATTGCGTTTCACGTTTGTATCAATTGCACTGTAAATTAATGAGAGAAGAAGATGTCTTTTTCACCCTTGTTGGTCACGTGATGATTCATAATCAGTTGTTAAGTATTTCGGAGCAGTAGTGAATCTGTTAAATTTGTTTTGTTGTTCATGGAAAATCATACTTTATGGTGAATTTGTATGATGTAAAATGATGCAGAGTGGGCGTGGAAGTCGAATAAACGACATAACAGAACACATCGTCACATTTTGAAATCTTATTTGTGTTGATGGTTGTGAGAGGAGACATCGCAATCTCCGCCTTAAATCATACCTTAAATATCTACCAAATAAATATCTTTCAACTCTAGCCTTTCTATGTAGAGTAAAAAATGGATCAATTCCAAATGTTTTCCAATCTCAATTTTAACTTTGTTCTAATAAATATAATACTAGGAATTCTAATATAAAATACAAGTACCCTTTCAGAAAAAAACACAAAAGGGCAGTTTTCAATAAGATTCCGAGGTCTACGCTTGTGAAACAATTATGCTTATAACACTTTTGAATTCGAAAAGTTAATTTTTATTATTATTGTTTTTATTTATATTTTTATAATTTCCACGTCTAAACTTTAATAAGCCTTTGTTATTGTAAAGTTGAAAATTTGTCTTCCTTTCTAAAATGTGATTTTATTTCTAGAGGGTCTCATTCATCCAGGTTTCGACTTATCGAGACAATACTGTATTTAAAGCCGGATCTCCACGAGCGAACAAGTCCGCGCGGACTAAGTTGAGTGGACTTAGTTCTTGAATTTCATTGGTTGAAAATGTAGACATTACGTAATCCGAGCGTTTTTAACAAAACGATCTCCACGATAAAAAAAAAAGGTTTTTAAAAATGGATGAGAATAAACATGACGCTGAGAATTTATTGTTTTTGATATTATTAAGGAAAAGATTAAAAGAAAATCAAAAAAAAAGAAAATGACAAAATTGCTAGACAACAACGACGATTCTGGACAATCTTCGTTCGTTTCTTTTTTTTATCTTGTCAAGAATTTCTTCGTTATTTTTTGCTTCTTTTGTGTTGTTGCTATTTATGGTTTGTGTTGATGTTTTGTTAAATAAAGTGTTAGTGTCAAATGAAAATAGGGCCTTGATTTGCTCTGGTGTCATATTTAGTAGCTTTATGAGTTCTTCTTGAGTAGCCATTTTTTTAAACAAAAATAAAACGTTTTCATATTTGCAAATTTTTTGCCAATGTACACGTGCAATTTTTCTCTTTGCTGATTGGTTAAAAATATGCTCTCCAGTTTTTTAACGCTCAAAAGTTGAACAAAACTCAACTTTTTCAAACGCCAGCTTTTTAATGAATAAACGCTCGGATTACGTAATGTTTACATTTTCAACCAATGAAATTCAAGAACTAAGTCCGCTCGTGGAGATCCGGCTTAACATTTGAAACTGTGCGTCTGATTTGAAATGTGTGCTAATTTTAGAAACCTACCCTAAAAATACTCTACGTGCCTGCAATAACGTTAGATGTCAAAAAATAAAAACTCATTGTGGGTAGAATAACCGACAAGTATTTTCTTTCGAAAGCTACTGATCGACTTGCACTTGTTTTGTGTTTACCTACAGGATTTTTAATACTGAACCTATAACAAGTTTTTCTGGACAAGCAATATCTGTTCTTATTGCCTATTTTGCTTCTATTTTCCTCACATAATTTCTACTTTCGCCTCAATCTTAATGTGTTTATATATAATATATATTTATTTGTGGTTTTAAATTTTACTTTTATATTACAGGTCCTCTTATGATAGCAGCATTTGTATTTTTGTTGACAAGAGTCAACCTATATAATATAACCTGTAAAGTTTTCAATAATAATTAAAATGTGTAAACAAAGATTAAATACCGACGGCAAAGTAACAGAATAACTGATTACATACAGCACAGTCCAATTGATCCAACAATAAATAACAAGGGTTCCGTAAAAACATTATTGAATGTTTACTAGCAATGACTGAGCAAAAAGCAGCTAAAAAGAGGCGTTGAGCGATTTGGCGGCTAAACAATGACACAGAAACGAGGTTTTATTATTAACAAGATTGTTTTTCGGCTACAAACAAGAAGAGATAAAAACTAATATAAACACGTTAAAATTAATTAAAGATTTAAAATATTTACACAAGTCTTTTTACAATTTTCATTAATATACAATTAAACCCAAAATATGTAAGGTTTTTAAAATTACACGTCACGAGAAAAACATTTAAACAATACTCCAAGCAAATTTTAAAATTTTGTATCCTCGTGTCCAGTCGGACTAAAAACTTCATAAAAACCATGTTCTTGCTGCCTCTCTTTCACCGCGTTAATCTCGCATCCAAGCTGAATAAATTTCCGCGTAATATCTTTATCCATCTTCTTAACAAGCAGCAACTCGGAACGAAGAGTTTCTAGTTTACTGTCCAACTCGGTTCGTTGTTTTTGCCAAACGCTTAAATCATTGTTCTCCAGCATCTTTATTGTTCTATTCTCTAATAAAAATTCGAAAATGAACCGAATGAAAATTCGATAAACCAACGATTTAAAAATAACAAGTTAACGATCGTGAAGCGATTACGAACACCAACAAAACGCAACTGTTGTTATAAAATCGAGCGTAGAATTTGTCTCGAAACATGTTTACAAAAATAAAAAAGTGTTTTATCTTTTCACGAAGGAATTTGTCTCGCGTTTCATAATTAACAACACAACAACGCCTGAAATGCTTTTTAAAAACGTCATTAACTACGCTTGCGAATATTGTTTTAAACACTACCATAAAAGAATTACGAAAACTGAAATCCGTCAAAGATTATTTATTGATTAAAAAAGAAATTTTTATTGTGCGGCTTTTATCCACAAAAATGCTAATTTTGATTTGAACATGTGCGTTGCCACAAATTTCTTGAAGTTTCAGTTAAACCGGTTTAAGAAACCAGTTTGACGAGTATCAAAACACGATCAATGAAGTTTACTGGTTATTTACTCAGCGGAAATACTTTTATTTACTGCAGCCAACTTTTTTCCACTTTTATTTTTACGGCACTTTTTTGGACTGGTGTCAACTTGCGGTTTCGTTTTTCTTTTCATTTCCGGTTCCTTTATTTTCTTTGTTCTAGGCTCACTTCCAGTGACTTTTCTCTCGCTCTGCACCTTTTTCTTCTTTTTGCCATCACTCACATTCTTCTTACCTTTAGTCTTCTTTGCGCTGCCCACAACGTCGCGTCGGATGACAACCTCTTCGTCGGAAATTTGACTCTCATCGATGGGATTTTCATTTTCAATAACATCATTTGTACCGAGACTGTCGGACTTTTTAATGGCATCATCAGCGTCGTTTTTACCGACATCATCGCCGTCATCGCTATCGTCTAACGTGAACTTGATGGTTTTGACGGCCTTCTTGTCACTGATTACGTCATCAAGTTGCTTCACCGTTCGGACAGGAGCGGACTGGTAGAGAGGAAGAGCAACGGACTCGGCCGTTTTAACAAAAAAACTTTTGACATTCTTCCATTCACCCGGTACGCTCCTCGCTACAACCTTCATCGCGTGAATAACGTTTTCTCTGAGTTGTTTTTCACTGAGTAGGCTGATTGAACCAAGCTTAATAGAGCTAAAAAAACAAAAAATCGAAAGATCCTAATGGATGGATAATAAGATACACGTTTTTTTAATAAGAATATCAGATTGGGAATTTTGAAAAATTTATGAATGTGCTAAGAATATTTCTCAGGCTGATGTTAAAGTAAAGATAACGTTTCTTGCTAATAGAAGGATCGAAAGTAAAGGAAACGCATTCAAGATAAGTGAAGGTTTACTTCACATTAATATTCTATTATAAAAAGTTCAATAATATGTTACCAACAAATAAAAGTTCAATCACCAGATTGCAACTTCAATCCAGTCAAATCCAAATAAAAGCGTTTATCAAGAAAATCCATTCCCCCCTAAACTACCAACCTTGTGGGTCCATGCCCCATTCTAAGCATGGTACAGGAGAGGGACTTGTTTATCTCCGTCCTTAGATCATCATACCTCAACCTAACCGGTATCGGCTCCCTAAGATACGTAAGCAAATGAAGACACACATATATATATATATAGACTTTGAAAGAATAGCGCAGGAAGGAGCAAACACATTGGAAAAGTGGTTTATATTAAAATTGAAAATTATTTACCGATTATTTCCGTTTGAACGGCCAACTTGGAAGACTTTACATTGATTAAATTATTTTCTGAGTAACTTAACACGAAGGGTGTGGATGTCAAATTCAGTTAAAAATCATTTGTTATGACAAATACCAATCTAAGAGTTCACTAGTAACATGTTGAAAATGTCAGCAACTGACCATGTGAATGGCGGTTTTACAAAATATTTATCCAACTTAATATTTTTTCATACAAATAAATCTTTCCATGTAAGGTTGAAAGCTGATTGGATGAAAATCTGAAATCACTGAAGCTGATTCGATGAAAATCTGAAATTACTGAAGCTGATTGGATGAAAATCTGAAATCACTGAAGCTGATTGGATTGGTGCTTACTTTCTCCGCCGGAAGAACGTTTTCCCAAGAGACTTGCAAACAAGATGGTAAACTCTATCATCACACAGAAAGACATCATACGAGGACAACAATTTGCGTTTCAACTCGAACGACTTGTATTCCTTGCGTAACTTCGTGAGGCTGATCACCTTGTAGAGAAAAACAAAAACATTCATCAAAAGGTGGAACTCTGTTAATCTATAATTATTTTTAATGAATTTCTCATAAAATTGAAATATTTAATTTTTATAAATTTTTATCAATATTATTATATATTTGATTAACGAAAAAAAAATTGACACAGGAATAACATAAGCGCTCTAATAACAAAAAAAACCTGCGAAATTTAACTTATAGGTTATTTTATTACATTTAAGATTATTTCAATGCAAATCTTGCAAAGCCATGCTTGCAATCTACCCTAACCTTCCCGCAAAACCATGCTTGCAATCTACCCTAACCTTCCCGCAAAACCATGCTTGCAATCTACCCTAACCTTCCCGCAAAACCATGTTTGCAATCTACCCTAACCTTCCCGCAAAACCATGCTTGCAATCTACCCTAACCTTCCCGCAAAACCATGCTTGCAATCTACCCTAACCTTCCTGCAAAGCCAAGCTTGCAATCTACCCTAACCTTCCTGCAAAACCATGCTTGCAATCTACCCTAACCTTCCCGCAAAACCATGCTTGCAATCTACCCTAACCTTCCTGCAAAACCATGCTTGCAATCTACCCTAACCTTCCCGCAAAACCATGCTTGCAATCTACCCTAACCTTCCTGCAAAACCATGCTTGCAATCTACCCTAACTTTCCTGCAAAACCATGCTTGCAATCTACCCGAACCTTCCTGCAAAACCATGCTTGCAATCTACCCTAACCTTCCTGCAAAACCATGCTTGCAATCTACCCTAACCTTCCTGCAAAACCATGCTTGCAATCTACCCTAACCTTCCTGCAAAACCATGCTTGCAATCTACCCTAACCTTCCCGCAAAGCCATGCTTGTAATCTACCCTAACCTTCCCGCAAAGTCATGCTTGCAATCTACCCTAACCTTCCCGCAAAACCATGCTTGCAATCTACCCTAACCTTCCCGCAAAGTCATGCTTGCAATCTACCCTAACCTTCCTGCAAAACCATGCTTGCAATCTACCCGAACCTTCCTGCAAAACCATGAATATATAACTAATGTTGATATCGCCAGGGATTACAAACATCTCTGTTTTTCGTTTACAAGCGTCATTCCAAGCGTATTTTATTGAGTTTTCTAATGGTTTTATAGATCCACATGGCGGGTGATACACGCGCCCAACAATCAAATTTTTAAAATATTTTCAAAAGATTTCAATAAATAAATAATAATAAATAAACTTTCTTTATATTTAATATATATAATATGTTTATTATATTTATATTTATATTGAATTTTGTAAGTGACATAAATACAAGCCAGGACTTTTAACTGATGATGAGAAAAAAACACTTTGTACCGCTAAATAACACAACAGAAAGAGAAACCTTAGTTACTGTTGTCACGCCTTTCTTTTGGAAGGTCTCCTTCACAATCTTTCCAGGATCTTTAGAAATGAAGCATACCTCACTTGCGTTGCCATGGACACTATGCGGCAGTGGGCTAAATGTGAAATTTATTTATTATGCAAAAAAAAACAACCTTCAAAAGGAAGAGATTTCCTTATATTTTCATTCAAGCACCATTCAAGCTTGATTCATTTTTAAAAAGTAAATTAAATTTGCAGAACCTTTTTCTTTAAAAATTTCAATTACTGTAACTTACATTTGCAAAAATACAAACAACTTTCAGATGATAAAACGTTTTTCAGACATCTCAAAACCATTTGAAATCTCAGAGAGCGGTAATATGAAGTATACATGTGTTCGTGATAAAATGTTCACAAGTAAGGACCTGATAACATTCCCTAGATCAAAATGTTGCTATATAGAGATCAGTGGTATAACCTAACATTTTGGCCACTCGTCCTGTCGGACGAGTGGAACAACCTTCTAATAAAAAATTGGTTGTCCGCAAAAACTTCTGGTCGTCCGACTGAATTTTTATTTTGGCCTTCTATTTCATGTTTGCCTCCACACACGCCTTAATCTCCTGAGGCGTCTGTTTAAATGCTCTGCTCAAATTATTTTCTTCCCGTAGGCGACTATTCGCACACCTCAAACATATCACGTTTGTTTTGTGTAATTTTCAACTTATTTCGTACTGAACACTAAACGTTCCGAAAATATCAAAAGTTATTAAAGCTGTTTAAAACATGAAACATGTTTAAAACAAAAATAAATTTATTTGGGAATAATAACTAATCGTCCCATCGGACAGTTGGAAGGCAATGATTTAAAAGTTTCACTCGTCCGCGACAAAATACCCGTACCGTCGGACGACCGTTAGGTTATACCACTGGAGATGGGTCATATAATAGTGCTCCAGCATTTGCATATCAACTATTATTATTTTATCGTATTTTTATTATTTTAAAACTTTTATTACTATTTACTTCCACCAGTTATTTATAATTATTATCTTTATATTATATATACATTAGAAACCTTTTTATTACACGTACATCTTTTTTGTTTTTTTGTTGATGGCAGGAATTCGATGTACACTCATGGATAGCCATAATGTTTCATCTCTTTCGAATAGCTCGTCTTTGCGTGGCTTCTTTTTCGCTTCTTCGGAAACATGCGCCAACAGTGCGTTTAACGCAAGCTTCACCTAATGAAAACAAAACAAAGCCTCTGCAATTAAGTGAATAATCCAGAAAACCACGAGAAAGTGCTGCAGTTGTTTCCACTTGGGTTCACCGTTGAAAAGAATTATATAAAACAAAGAAATTAAAGAAATGATTAATTACATATCACAAACAAACACACACGCACGGACCCCAAAGAAAATAGAAGTAGAAAAACAATGACAAAAATAGAGCTCATGACCAAGATCGCGATTTGATTTGATTGGTTGAAAGGACCGTTTCTCGCAATTTGATTAGTTGATTTAAATTATAATTTGCATAATTATCCACATAATTAACATGACACATTACGTACTAAATCAGAAATTTGAAATATAAAAAAATATTTTTATGGTAAGAATTCTTTATGATTTCCACTTATAAGTAACGATTTAATGTTTAAGAAATGAGTTGTGAAATATATTGATGTTTTGATCTGACGATGGTTCATTATTATGATCAATAAATATGGTGGTTTTGATTTGATAACAAATTTTCTATACGCTTGAAATCGTTTGAAAATAACTTTATAAATAAGTCAAGAATAAAATCAAACATTTTTAAAATCACGAAAACTATTTAAAAAGTAAATTTAAAAAAACTGAACGTTGTTTGACAAGTATGACATTTGAAAATTCAAAACAAAATAAAATTTAAACTAAATACATCAGTAAAGACGGCGAAAAGAAACATCAGGTTTCAAGATCTTGGAAGTAACGAATGGATTTGGGTCTTATTGGTAGCTACATATAATAATATCACTGTTTGTGGCAGTAAGATTTCCAAAAAAGGTCGTATCAACCAAGTAATAAAATAAAAGAACGCTGCCGTCAAATACCAACTGAGGGTGACCAAATAAATGATGTCATGTTGGTGCCGTAAATTTGGTTGATCTGTTCAAAATGTTGAATTTAACTAGAAAAGTGGCAGTCAAAAACCTTGAAATATAGTTTTTTAATTATTTTATTATTTATGATTTCCACTTATTGTGAACAACAAGCTTCAATAATTCAACTGCCAATGTTTTGCTTGAGATATAGGGCACTAGAAAGGTTATAAGTACTTTCCTGAAGAAACAAAATTTAGCTGGGCGGTACTGAAAGAGTTCAGTAAGTAAGAAAGAATTTATTTCAAACACCAAGCTAAAAAAAACTTGCAAAATTTAGAACATTAGGACGGTGTGGGAAGCCTGAGTTCAGCTTTTTGGCAAACTCGAGAAGACAGTTTCAACCAGATTTTTAGATGACAAGGAAGAGATGATTATTGCGGCTCTAAAGAAAGCATCAAAATTGGGTTAACAGGACAGAGAAGATAGCGCAGGCTAGAAAAAAATATTGAAGAAAAAGGTTTACTTAGTATCCAGACAGACAGGTTGACCTTTCAAAGTCATAAAACTTTTTGAGGAGAGCAACCTACTTGGCTACTTTAAAGAATGAGCCTCAGGAGAAACGTTTGCGCACATTGCAAGTGCTTTCAATGAAGTATCGATTGGAGTGTGCTTTCAATGAAGTATCAATTGAAGTGTGCTTTCAATGAAGTATCAATTGGAGTGTGCTTTCAATGAAGTATCGATTGGAGTGTGCTTTCAATAAAGTATCGATTGGAGTGTGCTTTCAATGAAGTATCGATTGGAGTGTGCTTTCAATAAAGTATCGATTGGAGTGTGCTTTCAATGAAGTATCGATTGGAGTGTGCTTTCAATGAAGTATCGATTGGAGTGTGCTTTCAATGAAGTATCGATTGGAGTGTGCTTTCAATGAAGTATCGATTGGAGTGTGCTTTCAATGAAGTATCAATTGGAGTGTGCTTTCAATGAAGTATCGATTGGAGTGTGCTTTCAATGAAGTATCAATTGGAGTGTGCTTTCAATGAAGTATCGATTGGAGTGTGCTTTCAATGAAGTATCGATTGGAGTGTGCTTTCAATGAAGTATCGATTGGAGTGTGCTTTCAATGAAGTATCGATTGGAGTGTGCTTTCAATGAAGTATCGATTGGAGTGTGCTTTCAATGAAGTATCAATTGGAGTGTGCTTTCAATGAAGTATTGATTGGAGTGTGCTTTCAATGAAATATCGATTGGAGTGTGCTTTCAATGAAGTATCGATTGGAGTGTGGTGATGTGATCCAGTTGTTAAAAGATTCTAACTGATCCAAGAAACCCACTTAGACACTTGCTTCACATTAATCACCATTCAAGAACAAGAGGGAAAAAAAGTTATAGCAACAACATCAATCATTTCTTTAATTACCGTGTCATAACTGGGATTTATTTTCTAGTTTTAAAAAATGTTTGTACAAGTATTTTAGCCTTTTTTATTTTTTTATAAATCATTGTTTTTACCATTCGTACTTTTCAACTAAATTTTCTACCATTTTATACTACAAAATTCTGTGATTATATCTTTTTATAGTTATTTTTATTGTTCATACTTTTTACTTAAAAACAATTTATTATTACGAATTTCACAAACTTCAAAGTTTTTGATAGGCAAAAAGTTTAATAGCCTACTTTGCAAGCCTCAATAATAACAAAGTTGAATCTGATGATGAAACAGTTTGTATGTAAGTTTTGCAATAGCCAACCTGAACTCGGTGAAAATTTAAAATTCAGTAGAAAATTCTATGTTGCTTGGTAAAAATATACTTATTAAACCAATCAATAAATTTAAGAAAAACGCCAATAAAATATATAATTACCTGAGCACGTTTAAATGGAACTTTTTCTTTGACTGCAGTTAATTCTTTATTTTCTACAACCATCTTGAATGTGCGAATGACTCGGTGTAAACAAAGTCACCAATTTTACACGATAATAACTTCGTTAAATAAACAGTATAATCCCGTTAACCGTAACTACTAAAACGTTAAACCGGGGGGAAACGGGGAAAACGAGAGGGAAACGAGAGGGAAACCGGGTGAAACTACGGGGAAACGGGGCAATAATAGGGCTAATAGGGCTATAAGAGTAACATTTGAGGCTTAAATAAGAAAGTGTTGGTTAGTTAGAAAAATTTAAATTGACTTATGTCCGAAGGGTTACACAAGAGTCTTGCTTATGAATTGAACGTAAAAAACAAATCTGTTTATCAATACTTGATGATTCTATTTTCAAGGACTGACTTTCAGATCGCATGTTTCCAGACTTTTCTACTTCTCTTGTCTTATTCTTTCATTATTATTTTTTTAAACTTTTTGAAAACTTTTTTTCATTATTATCATCGTTAAAATAAGTTTATTTATCGAAGAAACAATACACAAAATACGAGAGGCGGATACAGAAATTTTTTGGACCACTGCAAAATATTATTTTCTTTCAACAAAGAACAATAACTATACAATAACATACAATAACTAAACACAAGATAAAAATAAAAATAAATATTGCTAAATTGGTTTACGTTGTAAACAAAAACGGTTCATTCAATCGTACATTCTTTGGCTTTAACAATTTAACAACCTGTTTTCCCGTAGTTTCCCGGTTTCCCTCTCGTTTTTCCCCGGTTTAACGTTTTAGTAGTTACGCCCGTTAACTCGAACACCGGATAACTCGAACTCGCGTTAACTCGAATTGTATTGCAATCCCTTCCCTAATACTTTCTCATAAAAATCACTCGATAACTCGAACAGTTGTTAACACGAACCCATGGTCCTATTGGTGGTTCGAGTTATCGGGAGTATACTGTATATACAAACTTATACCAGTACAAGCTGGTTCCCTATGATACGTTACGAAGTCAGGCAAAGGCTTCATGGTTATCTAGTTCGAACACCATAGTTGCCTCTAAAAACCCAACTCATTATATACTTCACTATCTTCATATGCGAGTTACTAGTTGTCGTTACTGATAGGTTACATGTTTACTCGAGAAATTTCCCATGTTTAGTTAAGGCCTATTTTAAAGACTTTTATCGTTGATTGTGCAGGAGGCTTGGAAATTTTGCTGCTCTAACACAGGGGCGAGAAACGCAATTGAAAAGTATGGAGGGGGCTAAGCAGTACTCACGTTTTATTAAAAATGGTCCCTGGTTGAGGGGCGTAATGGACAACAATAATGGACGACAAATGATGTTTCGTTTTGAATAAATCTAACTAACACTCGTATTTTAATAACACACCTATTGAAGAGAAAAAGGGGAATGTTAACAAATTTGATTTTGGAAAAATATGCGTCAATCAGAAAAGCCTGTTCGCTAAACAAGAATCATGATTGAATATTTGAATGGTTTTGCTGACTAACGCTGCACCAAGGTTAGCTCGAATGGTTTTGTTTAATTGGACATGCAGGTCAAATATTCGTGTAATAATATTTTCAAAAATCTTTACTTCCTCCCTGCGGCGCCGTGCCCGTTGCATTTCCCTAACTAGCTTGGGATAAAATAATAATAAAACCCACCCTCGAATAAGCCCCTGTAAAATTCTTCTCTTTTCAATAAGCTCAAATCCTCGAATAAGACCCTGATGTGGTTAAATCAAAATGCCGGCTATTACGAATAACTCAGCCACCCTCTATTTATCACCCATGGGGTTTTACAAGTTTTGCGTTTGCACCCCCTTCCCCATTATAGGTTTTTCAATATGCTGGTGGATACGCAGCGGGAAGGTCGAAAAGTGCTACTACCAAGAAGTTCAATGTTGATCGAAAAGTGATTCGGAATGGTAACATAAGAACTCGAAACACTGTTAAAATGATCAGGTAACATTCGCAGGTTGGATGGAGCCGGTAAGAAACCGTTCAGCGAAGTGTTGGTAGTATAGGTGAAAGTGTTAGAAGAGAGACCCTAGACCGGATAACTGATAGACGAAGCAAGCGAGTATCTCGGCAACTGATAATGAAGAAAGTGACGTGCATGGCAATGACCGCACCCTCACCCATGGTGACTTTATGTCATCAAAAGAATGACTCGATAAATTTATGAAGCTACATGGTTCTCTACGTAGGAGAACATCAGTCGCACAGAAGAAGGACCGGACTAATTGGTAAGCTGGTTAGCACATACAGTATACTCCCGATAACTCGAACCACCAATGGGACCATGAAATGGGTTTGTGGTAACGCATGTTCGAGTTAACGAGTGATTTTTATGAGAAAGTATTAGTGAAGGGATTGCAATACAATTCGAGTTAACGGGATTGTACTGTATCATGCGTCAAAGCTTTAGTTCGATTACTAACCCCACTTTCGATGAGCCAGCTGTTAGTTCGGATTGATATGGTCTCCTCCACAACGATGTTTCCAGGGCGAGTGAAGCTTTAAATTACAATCAACCGAGCACAAGAAATGTAGAGTAATGATGGGTCTGGATGCTAAAGCTGATGGAGCAAATTTGAAGCCATTTGTCGTTTTCAAAAGACGAAACGAGAAGTTGCGAAATGAATTCCAGTCACGTCGTGTAATTGGCTCTACATCAAATGGTTGGATGGATACCGTCGAAATATTGCGATGTTGCGACGAGATAATACGACAATGTTCGTTTCGTTGGATGGATACCGATGAAACATACCGATGTTGCGACGAAATAATACGACGATTTTCGTTTCGTTGGATGGATACCAATGAAACATACCGATGTTGCGACGAGAGACAATACGACGATTTTCATTTCGTTGGATGGATACCGATGAAACATACCGATGTTGCGACGAGACAATACGACAATTTTCGTTTCGTTGGATGAATACCAATGAAACATACCGATGTTGCGACGAGAGACAATACGACGATTTTCATTTCGTTGGATGGATACCGATGAAACATACCGATGTTGCGACGAGACAATACAACAATTTTCGTTTCGTTGGATGGATACCAATGAAACATACTGATGTTGCGACGAGAGACAATACGACGATATTCGTTTCGTCGGTAGTTGTTGGTTTGGGATACATACGCATGTCACAGACTCTAACCTCAAGGAAAAGTTGATACAACACTTTATTCCTGGTGGTAAGACGAAGTACATCCAAGTTCCTGATTCCAGTGTGCTCGAATAAGCCGTTCAAAACACATTGCACGAAGCTGTACGATGAGTGGTTTGAGGAAGAAGGAACTCACAGGGAATTTGAAATCTTCCCTCTTTAAAAGTCACAAACGAAATCGATGGCAGTGAAGATGACCAAATTCAATGTTTCAAACTTGGACAGCCGTGAGAGAAAGGTCGCAAGGCTTTAGCTTTTCTAAACACAGAGGAAATAAACCTGATTGCAAATCAGAGTTCTCGTTATAACGGTCTCTCATCTGTAAACATCTGTATCATATACCGCTGAATATCGAAACATCTGTGGAATAATTTATTTATGATTTGGTTTTATTTTGTTAGGACGGAAAATATCTATTTTGTTTCGTTCCGTTTTATTACGTTTCTTTGTGTTTGCGGTTTTATTTGCCACGTATCATGCATGCATGCATTCAGTTGCTTGCAGAAAATAGTGGCGTGAGAACCTGCGTGTTTTTGTTCATCTGTCTTTTAATCTCAAGTCAAGTGTATTAAAGTCAAGTCCCTTTGGAGGTTGTGTGTTTAGTAAATCCATCTTTGGAGACAAGCTACGCTATTATTGAGTTGGACAATAGTAAGTAAGATGTTTATTATCTAGTATATATATAGTTGTAAATTATAAGCTAGGAATTTCTCTTTGTATACTATAAGCTTTCAATTTTTTGTGTTTAGCTTTGAATTTATAAAATCCAAATTAAAGAAGTTGTCGTTATTGTCACCAAATCTGCATCATATACCGCTAAATATCAAAACATCTTGCATCATATACCGCTAAATATCGAAACATCCTGCATCATATACCGCTAAATATCGAAACATCTGTATCATATACCGCTAAATATCGAAACATCTGTATCATATCCCGCTAAATATTAAAACATCCTGTATCGTATACTGCTAAATATCGAAACATCGGTGGTGAATAAAGACATGGGCTTATCTTTCAGCAATCACTCTATGAGAAAATCTTCAATCTGCGATCGTAACTTCGACCTGAAAAATAACACCTTCTTATATAATCATCGAATATAGCTCTTCTCCACCATATACATTGCATACAGTATCAATAAATTCAACTCAGTGACAACAAGACGTATGGAATCCAACGTGTCACCGTATTCTATGCATCTATAAGAGATTTCAAAACATAACTGAGACCTATTGGCACGTGTCGCGATTTCCGACTGAGCATATCGAGGCAACAACTCGACTCGATAACCCTGAAAGCAAATAAATTTGGTAGATAATTGTTTGTTTATTTCAAAGAAATATCCTTACCGCTTCCTTAAAGATAGTATTACAACCTGAAAAATATAAACATTATAAATATTATATATAAACCATATTTAAGGTTATAGTGGAGATGCTTTAGTCCTATTTACATTTATTATGGAGATGCTTTAGTCCTATTTACATTTATTATGGAGATGCTTTAGTCCTATTAACAAATAATTAAATATAATTTATTCCCAATGAAAAATCCAATAAAATCCAATAAAAATATACACACAATGCAATATATTAAATAAAATAAATAATAAACCAATAACAGTAAAATTTAAAACAAATACAGTATATATAATCAAAGATTCACTCTGATATTTCAGCCATAGAAACGTTCAATTTAAAGTCATTCATCATATCTGATTCATCTCTGGTTTTGAAAGGGACTCTCGATCCGCGTATACACAGGCAAACTGACTTAATTATTTCGAAAGAGAGACGAGTTCTTATCCAGGAAATAATTGTCTCGTATTTTTCGTTCTGCTTCTTTGATAATCGATGTGAAAGATTTTTCAAGAAATTTTTGGATTCCCTTCCCATACCGCCGTTTGTGCCGAAGACAAGAGGGGTAAAATCACCGTGCTCAACTTGAAGAACTCTTTGAAGGTAAGAGCGTTTCTTTTCGTTCTCATTTTCTTGGAATATTTGCTTGGTAGTTTTGTTCTGGTTTGACTTGGAGTTAATATGCGTGACACGAACATCGAAGAATGCATTAACTCCAGGAGACCAAAAACTGCCAGCTTTGATATCCAATCTCGCTTCAGGGCTTACATTTGCTGATTTTAATTGAAAGACTTCATTGTCTAACGGTAGCAAATGCGGTTCAGATTGTACGTTCTTGTTGGTTTTAGAAAGTAGTGTGGTCAGAAAATCTCGTATACCGTCATGGCGCTGAGACACAAAACCTCCCTTTTTACAAGAAAGGGCATGGTTGCAGGAGAATTTCTCTCCACATGCACAATAGCTCGGCAATCCTGATAATTTTTCGTTATATCTGATTTTCAGCGCGTCTCTAAATTGTTGTTTGTTTAGGCTCATTCCTTGGTCTTCTAAAGGTAGTGTGTTAAGCCAAGAGCTTGCCCCTTTGTCTCTCGCTTGGCTTACGAACTGCATTTTCTCATGGGGTAATGTAGAGTCAACGTCTGCGATATTTTCTTTCAACTTATCATTTTTCAGTCTAAGATATTGTTCTCTATCTTCATCCTCAACATCGACTGATGAAATCAAATCTTGGGATAAAATAGACTCTACATGTTTCTTCGTTAATAATTTAGAGGCTTTGTGTTGAAAGGGAGCATCCGATTTTAAACAGGGGATACTCAGGCCTCCTTTACTAATGGGCAGAGAAAATAATTTTAGCATTTCTGTCGAAAACTTTTCTTGCTGGTCGAAAAGATTTGGCAGGAGACAATCGTTTATTATTTCCTGAATCGGCTCAACATAGTCTTCAAATGAAGGAATCGTTCTTGTAAAGTAAGTAAATTTTGACTTGAAGCTCTTAATAAACGCGACATATGCCGCCTGTGGTTCGGATTTCGAGATTTCAGAGAGGGTTTTTAATTCGCTTGTCCATTTTGATACTTTTTCGTTACAATACTCGTTTTTATAGACTTGGCTTCCAATCACAGCACCTAAATGCCTCTTACCATCTGTTGTCGTGTTTACCTCTTCTCCAAATATCTCATCTGCGTGCATCAACTGCATTTCATTTTTAAGTATAAGCCAGCTTTTACCGCCATTAACGTAATACCCAAACTTTTTTCCTTCATGGACAAGAATATCGAACCAGCTCTTAAGGTTTGCGATTTTCCCTCCCGCTGCGGCGTCGTCTGCGAGCCAGGCTTGACGGGCGTCGGGTATGATATTGTGCAGTCTCTGGATTAATATAGATGTGTTTATTGAATACCATTGCATGGCAAGTGGGTCACCTTGCGTAGTACCTTCCTGGGACAGTAACTCGCCACCGCCAGCTATAAATAAACGGTTTTAGCCCTATTTACATTTATTATGGAGATGCTTTAGTCCTATTTACATTTATTATGGAGATGCTTTAGTCCTATTTACATTTATTATGGAGATGCTTTAGTCCTATTTATTATATTCAGTTGAGAATCTTTTGAGATTTTGCCACAAATATTTAGTAAAATGACGTCATAAAAAGATGGGTAATTAAATTTTTGTTTGAGTTTCACAGCCTAAATAATAATTAGGAACTATGAAAGTTGTTTTGCGCATTCATTCATTCAAAAAAAAATTTCTAAACAAATTTTTCTAAAAATTCATTCTAAAATTTTTAAAACAGCATCATTCATCCAAGTAACTAGTAGAGACATGATCTTTACTATTTTTTGTCAATTAGTAGCAAATCATGATGACGTCATCAAGAAATATGCCGAAAATGTAAAACTTCTGAATATTTTCTGAAACTATAATAATTGGGCTACAATCGAGGTAAATTTCAGCTATGTAGCCCTGTTAGTTCAAAAGCTAACCTGGGGGTAGCCCCCCCCCTCCCCCATCCATCTAACGTACATAAAATAGCCCATCGTATATAGGGTTCGTGCGAAAAACACACGAAACTAATGCATGGAATATACATTTACATATTTCAAAAAATTTTATAAAAAAATTTCCACGGTAAAAGTAAGCGGAATATTAGATGAATACTAGCCTGTGCATCGCGGTAACCAGGCTCGAGGGACTTACCGTAACATAAATTTGACTGAACTTCGCTGGTCGATTGCCTGCTATAATAAAAGAATAAGGAATAGAAACCAAGAAGATTGGACACCAAATGGCAAAAATGAAACATGATGATTTGGAACATGATTTCCTTCTCACTGCGGTTGGCGTTAGGAAGGGCATCCAGCTGTAAAAAACATTTGCTCCAATGAATCATCAAATGATTAAACCTACACAATTGTGGGGAGTATCATCTGTTGAAAACCCGTTCAACCCATGCTAGCATGGAACATGGACATTAGACGACGATGATGACGATTTAAAAATTTTTTTGAGGTGTTTGAATAACAAAAACAGAAACTTTAAGAATGTCATTTATATTTGATTCACTTGACAATCAATCAATCAATCAATCAGTCAATCGATCAATCAATTTTATTTTCCAATCAAATCAAAAAAAACTTTTTAAGAAATATAATGATTAATAAATTACATTTCAATATTAGCAAAATAACGTATATATATATATACGTTTTTTAAACAGAAAACAAATTGTGATTGGAGGGTGTCATTCGATAGTAAATCTAGAAAAAGAAATGACACCTTGAAGTCAAGGTTAGTTAATTTCATTGTTTCGTTTTTAAGTTCGCTCACATCAAAACTAATCAGAGCAGTATTGTATGCACTATTTCGTGTTCACGTAGCATAGAAAGATTTTAACAGACACGAATCACTGCACATTCTCACTAGTAAAGAATTTCAGGAAAATGCGGAAAATTACCTATCCAATGAAATTCCGCAATCGCAACTTGAGCACGTGGTTGACTCGTGATTGAGTGAGCTCATATCATTGGCTGAAAAAGTATAAAAAGGTTTTGTAGATTGGCTTAAAAGAATTGTTATTGAATTAAATTATTTTGAGATCCATTTGAGATTTAAAATACAAAAGAGTTTAAGAAGTTCTGGTCGTTAAAATCTTAAATTACAAAACAAGCAACCTTACTGGCTTTGTAGCTCTGTTCACTTCCATCTAAAGTTCGCTAAAAAATGAAGAAATAAGAGAATAGAAATGTTGAAGTGTCAAAGTTCGTTTAAAGTTCAAAAATCAAAATTGTTCAACAATACCTGACACAAAACACAAGAAGCACTGCTGGCTTGAGAATGTACGCAAAGTTTATCACCAGTTCTGAAAAAACAAGAAGCCGTTATATCAAAAAAAAGAATCATCATCATAGACAATTAACATCATCTCTATGATGATGATTCAATTTACATATTTTTATATACCATTCAAATTAATTTATATACCATTCATTAAATCAGATTAGAAAAGGTAGAAAAAGTCATCAAAACTCCATAGCAGTCTTGTCAAAGAAGATTTATCCTCTCGTGCGATACACACGCAAAATTTGCGTACGTGAAAAAACCACAAATAATACAAACGAAATGATAGGTTGGTACTGATAACCACCAAAAATCAAAAAGAAAGACTACCTGAAGACTGTAGCGACTGTTGAAGGAAAACCATTCTAAGATAAAACTTTTTTAAAATTGTATACGAAGAAAGAATTTTTTTAGTTTAAAATAGAATATGTATATGTGAATGTGACAATTATTTATTTTAAACCTAGAAACGAAATTGAATGATTAAATAAAAACAAAAGATAATAATAGAAATATACATTTTTAATTTGTAAATAAATTTTACAATTTTACTGAATTCATTTTTTATTCCATAATTGTTCATGTCTTGAACAAAATAAATTTTTCAAATTTATTGAAGATTCACCTGTAGGTTGTTTATGAATTCTTCTGTTTTTCGCTGAATGCAGGAACCCTCAGGCTTCTTCGATGAAAATTGAAAAGAAATTAATGAGATTATTTGAGAACGATTTGTACATATAAGGAAAGAAAAAATAAAGAAAAGAAAGATTTAGAAAAACTAAAATAAATATACAAAAAAGAAGCTTTAATATAAGTAACAGACAAATAAATAAAAATAAACAAATAAACAAAAGCGATTATAATAAAATGTTTGATAGATTTTAATTAACTTTGGAACCAGGGTAGTGAAGCTAAAATCTGGAAAAGAACAGAAGCCCAAAGATACGTCACAGAGGTCTTAGGATCAGGAGGTCCCAGGATTAAAGAGGGTTTTTCATATTCGTTAAACAAGACTATAACATCAATTTATCATTATTGTTTATTTGTCTCCATCTTTACCGTCTTACAGGAAACAAGAAAGATGTTGTCAACTTCCAGTAATTACATCGTATGACAAATGGTTAATGACATTCTTGGCTTTCCATGCATGTTCTAATTTTGCTAGTGCATTTGTTGCCCTGCCAACTCTGATGTTAATTCTTTCTCTGATTTTTTCGTTGCTACCAAGTATTTTGCTCTTCTCTTATTTCCATTTCATACCTTTTATGGTACCTGATTTACTCGTTAATTGGTGTAATCCTTCTTTGCTATCATCGACTATGTCAAGTCATCTTAAACCAGTTACTCTTCTTCCAGTGCATTCACCTTCCCAGCTCGCTACTTCAATCATGCTCCAGGAAAAGAATCAGAGAAAGAGAACAACATTGTCTCACGCAAACTTTGTTTTGAAATCAATCATTGTATTTTTGTTGAAACCTTAGATCTTGCTCTTTTATACGGTTGTCTACGGTGCAATTCGTGTTATATTTGCTCATAGAATGCCATAGTGAAAAAATGTTTTCTCGCTTCTGCTTTAAGCGCCAGAGAGCGCTGAGAAAAATTGACATTTCTTCTAAACACGCTGGCAAAAACACAACGGCATCACCTTTAATCCAATGTTTAAAACAACAATAAGAAGTCACAGAGTTTATCTACTGTCACGAACCCCGAACTCCAAAATCGTGATTAGTTTTCATAAAAAAAGGTTTTACGGTATTGAATGTTGCACGAAATTGTGGAATATCTTTGAATAAATAATAACAATTTTCTTAATTTTCACTCAAATAATATTAATATTAATATTGCGACCGCCCGATCCAAACCCTCGTTTGTAATTATTTCTTCATGATTCAAACTAACTGAGATATAAGCTCAACTTCAGTCTCATAGAAGGACATAGAGATAGAAACATTTAAAAATGTAAAATTATTATTATTTGAATATTTAAACAAAACTTCAGTTCAAAATATAAAATGTTTATAAATAACTGCTATCAATGTCAGACCTGCAAATAAAATACATAAAATAATTATTCTTACCTTTGTGAGTATGTTTGGTAGTGGATGAACGGAGACGTCTTGTAAGCGATTGTAGAGCGCAACTTCTTTATTCGTTAACTCTCTGTATGTTCCATGAAAATGGATGTTCAAATATATTTTAGTGGAAGTAACAGTTGACAAAATGAATAATTTCCTTATTGTTATAAAGAAAAATATTTAGTGGCATCAAATTTATTTCATTTCAAGACCAATTGTTGTTTTTCGGGTGGGGGGGGGGGGGGTGGGGTAATGTCATCCTCGGTTATCCGAATAGCTTGTTCATTATTTAAATTCGAATAAATGATTTACTCATTGTATTTCATTTTTGACAATTGATTTTGGCACAAACTACTTATTTTTGGGTGGCATGAAAAATACATTTAAAAATAATTTTGCAATTGTTTATTTTTGCAATGGTGAAATTTTTTGATTTGTTGGAAAAAAGAAGAAAAGTGAATTTCCTTTACGTTTATTCAGTTTCACGAAAGAAAATTTCCGTTGCTTTTGTTCTTCAATACTTGTTACATTTACACCCCAAAAATCTGTAAAGAGCGATTCATTTGTTCAGAGAAATTTACATGTATGAAGACTCCATATTTACCTCATTGGACGTATAATAGTCAACCCATGGTAGCGTGTGTCAGCCACGCCCTGCACAAATGTTAAGTTAATTGTTGCAATAAAACTTTGTCATGATTTATATATTTATAAATTGAGTTTAACTCTTCTTATTATTTAAAACATATAATTATTAAATATTATAATTATTTATTTATATTAATTTATATATAATAATTTTTAAATGTTAAAAACATTATGTTTTTATTATTATGCATCATCAATTTTAACGAATAATATCGTCATGGTTAAGGATGTCCTATTAGCTGATATTTTCTGTTTTTATAACAGACAAAATTTTAAACCGTTTAAAATATTATTACGTAAATTTAGTTCGTGAATCCAAATACCATGTAGAATAGAGAACAGAAATTGATTAAAATTCTATTGAACAAAACAACTTTCTTTCTTTAAAAAATTTATTTTAAAGGGACTTTGTTTTCGTTGTAGAAGAGAGAAGGGATCCTTTAGAAATAGCACAAAGATGAAGACTCACAACGACCAATGGAATGGTAGCTCCATTCCCCTCAGCCATGTTCGTTAAGATTTTCATGGCCAGGTGGGTGGCATTGTCTCCCATCAAAATCTAAACACCATTACAACGTTACTGTTTTCCAATCTCCCGTTTTACTATTGGAACATGTGTATTGGTATTACGGAATCTTTAACTAAAGCTTTTACCTTTGTATATCCATGTTGTCTCGCTATGCCACAAATCACAGAAAGTCTGTAGGTAAAATAAATAAAAAATATTTATAAAATGATTATTAATATGATTTATAATTTCAGAAAATATTTATAATCATATTAATCACCTTGAGTGTTCAATAAACTGAACTTTCGATGTCAGAGATGTTATCGTGTTCAAGGTTCTCACAAATTTGCTTTCGTCGTTATCGCCATCAGCCAACAAGCAGAAGCCCTACAACATGATGTACAGAGTGATATACAGGTGGAACGTGAAAACAACACAAAACCTTGAGAATTTTGAAATGACAAATTGCACAGATAAAAAATAAATGTGTCAGCCAACATTTGTCTTTTTTATATAAATATATCATATATCATATAAATATATCCATTGTAATGCATAATATTATCATTATTTTCAAATTGCACGCATCAATTGCCTTTAGTTAGTAATACAGTTGATGAGAACAGATAACAAAAGGTTTTACATACATATTCCATCAACAAAACAAAACAAACTATTCTTTATAGAAATAAACATTATTCCCTTCATGTGTACACGCTAGAGCGTTTATTAATTTTTATCTAAAAATTAGCTAGTTAGATCGCTAAATTTCACTGATCACTTCTTTCTTTGTATTTTAAATTTTAAATTTAGAATTTTTATTAAAGTAATATTTAAAAAGATTTTTTGTAAATTTATAAATCAAAACAGTTTAATCAAAACAGAAGTAAAAAAATTCAACATTTTTGTTCTTGACCATTTCGGTGTCAAACCACAACCCCGTAATTTCCTTCAACAAATCCTATTGCTTAATTGAATCAGCAGAGAGCTACAAAACATTATTTGTCACTTAAAAAACAAAACATTATAAGAGTTATTTGCAATGATTTGACAATAGAAATGGAGTGGTCATTAGGGCAGTTACCTTATGTACGGGTTCACAAAACAAAGGATAACCAAAATGTCTAGCAAGATCTTCCACATGCAGTGTATCGTAACGAAATTCATCACCAATTGTTACGTGCTCTGCCAACAAAATCATTTTAAAGACAAATATTAATAATAAAAATTAAATATTAATTTAATGTAAATTTAGGATAAGAAACAATTTCAAGTTCATGAATTTCTTGACAAGAATAATATCATCGCTTAGCAACAACTGTTTGTTTTCTTTGTTGCTTTTTTTTTGAAAGGAAATACACAGGAGTCAACAGAGTCCTGTGTATTGGGTCTATTTTTTCACTGGACCCACGGACATTCTGATGTTATATAAGGTCCAACCCTCTCTCAATTCTTAACCCGGAAACATGAAACAAATCCTAGAAACCCCAGAATAAGCCACTTCACCGAGAAAGAAACTGAGCACAGTACTTCCAGGGATGTGGCAAGATTTGACTTGAGTGGTTTCAAAGCAGAGACCTATTGATTCTGCGCGCAACGCTTAGACCACTGTGCCACTGCTGCTTAACTGCTGTTTGTACATCAATGTGGTACATCAATGTGACTCAAACAGATAGTGGTCCATCATATGCCAACAAAGAGCAAGTATCTACACAACTACTACATGCAGAACGCAGTCTTCTTAGCTAATGGTAGCTGTGGAACAATGTGATCAACACGTTTATATAAGAATTCTACGTTTAGCAGTTACACAGCTGTTTTCTTGAGATACATTGCATGCAGGGAAATTTCGTCGCATATTTAATGTTATGTTAATTATGTTTGGCATCAAAAGTTGTTGCAATATTTTCGACCATAGACAAGATGTGTAAAATGGATATTTAGAAAGTATATACATTAATTAAACTGCGATGCATTAAATTCGCAAGAATTTCTACTCTTGTAAAGCCCACATACCATTCACAAACACCAACGCAGGAGAGAACTTCAATCGTTTGTGTGCACCTTCACTGAGGGCCTAACATCATCGAGAACACAATGTTGTTACTTTTACTTAAACATGACAATATTAAAAGAAATTAATATGTGAGTTGGTAGGTGTCAATAAAAAAAGATTACGAGCACCTGTTTAACAAGATGAAGCATGGCTGTTGATGACTGGCCACTGGACAGTGCTAATAAGACCTAAATCAAAAGAAAATCGTTCAGAGTCTCCATTGTGATAAAAGCAAAGGTATGTCGGTGTAAGTATATGTTTCCATATAAAGTGCTCAATACTATTAACCAGAGCAGATATAACACTAGTAAAGAGAAAGCTCTAACTTTTATATAGAACTCTGGCAAGTATAGCTGATGAGTGTTTAATACACGAAACTCAGAGTCCTATATAAAAGTTAGAGCTTTCTCTTTACTAGTATTAAAAGTAAAGGTAAAAATATTGAGAAACGGAAACATAAAAACAAAAACATTTTTTAAAACTGCTCATATCAAGAGAGCCTTTGATGTTCGTTCACCGAGGATTGTGGCTTCATTCTGAAAGCTATTTTAACAACTTTCGTTTTAAAATGTTCACACTTTTTAATATCCGAACAGTATTAAAGCGTTAGTTATATTGGAGCACAACAGTGAAAAGATAATTAAGTTTGAGGCCGTACTTTTGTATTTATTTAATTAAAAAAACCAAGTTTAATTCGTACTTAACTGTAATATACAATGAGTTAATTGGTTACCCAGCAACAGTTACCTAGCAACGGTGCTATGTAGCAGTATCGTGGACTCACCTTGTCATCAGCTTTGATGAGTTTAGACTTTCCGAGAGTCGAGCGAAACTTGTGCGTGGTATACGTTAAAAAACACGTCCTAAATATATCATTGAAGATCAAGTTAAATTGTGAAGAACAGAAGAGGGATTAGAGGGCTTTCAATGGTTTCGCTTATTAACTCAGCGAATTCTTCATTCCACTTCATACAGCAGTTCAGTGAGATTAAATGGTAATTTCAAGATTAGAAATGTTTCAATTTCCGTTTATAAATAGACTTTGTAAATGGACTAGGTCTCCCAGATATAATCAAAGATTTTAGACTGGTTCTGATTAATTAGACTGGTTCTGATGAATTGGATGATATATCAATATATATATTAAATTAAATATATCCTCGAAGATCAAGTTTCTTGGTGAGAATCTTCCTTAGATGTTTCTACTGAAGAACAGAAAATAGGGATTTCAATGGGTTCGTAAAGTCTAAAGCAAAAAACAAAATTAAATGTTGATTAATTAAAAAGATTGACAGACCTACATAAAGGATCCTGTCCACGAACAATGACAACAGCTTTCACCTCTTTACACTTCATACACACACTGTTTGATCTAAATGCACCTCAACCGACATAATCATACATGCATATTGACATGTAAGTGCAAATTTTTGACAATCTAGGGTGACATGTTCTAACATTCTTAAAGACTAATTTTGAACTAAACTGCTTGCAGTGTTTTTGAGAGATGCTGAGGTTTTAAAAAATCTGACAAGTGGGTGATGTGCCATTATATTCATCGAAATGGCTAAATTAGGATTCAAACAAATCAAAATGAAATCAACTTACAAGTCGTTCCTTCGCGAGACCATAACTTCTTCTGCGGATAGTTTCTCTGGGTTCACATCACACATTGTACTTTTTGTTCGCAACTTTTTAAGAAAGTCAATAAAATAACAGTAAATTTGTTATTGATATTTTGAGTAATGGTGTCTATTGGTCTATGGTGAATAACAGATGGTTTCAGAACGTTATCTTGAAAAAACATGAACATCGTTATCCGTTGTTTGAATATTGTTATATTCCTTTTGAATTTGTGTTAATAATAACAATAATGGAGTTTTACGGGACTCTCCACATGTAACAGTGGCTCTTCTTATCTCAAGGTTTAGGTCCTGGTGTACACTCATTTGCGCCTACAAAGTCGTTTCACCAGACAAAAGTATTTCGAGGTGGGCTTGCTTTATGCAATGAGTTTCCCTCAAAAACTCAACCATATCTCAGAAATAACGGTATGTCAAACTGGCGAACGAACCAGTATGGTGTGGGTGCTGAAGCAATTATCCACTACGATACTAGCGTGTAAATATATAGTTTTTCCAATGTTGTGTAAAACGTTATCTTGAAAAAACATGAACAACCATTTTAACACACTTCACAATATAACAAATATTAATAACACAAATTCACTGAAATACGCAAACAAACACATACCTAAATATTTCGTTCGTAAAACAAAAAATACTAACCCTCCAGTTATAATGTGTGTTTTTAACTATAATATTATTACCATAGTAACATGTGGTACTACAATTGTCTCAATAAAAATAGGAAAAAAAACAGAAAGAAAAATATTCAGAATTTGAACGTGCATATTTGGAAGAACAAAAGGTTTGAAGTCGCATTCTAAACATAACTTTAAAACTAATCTAAATACCAAACATTCCATTTTATTGTCTTATTTTAAAAAAAATATTATTATGGTTGCAGCAACTGCGTGATTAAGAATTTAAAGATGTGGAAATGTTTTAAAAGTGTGTCTTGCTTCCAGGAAATATTTTAAAGGTGTGTCTTGCTCCTAGGAAATGTTTTAAAGGTGTGTCTTGCTTCCAGGAAATATTTTAAAGGTGTGTCTTGCTCCTAAGAAATGTTTTAAAAGTGTATCTTGCTCCTAGGAAATGTTTTAAAGGTGTGTCTTGCTCCTAGGAAATATTTTAAAGATTTGTCTTGCTCCTAGGAAGTGTTTTAGATTATTTCAATGCACTTAATATTATATGACATTTGTTTAATGGTTCTAACTTCAATTGTCTGACCATCTCAATCTAAAAAATGCAAAAAGAATTTTTTAATTGTGCAAATACACAGAAGGAAGAGCAATGAAAATAAATTGCTTTTCTACAAATTTTCAATCATCCAACTTCTTCCTTTCGTTAAAAACAACAACAACAATGAGAATAATGTTAGCGTAGTGGAAGTTCTACAGAAAGTTAAAACTATAAAAGTTGTGATTGTAAAACATAACTCTGCATGAATCAATACTCAGGAACACTGTATTCTGTTTTCACTGGTTGTTGCGGTGGAACGCCAAAAGGTTGATCAGGAACACCAAACGGCTGCTGCTGGTACGAATTTATAGAATCTTCTTCCCCCGGATGTGGGAACGAGGCGTAGGGGGATGGTTTGTAGTCATTGTTGCTGACGACACCGTACTCATTGGAGGTGGTGTGCGAATGAGAGACAAGACTTTCACCTTGGTGATAACGTTGGTACGCCATCAACGTTAGAGCAGCCTGTAGTTTATTTCAGAAATCAAAATTGTTTGTCAAAAAATTGTTTCAAAAAAAAATTACTTCAGGTGCCGTAAAAACATTAATAATAATTCATCAATACATATACAAACAATTGACAAAATTGAGAATCTTGTCTTATTTTGCGAGTTCTTGTGGTTTGTCAGTTCTCTTGAGAAAGAACGAAAACGAAACGAAACGATTTTTAAGTGGTTATCTTTAATTGTGTAGTGTTTTATATCAGTTGTCTTTGTTTCTTCAACAATTTATTTACCTTTGAATAGAAAAAACTGCAGTCTACTCACCCACGTGAAAATTGAAAAGAATGAGAAAGCTATGGCGGCACGTGCATTGTCAGTTGTTTTCCCGTTCATTAAAACATTTGACTTCCTCCACTGGTCTGTCAAGAAACAAAACCCTACAAACCAAAGAAACGACCAAATTGCGGAAAACACTAAATTTGCCGTCACCAAATGCTTTCTAGTCTGACTGTTGCTGATCTTGTTGAATTGCGTATCCACAGCTAAAAACAACAGGCATGCAAAAAATGCCAGCATTCCAATTGCAATCCCATAATGGCAGGCATATTGATTTTTATTGAATGCACAATGACCATATGGTGGCACAAACCCCTCGTCAAAGATACATCCAAACACGACTATTGCAAATATCTAAGAAAAAAATATATAAATACATTTAGTAAAAAGGCTTTCAGCTGCAAAATGTAAAATTAATTTTGTACTTTCAGTTGAAATTTTATTATTTATATGGTATATTGCTTAACTTCCCATAAAAATCTTTCTGGCATTGAAGACTATTGTAGTGTTTTATTTCATTTAACATCAACATCAGTGTTTAACATCAATTTCCATGACATTTTGAAAAGATGATACTCCCCACAAAATTTCAGTTATAAAAGTCTGAGCATGCTGTGTCTACATCCTAACCCCCTAATGATCTGGTATGTCAAAGAAGCCGTCATATTGCAGCAACCATTTGGAACTATCATCCCTAAAGGGACCAGTCACTACACTAAAGTGTAGATCCTAGACAATACATAACTACTTTTTCACTGCGGCAGGGGCGGATCAATGCTGGAATGGCATAAAGCAATCAGCACATTGGAGAGAAGGTCATATAGTATTTATGTTATTAAAGTTCATATTAAATCATGCGGATAAAGCATGCTTACTGAGAGGAAAATCTCCAAAAATCGGGTAACAAAGAACTTAGCTGAGTAAATAATGCGCATGGCCTCGCAAAAATTTGCGAGTCACTTTTGAACAACTAATTGGAGCACTGCAGTGCAAGTCTACCAGAGTAGCTATATAACCCATTATCAATAGGTTGCATGAGTATCTGTAACTTGATTGGCTAATCATGAGGAAATATATATCATATTTTGGAGTGCAAAACTCAATATTTTTTCTTGATTGGCTAAAAAGGAGTGCAAAATTCAATATTTTTTCTGATTGGTTAAAGCAACTATTCCCGGGATTCCTATTTGTTAAAAACAAAGTGCAAAATATGACACGTGCGAATGTTAGAATAATGTAATCGTAAAATTATTGAGTTTTGACGACGTTCATGTTCACGCTTTCAAAGCGTGTTATATAAGATATCATATAGACCTATTGATAAAGTAGTTATCGCAAAATACTAAAAAAATATGACATATTTTTCTTGTTTTATAAGTTTTTCTTTAATATTTAACTCGCCTAAAGGCTCGTTAAATATTTTGAAAACCATCGCTATCGCTACTGCTTAAAATTGCACTCATTAGTTCTATGAGAAAGAATAACTGTGTTAGCCTGTCTTAATGTAGACCAAATGACAAATTGACAAAAACAGTGAAAAGCATATTTTTTGCGTAGGCAACAATTTTAATAATGAGAAGACTGATGTACATTTCATACATCGATCAGAAATGATAACGTCATCAAAAAGTGAATGACATCATAAAAATTTATTTTAATACCAATGTATGCAGAATCTAATAAAAATTTTTCTCTCATTAAAGTTTTACTATATATATAAAGTGTGATAGTCAATTTTTTTTATTCACATATATATTGTGCAAACCAAGTCATCAGTAAACACTTACTTATCAACGTAGATATAATACTCATCTAGGCATATTAAACCAAAATACAGTAAAAAATCCGGGACTTTCCAGAGAATTTAAAATTTATATTGAAATTCTAGGACAATCTTTCTAGTATTGTCATTACTGTGTATAAAGTATCACTCCTTACAATTTCTCGGCAAAACACAAAAACTGATGAAAGCCCAATGTATCTACAATGATGGGTTCATCAAATAATAAGTTTCGCAATGTAATGTAAAAAATGAAACATTTCATGGTGCAAAAAGTAAAGCTATAACAATTTGTCCATCCTCCCTCAAGCGTTGATAACATCGACATTTTAGTTGGTAGAGAATTAAAAATTTGACTGACCATCATAAGTCATAATAACCCTCGAGCAAGTTGATTCGAATTAGATCATTAACTATATAACAATTTACTGAAAACATACCGCGCAAAGTAATCGGCATATAGTTTTTGGACGCTTCAAGAATTCAATTAAATCAAAATCTGTGCCAGAATATGCCCCACGGAAGCTACTTTGTCCTTCCATGTTGTCTGTATTTTTAATTTGTCATTTCGTGTCCTTGCCTGTACTCGAACCTCAATGAAGGAGAGCTTTGTTGTTAATTCATGTCAAGTTACACGACTTCAGAATTGGATATAAACAAATCTTGAATTATAATAGAAGAAAAAATCAAGTAAAATGCATTCATTCAACGATAAGTTATCAACTGTTTTTTATTTCATTTCAATTTGCCTGACCATAGCTGCTCTGTCAACTAAATCTTGGATTGTATTTGATTTTGCAGGTATTAATTGTTTTATTAAAAGGTACTAAAATAAAAGCCTTCTCGCCCCATCTGCTGCAGCAGAATATGTTCATTTTTGGCGAGATCTTCCTTCGCTTAATCCTTAATATATATTTATTTATCTATAAAATATTTATAAATAAAATACTTCTTTCCAATGAGTCCTGTAATGATTAGTTGTTAATAATTATATATAAAAACAAAAATCACTATATACAAAACAATATATATATATACATTAAAACAGTTATATATATATAATTAAAATCTATAAAAATATGTTAAACGGTGTAAAGAACATGCAATTTTATGACAACATTAAGACTGGAGAAGAAACTACAGTAAGGCTCTGATTTTAGCATCCAATCAAAATAAATGCCTTTTTAAACTTTCTAAAAATAGCTTTTTGTTTTGTTCATTTCTCAAAGATATTGGCAGGTTGTTGTGCAGTTTCAGTTTTGACCATTAGCAGTTTAATTGAGATTTTGTTACCTCTCGTTGATTTGCAGTGGGATAATTTGCTGAATCACATTGTGCAGGTATTTTGTTGTTGATACTTTTCTTAACAAGTTGACTGGCCCGACATTTAAGGAGTGTCGTTATCATGGTTATGGTGGTAATTTTCTTTTTGACATTCCCATGAATGATTCGTTCAATTCTGTAGTGTATCTGGTTTAAGTCTTTCAATCTTTGTTTGAGATAAGCTTAGATCCATAATTCCACAATATGTGAATATCGGTACTACGATGACACTGGTGTAAATAATTTGTTCAGGTCTTGTTTGATTTCTTTAGCAGTAACTGGTCTAAATTTAAAGTTGTATGAATCGGTAGTCTGGTACAGAATTTCCAAACAAAATTCCCTACATGATTCAAGATTTGTAGAAGTTGATTTTCTATACAGTAAAAAAGTTTTCCAAATTCATTCAAAATTTTATTTTTGTTTGTTACTGTTTTACAATTTTTCAAAAAAGTAAGAGATCTTTTTAAGTGTTTTCTGAAATGTTTCTGGGGTTTTGGAGTTCGATATGTATCTGTGTAATTCTGTTTGCATTTTGTGACCATGTTGTGCGCGTGTGGTCTAGTGGTCGAAACTTATGTTTAAGTATTTTCTTCTTATATTTTGAATATTATTTATTTTGTTTTATTATGGGGTTACTACTTGTTCAGCCTTAGGCTATTGAGTAACTCCCACCAAAATATCAAACTAGATCTCTTTTTGTAATAAAGGTCTTCATTGTTGTTGTGTTTCGTATTGAGTTTTTTTATGTAAATGATATTTTGGTAAATAAATTGATTGATTGGCCACAATGGCCCAGGTTTGATTCTCGCTATATACAAAACAATTGTTTAAAAACAAGTATTACTTGAGCGCGTGGCACCTTTGGGAAGTGCCTGAAAAACTTACCACGGGTTAACCAAAGCCTTGTGAAATTTGGTAGAGTAACGGTCTTCTTTCTTTCGACACTTTCTCATTGTCTGGGGTTTCTGGGTTATCCACTTAAAATATGAACTTTAACTTTTTTTTACCATGTTGTTGACTTTGTTCCTCTATTATTTACAAATATCGTGGTTGTTTTTGATTTTTGATCTGCGAACCTTCCTGAGTAAAACATCTCATAAATTCATCTCATCTTTCAATTCACTAGTCAACCAATGTGAAATGTTTCTATTATTCATTTATAACAAAAGGAGCATGCTTATCAAATAATGATGTTAAGATCCTGTTTAGAGTGGCTAAAGACTCTGTTGTGTTAGGTGCACTATATACACTACTCCAGTACTCCAATACTTCAAATCAAGTTTCAGTTTATTGACATCATAATTCTTATAACTTCTACTTCTTGTCTTTGGGGAAGTTTTTGTTTCTTCTATGAAGCTGATCAGGTTGTGATCGCTGAAACTTAAAGCGAAAACATCAGCTTTTGATATGTTAAATGGTGTGTTTTAATTCTTGTTGGTTTGTTTATTACCTGTTTCAATTGGAACGATGTATCAATTTGAGTTCTTTGTTGTCGTTTTGTTTCAAGTAGTTACAGTTAATATCATCTCTTTTTCTCTTGTGGTTGCTAGTGACAACAATGTTTTATCATTATAATTCTTTGGTAAGAGTTTCAATGTGGACGGAGGTTTATGCTATATACAGATTAGGAAACATTTAGCGTTTGGAAATTGTATTTCAATCCCGATTCATTCGAGTTGATTTACTTCCAGGTCAGTTCATCTTGTGTAAGGGATACTCTTATGTAACCCACGTCTTCCATTAATTCCAAAAAGGGACTTTATCTACATCAACTCGACATTGGAAGTTCATTTTTGAATGATGAACTCAAGGAAACCATATACATGAAGCAACCGGAAGGATTCGAAATTCAATGGAAGAAACGTTTGGTTTGCAGACTCAAGAAAAGTATTTATGGATTGAAGCAATCTTTAAGATGCTGCAATGAAGTACTGACAGGGCATGAACTTCAAACAATCAGCCAATCAAACTTCAAACAATCAGCCAATCAAACTTCAAACAATCAAACAATCAAACTTCAAACAATCAGCCAATCAAACTTCAAACAATCAAACTTCAAACAATCAGCCAATAATCTTTGTATATACACGTTGGAATCGGATGGAGAAACATTTATCATCGCAGTGTATTTTGATGACATCATACCGACCAGAAAGAATCAAAAGTGTATTACACACTTTATAAAGATGATTGGAGACAGATTCGACATCAGAGATATTGAAAAGTTGAATCATTTCTTGGGAGTCAAATATAATACTCTGGTAAGAACAAATTTGGTTTGGACAACCAGCTTATACAAGAAAGGTTTTCAATGGAACATAGCACTGATGACGATTGGAAGCAAACTTGGCAAATAGAACGAAACAGATAAACACGTTGATCAAAAGACGTATCAATCAGACTACTTCGTCTATCCACCAGAATGTCCAGATATCGCTTATGCAGTCAGGAATGTTGCTAGATTTTCATCAAAACCGTCACTGCAGCACTGGATTGCCGTCAAAAGAATTACGAGGTATCTGAATGAAACAGTGCATTATGGTCTTTTGCATGAAGATGATTCAACCATTTAGGGATTTACTGATGCAGATTGGGCTGGAGACTTCATTTTTCGGATACATATTTATGATGAGTGGAGCAGCAATCAGCTCTGCTGCAGAAGGTGCCTTATCAAAAGCCTCGCAGGAATTGAATTGACTATGACGACTTTTGAAAAGCGGTCATATGCAACGATTATCGATGAAGACAATCAGTCAGCGAAGAATTCTCAGTTTTATGGATGAGCCAAACACATTTAGTTTTATGTAAGAAAGCACGTTAAATCAAATGAAATCGGATTGCAATACTGCCAGAGTGAAAATACGACCGCAGGTATCATGACGAAAGGACTCGGACGAAGACTGTTTGATAAGTTGAGAACCATGATTCGATTGAAGAATTTTACGACTGCAAGTGTGGAGGAGAATGTATGAAAATAATTTATCTGTTGTCCAGCCCTCGTACACGTGGAAAAAGTACGGAAAACGTGCAGTAGTAGTAGACTCTCTTGCCATAAAAAACGATCTAGAAACATTAGGCATATATTAGAACCTTTTAGATTATTTCACATTTTACAATCATTTATCTATGTTTGTGATCATACTTCTCCTGTGATTTACGAGGAGGTAAAGTTCTTTATACAAGTTCGATTAACCTCTTTTAAACAGAAAGATATTTTGTTGTTTTGAAGTTTTATTGACATTTCTTCTGTCTTTTGAGAGAATTGAAGGTTCCTGGTTTCTGTGACGGTAACTAAGCGAATATGCCGGAAACTAGCTGTTTTAATGAAAACCATCATGACCTCAACATGTTGTTGTGTTCCACTGTTTTCAAATTGATGCGGCATCTTTGCAAAATGACTTTCTTTCAATATCAGTTCACAGAAAAAACTATAGAATCCTTAATAATGAAACTGTAGGGGAACTCTGATGGGGAAGTTATGTCACTGAGCTGTCAATGAGGTTTAAAGCATTAAATACCGTTTTAATAGTCATCATCATCATCTACATTTTTCACGTCTATTTTCCATGCTAGCATGGGTTAGACGAGGTTTCAACAGATGATATTCCCCACAATTTTGTAGGTTTAATCATTTGATGATTCATTGGAGCAGATGTTTTTTACAGCTGGATGCCCTTCCTAACGCCAACCTCAGGAAGAGGAAAAACAGTGGTGAGTTAACCCACGCAAGATACCAACTTTGCATTTTAAACTCCGTGGCAGCAGTGCATAAAGGGCATGGGTGCTTATATCCATGAGGTCAAAGATGTTGCATGACCCGCATACCCCGTAAAATCATCATCATCCGTTTTTACGTGACTTTTTCCACTCAGAGTGGGTTGCACGGTTTCAAAAGATGATATTCCCCACAATTATGTAGGTTTAATCATCTGATGGTTTATTGTGGCATATGTTTTTACAGCTGGATGCCCTTCCTAACGCCAACCCCAGTAAGAGGAAATAGTATTGTCATTAAAGCTTTTGTGATTAAGCTAATATATTTTTAATTTATATGAACATGTTGGAAGAATCCCTTTTTGAATATTTCATGTTTACAATGTATATTTTAAAACGTTTTACAGGAATTTTCATACACAGGTGTGACAAAAATTGGACTACGACATTTGTGCGTTCGTTTTTTGTACCAGTCACCTGACGAAGAAGCCTGTGGGTACTATGATCCCTCTCCCTACTGGACAGCAACTTATATTTTTATCATTTTCGGATTATTCCTCACAATCGTTGCATTCTTCTACAAGTTTATTTCTTTCTGGAGAAACCCCGCCGAGAAGATAGCCAAGGTGGCAAGTGGTGCAGCGCGTAAGGATTTAGTGTTCAATTAATAATTTACTTTGTCTATGTACTGTTGTTTCAAAATCTGTTGGGATTCTTTGATTTCAAACGAAAAACAAAACTTTCAATGAACTGAATAAATTTATTATGAAAAAATGCTTTTTATAAGTATACATGCGTTTACAGTGTCAGTTCCGGTCTGCATTATTAACCTTTTCTATTGTTTTCTAGCCAGAATTTTGACCAATTCCCAATATGATTGTTGAGTTTGCTCGAAATTTTGGTCGCAAAATGAGCTGAAAACAATAGATTTTGCATAAAAACAAAGACCGGAACTGAGACTGTAAATGCGCCTGTATTGCTTCTCAGAAAATGCATGTTTTTGAATTTTTCTTATAGTCGCATGATTGTGTTTGTCTTTCGATTGATAGAATGTTGTAACAGAGTTCTCTTTAATGTGTCAGTGGTATATCTGTAAAGGCCCCTCAGTCCCTCTACTCTGTAAATGGCTTTCCTGATCATTAGCAAACGTTGTACTTTGAAACTTTTATCCTAGACTATAGGGAGTCATGACTTTAACTAAACACTGACAACTCTCCAACGTGCAAAAACTAAACACTGGCAACTCTCCAACGTGCACAAACTAAACACTGGCAACTCTCCAACGTGCACAAACTAAACACTGACAACTCTCCAACGTGCACAAACTAAACACTGACAATTCTCCAACATGCACAAACTAAACACTGACAACTCTCCAACATGCACAAACTAAACATTGATAACTCTCCAACGTGCACAAACTAAACACTGACAACTCTCCAACATGCACAAACTAAACATTGATAACTCTCCAACGTGCACAAACTAAACACTGACAACTCTCCAACATGCACAAACTAAACATTGATAACTCTCCAACGTGCACAAACTAAACACTGACAACTCTCCAACGTGCACAAACTAAACACTGACAACTCTCCAACGTGCACAAACTAAACACTGACAACTCTCCAACGTGCGCAATCCGCAGGTTAACGATGCTGCAATATATAACGAAAGTTGTGATGGTTCTACATTGAGATATAAAACTCTTAAAATTGTTCAATATATTTTCTACCATTTATAGTGTTTTCTTACTGCGTTGCTGTGATCTTGTTCCCGTGTGGCTTCGACACGAATGCGATAGGCGGGTCAGCTTATAAGTTGCCAGATTACACTTCGATTGGCTATTCTTACACCTTGTACTACAGCTCGTTAATGACGCTGTTTCTTGCGGTAGCCCTGAGCAATTGGGAGCTGATGAGGAGTAGTATCCTCAGATTGCCATGAATAAATTATAATAATTTGTAAATTTAGAAAACCAAGTAGAGCGCTAATATATACATCGTAGAACATCAGTGGAACCTTTTATGACATTTTACCGGGTTATTTTGAGTAGTTCCCTTTAGAGTTCCCTGTATATTTATGACGAACCTAAAAAATTTTGTTGAGTTTTAATTATGCACCGTTTGTTTCCTCTTCATAATTAGGCGACACTTAGAAACAAATTTCTCAGTAATTATTGCGTTGTAAATATGACGATTTGAAAATCCTCGCTTATTTGGAGGTTTTATGTACGTATGTGAATATGAAAAGAAACGTTTTGTGGAGCAATACTGTTTTTAACTCGACAGGAGCAATACTGTTTTTAACTCGACAGGAGCAATACTGTTTTTAACTCGACAGGAGCAATAATGTCTTTAGCTCGACAGGAGCAATACTGTTTTTAACTCGACAGGAGCAATACTGTTTTTAACTCGACAGGAGCAATAATGTCTTTAGCTCGACAGGAGCAATACTGTTTTTAACTCGACAGGAGCAATACTGTTTTTAACTCGACAGGAGCAATACTGTTTTTAACTCGACAGGAGCAATACTGTTTTTAGCTCGACAGGAGCAATAATGTCTTTAGCTCGACAGGAGCAATACTGTTTTTAACTCGACAGGAGCAATAATGTTTTTAACTCGACAGGAGCAATACTGTTTTTAACTCGACAGGAGCAATACTGTTTTTAACTCGACAGGAGCAATAATGTCTTTAGCTCGACAGGAGCAATACTGTTTTTAACTCGACAGGAGCAATACTGTTTTTAACTCGACAGGAGCAATACTGTTTTTAGCTCGACAGGAGCAATAATGTCTTTAGCTCGACAGGAGCAATACTGTTTTTAACTCGACAGGAGCAATAATGTTTTTAACTCGACAGGAGCAATACTGTTTTTAACTCGACAGGAGCAATAATGTCTTTAGCTCGACAGGAGCAATACTGTCTTTAGCTCGACAGGAGCAATACTGTTTTTAACTCGACAGGAGCAATAATGTCTTTAGCTCGACAGGAGCAATACTGTTTTTAACTCGACAGGAGCAATAATGTTTTTAACTCGACAGGAGCAATACTGTTTTTAACTCGACAGGAGCAATAATGTCTTTAGCTCGACAGGAGCAATACTGTCTTTAGCTCGACAGGAGCAATACTGTTTTTAACTCGACAGGAGCAATAATGTCTTTAGCTCGACAGGAGCAATACTGTTTTTAACTCGACAGGAGCAATAATGTTTTTAACTCGACAGGAGCAATACTGTTTTTAACTCGACAGGAGCAATACTGTTTTTAACTCGACAGGAGCAATACTGTTTTTAACTCGACAGGAGCAATACTGTCTTTAGCTCGACAGGAGCAATACTGTTTTTAACTCGACAGGAGCAATAATGTCTTTAGCTCGACAGGAGCAATACTGTCTTTAGCTCGACAGGAGCAATACTGTCTTTAACTCGACAGGAGCAATACTGTCTTTAACTCAGCAGGAGCAATACTGTCTTTAACTCGACAGGAGCAATACTGTCTATAACTAGACTTATATAAGTTACCTACTTCGAGAAATTCTTAATTTGTGCTTCGTTTTAGTCGAAATCAGTAGGCAGTTTAAATATAGGGCATCTCATAATTTTTTATATAATTACTATTGATTGGGTGAAAAGTGACATAAATATATATTCCCAAGGTATTCGAATAAGTATGGGTTTTGAGAACGAAAAAGTTCAGATTTTTTATGTATTTTCATTGTTTATGTGGTATCTTGGACATCACGCCTGTCATTGCATGCCCTATGTGATTATTGATGTTGATGCATTGTTTACCAATGTGACAACAATGTGCACCGAGGTGGTCACCCAGCAGTCGCAAAGCGAAAAGGTCCCAAAATGAATATACCCATAGTCCCAATAATGGATTTACTGAAGAAAGTTGGAGACTTTGGAATTCGTTCAAACCTAGAGCTCTTATGTTTAAACCAGGCACTGCTCTGACGTCTGCCAGCAGCTTTGACGAGGAGCTTGGAAACGACCTTCTTAAGGATGACATCCTTCACCGGGCTGAACAAGAGTTATTAAATTGCATTAAAAAAACTCAGACTATGTGAAAATATTATGTGGGTCTCCTCGTTCCTTGTATTTTTATGTCAATGTTTGTTTTACTTATAGTGGATGTGTTCATACCTCTGTACAAGAGTTCAACGGCTGATGATGTCAGCCGATGGCTTCAGAAACTCGGCTTTAGCAATAAGTAAGCACTTTTTATTCGTTCCCAATATCCAAGATGTAAGGGATTCCTAAGCCTCGCGAAATGTTAAAGTGAAAAATGTAAATTTTATGTTTTCGTGTTGCTTTCCTCTCCATTTTTCCATTTTTGTTACCTCTTAGTGAATTTGATGGGGAAAACATTATATTTTTTGATGGCATGATCTTGGCGACTAGATAGTGGATGATACAGTCCCCTACATAGAAGCGGATGGTTCGTGGCGCATTGAACAAAAGCTCTACCAATTCGAGGATACCAGCGTACGAGAATAAGACGCTCCGGCATTCAGGCTGTGATCAGGACAGGACATCCTGTACGGATTGCCATTCATCAATGGAGAAGCTTGTCTTCAGTTGAAGAAGATGATCGCGACACATTACCGTTAATCTTGATGGACTAATAGAACCAAACCAAATGGGAAACAGGGTGATGCCATTAGAATCGAAAACGATCATGACACAGGGAATATTTCTATTCGATGCATTGGAAGTGGAACTACCAAACCAGTACTGTTTGATCATTTTCGATCATCTCCGTGGTGGGAGAAGAGAAGAGTCTATGCGCCTTCTGGCATTTACATTAAATATTGATGCGGATGGAAAACCCCCATTGTCAAACCATCCTTGCCGTCACTAATACCGGTTCTACTTAATCGATGCATAAACATATCACTACGACGCTGTAATAATTAGTGCTCCGATCGCCAAACGAAAAAAGCTCAATGAAATCGCTCATTTCGCATGGAATTTTTTCGTAACTATTTGTTTTTGCAATTTACTTGGAGAAATTGAATGATGCGCGAAGACTTGGACGTTCAGTCGACCCTTGATTTCAAGAATGTCTCTAACAGTCCTTAAATGTTCGTTGCTTCTTGAAGAGAGACTATGCCATTTTCAAACACAGGTTTGTCATTATAGGTATTTTCCCTTCAATGACTACGTGGGCATTCTGCTTCATTTAAGTGGCATTCAATTTTCAGTCGTGTGTTAACATAGGTTGAATTTATATTGAAATACTAATATATAAACGGGACAGAAACGTTTTTTTTCGTAAGCAACTTTAATGTTTGCATTTCACAAAAGTCGCTCCGGATTTGTTTATTCAATTTATTTCGTTGCGACATAAACTTTGCTGACCTATCCTTTTTTAGGAGGCATTCGCAAACGGGTTTAATTAGGTTGGGTCAAAACAATGTTTTTAAAGTTTCTTGGTAAAATAGCCTTTTATAAGTGGAAAGCAGCGAAGCGCTTATTTCGATGCGCTCTTCTCGTTTTTCTTGGGCAGCAACACCGACTGAATGTTTGGCAGAACACCTCCGCTCGCAATCGTCACACCAGACAAAAGTTTGTTGAGTTCTTCGTCGTTTCGAACTGCCAGCTGCAAATGTCGTGGAATGATTCTCGCCTTCTTGTTGTCTCTAGCCGCGTTTCCCGCCAACTCGAGAATTTCAGCAGACAAATATTCGAGTACAGCAGCCAAATAAACAGGAGCTCCAGATCCTATACGATCGGCGTAATGTCCTTTACGCAAAAAACGGTGCACTCTTCCGACCGGGAACTGCAAACCGGCACGGAAAGAGCGAGTCTTGGCTTTTGCCTTTGCTTTACCTCCTTTACCACGTCCAGACATATTGAAAACTGTTAGATTATGAGCGCCTTTTCTCAACAACTTCCGCTTATATCCAAAACAAAATTCGTGAACCAATCATCTTGCCACGCTTTGTTCGATTCCAGGCTACCTTTTTAGATTTATGTTCCACTTTGATTACACAGCATTCTGATTTGATGTTATCAATCTTTGACAACAAAAGATAATTTGTTCGATGCTCATTAAAGGAAATACGAGATCAACACTGACACATTTTCATTATTATTGGTTAAATAAACTACCAATCACATAAAACAATTATTCAAGCGTAACGGTAAACAATGGATCGAAATGGAACCGCTGTTATCGTTTATAAATTGAAATCGGCTCATGTTTTGTCAATTTCAGCCTAACGCAACTGGAGAAAGATGTCTGACGCAGTGAAACCCGGAGGTAAACAAGCGCCTAAAGTGGCCAAGAAAGGAGAGAAAAGAGCTGGCAAAAAAGGTGGAAAGATCGCTGGCTCAGACACGAAAAAGCGCAAACGAAAGCGAAAAGAATCTTACGCAACATACATCTACAACGTTCTCAAACAAGTGCATCCTGATGTGGGAGTTTCTTCGAAAGCAATGAGCATTATGAATTCGTTCGTGAATGATATTTTTGAGCGCATCGCCTCCGAAGCTTCGAGACTGGCTCACCAGAACAAGAAGTCAACGATTTCTTCTCGAGAAATCCAGACGGCCGTGCGACTTTTGTTGCCTGGGGAGTTGGCTAAACACGCTGTTAGCGAAGGAACGAAAGCTGTTACCAAGTATACGAGCAGCAAGTAAAGTGAAGAGCTGCTGATAAAAAAAGGCTATTTTCATAGCCACCCAATTTCTTTTGAAAACATTGTTTATCCCGCTAAAAGTCTCTATGCTATTTTAGAAAAAAGCGCCAAAGTAATTCGTACGTTGAGCGCTAAAAGTCACCGAACTAATATGTTTTGAAAAGGTGGCAGGATACAATTTCTTTTAAAAAAACATTTGTCTCTCGTTAAAAGTCTTCACCTTGCTAAGCTATTTTGGGCGCCAAAAAACTGAAAACTGGTTTCTATGCAAAGTCATTGGCAACTGTTTTTACAAAGAAGTTGTTAAGTTTCGGAGCTAGAAAGCATCGTAGTATTTAGTGCAGCGAAATTCGAAAACATGTAGCTTGAAGATCCTTGGAAAAAAAAAAAGAAAAAAGCCAGTTATGATTTTATGGGAAGTGTGGCTATGAAAATAGCCTTTTTTTAGTTTCGAAGTCCGTTCCGCACGACTTAACCGCCAAATCCGTAGAGAGTTCTTCCTTGTCGTTTCAGAGCGTAAACGACGTCCATAGCAGTGACAGTTTTCCTTTTCGCGTGTTCGGTGTACGTCACAGCGTCTCTGATGACGTTCTCCAAAAACACTTTCAACACGCCTCGAGTTTCTTCGTAGATAAGACCAGATATGCGCTTTACACCTCCTCTTCTTGCTAGACGTCGAATAGCGGGCTTCGTTATTCCTTGGATGTTGTCACGAAGAATCTTCCTGTGCCGTTTCGCGCCTCCCTTTCCCAAACCTTTTCCACCTTTGCCACGACCAGACATTTTTCAAGTGTATACAACAAGTTGGGCGTGTAGAATACAACTGATTGTCTTCGAAGATTAATCGATTTATTATAACGAACACCCTTGCTGCATTTGGAATCACAACAAGGATGCTTGTGATTGGTTAATAAGAATTAGACACTTTTTGGCGGCAATTTTACTGCGTACAACTTCAATCATTTTTACGGCAAAACGACCTTGCGTCAACATGTTATCATTGTTATGCTTTTTATTAAATTAAGTAGTAATCACAAAGCCGGTTCGTCTTCTCTCTTCTTCACACCGGTAATCTTCTGCTTTGGCGCTATTTTCATCGACAAACCAATCAGCATTCATTTTCTTAACACCAATCAGCAATCACTTTCTAATCACCAATGGAAAGACGTTAAAAGTAGCCATCTTTGTTTACTGAAAACATACGTGAAATATTTTTGTCATATTGCCGCATTCATCGCATGTATAATGGCTCGAACATAGTCTATAGAAAATACACTGGTCTGGAAGTGCATTGTCTTCATGCTTTGTTCCGTTTGTTTCGAATATCTTAGATTCGCCAAATTGCAAGTCATGAGATCAAAATAAGTGATTGAGAAATTCACAAACTCTACAAGCGACTTTATTATGGAAGAATCCTTAGATATTACTCTCAAATGTAGATTTGTTAGACATAGAAGTAGAGAAGGAATTCGATGAAGCTATAGATGGGTTAGTAATTTTCAGTCAAGCATTTAGTCGATTATATTTATCATATTTACTAATGAATTAAAACTACTCATTATATGTACTCTAATAAACTTAACATATATATAACTTGTCTTTAGGTTACTACAAGGGGTGAATGCATTTGCCCAAAATGTGTCAATGGAAAACCATACAAAATATAATGTGGACTTTCTCGACATGTAAAATTAAAGCACTTACTAGAAGACTTTGAGAAATTTGACAAAGGTTGACAACAGTGGGAGGGGTTAAAAGGGTCCAAAAAATGGTTGACGTCAATTGTGAACGCTCCCTTGCAAAATGTTTGTAAAAAACAAAAACATTGAATATTATTCACTATTTTTTAAGCAAATTGTTTCAAACTCAGAATTATTATTCGAAAACCTCAAGCACCCTGCTTGTACATTACTGGCAAAGAAATTGGGAGACAAAATCTTTTCACAATTTAAAATACCAATCAAACAAACAAAAGAACCTAATCCAATTACACAGCGTGAATTAAGAGGATTACAATATTTGACAGGATATGTTATTAAAAAACTGAATAAAAGACAAGAAATAGCACTAATTATAAAAATGAAGAAGTCAAGAAGTATTACGAATATTGACAAATGCCATTTCTGAAAAAACTAATGAACAGATACTGATTAATGGTCAAGACCAGACCTTTGCATTCGAATAGTGTTTGCTTGGTAACCAAATTGCTTTATGGTAGGGTTATTATTTCGTCTACCAAGACTACGTTGACGACCGAAATATTCTTCAAGGACATCTTGATTAAAACGTTCGGTCAATACAAATGGCATGCCACTTTGCAAAAGAAATGGTACAACTTCTGCAATAGAATGAACACTTAATTTCAACCCCTCATATGTTTGTTGAGACAAAAACATCTTTGTTCTGTCTGTTTTGGTAAATTGTCTTTTACGATTAAGAGTACTAAGTTGCCAGTTAGCCATGTAAGTTAGAAAATTTCTTTTCAATTTCTAAATGTCTTTCACAAATATACACTTTTCCTTTAAGAATTCTTTCTTTCAATGCCTTATCGACATTTCGAAATCAAGAGATCGTATTAACAATTTCCTTTCTCCAGTTGGTATAAAACTCATCTCGACGCATTGGAATTTCAAAAATACCAATACCTCGATACTTCGCTGTTCTCGAAACAAAACATTGAGGGAAAGCACAATTAGCTCCTGCCATAGTTATTTTTAGTTCTGAAAAGAACTGTTTTTGTCTAGTTTGTATACACAAGTACAACAGCTAGATATAAAACGATATAACATGAAAAACAAACTATATATTGTATATCTCTATGATCTTTAATACGTGTTTTGTTATCCCGCAATCGATATCACTTTCTTTGATCACGTGACATCGAAATTTTAAAACAAAGACTTTCTGGCCGCATTTTCAGACTAGTGTATTTTCTATAGACTATGGGCTCGAACGAAGCAAACCGCTCGGAGATCCACTGGAGGGAAGGCTCCCAGAAAACAGCTGGCCATTAAAGCCGCCAGAAAGAGTGCTCCGGCTACAGCAGGAGTAAAGAAACCTCATCGATACCGCCCTGGTACTGTCGCTCTTCGTGAAATCATAATTTACTAGAAATCCAATAAACTTCTCATTTGCAAGCTTCCTTTTCAATGATTAGTTCGAGAAATCGCGCAGGACTTCAAAACCGATTTGCGATTTCAAAGAACGGCCGTCATGGCATTGCAAGAGGCGTCAGAAGCCTATCTTGTGGGTTTGTTCGAGGACACAAATCTGTGTGCAATCCACGCTAAGCGCGTCACAATCATGCCTAAAGACATTCAGCTGGCACGAAGAATCCGCGGCGAACGAGCTTAAAGGTAGAGAAGATGTCACTACAAAAAGGCTATTTTCATAGCCACCACAAGTGAAAAACTGTTTCAGTGGCAACACGATCTGATCTTAACTTTTTTTCAATTTCCAAAAAACCAATGTTAAATTTCGCTGATGGCGGAAAAATTGATAACATTCCCGCACGAGTAAAGTGGAAAATTAAAGGCAGTAATCGCGGTGTGATGTTTTCAACTTCTGTTGGTAGCTATGAAAATAGCCTTTTATCTGCGCCTTCCTCTTACTTCCTTGATTTCTTGATCGCCGCCTTTTTCTTCTGCGTGGCTTTCTTTGTTAGGTACTTTCTCGCTACAGGTTTTTTGGCGCTCTTTTTCTTTGCTGGAGTCGGGTTTTTTTTATTATTGTAGTTGCTCAGAACAAGGCCCTAAAGGCCACTTGAGTGTAAAGAGCTAGAAAAGTTACAGGGAAAGTGACGCAGTTTTCAGATAGCGATGAACGTTTGATTTGAACAGTTGAAGGTTATAGACCGATGGAAAGCATGTAGAAGGAAGGGAGTTCCAAAGTCTGGATGTTCGCGGGAAAAAACTGTTCTTATAGAAATCCCTGTGACAGTTTGGAATGCAAACAGTCCATTGATGAGAAGATGACGAAAACCTAGTTGTACGGTGAAAAATTCTGGGAGAAGGTGTAAGAGATGATAGTTCGCTTGAACAACGTCCATAAAAAAACTTGTAAAAAAGACAAAGAGAAGCTACGTTTCGCCGGTGTGATAGGGAGTCCAGTTTCGAAGATAAGTTTGCGCCGATTGCGTTGCAAACACGCCGTTGAACACGGTCTAACAAGTTCAAGCAATTTGCAGGAGCACCTGCCCAAATGTGGCAGCTGTATTCCATGCAAGGACGTATTGACGATTTGTAAAGGTAAAGGATACACTCAGGGGTGAGGTAACTCATTTTTCGTAAAAGAGAACCAACCTTCATGGCAGCTGATTTTGCAATGGTTTCAATGTATGAGCGCCATGAGAGATCGCTTGTAAATATGAGACCAAGAAGGCGAAATGAATTGTTTTCAGGCAAATGAGAACCATTCATCAAAATTGGAGGTAAATATGCTTGCTTGAAATGATTAATGGAAAGAAGACTAGTTTTAGATGGATTGAAATTAACCAGCCAATTCTTACCCCATTCAACTACCGAATTGAGATCTTTATTGAAAACAGAGGCCAAATTAACCTTATCACAATCATCTGATTTATCAAGACAGGAATACAATGTGAAATCGTCAGCGTAAATAATGGTTTTGGATGATAAATTGTCTGGGAGATCGTTTATGTAGAGTAGGAACAGGGTTGGTCCGAGAACTGATCCTTGTGGAACACCAGCATTGATGGAAAAAGTTGAAGATGAATGACCACTAAGGACAACCTTGAATCTACAGTTGGAAAGGAAGGAAGAGATAATTTTAAAAAAGGAACCTTTTAAACCATATGCTTTGAGTTTATGCAATAGACCCAGATGCCAGACTTTATCAAATGCCTTGGAGATGTCAAGAGCAACTGCTCGCGCTTCACCGGAAACATCAAGGGCACGATAAAAATGTTCAGTTATAACTGTCAAAACATCAGCAGTGGAACGACCAGAACGAAACCCGTACTGGGAATCATAAAACAAATTATTTTTTTCAATAAATTCCACTAAGGTCTGGTTAAGTAAAGTCTAAAAAACTTTGCTTAAAATGGAAATGAGACTAATCGGTCTATAATTTCTAGGATTAGAACGGTCACCACAATTTTTAAAAATTGGAATAACGGAGGCAAATTTCCAGGATGAAGGAAAACAAGATTCATCCAAACACTTTTTGTAAACAGCACACAAAACAGGAGATAACTCGGTAGAACATTTCTGAAGAACAATTACAGGAATTCCATCAGGTCCTGTAGCTTTAGTGGAATCCATTTTGGAAATTATCTTGAAAACGTTATCCGGAGATATAAAGCAATCCTGTAATGTCTGATCAGTTTTGGAGGTGAAATAAGGGAGATCGTGTCCAGAATCATCGAGGGTAGAATGAGAACTGAAGAGTTTAGCAAATAGTTCAACTTTATCCTTAGCTAAATTAATGACTTCAGGACCATTGAATAGTGGAGGCACAGATGATTTAGAATTGGAATTGCCCCGGACATTTTTAATGATACGCCAAAATTTACATGAACCTATTTTTATTGAATTGATATGATCTTTAGTTCTTTCAGCAAAAACAGTTTTTGCTTTACGAACAACATATTTACAGTTATTGCGAGAGACAATAAACAATTTTCTGTTAAGATCAGTCGGATGACGTCGGTAGCAATGAAAGAAATGTTACGATGGGCTATGGCTGCAGCACATGCTGGTGAAAACCAAGAGGAAGAATGAGGCTTTATCTGATATTTCCTTGAAGGAACGAATAATCTTATTGCTTCAGATATTATTGAAGTAGTTTCATTAACACAATTATCAGCTGAGTTGGAAAGAATTTCCTTTCAAGGGACAGACTGAATGTGTGCTTGAAATTTTTGCCAATCCGCAAGATCATATCTAAAATAGGTTCTATGCATGGGATGCTCATGAGAAACTTGTCTATTGAAGTTAACTTTGACCGATATAACAACATGGTCAGAACGACCTAAAGGAGCGCCATGAGATAATTTACAGATGTCCGGGTTAGAGGTTAAAAATAAATCCAACAAGGAAGGCGATTGACTGGATTGATCAGGAATGCGAGTTGGAAAATCAACTAATTGCGAGAGAGACTGAGATACTGCAAAGTTATAGGTTTCAACACCAGAGCTACTTGTTCCGTTAGAGAATTTTCGCCATTGTTTATGGTGAATGTTAAAGTCACCAAATACAAAGATGTTGTTTGAGCAATGTTTAAGAATAGCTGAATCAGCGGACTTTGAGACTGATTTGATAACAGAACAGTCTTGGGAAGATGGAGAGCGATAGAGGAAAAATAGAAAACTAGTTGAATGAAGAAGAGACAAACGAAAACACAAGAAAGGTCGACCAACCTTCCAGGGTCTTCCAGGTCAATTTCTCTAGATATTGGTAACGTTTCCTTAACATAAACTGCTAGACCATGCATATGAATGGAGGAATCCATTCTAAACAAAGGAAGATATTCAGGAACAAGGAAATCATTAGAAGATATACCAGCATTTAGATTAGATTCACAAAGCGCTAATACATCCGGTTTATTTTCGAACAAAAAAGCTTCAACATCCGTAAAATTTGTTCGTAAACCTCGAATGTTACAAAATGCTAAAGAGAAAGGAGGATGAGAATTCCTTAGTCTTCTGGCTTTGTTATTCCAAGATTTTATTTTGAAGAGGGCTTTTTTCTTATTTGTTTCACAAACAGATCCCACGGTGGTCCTCTTACTCTGTAGACCCATTCCCCCGAACTATCTTCTGCCTTCCTCTGTTTAGCTTCAACTCGAAGTTTATTAAACAGATCTCTTTCTTCTTTGCTCCTGTCCTGATTAATATAGATATTTTCATTTACTTCTTTTAAAATCCTTTTATGTTTTAAAATGGAGATTTTTGTGCCATAATCACAAAGAGTAACTCTTAAAGGTCGAGTTTTACCGGATTGAAAAGTCCCAAGTCTTTCACAACTTTTAATATCGTCTATGCAAATATTTAGTTTTAGCTGGCTTTTTAAGAGATCCAAGAGACTTGCACAGAGTTGTTTACAGAATCAGTCTCTTTCAGACCGTAAATAATTAAATTATTTTTGCGCCTGTTGTGCTCCTCAATATTTTTAACAATTTTTTTACTCAGAGTACATTCAGAGTCTATACATTCATTATTAAAAATATTTTTTAAATTGGAAATTTGCTTATTCAATTTTAAATTATCATCCACTAATTTCTGAATTAAAGAGGAGTTTGTCTCAAGGCTGTTTTGGATGTTGATCATTGAAGAATGGTTCAAAGAATGAGACGCTTCAAGAGAAACAAGGCGAGATTCAATTTTTTCAAAGTAGACGCTGCATCTGGTTTCGATATCTTTTTCCAAGAAAATTGCATTTAGAGCAGGTTTAGTGCAGTCCGGACAGAACCAAAAGTTATCAACTTTCTCATTGCTTTCTTTGCAACAGGTTGTTTAGCTGGCGTCTTTGCTTTAACGGCCAGTTTAAACGATCCATTAGCGCCGACACCACTCGATTGTTTCAGTATGTTTTCTTTTACCATTCGTCGAAGACCCCTTTTCACATGTCTGTCGCACGCATCACCCGTTTTGTCGTTGTTCGCGTTCACAAACTGAATGATTGCTTGTCTCGAAAATCCTCCTCTTTCGTGCTCTGCGATAGCGTTGCATACAATTTCTTTGTAGGTCGGTTTGCCGCTGGCAGCAGCTACTTTCTTACCATTCGTAGGCGAAGGCATGTCTTTCAAAGATTTTAAACGTCCGTTGTAGATAATGAAATTTTTCAGTCTTTTCAAAATCAGCAGTTTAAATGTTTATGTAATTTTCGGACCTACAAGGAGCAATGAGCGAAAGGTTAATTTTGGCCGCCAAAATCTTTTCGTGTTTTAAACCAGCTTAAATGAACAATTTTACCCCTCTGAGATTTCCTAAAAACAATTTTATTCCAGCCTAAAGTATGATGATTACGCTACCTCCGATAAAGAAATCAAATGGAACATGGACTGAAAGTTTTACTGGTTTGCGGCGATGAGAACCATGCCTAAGTCGGTTCTTGGTTTAACCGGTCTCAATTTAAACCCTCTCACGCCCATAATCTTTGCGTTTTCAAAACGGTATTTATAAATTTTTTAAGTAAGCATGTCCAAGAGATCGACCCAGGAAGCGTTGGAGGGAAAGCAAGATCTCAAACATCATAAGATCAAAGAAAAATTGGCAGCAGATTGAGGAAAGTGGAGGAACCCCCTGTTTTGCCGGCTAACAGACATCAAATGTATAAAAGTGGTTAGCGTAAATGTGAATACAACAAACAAAATATATAAACCGAATTCTGAGTACATTAATATTAATACGATACATCTATAGTAATTCGGGGCAAGACGGGACATGGGGGTAACATGGGACATTAATATCTATCTTTCTTTTTCGTCGTTTCGCAATATACTATTGTTAAAAAGCCGGTGGAAATGTGAAGCAGCAGCCTTTAGCTCCAAGAAAACATCAAAAACAGTCAGTAAGTACACAAACTTTTTTTGTTTTGAGGGGTTTTGTTTGAGAGGGTATAATTAAGAGTTTTTATGCGGGGCAAGACGGGACCCTTCATACCCTATAAAGTTTTGGTCATTTTTCCCAAAGTTAAGTTTAGATTTATTTTTTTTAATGGCTTCATTAAAATTGTATATGATATAAATTCATTTGAGGCTATTTTCAAAATTGTATCTTTTAAAAAGCAGATACGACTTAATAGAATACCCTTAAGTGTCCCGTATTACCCAGTCTTGCCCCGTATTACTCCACATATATATATATATATATATTAGGCAAATTGAATATTTAAAAGATTCTTGTCGGTTTTAGTTATAAAAGTGATGGAGTTTTTTGGTTTTTCAGCTAGCCATTCTTTATACTGCGCCCGGTGCCGTTTAACAACGCGCAGAACAAAGAAGATGATTCTTTATACTGCAAATCAACATTTCCTTCATGTTTTTACTAGAAAAAGTTGACAAAATAAGAATTTAGTTTTTATACCTAAAAAAAACCAGCTAACTGCACAAATCACTTCTTAAACAAGTTCAAACGGAAGCTTATAAGTGGAAAGGAAAGCTGGTAAGAAACTAATCAAAACATTTCAAAATCAATATTTAAAATCGCATGGATTTTTTGACACTTTTTTGAATCAAGACAACAAATTTACATTAATTTCTGGCACCAAACCGATATTCCTTATGCTCAATTCAATGAAATCGCTTACGTATGTTCAATTCAACCAATGAAATCGCTTTCCGTGGACAACCGATGTTGAAGGTTTTATTCGATTTTTACATTCTTTTTCAATGTGGACAGTGTGTCGAATTCGAAGACTGGCGAGAGACTCTGGTATTATTGGAGAGAGTCTGTGAATTTGTTTAAATGGTGAAATACAGCCAGCATACCATTTAGCGTAAGATGTCTGAACGATTTTAAGTCGAGAAGTTGACATGCCGTAGACGTAAACGTGTTAAAGATGCATGGGCCGTTTGTGGATAAACAACGGAAATTAGAAGTTGGTAAAGCATTTCAGAAGAACAGCGAAACCGAGATAACTTACGACTAAAGGTAATGAGGGTTTTTAACATCTTTATTTAAGTGAAGCGTTACATGGAAACCAGGTTTTAACTGACGAATCGTTACATGGAAACCAGGTTTAAATTGACGGATCGTTACATGGAAACCAGGTTTAAATTTATCGAATTATTCATCATGGATTACTCGAAAGTTTATTGGAACCTTGCAGTGAATTCAAAAGTGAAAAGGAATGCAGTGAATTCAAAAGTGAAAGTGAATGCAGTAAATTCAAAAATTCGTCCGTATTCAAGTTTATATTTAAAGCAAATTTAATAAAACTACGATAACATTTGATAAGAGGGCGAGTGATTTAATACGCGCAAAAGGCGAGAGAGTTAATACGCGAAAAATACGAGCGAGCTAATACGCGCAAATATTTGTACAGTGGAACCTTCCTAAAGTGGACATCCTCTAAAGCGGACAGTTTGATTTATCCCGGACGAATTCTTAAAGAAATTCTCACGGCTCAAACTCTCTAAAGCGGCCACCACTATAAAGCGGACACTCCGTAAAGCAGACACTTTTTGGTCCCGCGTGTACATTTCAGCTGAAATTAACTTTCATAAAGCCGGCATTTCATTTATTTTTCATTTCTTTCCTAAACATTTTTTTTACAACAGGTGTATGTTCATTTAGAATAGTAGTTATTTTCTTTTTTATCCAGTCAATGGCCTTCTCTTGACCCGTCAAGCAATAATTACAAGGGACTTCCAAGCCGTACCTCCCTCCTCGGTTAACTCTTTTACCAGTTACTTTTGTTTACAAGTATATCCCAGAAGACTTAGAAACATATTTACGTAGTTTGATACTACTACCATAGGGATGTGTTGAACGACTCTTTCTCCGTGTAGACTGCAATTGCGTTCTTGTCTTGTTTATTTTCGATCTCTCGGATGCAACAATATTTCTCCCCAACAACAGGTGCCCAAATGATATTGGTGGACGTGATGTCCACGATTGATTGAAAGAACTCATACAGGTGTTGATCGGAAGTTCTACTGTAACATCTACGGGTAACAAATTCAAAGTTTCGTTGGTAGGTGCCATTTCAGCTCTCGATCGTCGCTGCGATAACGTGTGTGATTTTTACTTGCCTATCATTCTCTTCATGGGTAATGCGCGTGCACGATGCTACCCGGAAAGTTTAAGTGATTGTTTTTCCAATGGTAAAGTCGCCTTCTTGCCAAAGAATACCAAGTCAAAATTCTTAGCCGCGGGTATTATCGCGGGTATTACCGCGGGTATTATCAGACACATTAAAGTTAAATATCAAAAGAAACTTCTGAAGTTTGTATTTCAAGGACCTAGGAAGGCAACAGACATCATCCAAGAAAATGAAGTGTTTAAAGCAATCTCATGGATTAAATCTTAAATCCTATAGGGGAGGTTTCAGATTTCAAATGTTTTCACAAGTTTGGTTTTTGAAAAAAGTTTAAGTATTAGATCAAAAAAAGATGAACACATTTGCGAGTTTAGTGAAAGTGCTTTGGTCGGATGTTTCTCCTTCAGATTATATCGATTTTGACATGGAGGTTGCAACATTACAATCCCGATTGATGTGGAAAGTATAGCTTGGTGGCTGCAAGCCATTCAACTGATAAAACCTAAAAGAACGAAGAACCGTGAGTTATGAAGAGTCTGAGGAGATCAAATGGATTTCAGAAGCTATGCAGAGATTGTTGATCACGTAATGCGTTTCTCTCAGCAGCACTGGAATGACAAATTATATCAACCCTTGATGACAATCACTCAAAAGTTGCAGGATATACAGATGACCTACGGACGAAAACAGAAAATAATTGACTATTTTTGCAAATAAAGCTTTGTCTTTTTGTAAGATAGATGAACAGGAAATTACTTCCTTCTTTAACCATCCATACATGCTGGGGAGGGCCTGTTGGACAATGTGGAGGCTGGGGAGGGCCTGTTGGACAATGTGGAGGCTGGGGAGAGCCTGTTGGACAATGTGGAGGCTGGGGAGGGCCTGTTGGACAATGTGGAGGCTGGGGAGGGCCTGTTGGATAATGTGGAGGCTGAAGAGAGCCTGTTGGACAATGTGGAGGCTGGGGAGGACCTGTTGGACAATGTGGAGGCTGGGGAGGGTCTGTAAAGCATAAAACCGAACTAGATTTAATTTGGGAAAATTTTAAATCAAACCTTTTCAAAGCGGACACCTCTCTAAAGCGGACAGAAATTCTTGTCTCGCAAGTGTCCGCTTTAAGGACGTTTCACTGTACGTATAAATAATGAATACTTGAATCCAAAAACACCTGTGGGAACAAATGTGGCGGTAAAATCCATACTCACTGGATGCATAAAGATAATTTTTTCCAATTTATAACGGGAATCGTCATAATGAGATATTTAAATTTATTTTTTTCTCAATATTATTACAAATATATATAGCAGGTTTTACAATGAATGATGGTGAAACAGAGTTCTTTAAGATATTTGCAGGTGTACTCGACGGAGATACATTAGCACCTCTACTTTTCATCCTAGCACTTGACTACACAATGAGGAAGGCAGCATCTAACCCTCATCAATCAGGTTTTACCTTGCATCCTCGTCGTAGTAGAAGGCATCCAGAAGAAACAATGACATACACAGATTTTGCAGATGATATTGCCTTAATATCGGATATTGCCTTGATACAGTGCCGTATCTACCCCTCCCCCCTCCCCCCCCCCCTCCCCCCCCCAATAATTTTCAGAGATGTAAATCTTTAAAATAAAGTTAACTAAAAAAGAACAAAAATAATAATAATTTGCTCAAACAGAAATTAACTATTAAAATAGGCGCAAGTATTCAAGAATAGTAGTAGTATCACCCAGGCTAGACTTGTGACCCAGGCTAGACCTGCGTCTGAAATACACGTTTATTTTTTTATAAGAAACCTAGTGAAGGTCCTAGTAGCAAAAGTTTCTTAATTATGATGCCAAAATTGAAGGTTTTTAGTTCTAAAAGTTTCTTAAAGAGTTTCGTAAATTTTACTACAGTTTAGAACCCCAAAATAGACCAAAATGACAATAACGAGTAAAGTATGTGTTCATTGTATTTTGTAGTTCTTAACAAATATCACTCATCTAACAAAAGTACGTCAACTCCATTAAAATCGTCAAGTTTGAGGTAATCCTCGGAGTTGTCATTCAAATCAAATAGAATAGACGGTATTTCGGTATTTTTCTATATAAACTTGTCTGTCTAGACTAATTCGAATGTTTACATTTTTTAACAAAACGCGATTGGTTTAACGTCAAATTTGAAAGTTCTAACTTTTAATTCGATCGTTTTATATTTCAAAAAGTAAAATAATTCTGGTCAAGGTTTGTCTGGTTTCAAGGTTTCTTTTATCCCAAAAGTACTGATATTTTGTAGTAGCAAAAGTTTCTTAATTTTTGAAAAAGCTACTATAGGTTTCTTATAAACGAGTTTCTTATAAAAAAAATAAACGCGTATTCATAGCTTTATTATATTCACAATTTTACAATATTAACGATACTTTATTAATTTATATTGTCTGACAAATTTCTCTAAAAAAAAGAGAGGATAAAATTTCTGGAATGAAATAATAATTTTCCTTTCGTGCTATTTTTAATGAACACCTTAACCTTTTATAACCTTTAATAATTTTGCAAAGTAACATGACCATTTTCAAAATAAGAACAGGCTGTTTTTACACTTAGATAGGGTAAACCGACAAAAATAAGCATTACTCGTTTCGAACTCTATTCGAACAATAATCAAACAATATCAATTCGAACGTTAGCACTGCAACATTAAATTCTTCACAATGCAATTTCAGTTAACACGCAAGCAACTCTAACTGGAATTTCAAGCAGATTAAATCTCCTTGTAATACTTTTTCCCTATCTCTTCGAAGATGTTTTGCAATTCATTTTTATAAATATTTGATGCCCAAAGTGCTAAAATAGGCGTTCAGAGGTTCTAGGTATCAAAATTTTCTTCGTCGCACAACCATGGTGGACGGCACATTTTAAGCAATTCCAAGAATTTTTTAGCCCCCCCCCCCAAACATTTGTAGCTAGATACGGCACTGTGATATCGGATACAATTGAATAGGCACAGTTTCTACTATTGAGAGTTGAAACAGCAACTGAATCTGTGGGTCTTCATGCGAATGTCACAAAAACAGAGTACATGATATACAACCAAGATGAAAGCGACATAGCAGCAGTTACTGGAGAAAGCCTGAAGTGTGTTGATGATTTCAAGTATCTTGGTTCATGGATTAACACCACAGAGGAAGACACGAATACTCAAATTGGAATGGCGTGGTCCGCAGCAAACAAGATGGACGTAGAATGGAAGTCAATGCTGAGCAGGAAGCTAAAGTTCATCAGGGAAACAGTGGAGAGCGTGCTTCTATAAAGGGCTGAAAGTTGGACATTGACCAAAAGTATGGAGAAACATCTTGACGGGACTTATACTAGACTGCTAAGAAAGGCACAAGATATATCATGGAAAGAACGCAGAACAAATTACTATCTGTACGGCAACTTAGATAGCATAACAAATGTGATCAGAAGACGGAGACTGAGTATTGATGGTCATGTGCAGAGAAAAGAAAAACAAACTCTACACGAACTTCTTCTGTGGGAACCCACACATGGAAGAAGATCAAGAGGGCGCACAACATTCCTAGAGCAGTTATGCAGAGACACCAATCTGCAGAGAGATGAACTCGCTACGGCAATGCAATACCGGGTAGAGTGGAGGAAAATAGTTAAAGGAGTCCGCTCGAACCACTGAGCTGGCAATGAAAAGAAATAATTTTTAAGGAAAGAGAAATGTATAAAAACATATAATATAATGGTGAACTCGCGAGTTAAAAGAAGATGACAATGTCAGGCAGACCTTTTCATTAAACCCGTTCTAATTTAATCCGTTTCATAGACGTGCGATCTCACTTTTTCATCTTGAAGCATTGCTGTATTTACAGAGGTTATTTACATTATAGATATGTATAAGTTTTGAAATATGTATATATTTAAATATGTCATATAAGCTTGAATAAAATATTTATTCCGTTATTGTCCGTATATAGTGAAAAAATATACTAAAAACAGGGGAAAAGAAAATAATATAATAAACAAATTAACTAACTACTATATATGAAATTATTAATCATTGATAAGAGAGAGAAAGTTTTCGAGAACAAGCCTGCGGTCGCATGACAGTTAGTATGAATGTGTCAATTGTGACAGTTTCCGACGTATCTTTCAAGGTCCGCTGTCCAACCAATGATGTAAAAGTGTTTCACCTGTCATTCAAGGTGCGCTGTCCAACCAATGATGTAAAAGTGTTTCACCTGTCAATCAACGCGCTTAACAGTTGCAACATACGCATTTTGAAAAAAGTTGATTTTGTTTTAGACGTGATGGTGTAAGCAGTAAGGGCCAATAAATGTGAGTAAATAAATTAAGTAGTGAATCTCTAGGGATTAGGGTCTAGATAGATACATTGTTATATTGGGAAAGATATAGTATACAAAATAGACCTTTTATCCTTTTCATTAATTTTCCATTAAAGTGGAAGTATCACACTTAAATCGCAGTGAAGTGATATCATATTTTTGAGTTTCGGAGTGTAAGAGAGAGATTGGGACACTTTTAAAAATCTCTGGAAGTACTACTAAACTTTACTCTGCGCGTTACTAGATTTCACAGAGTATACATGGGGGACACTGTGAAGCCGTAATTTCACGGCCGATTAATGAACTTGTTTAGAGCACATTCAGGCATCTTAGATTTTGGTGGATCACGCTGAAAGTTCGCACTCTTTAGAAGGTGTCAATTCAAAAGCTCTAGCATTCCGAAAGGATGTCACGCACAGAAATATTTTTCAAGAAAGAGTTGTCTAAGAACTTTCATATAGAAAGCAACAGTGAAGATTGCTGGCTGTATTTCCCTTCGACCCAGATGAGCATCCGTATTTAAATCTCTAGACCCACCCTGTTTAACCTACGCTATCTGGTTATCTGGGTGACGTCATACTTGTAACGCGGTTTTCAACCCTCTTAGTTTTTTAATAACATTTTGGTTTAGTAGTAAAAGACAGTTTGATTACTGGCTATGTTTCATTTTTTATTATAAATCTAAATCAAGTTTCTTCATGTGTGAATACTTTCCTTTCTGAAGCTATACTTTTTGCTAGTTCTCGTACGATTTTTACTCTTTTTTATTGATTATTTAACCTTTATATCTATATGTATCAGAACATACATTTATAACTTTTCTAAGTTCAAGTCTTTTTAAATCTTCCTTAAATAAATAAATAAAAATGTATATTACGTCACACCTCTTTATTGTCATTTTAAACTTTTGCACAAATCGAATTTCACTCACTTTCAATTTTCACGGAGTTTTCTCCTTTGCGAAATTTAATCCCGTCCTGGTTTATCATGGCAAACTCTCCATTGGTTACTCATAACAATGATGGTAAACTCGTCTTTGGTTACTCATAACAATGATGGCAAGCTCTCTATTGGTTACTCATAACAATGATGGCAAACTCTCCATTGGTTACTTATAACAATGATGGCAAGCTCGCCATTGGTTACTCATAACAATAATGGCAAACTCTCCATTGGTTACTCATAACAATGATGGCAAGCTCTCTATTAGTTACCCATAACGATGATGGCAAACTCTCTATTGGTTACTCATAACAATGATGGCAAGCTCTCTATTGGTTACCCATAACGATGATGGCAAACTCTCTATTGGTTACTCATAACAATGATGGCAAGCTCTCTATTGGTTACCCATAACAATGATGGCAAGCTCTCTATTGGTTATTCATAACAATGATGGCAAGCTCTCTATCGGTTACCCATAACAATGATTGCAAGCTCTCTATTGGTTACTCATAACAATGATGGCAAACTCTCCATTGGTTACTCATAACAATGATGGCAAACTCTCCATTGGTTACCCATAACAATGATGGCAAGCTCTCTATTGGTTACTCATAACAATGATGGCAAACTCTCCATTGGTTACTCATAACAATGATGACAAGCTCGCCATTGGTTACTCATAACAATGATGGCAAACTCGCCTTTGGTTACTCATAACAATGATTGCAAGCTCTCTATTGGTTACTCATAACAATGATGGCAAACTCTCCATTGGTTACTCATAACAATGATGGCAAGCTCTCTATTGGTTACTCATAACAATGATGGCAAACTCGCCTTTGGTTACTCATACCAATGATGGCAAACTCGCCATTGGTTACTCATAACAATGATGGCAAGCTCTCTATTTGTTACTCATAACAATGATGGCAAACTCGCCATTGGTTACTCATAACAATGATGGCAAGCTCTCTATTGGTTACTCATAACAATGATGACAAACTCTCCATTGGTTACTCATAACAATGATGGCAAGCTCGCCATTGGTTAATCATAACAATGATTGCAAACTTGCCTTTGGTCAATAAAAAAATTCTCAATTAAAATGAAAAGATGTTTACATTAAACTTTTCTCTCAGATTTTAAAAAATAAAACGCCGGTAACTGAGTCCAGACAAGAAATCTCGAAAAGTTAGGCGCCCTCTATAGTTTCCCTCTCTCTAAGAAATGACTGATCACATTGCCCTCCTACGATGGAAATCTCAATATTTACCTTCTCACGTACTTCCTGCATCAATTTATAATGACCACTAAAAATTTAAGATTTATCAAACTTCGGGGCCGTACGGTTCGATGTATTACTTCTAATTTCTGTGTAGCGAAGAACTTAATCCATGCATGATGATAAGTCAATAAGTAAATAAATATTCGAAGCATGTAAATCCTTAAAGATAAGGACAATTGAGGGTCAAATCTTACGATAAACCGTTGTTACAAGAATTACTATCTACAAACAACGCATGACGCGTATACCAACAAGGGACAGTCATATTTTGCATTTTTCGCAGTAGGGAATCTCTTTGATTGGCTCCACAACTATTGAAGATTTATCAGATCTTCATTTGGCTTTTAGTGGTGAGTACATGTGGGTGTTAAAATGTGTTTTTTATAAGAAAGCATTGATATATTGAAAGGATCACCAAACAATGCAATTTTACGATCACCAAAAGATACTCGATGTTTCAAGTGTGGTCTCCAAAACAATATCAATGAAAGATGTGCCTTATGGAAAATATATGTGCAAAATAAAAAATTAAAAAAGTCTTGTTTAAAAATCTTCCATAATATGTTTTCAGATATTTAATTTCAGTATTTTTTCTTGCATCTGTAAGTTGTTGATAACGAATCACAAGATGTTTTCTCTCTTTTAGAAACGTTCAAATCATAAAGAGCACGATGATCGAACTAGTATTACTTCTTGTTGGCTCTATCCATGGGAAGGTTTTACCAGGTAATCTAAAATAGTAAAGTAGCAAAGATACAAGAGTAAAGTAGCAAAGATGTAAGAAAAACACAAAAATATGTATAACTTTATTTCAGGGGAGGGTGCGTTCAAACTCGATGGAATATTTTCCATCACGGAAGGTAACCATGTGAACATCCAATCAGGTTTCATGATGATGCAAGCTATGAACTACGCTATAGAAAAGGTGAAAATCTCAGGAAATTCGTCTGTTCTATATTTCTTCTTTAAAACTTTTTGTCTGTTATGAAAACCTTCATTTGTCTGAAATCCAAAAGGACATATTCTGCCTAAAACATTTCTGTTTTATCGCCAGGTTAACAACGAGACTGGTTACCTGTATGGTTACACGCTGGCCGTCAACAAAATCTACGACGTCCACTCCATTAACGCTGTCCGCGAGCAGATGCTGACCACGTTCAAAGAGAACATCCCGTTTGTCATTGGTCCCTACTCGTCCGAAACATCGTACATCGCCAGCATATTAACAGGTACATTCGGACAAATTGCCATCAGCTACAGCGCCACGTATAGTGATTTCGATCAAATTAATCACTCACAGGAGAACATGCTGAGAACAGTGCCTTCAGATAAATTTCGCGTTCAAGTAAGCAACCACACTGAAACTTTAAACCTTAGTGGAGTGATACCAAGTTTCTAGGGCTAGGGTTGCGAGAGAGAGAGAAACATTTTACTGCACTGAACGTTTAAAATTCGTTTGATATTTTTGCAGGCTGCCTTGAAGCTTCTGAAGACGTTAAGCTGGAACTACGTCACAGTAATCAGCTCATACAAATATGACGGGGAAAGTGAGGCAACTCACTTCATTGCGCAACTGTCTAAAATTAATGTTTGTCTCGATCAACAGGTATGGTTATTGGTAAATGAAAAAAGCGAATATGTCATTATTCAGAAACTGACATAAAAACGGATACATGCTGTCTTTTTTATGTCTTACGAAATTATAACATTACAACAATTGTTCAAATTGTTGAATTTGTATGGCGTTAAACAATTTGTTTGAACTATTGTCTCTAATGTTCAGTTTGATCTGCCTAAAATACCTACACAAACGACCTACGAAGAAACCATAGACAAACTGACCTCGGGTAAAGACGACAATCGAGTCAAAGGCGTGGTCTTGTTTACTAACATTCGAGATACACAAGAATTGTTCTCGATCATTCAAAAACGCGGTCTCGGTGACAGACTGGCGGTCATCTGTTTGTATGGTTGCACGAGTTACATTGAAGTGACCTCCGGTAACGAGGAATCTTTGAATGGAACTTTAAGTATAGACATTGCGTATGACGAGATGCCTGGATTCCAGGAATATTACATGAAGCTGAAACCTGATAAAGATTCTCCTGATTATTTCAAAAGAGTATGGGAGAAAGTATTTGATTGCTCGCTTGGTGGGAACGATCCCAAAAGCCCTTGTACAGGTGGGAATGTTTGATTTGACTTTTAAATCCATGCATATATTTGAACTTGGTTTGAAATTTGTGTTTCAGGCGATGAACGGTTTTCAAGAGGTAAAGGTTTCTACCCTCAAACGCCAGTGCATTCTGTCATGGATGCTATATACGCTATCAGCAACGCCCTTCGGGTCTACCTGGCAGCAATCTGTGACGAAGAGAACATAAAAGGTTTGCAAAGGTGCGTAGTGGACGTGGATAAAGAAATCTACTCGAGTCAAGTATTCATAATACTACTACAGTTGGCGTTCAAAGATGGTACGTTGAGCAACTTTAACGTCCCCTACAACAGTACAGCCGGAATCATCACCTACGACATCCATCAGTTTCAATCTGTGGACGGAGGAGGGTTCAAAAACGTGAAAGTTGGAAAATGGACGGTGAGAAAGGACAAGCCTACGGACACCAACGAGGAAGTGTTGAAACAAAACAAGGTGAAGTTTTACTTAGAGACCAGCAGCACCCCGCTCATACTTTGCAGCGAAGAGTGTCCATACGGTCATAAACGCGTGAGGCATCCAAACCTGGCAAAAGCAAAATGCTGTTGGAGTTGCGAAAAATGCCAGAAAAACAGTATTTCTGTGAACGAAAGCTGTGTTCAGTGTGCTGCCACTGAGATGGTTGTGATGAATCGATGTCATTCTTTACCAGAAGTGCAGGCGCAAGTGTCTGGTGATCAAGTTGATCGACTGCTGGTGATTTATGTCATTCTTGTTGTAGTGGGGTTGGGCTTAGTTTTGTTTGTTACGGTGTTGTTTATTTATTTCAACGACAATGTTATTGTAAGATGTTCTGGCAGGGATCTTTGTTACATGTTGTTGATTGGCATCGCCTTGCTGTTCTTGTGTCCCGTCGCCTACATGGTCCAACCGGCACTCAGCACGTGTGTTTTCCGGGGCGCTCTGCCTGGAATGGCTTTTTTACTCTGCTACGCGCCATTATTTTTACGCGTCAGCAGAATCTACCGTATTTTTGTCCAAATTAAAAAGACTGTGAGACGACCGTTGTTGATCAGTACGCAGGCGCAAATTTTGACCGTCATTGGGATTGTTTGCCTACAGATCCTGCTGGCGAGCATCTGGTTCACAGAAAACACACCTTCCCCCGCGTATGTGGTGTCAGATCAAAGGGATTTCATTACAGTTCAATGTTCAGGAGATGACAGCGCAGTACCCATGCTCATTAACTTAGCGCTGAGCGTCGTGTTCATGATTTGCAGCACGGTGATTGCCTTCAAAACAAGACACTTTCCGAAGAACTACAACGAAGCAAAGTTTATCGGAGTCACTTTGTACATAACGTGCGTGATATGGGCGGTCTTCTTACCGGCGTATTACCTGACTCCCGGCAAAGGTTTATTCTTGCGGGAATACCTCATAAGTGGTCTATGCATCACTATAGGTTATGTCACGTTGTTCGGTTTATTCGGACAGAAGATCAAATTGTTGTTGTGTGAAAATATAACGGCAGTCGACAAAAACCAGCAAATGCAGACATTCAGCCAATCAGATGACTGTCAAGTGGAATTCAACACTGGCTCCTAGACGTCTGAAAAACGTGCGTTTATAATTGCGTAACATTTCAAACAAACATAAGGATTATGGTAATCAACTATATTTACTCATTGACGTTATATTTTTTCTTGAAAGCCAGTATATTTGTTTTCGAATCACTATTAATGTTTGATTGTATCGCACAATTTGTTATTTATTGTAAACACGCTGAAAACTTTCATGCTTTCCGTAATTTTTTTTCTCGTTTACCAAAGGAAAATAACTAATAATCTCAATAGAATGTAGCTATTTGCAACATCATTGGATCGTCTTGCATGCAGATAAAGGTTTGAAGCACAAGGTGGGAGGACTGAAACATCGATTGTCTTATCTTCTTTCTCGAACTTACGTAAAACATTTCTGACGACATCTACGCAGAAAACCTTATATCGAACAAACAAACTCTCTACTTTCACTCTCAAGTCTGCATTAACTTCTTTAGTCGATCCATGATTCGTGAGAAGATCAATTGCCTTATTTCCTTTCAATTGCTTCCGAAAAACATGAGACATAAACCATTTCCTGAAAATGGTTGCATGCCTGCAGTAGCAAGTCACTCTGTTACCGACAACCCAGTAGAACTAACATCTAAGACTTTCCGTGTTTTCCCAGTCTCATTATTAATTAGAATGCGTGCATTGTTACAATGATGCATCAGACACAAGTATTTCAATGTCAACATGGCGATCGTATCATAACGCTCTCTCCAGGGGGAATCTGGGCAGTATCAACAACTGGAACAAACTACGTGTCTGCTTCTTTGATCGTGATCAGAACTTAGTTCTGGAACTCTTTATTGTGTAGAATCCATCATATGACACATCTCTGAATTAGAAAAAAAAATACTTTTCTTGTTCCCAACTTTTCTTTCTCTTCCATCAAAGCGGTACAAAGTGGTAAGGAACCCGACATCTACCGGCATCTTCGATGTATACGACGACGACAACTAGTAAACCTAGAATATCGCGTTGAATATCCGGTTATTTCAACAGTTGCATGTTCAAAAGATAGATATTTGCGGCTTATGATTGGAGGAAAAAGTGCTGAATCCAGAGAATGATTGGAGGAAAAAGTGCTGAATCATTCTCCCAGTGGTCTTGCATTCGTTCTTCAAACTTTTTTCTTAGGAATAGTTTTTCTTCAAGCATTAAACATATGATGATGTTATACGACATGTCTTTATTTAAATTGTGGTCAAACAGACTAACAAATTGATCTTTGATGACATGTGAGACGCAGTTTTGTTTGATCTCTTTATTCAAGCAGGATGAAGCCACTGCTTGTTCTTTGTTGACTTTGGCAAGTTACATCGTGTAACTTTTAGCTCACACATTTCTAAGATCGTGCCAATTCCTGTAACAAGTGTGAAAATTTGTGTAGTTGTTCATATGGGCCCGAAAACAAAACTTAACCGTAACTTTATACAGACGAGATTAGCTTTTGGCGGCAAAATATTCAAAATTTTCAAAAATGGTCGGCTCTTTAAAGCAGAATTTAAAAACAAAAGTTATGAAGCGACTATAGAACGATTATTTTATTTTTGAGATAATTAACGATTTTTATTCACAAATTCCTTATCTAAATTACTATTATCTGACTCCTGTGAAACAATACTTGCGCAATCCAGCATGAGTTTCATTTTTCAGCCTTTTTCACAGTCGCTTCAGCACTATCCGTCAAAGTTATACTTGGAAGTTGCTTTTTACCCAATGTTTTTATTGTTTTTTTTTGCGTATCATACCAAAAATCTGCTACGAACTTGGAGATATCCGAAGAGATTTTACTTATTGGTATTACATATGATACTACTTTGCGTTTCATCATCATCATCATCATCATCATCATCATCATCATCATCATCATCATCATCATCATCATCATCATCATCATCATCATCATCATCATCATCATCATCATCATCATCATCATCATCATCATCATCATCATCATCATCATCATCCGTTTTTACGTGACTCTTCCACTCAGAGTGGGTTGCACGTTTTCAAAAGATGATATTCCCCACAATTGTGTAGGTTTAATCATCTAATGGTTTATTGATGGTTTCGATGTTTGAGAACAGCTTTTGTGGTATTTTAACCCATTACTATACTCGAGGGGAATGTTACAACACTGATCTTTATGGTAACTTAACCCCTCTTAGTCCAGGATATATGGGAGGTAGGGTGGCCCTAAAAAGGGACAAATTTCCATCCATGTCAAAAGATAGTTTAACTATCCTAGTTTTTGAAAAGTGATGGTAATCGAGCTGTGCCGGGGGTTTAAAGGAGCTAGAGCGCATTTTTTAGGAGGTACCTATGACGTTTTTCCAAAAACATAAGGGATTTGTTATGAAACACGAATTAACAACTTTTTGTATTATTGTGCAATAAGTTCGTGAAAACAAACAACTTTTTGTATTATTGTGCAATAAGTTCGTGAAAACAAACAACTTTTTGTATTATTGTGCAATAAGTTCGTGAAAACAAACAACTTTTTGTATTATTGTGCAATAAGTTCGTGAAAACGATGTCAATCAACTTTATATTGCTATGCTATGCTGTGTTTGGAATAGATTAAAGTTGGAAAAATAAAGGTTTTTACTTTTTTTGAAAATCCGGGGATCGTGTCAAATTTAAAATGGGCAATTATTAACGAAGGATAGCCCTTTGAGCTATTTTCACTAATTCCTTGTAGAAAATCAAACATATATCACGTTTATGAATACAAAACGATTTATTATTCAAAATTAAAAATAAAAGTTTTTTATTAGAACCAGGGAATAAAAGTCCAAATGGAACAACATATTTTAGTTATAATCCAGGGGGTTTAATTACCGACAAAACTCTGTTTTTAAAGAAATGAGACAAAACTATGCATTTATATTACGGATTTAACATATCATTCTCTTGTTATTTTTATATTTTTTTTTATAGTTTTATTATTTCCTGACTAATATGTTATAATCACAATAATTAATGAATAATTTTGATAAGCAGGAAGTAATAAACTCAATACTGTAATATAAATGCTTCATTTAAATATTATTTATATATGTGATATATCTGCGCCTATTTTAAATTTGACACGACCATGTTCTCACTCAATTTGTGAAAATTATTTTTGAACTTTGATCCGGCGTTAGAAACCACATTTTCGCTTGCAATTTTCACCTTGTTTTCGTCTTTGTAAACTATCCGTCACCCTGCTTTCGTCTTTGTAAACTCCAAAAATTCGAATTACAGAGAGGATTTTGCCGAGGGGACCAGAAAATTTGTTCGAAATATGGAGGTTTTCGAATTACAGAGATTTGAATAAAGGAAAGTAAATTATAAGAGTTTAAGGAAAATTGACGGTGACTTCGAATTTTTTCGAATTATAGAAGTTCGAATAATAGAGATTCGAATTAGAAAGAGTTGACTGTAGTTCATATTTTAAGTGGATAACTCAGACCACGAGAAAGTGCTGTAGTTGGTTCCACTGGGGTTCACTGTTGGAAAGTACATTTTCGTAGTCTACCAAATTTCCCTCGCAAAGCTTTGGTTAACTCGTGGTAAGTTTTTACCGAGAGGTAATTCTCGTTTTGAACAATTTTTGGTATCTAGCGAGTATTGAACCTGGGTCATTGCGGCCCGAATCATAAGTTTCGACCACTAGACCACGCGCGCACAAATAGAGTACCAAAGTCATTACGTCACGTTGTCCGGGAAACCAAATTTTCAGTTCTAAACAACCGAACAAAGATGGCGTTTTCTATTGCTTCGTTATGTTCTTTCTTCGAAAACGAGAAGAAATCAATTTCAAGAGGAGAAAATTACTTCAGATCGTGATCGTTTTTAGCCTAACCTATCTGCTCCTCTGGTTATATCTTCCGTAATATGTTTTCAAAATATGGTCGTATCCTTTAACGCAGACAATCTTACTTAAATTAATCATTTCAAGAGTTCCGAATATTAAATCAAATAGTTTCCCCCAAGCCTGAAAAGTCAGTGAAATGGTTTTCCTTGGAATGAAGGTAGGGATGGCCAGCAAGAAGGCTAAGACCCCTCTTCTAGGCCTATTGACTTTAGATGCTATGAATTTTTAAACGTGCAACTAAACTTCATTGGTGTGAAAAATTTATCTGGGCATTTGCTGCAATTTAAAGTAATCCTTCAAACCGTTTTTCTAGATATTATGTCGACGCAAGTAACACAATTCGTACAACGGAGAGTGAATGCCCACGAGGGGTATTTAAGTGTAGTCACGCTGCTGCCTTATTTGTGCATGTCATTCACAACGTGAGTGTAACCGATGTAGAATGCTCATGGAGACAGCCAAAATCAAGTTCTCTTTCTACAAGCAAAGCTTCAGAGTTATATCCACGAAAAAAGCCATATTATGTTGCATTATCAATGGAACCTAATAGTGAAGACAATACTGTTTTTTTATGAAGATCTTTGCTTGTACGGGAAATTTACAGGGCTTTGTTGGCTTTTAAGCCCCATGTTAGCGTTGACCTATGTTAGCGGTGAAAGATGTTAGCGTTGCCCCATGTTAGCGTTGTCCACTCAAAATTCTTGCTGCACAAAAAACTCATACATATCTTTCACAACACGTCACATCAAATCAAAAACCGCAGACAGATTAAGTAATGAAAGAAAATTAATTTTTAATATACTACCTATATATAATTTAAAGTTAAATTTGTTTATGGGGGAATTTAAGTTCAGTGAATATGCAAATGGCAACCTCCAAAACTCATCGACTGAATATATTTGTGTTACAGACTTTCTTGTATGTTTTGTACATATTTGAAATAACATTTTATGGTGTATCTGTTTTAAAAATATGAATGATTGGTTAATTGCTGGTATATTGGAAAATAAAAATATTTGTTTTGAATCTATATATTATATATATTATATTATTAAATATATATATTGTTGTTTTTATATGAGCTAACATCATTTGGGAGGGAAGATTTTAGGAGGTAGAGGAAATTTGAAAATTAAACAAAGCTGACAGATTATTTCATAGCCCGTGCGACTGTTATAATTATTTTTTTCTTCACTTTAACACAAAATTCAGAAATCGAGTGCACACTCTTTGCAGAGTTTCAAAGGCTATACTATGGTAAGGAGGGGGGGTTTTAATTGACTTTTTACAAATGTTGTTTAGCTACGTTTTATGAGTAGCGCATGTATTTATTATATATGTAGTAGAAAAAAAACTAGCCAAGTTTTAGAACACTTCGTAATTACTAGGTATAGTTAGGCTACTCTTTCTATCTATGTACTATTCGGGGGCGAAGCACTGCACCATGCTGACAGCAGTTTGTACGGCGGCTAGCTTTAGTTTTTTAATGAAAAATTAAATACGACGTATCCTTAACAATTGCTTCGATCCTCGATAAAGCTCGTATCAATACGCGATCAATACGCTCGTTATCAATACGCGATAAAACGTTCCTTTTCTAGAAAACTTTGGTCAGGTAGAGTGTTACATTAATTTGGTTTGTTTGGAACAGAAAATTTGGTTGCTACGGAAACGTGACGTCACACTTTGGTCCTCTACACTGCCTCTTCGTTTGACACTCCTGTTCTGCATCCACTTCCTCTCTATTCTTGTTTCTGCATAAATTTATCAATTTGAATGAACGACATTCGACAACCCTAACAACAACCTTAACAACAACCCTAACAACAACCCTAACAATCGCATTAAATTTGTTTCTAACGATGCGTCATTCAAATCACTTGACTGCAGACGAGTCTTTGCAAATTAAGTGTTTTGAAAATTTCTTAATGAAAATTCTCGTAATATTTCTCAATGAAAATAATCTATATAATGGATGATACGTTTCTGTGGTATCGAAAGTTGTGGAATTCTCCGCAATCCCCGCTTCTTATGATGAAAGCAGTCCTCGCGGTCGTGTGAGTTTGTTCCTATAACTTTAATACTTCAACGTCATTTGTCACGTGGTAGTTGTCACGTGGTCATTTATCGACAGTAAATGATACGTCTTTCAACGATATTCATCTATTGAACCTATTTTTAAAAACCACGATAAAAATCATTTAATATATCTACAGCATTCTATCTAGAACATCGATAGCTACCATCTTTGTTGATTTCCTAGCCCATTTGTAGCAACCCTACGTCGATTAACTTTTGGATTTTCCTACGTAGTGACGGGTCCGTGTTTCTCTGCAAAAACCTATAAATTCAACAACAACTTTATCGATCCTGGAAATAAGAGCTAAACAATATTTATCATTACCAAACTATATTTATTTAACAATTATTGAATAAATAAATTAATATTTAATTCATTAAATTAAAGAATCGCTTGTGCCCCATCACCATCTCTTACAAAGTTGTGCCCCATCACCATCTCTTCCAAAGTTGTGACCCATCACCATCTCTTCCAAAGTTGTGACCCATCACCATCTCTTCCAAAGTTGTGCCCCATCACCATCTCTTCCAAAGTTGTGACCCATCACCATCTCTTCCAAAGTTGTCACCCATCACCATCTCTTCCAAAGTTGTCACCCATCACCATCTCTTCCAAAGTTGTCACCCATCACCATCTCTTCCAAAGTTGTCACCCATCACCATCTCTTCCAAAGTTGTGCCCCATCACCATCTCTTCCAAAGTTGTGCCCCATCACCATCTCTTCCAAAGTTGTCACCCATCACCATCTCTTCCAAAGTTGTCACCCATCACCATCTCTTCCAAAGTTGTGCCCCATCACCATCTCTTCTAAAGTTGTGCCCCATCACCATCTCTTCCAAAGTTGTGACCCATCACCATCTCTTCCAAAGTTATCAAAAACTAAAGTGGCTTTCGTAAAATTTTACAAACCTGAAAAACTATGCCACTTAGAGATTAAATAAATTGAATTCAATTATTATTTAACAATTGATTTTTTATTTTGCTGAGATCCAAAAAACCTGAGAATAAAGGAAATTGAACAAAAATTATATGCTTCTTTGAACTGATTACCTTGTGGCTTTCCCCGGGTCGTTCTTCAAACAGATAATCAATTCCTGGATTTCTTTTTCTCGCAAGATCCCACCGACAAGCGAGTCAGACAACAGCCCTTTTATTCTAGCCTCGTCTTCAGAATTCGCTGCCTCGTTTACTGATTGTTCCTTTGGGAAAATTTATGAGAATAATTGTGGTTACAAGTAAACGTTCAAATGAATGGAAATTAATTGCTTGTGATAAAAACAAAATCAAGTGACTTTACAATTATCCAAACCTCCCAAGCTTCAATAATCTTATAGAAGATCTTAGAAGATCTAAGCTTTAAAATGTAGCTAATTATCTGGTATCGGGCATCACTTCGAAAATGAACTTCACGAATTAAAAAAAAATTATATAATATGACGATAATTGAACCAATCAATGGAAAGATAGATGACAATCCAACCAATCAATGGAAAGATAGATGATAATACAACCAATCAATGGAAAGATAGATGACAATCCAACCAATCAATGGAAAGACAAATGATAATACAAACAAAATTGTATATTATGACGATAATTGAACCAATCAATGGAAAGATAGATGACAATCCAACCAATCAATGGAAAGATAGATGATAATGCAAACAAAATTATATGTTATGTTCCGAAAAAAATACATATCAATAAAATTCTCTAAAAGCTTCATTATTGAATTAAATCCTTATTTTTATGATGGTTATTGAAGGGGATTAACTTCATATGTTTACGCTTGTATAGAAAAATCATAGTTTGTATAAAAATCTTTATTTGGAACACGACACAGACCTTATCGACAGGGGCCCGTGTATCGGCTAACGTTGCAAAGTGATCGCCCAAGAGCATGCAACATTCCTTCATGTAACCCCCCAACTCAGGGTTGTTTCGAACCATGACCATAGCTGCAGCAGGGTCGGATTGAAAGAGAGCCAATAGCTCATGGAAACTAGGTTCGGCAAGCATTCCCGCTAATTTCGGATCATTTGATAACTTCGTGAGTAGATCCGCCGTTAGCCATTCTAAAATACCAACATGGTTGATTACAAAGGTTGTGTATTGCTTAGGAATGCTGTAATAAGCTGAAATGATGACGTCACAAGCATTAACTCATTAATCCTAACAGCTGGGTTAATGGGCTTCAGCATGGAACTTTTTTGCTGATTTATCTACTTTCTTCAAAACCAAAAATAGCGAGCGGGCCTTATAATAAATGGACGATTTGACGGTATATGGACGATTATACGGTATTTAGACGATTTGACGGTATATGGACGATTATACGATATTTAATGAAATGGGTTCATTAATTGATCGTTGAAGTGAGCGGACGTGTTTTACGAGCGGATTTGTTATTTGCTGAAGATTTTTTGTTTATTTATCGCGGCATTATTATTTATCACCTGGTAGTGCTATGGTGGCGAATAATGTTGATTCAAATAGTTTGAAAAACTTTTTCAAAAGTAGAGGATTAAAAATTTTACACCAAAATGTACGTGGATTGATGGGAAATCTTCCAACACTTCAACTGCTTCTACAAACTTACAGGCTGATGTTCTTGCCTTATCTGAAACACATATTTGCACAAACACTGCGGATAATAAACTTTATAAAATCACAGGTTATGATTTTATTTCAAGACATCGCGAGAAAGGCGCAGGAAGTGTTGGTTTTTATATCAAGAACGGATTAACATGGAAACGTAGAACTGCATTTGAAAGAAATTTTACTGTCAACAATCATGACGACAATCATGCACCAATCAAGTCCAGGTCAGTTAAAGAAAAACCCGCAGGATGGATGAGAGGAACCTTGAAAAAACTTATAGATAGTAAAAACCAGCTACTACGGAAAGCAAGGAAGACAAAAAATGAAGCAGACTAGAAAGCTTATAAACATGCTAGAAATCACTGTAATAAAAAGGTAAACGAGGCAAAAAGAAATTACCATCGCAATTTAATTAACGAGAACAAAAACAATCCACGAAAGTTTTGGGAAGCTATAAAAGCGATCTTCCCATCAAAGTCTAGAAACTCACTACCTTCACTACAAGATGCCAAAAAGAAGGCAAACGTTTTTGCAGAATATTACAGAACAATTGTGACCAAACTCAAAGCAGGTATAACATCGTTCACTAACCGCATATGGAGAACACACAAACCGAAAACCAGAAGGACGGAGAACGTTTTCAAGTTTTCGTACGTCTCAGTTGTCTCCGTGGGAAAACAACTACGCTCTTTAAAAAGGAAGAAATGGACAGGTGCTGATGACCTACCGCCTGGCATGATAAAGGACTGTGCAAAGGCAATATCTAAGCCTCTGGCACACATAATAAACATTTCCTTGGAATCCGGTACCGTGCCGTCCATTTGGAAGAAAGCCAAAATCATACCGATACATAAAAGTGGGGACACCAGTAAAGCTGAGAACTTCAGACAAATATCCATAATACCAATATTTTCTAAAATTATTGAAAGAGCTGTACATTCCCAGTTGTCCAAGTATTTGGAGGCGAACAATCTCCTAACAGATACTCAATTCGGCTATAGGCGAAAGCGTTCGACCAAACTGGCGTCTACCCTTTTATTTGACAACATCAGAAAACAAATTGACGATGGAAACTTAGTAGAAGCAGTCTATATAGATCTAACGAAGGCATTTGATACCGTAGGGCATGCCGTGCTGTTAAACAAACTGTCTGAGTTCGGCATAGGGGATTTAGAACAAGAATGGATTAAAAACTATTTGTTTAACCGTGAGCAGTTTGTTTTCTTGAATGGCCACTCTTCTGAAACCCATCGTCTGCTGTCCGGAGTCCCACAAGGTTCCATACTTGGGCCTTTGCTGTTTATCATGTTTTTCAATAACTTCCCGCAACACCTGCACCATTGTAACGTTATTATGTATGCTGATGACACAGTAATATATGTTGCAGATAAAAGTAAAGCGAAAATTGAAAAGCTTCTAGAAGAAGATCTCCAGCATATTGGAAAGTATTTTGATAATAATGAATTGATTATCAACCTAAAAAAAGGAAAAACTGAAGCGATGATATTCGGGACCGGGAAAAGACTATCCACAACAAACAAACATCTTGAAATAAACTATCGAGGACATGCAATCAATAACGTCACCGAATATAAGTACTTGGGAAATACCGTTGACAGTCACCTGAATTTTAGTACCAACTTTGAAAAGTTCTACAAAAAAGCGTGTGGACGGTTAAGATTATTGTGTTTTCACGATGATGATCTTACCGTTACTTACGTATCAAAGCACAGTTAAATTAACTTTTACGGGCGGACAGAAGAAAAGATTGAAGTCTATTGAGCGAAGGGCAACTCAATTAGTCGGTCGTAAAGTACCAACGGTGACAAATGTTATCAACAAAGAGGCATGCTGTCTGGTACGAAAATGCCTGGAACACGATTGCTGCGCAAACTTCAATGGAACTTTACAGTTAACGATCACAGCAAGAATACGAGGAGCTCTGGCTATCTCTTGAAAGTGCCTAAAATGAAATTAGAACTTGGGAAAACCTTTTATATTCAGAGACAAAACTGTCCAATGATCTACCTTTAGATATAAGAAAGAATGCTTTTAAAACCAAGATCAATGAATATTTTAATTAGATTTTTGTACTTATTTGTAATAAAAACCCTTCTTTGAATCTTTTAAAACTTTTTATTTTTACCACTTATTCTACTAACTTATATATATATATATATATATTTTTTAATTTTTATTTTTTACGCAGACAGGTCTGACATTGATAGCAGCCGATATGTATATACTGTTTATATTTTAGACGCTGAAGTTTTTTGCACCTGTATAAATATTCTGTTTAATAATAATAATAAGAGATTATTTATTTTGAAATAAAAAAAGGCATTTTATAATGGGAACCATTTTACTATCGACGAGCCAACTGGATACTACACAATAACCGACTGTTGAAGATGTTTTCGAGAAAATGCTTCGATCGCATGACAGTAAACACGCATGCGTCACTTGTGACAGTTTTCGACGTATCATTCAAGGTGCGCTGTCCAACCAATGATGAAAAGGCATTTCACCTGTCAATCAACGCGCTTGACAGCACCTAAATAGGCGTCTTACAAACTTTGATTTAGTTTTCGACGTGAGGGTGGTACGGAAGCTTCGATCGCCAATAAATGTGAGTGCTTCGTATTAAATAGTGATATAAAGTGCGGTTAAGATTGACAGAGTGTCTCTGGAAGTAAACATTATTCTACCGGAGACAACGAATAATAGAAAAGCTAATGGGAGACATTGTGGCGCCGCGATTTGATACCCGAAGAATGAGCTTGTCCCGAAGGCATTTAGTTTCTTCGCGAGATCACGCTCAAAAGCTCGTCTCACGCTCTTTAAAAGGCGTCAATTAAGCAGTACCGGCATTCCGAAAGGTTCAAACACTAAGAACTTTCATGAAATATTTTTTTAGAGAATACAAGTAAACAGCGGCTCTTACAATACATTGTAATTGGTAAGCTTTGGGGCGTCAATATCGATGACGTCATAATTTGATTTGGAGTTATCTTTGTTTTCGGTGAACGGTAACTTTCTGCTGACCTCAACAGGCACATTTCATGTATAGTAACACAAAAATATTTTGAAAACGAAATGTTCTCTTTCATTTAGATACGATGATCAACTTAATTTTGCTTCTTGTTGGATACATTCACGGCAATGTCTTACCAGGTAAACAAAAGTTTATATATAAAAAAGCAACGATATAAGAAAAACCATATTTCAGGGGAGGGCGCGTTCAAACTCAATGGAATATTTTCAATCACGGATGGTAACCATGTGAACATCCAATCAGGTTTCATGATGATGCAAGCTATGAACTACGCTATAGAAAAGGTGAAAATCTCAGGAAATTTGTCTGTTCTATATTTCTTCTTTAAAACTTTTTGTCTGTCATGAAAACCTTCATTTGTCCGAAATCCAAAAAGTCATATTCTGCCTAAAACATCGAAGATGTTTTTGTCCCCAAAGCGCTTTCTTCCATTTACAGCTCCGTTTTTATCGCCAGGTTAACAACGAGGCTGGTTACCTGTACGGTTACACGCTTGCCGTCAACAAAATCTACGACGTCCACTCCATTAACGCTGTCCGCGAGATGATGTTGACCACGTTCAAAGAGAACATCCCGTTTGTCATTGGTCCCTACTCGTCCGAAACATCGTACATCGCCAGCATATTAACAGGTACATTCGGACAAATTGCCATCAGCTACAGCGCCACGTATAGTGATTTTGATCGAATTAATCACGAGCAAGAGAGCATGCTGAGAACGGTGCCTTCAGATAAATTTCGCGTTCAAGTAAGTAAAAAATTTGTTTGTAATATTTAAATTTAATTTCAATGATCTCCAATTTCTCTTTAAATTTTTTTTTTTACGGAGTAAAAAATATATTTATAAATTAATATTTACGCTAGTTATATATAAAATTTTTGAAAATAAATTTAACACTTTAATTTTTTTTTGATTTTTTTTATTTATTAAACATATATAGCATTTGACCTTGTATGTAAATATATATACATTTTCTAGTACAGTACAATCCCGATAACTCGAACCCCCGTTAACTCGAACTCGCGTTAACTCGAACTGTTTTTCCATTCCCCTTTCCTCCTCTCCTAATTGTTTCTCATAAAAACTACCGATAACTCGAACATTTGTTATCTCGAACTATTTTACTCGGTCCCTTGGGGGTTAGAGTAAAAAAATCTTAATATATTCTTTTTACCTTGACATTTTTTATTGAGATATAGGTGGAAGAACCATTGTATTTTATGGAACCCAATTTTACGTTAATAATAATAATAATAAAATAAAATATGTAGAAGTACTAAAAACCTTAGTGGAGTGATTTTATTTATTTAGTTGCTAATATTGATACAGGATAAAACACTTCAGATAAAATTACAAAACCTGTTGTTAATATACAACAATATAAAATACATATAGACAATATAAAATTTATTAATAAAAAAAAAAAAATATGTGTGAATTTTAAAATGTTAAGTAAAAAACACTGAGGGAAGTGTATAAAAGACAAAAGAAAAAAAAAGGAGAAAAAAAGGAGAGAGACAGGATGGAAACACTTTACTTAAAAATGCGTTTGATATTTTTGCAGGCTGCCTTGAAGCTTCTGAAAACATTAAGCTGGAACTACGTCACAGTAATCAGCTCATACAAATATGACGGGGAAAGCGAGGCAACACACTTCATTGCCCAACTTCCCGCAATTAATGTTTGTCTAGCCAAGCAGGTATGATTGAAAATTATTTTTTTTTTGAAACTTGCGAGGTTTTTTATTCAGAAACATTCCTTTTTCCATTCCCGAATACACGGACACCGACTTTATGGCTTATGAAAATACACAGACGCCGGCTTTATGGCTTATGAAAAATCTGAAATAATACAAAGCTACAGAAATATTTGTTTAATAGAGAAAGTAAGAATAAATAGTTCCTGTTCAGATTGACCTACCTAGAAGATCTACACAAGCGACATACGAAGAAACCATAGACAAACTGACCTCGGATAAGCGAGACAATCGAGTCAAGGGCGTGGTCTTGTTTACTAACCTCCGAGATACGCGAGAATTGTTCTCGATCATTCAAAAACGCGGTCTCGGTGACAGACTGGCGGTCATCTGTTTGTATGGTTGCACGAGTTACATAGAAGTGACCTCCGGTAACGAGGAATCTTTGAATGGAACTTTAAGTATAGACATTGCGTATGAAGAGATGCCTGGATTCGAGGAATATTACACGAACCTGAAACCTGATAAAGATTCTCCGGATTATTTCAAAAGAGTATGGGAGAAAGTATTTGATTGCTCGCTTGGTGGGAACGATCCCAAAAGCCCTTGTACAGGTGGGAATGTTTGATTTGACATTTAACTCCATGTACTCTCTGGTCTCTAGGGGGGGGGGGGGGGGGGGGGGGGTTGGAATAGCCGGTGGGTTATATAGTGTTTTTTTTTCGATTTTCTTTTTTAATAGAAGCTTCTTAGAACATGTTTTATATCTTAACAATATAATAGGGACGTCTATTAGAGACCAGAGAGTATATATTTGAACTTGATTTGAAATTTCTGTTTCAGGCGATGAACGGTTTTCAAGAGGTAAGGGTTTCTACCCTCAAACACCAGTGCATTCTGTCATGGATGCTATATACGCCATCAGCAACGCCCTCCGAAACTACTTGGCAGCCATCTGCGACGGAGAAAACATAAAAGGTTTGCAAAGGTGCATGGTGGACGTGAAAGAAGATAAAATCTACTCGAACCATGTCTTCGATTTCCTTCTCGAGTTCGCTCTCAAAGATGGTACACTGATCGACTTTAACGTCCCCTACAACAGCACAACTGGGGCCGTCGCCTACGACATCCATCAGTTTCAACAGGTGGATGCGGGAGGATTCAAAAACGTGAAAGTTGGGAAATGGGAAATGAAACGAACGGACACCAACGAGGAAGTGTTGAAACAAAACAACCTGAGGTTTTACTTAGAGGCCAGCATCACCCCGCTCATACTGTGCAGCGAAGAGTGCCCATGCGGTCATAAACGTGTGAGGGACCCCGTAAACGCAAAATGCTGCTGGAGTTGCGAAAAATGCAAAGAAAACAGTATTTCTGTGAACGAAAGCTGTGTTCAGTGTGCTGCCACTGAGATGGTTGTCAAGAATCGATGTCATTCTTTACCAGAAGTGCGGGCGCAAATGTCTGGTGATCAGGTCGATCGACTGCTGGTGATTTATGTCATTCTTGTTGTAGTGGGGTTGGGCTTAGTTTTGTTTGTTACGGTGTTGTTTATTTATTTCAACGACAATGTTATTGTAAGATGTTCTGGCAGGGATCTTTGTTACATGTTGTTGATTGGCATCGCCTTGCTGTTCTTGTGTCCCGTCGCCTACATGATCCAACCTGCACTCGGCACGTGTGTGTTCCGGGGCGCTCTGCCTGGAATGGCTTTTCTACTCTGCTACGCGCCATTATTTCTACGCGTCAGCAGAATTTACCGTATATTTGTTCACGCCAAAAAGACCGTGAGCCGACCGTTGTTGATCAGTACGCAGGCGCAAATTTTGACCGTCATTGGGATTGTTTGCCTACAGATCCTGCTGGCGAGCATCTGGTTCACAGAAAACACACCTTCCCCCGCGTATGTGGTGTCAGATCAAAGGGATTTCATTACAGTTCAATGTTCAGGAGATAACAGCGCAGTACCCATGCTCATTAACTTAGCGCTGAGCGTCGTGTTCATGATTTGCAGCACGGTGATTGCCTTCAAAACAAGACACTTTCCGAAGAACTACAACGAAGCCAAGTTTATCGGAGTCACTTTGTACATAACGTGCGTGATATGGGCGGTCTTCTTACCGGCGTATTACCTGACTCCCGGCAAAAGTTTATTCTTACGGGAATACCTCATAAGTGGTCTATGCATCACTATAGGTTATGTCACGTTGTTCGGTTTATTCGGACAGAAGATCAGATTGCTGCTGTGTGCACATTTAACGGAAGCCGACAAAAACCAGCAAATGCGAACATTCAGCCAATCGGATGACTGTCAAGTTGAATTCAACACTGGGTCCTAGACGCCTGTAAAACGTGCACTAGTTACCAGCAAAAGTTTTTAAGTTATGCACTACCGATAGTAACCGCCTACATTTTTTTACATGTTTATTTTAATTTTTTGTCCCTTTCTCTGTCGTCTTAAAGGTCAGTAGATTTATTTTATGAATTGGGTTCTATCGCACAATTTTTGTTTTACTTATTGAGATAGATTTGAAGGAATACATTCGCGTGCGAAATCATTCGTGCGTTACGTTACACCAAACAGCTGGATTCTACCACTCAACTAGAACCCTGCAAACAATTCCATTGACAATCCAGGTACTTTGATGATTTAAAAATAATTTTCATTCACCAGAAGTTTGGAAATTACACTTCCCTTACAAGGAAGAACCCACTTGCACGGGAGCGTCCACTAACAAGGAAGAACCCACTTGCAAGGGAGCTCCCACTTTTCCACCTTTCTTAGGTAGAAGTATGAAACCCGTGATGTTCTCCTAATATCTGAAACTGATATGATAATCGAGAATTGAACCCGAAACTATCCAAGCCAAAAAGGTTCCTCTAAAAATGAACATTTCACAGCATTTTTTACCTTAAACAGATGTAAAGACATTTCAAGAGAACTTGGCTGTTAGCTATACAAAAACGGATCTGTTAAGATATATTTCCTAACCTTTTGGGTTTCCTAACCTTTTGAGTTTCCTAATCTTTTGAGTTTTCTAATCTTTTGAGTTTCCTAACCTTTTGAATTTCCTAACCTTTTGAGTGCAGATTGATATTCTGCATGGCATTCTCAACGTCATCGAAAAGGACATCATTCTCTTTTACTGAAGGAACAATAGCTGACTCAGCCTGAGTGAGAAAACCCTTCTTGAATCCGCAGTAATTCGCCTTCTCTTTATAGCTGTTTACCTAGATATTGGAGACAGAAGTTTCTGGAAGTACCACATTCAAGTTAATATCTCGGTGAGGTGATATCATGTTTCTGAGGTAAGGGTTTAGAGAGATGGAAACATCTTTAAGAGTCTCTGGAAGTACCACACTCAACTTTATACCTCAGTGAAGTGATATCATGTTTCTGTGGTTAGGGTTGAGAGAGAGATGAAAACACTTTTAAAGTCTCTGGAAGTACCACACTCAACTTTATACCTCGGTGAGGTGATATCATGTTTCTGAGGTAAGGGTTGAGAGAAATGGAAACACCTTTAAGAGTCTCTGGATGTACCACACTCAACTTTATACCTCAGTGAAGTGATGTCGTGTTTCCGAGGTTAGGGTTGAGAGAAATAGAAACATCTTTAAGAGTCTCTGGAAGTACCACACTCAACTTTATACCTCAGTGAAATGATATTGTGTTTCCGAGGTTAGGGTTGAGAGAGATGGAAACATTTTTAAGAGTCTCTGGAAGTACCACACTCAACTTTATACCTCAGTGAAATGATATTGTGTTTCCGAGGTTAGGGTTGAGAGAGATGGAAACATCTTTAAGAGTCTCTGTACAATGTTTTACCTTTACATCTGCTGTTTTATCTTCCAACAACTCGTTTACACGTTTACTCAAATGCTCGCTTTCGCTAACATGGCCTTCTAACAACTCATTCACTGTTATTCTTCGTAGATGTGACTTAGTTGTATGATCCAAACATTGGTACATGTCTTCTAATGGTGGAATGTCATCTGAAAGGATAATCACATGATATGAAATCCTTTATTTATGTCAACTTTATGTTAACAAATTAACACACCATCATCAGCCATGCTGAAATTTCAAAATTGAGCTTCTGTAGCTAGTATCGAGGTTTCGTATATTATTCCGCCATTTTAGTGTAAAAAAATAGTATATACATTTTATATAATATTTCTAAAAAAATATTTTAAACACAATAATTGTTAATAAAATACATTCGATAAGAAAAAATATTGTTAGACAATAAAAACACATTAGATATATTACAAATGAAAAAATATTTCAAATCGAAATATATACCAAGTAACATGGGAGGGCGAGACATAAATACATATATACCAAGTAACATGGGAGGGCGAGACATAAATACATATATACCAAGTAACATGGAAGGGCGAGACATATATATATATATATATATGTAACACGTATCCAACAAACATGTCGTATCTATGAGAGATGCATTCGGAAGTTTTACTAAACAAATGGGGCATTTACAAGGATTTCACCAAACATTATGTTGAGGGTTTCAATTGTGCTCCATGGCCAGCAATATATCGTTTCGTTGCATGGCTTCTAAAGCCTTCTTTAGAAACTCCTTTGTGCATTGCTCCGGTGAAGTCCTCTCATAGTGCGTTAGTAATGTCTCTGTCGGGTATTTCTCTCTTTGGATTCTCTCAACGACATCGTGCGCCAACGCGAACTCTGCGGCCAAACTTCTCCAGTTATGAAAACCGTCACTGTCAAGTTTATCGCAAATCATCTGCCGTGTTCTTTCAGAGAGCTGGAAGCCAGTTATAGGTAAGGGAGTGGGCTGCACAGCTGTGGGTGACATCTGAAAATCAACAAATGTGATATTTAATTAGTAAGTCAACGATGATTCATTTTTCAGTAAATATTGTGTTCCGACATCATCCAGGTATTTAAGGCCTATGGAGCTTGCCACGGTAGATGTTATATAAAACATTAAAGCCGATACATTTCAGAAATCACTAAAAAAAATGTAAACATGGCATGTAGATATATTATATCATTGAACGATTTTCAAAGGAAAAAGGTGCAATTATTTTCTGGATATGAAACAGTTGTCCATACTTCAAGATTTAGATTTTGAGTGGATGAACCAGAAAATCCAGACGAGGGAGTGGTAGAGTTGCTTTCACTGTGGTGGACCTGGTGAACTTAAAGTGGACACTTTTTGTACCTACAAAGTCGTTTCACCATACAATCAACAATTTTAAGCTAAACTTGCATTATGCAACTAGTTCCGCTCCAAAACTCAACTGTAACTTTGAAACAAAGATATGTTGGAAGTGGCGTTTTTGAACCAGCCCGGTTTGGATTTTTAATGCACCACCACTAAGTTACAACGCCAAATATTAAGATTGGGCATCGCGGCAACAAAACAACTATGCTATGTGGAGAGAGAAGGAAGCATAACCTACTGGAGAGCTACGGTGATTGCTGTCAGGATGTAAAGCCGCTTTGAACTTTCCTTGGATAGCTAGGGTAGCGGGATCATTGTGAGAAGCCACAGACGTGATCTTAAATGTAGCAAAAAACTGTCGATCTTTAGTGAGATCATCTGCCTCGTAGGAGATGTACACTTCATACATGATGTACGCCAGAGTTGAGATTTCACTCAACGAATGAAACGCGATGTGCTGGAACAAAAGAATGTTTTCCAAATGATATATAAAGAAAAGAAAATTTTTTAACACAAAACAAAGAGGAAACCTTTTTATAAAATGTATTATTTGTTGTAGTAGACTAGCGATAAGCCCCACGCGGAAAATGCACACATTACTTCTACTTCCTGAAGAGTGACAGCTACTTCCTAAAGAGTGATTTCTCACCAAAACCTTTAATAAAACCGCTAATATAAAATTTGAAAACAAAAATGATTTTTGCCACCTTTTTCGCATGATTTTTAAATCAAAACAATTTCACGTCAGCACCATGCCTCCGTTTTGAGTTTAAGTTATATATTTTTTTCTATTTGACTGTGCGTGATTTTTATTCAAAGAATGCCTCTAATGCTGTTATTATGGAGAGATAATTGATCTTTTTTGTGAAGTAATTTGGAAATAAATAATTTTCGTTAAGTATACATACTTTCATAGTGTATAGACAACAAAAAATGCTACAAATAAAAAAGTAATTATTTATTTGGAAATGATTTAATTTAATAATCAAGAAAAGTTATTTGTGGTAAATAACAGTAAGAGATATTGAAATATGTAAAGATATATTGAAATATGTAAAGATAAGAATGTGAGACTATTGGAATCGCTCAAATAGACAACCAATTTAAATACGCTAGGCTTTCATAACGTAATGAATTTTGCTCAAAAAGAAAGACACTGATGATTGGATTCGAACTGACCCTGTTCGGTTTTGTGAACACTATTCACTGAACACTACAGTAAACAAAAACCTGTTCTTTGTCTGAGAGCAGCTTGAAGTTTTCCGAAATACGTTCAAGCATGTTCAGTTGGCATTTCACATCGCTGGAGACTTTCACCGGACCAGATTTCAGTAGTTCATTGTTGCTCACGTGTTGCCTCTCGAGAACCGTCTGTTGGAACAACAAACACCACCAATCAACCACCCCCAATTAAACACCACCAATCAAACACCCCCCAATCATTGTATTGACTTACAAGGAATGATTTTTCTTTTTACGAGAATGTGTTTATGATTGGTGCAGGATAGTCAGAGTAAATCATGCAAAATATGTGCACGTTGACTAACAAGCATAAAAATTGGCACAGTGTTAGTTGAGATGAAAAGAAACTATTTAAGCCTCAGATCCAATCAAAACCACCTGTTTGGTGTATTTTACCGATTTTTAAAAAGTAACTAGTTACAGCTACTAGTTACTTTCAGTTACTCAAAAATCTGAACATAAAATTCTGCACCTGGCCAGCTCTGTATGCTAGTCCAGTTTAACCGCAATGTTTGATATATAGTATATATAACTGTAACTGAACACTCCGCCTCCTTCTTCAGCCACGAGCCCGCAACCCACGTGGAGAGCAAATAGCGCCGATACAGCTGCGAGAAGAATGCATTATTGCGCAACGCGCAGGAAACACGCATAAAGCATGCCACAAACATGTGCAGAGAAATGGGCGGCAATGAGAAACTGAAATTTCAATACAAAAGTAACTTGTAACTGTAACTGTTGAAAGCGTGCTAAAATAGGAACTAGTTACCGCGTTTCGTTACTTTTGGAAAATAGTAACGAAGTTACCGTTACAGTTACTCAAAAAGTAACTAGTTACAGTAACTTTTGTAACTAGTTACTGCCCACCTTTGTTAATAGGAAGTATTCGAATTTTCCATTTCAAAATTGCCAAACAGAAACAATAATTTCAATAGCTAAATATAATAAAATTTATTATATAGCATCGTTACAAATGAAGCAAATAAATGCAATTGTGGTTGAAAAGGGAAAAGAAAAATCTTTTTTAAACCTTTATATTAGGTGATTTAAATATTTCTGATAAAGTCTCAATCAACCTTTAACGACATCCTTGAAGAAAATACACTACTTCAAAAAGTGGATAAGATTGTAACTTTCCATTGTCCACTTACTTTAAAAGCCGGATCGTCATTGCTCCTTAGGAAGACGATACTGACGCACCAAATATCCGTCAGCAAAGGCTCTTTCGGAGCATAGATGGCCACACACAGGTCAAGAGTTCGTTTTTGACCCTGAAACCATGGAAACACTGAAAATCACATCATATCTCGTAGAATCAGTCAAAGCTCTAATAAGAATCATCTAGACACTCACCTGATCAAATTTAGTTGGATTGTATTCAAACGTCTTGAACGATTCGAAAGAATCATTGGAAAGTTTGCAATATAACGTTGGCAATTTTTTGTAAGGCAGTAACTTTGTGTACGCACTATTTTTGCTGTCTTCAGCGTTTTTTTCTGGGTTTTTTGTCCCTTTCTCCGTATTAACATAGTCAGCTGTGGTATTATTACGAACTATTGGAGTGATGTATTGATCGTAAGTCCGCGGTGGCAACGGCGGCGGAGGAGAAGTTGGAAAGTTATAATTTGAGTGGGCGTCTTCTTTAACTCTTCGATTGGGAGCTGAGGGCATGCTGTTGTTACAAACGACTGTATTACTGGTAGAATCGATGTCATCGTATTCAGCAATTTGGGACGGCACATCGGCCTGGTATATATTTTGAGATATGCTGCTTTCAATGATAAACGCATCTGGTTTCATATAACAGTGTAGAAGCTTCCTGATGTGGCTAGCGTGTTCCGTAGAACATTCAATCGTGGACTTTGAGTCGAACACGATTGAAATAGAAGTGTTTTTCGGTTTGTCTGGATCTAACCTTGCTTCAGAGTAGCGGATTGTCCCCTTATCCAACTGCTGAATTTGTACAACTTTGAAATTATTTACGTCCGTGGTTAGACACAGGAAATTCGCACTCACATGTAGATGCCTCAATTTGTTTTCGACATAAACAACAAACGAGTAAACTAAAACAAAGCCACAAAAGTCAAATCAGTTCAATGTTTAGAATTCCAATAAGCGAGAGGTAGAGACAACCTTTAATGACAGTTTTGAACCAGAACAATAAGCGTTCTACGTCGAATGAAAAAACCTAGCAAGTTGGGTTTGTTTATTTTATTGTAGTTGCTTGAAACAAGACCGTGGAAGCCACTTGTGAGTAAAGAGCTACATAATTTTGGTTTAGTTGTTTTCTGTCTTTTAAAGGCAAATTATAATTCAAAAACCAAAATTCAATAGATAATAAACCATAAAATCCCATCAAAACAATACCCTGCAGGCAACGGCGAATTGATTCCTCCAAAGATATAAATTCGTTTAAGTTCTCAAGTAGCACACACAGAATCAATGTTAGATGGCCGTCTGTCGTAGCCTGATAAACATGTAACTGCGGACGGTTCTTAACCATCTGTCTCATTAAAAACACGAAGCCCGCCGATGGTAACGGATGAGCACACAAATGATGTTTGCCGTTAAATTGAAAGCAATCTGCAAGAGAATCATTTTTTCTTTAAATCAAAATAACAATATAAATAAATAAATTCCAAATTCCTACAAAATAACCTTATTCAGTGCTGGTAAAAAAACGTTTTAGCCAAGTGAAAAATTGCACAAGACTTTAGCGACTGTTTTAGTGTACATTGATAATTGACGTATTTTGACAAAATGGCAACACTTTTCGAAATCTAATTGAAGTTTTGGCAATTCTAAAAAGTGTCACTCACATGTGCCGTCTTCCAGCTTTCCAAATGATGCTGTCAACGTCTTCTTCCACTGAAAACATACAATCAAAATAATCAAGTAAGTTATACTCGAAGAAAATTTACAGAGTTACTTGCTGTTAACTAGTAAAATTTTGTTGTTTCTGTTTAAAGGAACCTGGTTCAAGGTAAGTTGTATGAAGCCTGTGTCAGAAGTGTTATGTTGTATGGGAGTGAGAGATGGGCTGTGAAGTAGGAAGATCTTGAACGTTTGGAAAGAAATGACATGAGAATGGTGGATCTGTAACATGCGAGACAGTGAAGTGTGAGAGACAGAAAAAATGTAAATGAGCTAAGAAGTATTAATATTATTGAAGTGATTGTAGCTTAGCCTCAAAAAAGTTGCAGAATGAATCAGCAATTTTGACTTTATCGGTAATACGATTCCCGTCGATATTGATTATATTGCTACATTCTTTCTTAGATTTCAGGGGGTAGATTTTCTTGATCTCAGACCAGAACATTTTTGAATCATTTATATTTTCTTTAAAGATCTTCTGGTGGTATTGCTTTTTACTTTTTCGCATGAGAGCGGTGATTGTGTTACGGCATGATTTATAATCTTTCCAGATTATGACATCATTGGTTTTCCGAGCTTTTCGTAAAAAGCAGTCTCTCTCTTTCATCTTGGCTTTTATTGAGTTGTTTAACCAGGGATACGGTCTTCCTCATACAGTCTTATCGGTAAGAGGTGCATGTCTGTTTATGGTTTCAATGAGCTTTAATTTGAAAGCATCCCAGCTGTCATTGAAAGTTTTTCTAAAGATAATTTCATTCCAGTCTGTATCTTTGATGTCCTCTTTGAAACTATCGGTATTATACTTTTTATAGTTACGCATTTTTATTCTTCTTGGAGTGTAGCTAATGTTATTAGTTTTACGGTTTATACCAATTACGTCATGATCACTAATGCCCATTGGGACAACAATGATTTATTTCACGTTTTCTTGGTGTGAGGAGAAAATAACGTCGATTATAGTCTTTGAGTTATTAGTTACTCTTGTGAATTCTTTAATTAATTGCTTTAGTCCTACAAAAGGGAAAAACTCTTTAATGGGTTTGTGTCATGGCGTTCTTAATAACAAGCCTACAACACGCGCATGTGAATCCAAAAACTGGGGGGTCAAAAAAAAATTTCCGTGAACCGGTAGCCATCTTTAAACAAATGTTCAAAGAATGACATCTTGTTTATCTGTCTTAATTCTTATTGTGATTATATGTGTATGAGAGTCATACATTAGACAATGTATTTTCTGGTCAAATTTTCACTGTTTTGACTGACTGTAGTACTGTTTTACGCTCATGAATTTAATTTGTTGACATGTTGTATATATTTTGGAATTGGCAATGTGCACCGAAATTAAATTGTTGTTCTGTTGTAGATAAAGTAAATCATGGTTAAATCATGCTGCGTGCACAGTTGTTCGACCAACTATAAGAAAGAAAAAAGAAGCAGAGAATCTGGTGTAAATATTCCAGTATATTGGTTTCCAAACGTGAAGAAGTATCCATTAGAAAGACAAAGATGGATTGACACTGAAAAAGATAAATGCAAATTTAATCGTAAATAATGACACAGTTATCTGCAGAAAGCATTGACCTGAGAACTGTGAAATGTTTATGTTTCATGGAAAAATACGGCCCGTAAATCCCCCGTCAGTATTTGATGATATTCTGACCAGTATTATACCAGCGCCACTTCCACCACCAAGAAATATCAAAAGAACATCATTTGTTGCCAGAAATTAGCAGCCTGATGAGTTGTCCAGTTTTATAGAGTCAGACACATTTGACTTTGAAGGATTGAAAAATGAGTTTGGAAATAGAACGAAACAATTTCAGGTTGAATTTGATATCACTATTCATCGTGAAGAAGTTTTACTCCAATCAGTCTCTTACATAAATGGTATGCCTAAATTTCTCCTCAAAATTTTCGAAGATCTCAGGTATGAGAGTTTTCATTGTGGACTAAGAATACATATTACAAGCTTAAGCCGCAACATAATTGTTTATATAAATACTTGGTCTCGGTTGGAGGAGGCATTGCAATATTTGAATCAACATGATATTGATAGAAAAACAGTTGTTCTGCAAGAACACTTCACTGCCATGGGGCCCATCAGCGTTGGCCAAAAAATATATCCTCCAGAAATGATTATTCGGGCATTTGAGTACTTTTGTACTTCCCGTGCTCTCTACACAAAATTACGGAGTGACTATGCCTTATCCTCTGTTCAAACATTGACAAAAATCACTTCAAAGGTTGGCAAATTAGATGAAAATGTCAAAAAATTGTTCACAAATGTAACCGAAAAGCAAAGACTGCATAATTGTGTTTGACGAAGTTTATGTAAAGAAAGCATTGCTGCTACATGGAGGTACAGTGTTTGGTAGAGCAGTCAATGATCATAGTCAGCTGGCCAAAACAGTTCTTGGCGTGATAAAAGTTTGTATGTTTGCAGGTCAAAAATGCTGCCAGTAGCTAATTTAGATTCTGAACTTGTAAACAGTGAAATTTCCCAAACAACAGAAGCGATCAATTTGGTAGAAGGGGGTTTTGTGAAAGTGCTAGTATGCGACAACAATCGTGTGAACCAAAAATTTTACAAGCTCATCAAAACTGTGCCAGAAAAATGTTGACTTGCAAAAGATGGTCAATACCTCTTGTTCGATTTTGTGCATCTTATAAAAAGTATTAGGAATAATTGGATCACTGAAAAGACAAAGCAACTCACCTTTTATGATGCAGGTGTAGAAAAAACAGCAAAATGGTCACATTTAGAGACACTATACAGGCTTGAATCAACATCTGTGGTAAAATTATCGAAGCTTAATGAAAGAGCTGTGTTTCCAAAGCCAATTGAGCGTCAAAAAGTAAACATATGCCTCCAAGTGTTCTGTGACTTTACTATAACTGGTCTACTCACACATCCCGGTATGACTGACATCGAGGGCAAGGAGGATACTACAGCATTTATAAGGATTGTTGACTTTTGGAAAATCATTAATGTCAAATCAAAAGGGGCAGATGTTCGACATAATGACCCTTTAGAAGCAGTTATTTCTGATTTCACTGATGAAAGACTAGAGTATCTGAGGAGTTTTGGCAACATGTGTCTGAAAATGAAAAAATCCACAAATTGTCAAATTCGTCAACTGACACAGGACACAGCAAAAGCTATATACCAAACATGTCATGGAATAGTGGACTTGTGTCATCACCTTCTTTCAACATCACATGAATATGTTTGTGTTGGTCTTTTCACATCAGATCACATTGAGAAAGAATTTTCCAAATTTCGCCAGAGTTCAGGAGGTGCCTACTTTATATAACAAAACAGCAAATTTTAGAGAAGCTGAACATCGCTAAAGCATCTAACATCCTTTCAGTAAGTGATGAAATCGATGATTCCATTCTCTGTGGGCATCAATGCTCAAATTGTGAATACCAACTGAACAAAGAGAGTACAGAAATATTCGATAACTTAGAAGAATTGGAAAAGTTTGTCACAATTGACACAAAAATGGCACTGGTCCACATAGCCGGCTATGTCACCAGAAAAGATGGGGAGATATCTGAAAATGACTTGTTAACAACAACAACATTTTATTACGAAAAGTATGGGGGATTTACAGATGAATTAGATCGGTGGTTGGTGGGTTGAAAATCCCGATTGACTCTGCCGCTCAATGGTGCGTCTTCTGCTTCATTATGTTTGAATCAGTCAAAACAAAAGTGTGCAGAAATTCGCTCATGGAGGTATTTGCAGATGTCAGTGAATACTACATGTTTTCAATGCAAAAGCATCATTGTCGTATCCTGGCCAATGTATTATTGAATAATTATTGCAGAATTTCAACTCCAGGAAGCTCAAAAGAAACCTCTCTCAAAGTATTAAAATTGACTTAGTTATGACTGAACTTATATTATTATGGTATACATTTGTTAAGTTTTCTTGCAATTCTTTAAAAACTCTGTATTTTTTCCTGTTGAATTTCTTATTTTTTCACCAAACTTCTTGTAGAGTTATGTGTAAAAATTTTAATGCGAAATGGTAAAAAATAATGACATTACAGATTTTTTATTTTGACCCCCCAGTTTTTGGATTCACATGCATGTGTTGTAGGCCTGTTATTAAGAACGCCATGGTTTGTGTTCATCTTTGTTGTTATAATCAACATTTAAGACCCCTAGGAGCATTGTCTCTTTATCTTCAGCTATGCTTGCTGTCAAAAATTCATTCAAATGAGTTTCAAAGTTTTTGATTTTGTGCAAAAAACTGTCAGGGGGTCTGTACATGATACAAACAATAAAAGGTGTCGATTTTTTAAGGAATATCTCGATAACAACCAATTCTATTTCGCTTTCGAGATCAGTTCTTCTGTGCCATTTTATATCATCTCTAATAAAAACCGCTACTCCACCTCCTTTTCCGGTTTTACGATCCTTCTTTACAGTATGATAACCCATAATCGAAACAAGAGATTCAGGGATCAGGTCGGTCAGATGCGATTCGGTGATTCCAAACAAGTGAATATTGCTCTTTGCATTGTTCAGCAAATGTCTAATCTGATCGATCTTGTTGAGCAAACCATTTACGTTTAGGTGAAGTAATTTCAACCCACGCTTTTGAGCAAAAGAGTTGAGTACATGATTACATTACCCCCATCTAGATTAGGATCACAAAGCAAACAGTAGAAAGTTTGTGTTATGTTGAAGTTTTCGCTGTTGATACATTTTTTGTGGAAAAACAGCTTACATCCGTGACATTGAATTCTTTGTTTGTTACTCCTGACATTTGTCGTGCACGAACCACAAATAGTCGGTCCAGGGCAGAGTTCTATGTCTCCCGCAAAGATCAAAAGTTGACATATCGCTTCTCTAAGCTCGAGATTCAGTTTGTATGTGTGAGTTTGTTTATAAATCCATATTAACGAAGTAAGATAGTTATCCACATCATAATCATCCACATCATAAGTGTAATCTCTTGTAATCTCCTTGTAAATTGTAGGTCCACCAGATATAAATGTAGGTTTTTTAACAACCAGCAAAACCACTAACAAAACATCCTCACGCATCCGCACCATTATGCACTATGCATTATGCATTAAGAATAGATAATTGTATAAGGATGTACCTGGTGCTAAGCCTCTAGACCAAGAAGTAACATGGACAGGGGAATTTGAGTTTAGACCTATAGAACACATTCAAGATCAGATTGGAAAATAGCCACTAATATGCTCCTTCCAACCCATGGTAATACATCATTTGCCAATAGATCATTTGCTAATTTAAAACAAGGCTGAGAAATAAATATGCAAGTGAATATGTCTATATATGAATACGAACTTCCCTTGTTAGTTAAGGTTGAGTTGTCAATCATTTTATGAACTTCTTCTGTTAGTTAAGGTTGAGTTGTCAATCATTTTATGAACTTCTTTTGTTACTTAAGGTTGTGTTGTCAATCATTTTATGAACTTCTTTTGTTAGTTAAGGTTGAGTTGTCAATCATTTTATGAACTTTTTTTGTTAGTTTAGGCTGAATTGTCAATCGTTTAATAAACTTCTTTTGTTAGTTAAGGTTGAGTTGTCAATCATTTTACAAACATCTTTTGTTAGTTAGGATTGAGTTGTCAATCATTTAATGAACTTCTTTTGTTAGTTAAGGTTGAGTTGTCAATCATTTTATGAACTTCTTTTGTTAGTTAAGGTTGAGTTGTCAATCATTTTAAGAACTTCTTTTGTTAGTTAAGGTTGCGTTGTCAATCGTTTTATGAACTTCTTCGGTTAGTCAAGGTTGAGTTGTCAATCGTTTTATGAACGATTAACCATTAACGAGGTAAACAAACAAGACTGATCATTGAATCTCATTGTTCACAATTGTGTTGAGATTCAAGACCCTATTGCAGATTTCCTTAACGTTGCTCATAAAGGGTGAAATCTTAAACTTGAGAGAAACGTTATCAAAGATGGTAAACGGTTAGGTCCGCAAAACAACGACAAACCACGGACACTCCTTGTATCACTGACAAATTCTGAGACAAAGAATCAAATTCTTAGAAATACAAGATTTGTAAAAAAATCATTACCTGGTACCTACATCAACCCAGATCAATCTAAAGAAGAATGTGATCACTTCAACGCAGCTGGAATAGAACAAAAAAATTTGATAAAAAGCGATGTCTCAGGGGAATGGTTTTATCGGATTACGGGTCCACCTTGGAACTTAAAAGTTATTCGAGAGAAAAAAAGACCAAGGAAAGAACCTACTGGCATAAAAACTGCGCTCATTCAATAGACCTAAAAATAGTTTATACTAACGTTGACTCATTGTTAAATAAAAGACCGGAACTTTTGCAGATTCTAAAAGAGCATAATCCTGATATCATCAGCTTGGTTGAAACATAACCTAAGAATAAAAGATTTGATGTCCTGGAAGCTGAAATCTCAATAGACAATTATAACCATTTTACCAACCACAACTCTACCTCCTGCCATAGAGGTATTATAATATATCTTCGCAACACAATTAACACTACCCAAACCAACATGGAAGTACCCTTCAGTGAAATGGTCAGTTGTATTGTCCGGTTAAAGGACCTAGATCTCCTTTTAAGTACCTTTTATTGATCGCCGAACAGCACTCCTGAAAATGATAACCTACTTCATACTTAAAGGGGAAGAAAACAAATTTTTGATAATTATTTGAAAGTAAATTTTAGAACACAAAAAAGATATAAACGTAATTAAAACGCCAAATTATTATTTTTTTTTCAAATATTTGATGTTTTACATCTTTCATATTTCCTTTACCTTGCGTGTTTATAAAAGACTGAACCCAAACTAAAAGATTGACGTCATTGAGTTCAATAATAAAAAAACAACACCGTTTATTGTGACACGAACCATGCCAAACTGTTGTGCCTTTGGTTGTACCAACCAGTCAAACCAACAACCTGAGTTAAGTTTTCATAGAATTCCGAAGGAACCTACGCTTAGAAGAAAATGGTTAGATAGCATTCGAAGAGAAGGTGATCTCCCAAAGGATGCTTTCTTGTGCTCGACTCATTTCGAAGATAGCTGTTTTGAACGTGATTTAAAAGTAGGTATTATTTCTTCGTGTTATCAAAGGGAAAGGAATGGGAATGCTGCGGGGTCAGAATTGACCCTAATTTTAGAGATCATGGAAGTTTTTTCGATATGATGAAATTACTATTCATTTCATCTTAGAGTGAATTGATGGGTTACAAAACCAAGCGAAAATTGATAGACAGTGCGTTTCCAACAAAATTTTCTTTTACATCAGTAAAAAAGAAAAAAGGATATCTTCAGAAAAACGAAGAGAAGAACGCAATAAGAGACAAGTATGAGTTTTAATATATATTTAATATATACTACAGCTGAACAATTGTCTTTGTTTTTATTATTATTATTTTTATGAAGAGTTTCAGATAATTATTGATTTGTTTTTATATTGTTCTAAGTGTAAAAATTCAGATAAATGTAATTCATTTTTTACCAACTTTGTAAGAGGAAGGATGGAAACAAGTATATAATGTATATATCAAAATAGATCTACTCTTGAAAAACACACTGCCTTTGTTTTAGCTCCTCAATGATGCCATGTCTTCATTTTCAAGTGATCCAGGCAATAGTATTCAAGTCGAAAGTTTTCTAAATACCTCAACGATCCACGAAAACAACAATGCTACTACCCAAACAGAACCACAACCCATGAAAATTGATAAGTCAATAGACAGTTCAAAACGGTACACAACAAGATCAATTCAATATCGACAAAAGCATTTTTCTCCTCTATTCATTCTGATGTTAAAGAAGTTAAATGCATAAAAAAAACCCAAAATGAGAGATGGATGTATGAACACTGAATGGACGTTTTCTCCTGTTAGTGACGTATTGTTTTATATAAATGAAGTTTCCTCAGTGAATGATGATATAAACACTAATAACATGTCAGACAGTTCAGAAACAACTGAAAGCTCTTATGAGTGTTCAAGTAATGACGATGCTTTGTCAGAAAGTGATGAAGACATTAACAAGATTGATTTACCTGACAATGATTCCAAACTTCTTGTCTTTTGGTCATGTTTACTACCTCTCCTTAATTTTTGCCAAATTTGCTTTCAAAAAGCACAAATCATCAAATGCAACATTCGTGGTACTTTGTTGACGGTTTCCTTTTTATGTGAAAGAAATCATACAAGTGAATGGCGTTCTCAGCCAGTATTATACAATGGTTCTGCTTCTGGTACTCTCCTATTTGCCTCTTCTATACTATATTCTGGCAATACTTATGAAAGAGTGAATGAATTCATGAACATTTCCAAGATACATTTCTTCTCCAAAACTACATACAATAAAATCCAAAAACAATCTTTTTCCAAGGTTACTGGAAACTGGTGTGTCAAGCAAAGAAAATAATGCAAGGGGAAACATTATATAAATGATTTATTAACAACTACTTTTGAGTTAAAATCATCTGACAGAAAAGCGTCACTGCCTAAGAAAGCAGATGTTCCAAAAAACATAGCTCGAATTGAAAAGCCTAATAAAGATTTGGCTATTGCTACTCAAAGCACACGATTTCAAACATAACATTTCAGATTAAAACATCTGGTTACATTTTTATTTGAATGCATGTTTATTAATATATAATATATATATATACATTTTATATATTCATACAGCCACAGTTCTTGTATTATTGTCTTTACTTTCTTTGAAGGGTATGTATTTACCGCTTTCTGAAGGAAAAGCTTTGCGTATAGCCCATAATGCACAAGATGGAATTACCTTTCGTACCCCTTTTTCTAGCCTATTGTGCACCCACCATGTGTATTGTTTATATCCTGCAAAACGGTATGATCTAAAAGAAAGATGAAATTGTAGGCAAGATGATACTTTATTATAATTTTTACTGCAATGGTTGTGTAATTTTTGATGTAACATGTATCATTTCTTTTGTAATATCTTTTTTTGAGAATATCAACCTAAGACCTTACTTGTGGGTATGTATTATTCTGTCTCCTCTCAAGTTGTTCAAATGTTGTCTCAAGAACTGATTTATGCAAACACACCACTTTGAAGTTATCTGTCTCTGTTACACAGCAACAATCTAAATAAAATAAAATAACATTAGAATGCCAAACAATCCATAAAAGGTATAGATACCGGAATGTGTATATTTTATCTAGGTAAAAAATGTTATATAACTATATGTTATTAATACATTTGTTTCTCAGCTATAATATGAGTTATATATATATATGATGTGTAATATTTATGAATCTTTGTTGCTACCTTCAAAGTGTTTATCGCTGATTTCGTTAGTGTCTCGACAGCATAGGCTCTCTGTGTATGTTTGTATTGGTTTGCAGTGACCACATTGACACTAATCTGTATTTCCAATACGACATATTTCTTCTGCTTCACTATCAGTGCCTGTACTATCGTTCTCTGTGAGGTGTTTGTCTTGAGAGAGTTCCTGGATTGTAGGTTCAAATTGATAAGGCTTCAATATGGAAGGCAGATTTTCTTCAAACATTTCAACGCTTTCATCATTCGAAGAATAACTGTTTTGGCTTAAATTTTCCATTTTCAACATTCGCTCACTTCCAAAACTTGCTTGAAGATATTTTTTTGAACTCAATTGCGTCATAAGAATTTTTAGAGCCCAGTCTTGTTTAAAGAAAAATCTTCTTTGAATGTAAACAAAGTTCACCGAACTTTGAGGTGCAAAAATATAGTTTTACAATATAGATTTGAAATTTTATTCAATATTTTCTCATTCAGTAAACTATTTTCAGTGGAATGTGCCATATTTAAAAAAATTGTTTTCTTCCCCTTTAATTATTAAATGACAGCCGAACATACCGAAACAAGTTATTCTTGGGAGATTTTAACTACCCAGACATAGACATCTTCTCCCTAACTCATCCAAATCAGAAGTAATCATTGAACACATACACAATTCTTATTTATACCAACATGTTTTTAAACCAACGCATATCCGACCTTTTCAAAATCCCACTACCATCGATCTAATATTCACTTCAGAAGAACGCATAATATCACCTATACAGCATCTTTCACCTATTGGTAAAAGTCATCATCAACTTCTGTATTTCAAACTATTTACGTCATTCACTGATACATCTACAACTGCTTCGAAATATTTTCTTTATTCAAAAGGAAATTACAAAAAAATCAAAGATGGGGTAAATTCTTTAAACATTGACTATCTGGCGTCCTTAGATTCTATCGCTTTGTGGAATTGGCTTCACCAGTCACTGCTTGTGTTAGTCAATAATAATATTCCAACCAAACCACACTCTCACAATAAATCTTCAACATGGCTAAATATAGAAACAACTATGAAACTCAAAACAAAACAGCAAAAATATTCTGCCTATTTAAGATCTCCAAACAAGAACAGCTACCACGAATATGCAAAAGCAAGGAACCAAGCCAAAGCATCGTGCAGAAAAGCAATAATACAATTTGAAAGGCAACTTGCTGATAATATAAAGGACAATCCTAAAGCCTTTTTCTCATATGTGAAAAGCAAACTAAAATCAAAATCTTCTTTTCCGGACATGTCATACAACGCGTCTACTGCAACAACCGACATAGAAAAAGCTCTTCAGTTCAACCAGTATTTTGCAAGCGTGTTCACAAACGACAATTCATCGAATATTCCTTCTTTCAAGCACTATCATTGTCTCACTCCATTCGCTGACAAACCTGATTTTTCGCCTGCTAGCATAAAAAGACATCTACTTCAATTAAAAACATGCAAATCTCCTGGTCCTGACCAACTACATCCTCGAGTACTCAAAGAATCTGCTACTGAACTTTCACCTTCAGGTAACATAACACAAATTTGGAAAGACGCAACCATAACGCAACTATTCAAAAAAGGAGATAAATCTATTGTGTCCAATTATAGACCAATTAGTCTCACGTGTGTAGTAACAAAAGTATACAAAAAAATTATTAAGGATCATTTGCTTGATCACTTCCGCGAAAACAACATGTTCACCCCAGTTCAACACGGGTTTCGTTCTGGCCATTCTTGTGTCACAAATTTGCTTTCAGTAATCGACTCTTGGACTAAAGCTCTAGACAAAGGAATTCCTATTGACAACATATACCTAGACTTTGCGAAAGCCTTTGACAAAGTACCTCACAAGCGTCTCCTAGTCAAACTCAAAGCATATGGCATCAAAGGAAAAACCTTCAATTGGATCAAAAACTTTCTTCGTAACCGCCGCCAAAGAGTCAGAGTCAACAATGGCTTTTCAAACTGGAATGAGGGCCGAAGTGGCATTCCACAAGGTACTGTATTAGCTGCATTACTGTTCATAATCTATGTCAATGACATTCCCCAGTCAATAACATCCCCTGCTGCCCTTTTTGCTGATGACACAAAGGTGTATCTTCCATTAGATAATGCCACATCGCATTACCTACTTCAGAAAAACATCGACTCGCTAGTTTCTTGGGCAAAAAACTGGGGAATGTGCTTTAATATTGATAAATGTTCAGTCTTGCATCTTGGTCATAACAACAAGCTACATACATATACCATGTGGGACCCGCTTGAAACAAAACGCATCGTGATTAAACCAACGAAATGCAAGCGTAACTTGGGAGTTCAAGTTGATAGTTGCTTGAAATTCGCAATTCACATCACGACTCAAGTCAACAAATCAAATCGCATTCTTGGATTGATCAGACGCACTTTCGTTTACCTCAACACAAAAATGTTCACGAAACTTTTCATAGCACTTGTTCGCCCGCATCTAGAATATTGTGGCACAGTTATTAACCCATGGTTGCTGAAAGACAAGAGGCAAATTGAAAACGTTCTTCGTCGTTCCTCAAAACTGTTGCCCGGTATGAAAAATCTATCCTACAAAAGCCGCCTTGTACGCTTAGGTCTTCCAAGTATGAATTACCGTTTCATAAGAGGCAATTTAATAAAAGTTTACAAATGGTTTCACAACTTCTATTTCTGTGAAACCAAACTGTTCGACATCAAAGGAAGATTACTGACAAGGACGAGAGGTCATTCATATAAATTGAAAAAACAATTCTGCAGACTCGACTTCAGGAGGCAATTCTTTACGATGAGAGTTGTAGACAACTGGAACAGCCTCTCTAACAAAGTTGTTACTGCGGAGTCACTGAACATTTTTCAAAATCGATTGGATTTGTTCTTGAGAAACAAAAGATATTTGTATGTTTGATTATTTATTTACGATTATTTGTTTGATTATGTCTTTCTATGAAGCGTTACCAGCGATTTTTTGATTTATTTTTATTTTCTATTATTATCAATTTTTTATTCTCTTCGCATTTTTATGCTTTTGTATGACTTTGCTTTGTTATACGTTGACAGTCATGAACTTCCCTTGTTAGTTAAGGTTGAGTTGTCAATCATTTCATGAACTTCTTTTGTTAGTTAAGGTTGAGTTGTCAATCATTTCATGAACTTCCCTTGTTAGTTAAGGTTGAGTTGTCAATCATTTTATGAACTTCTTCTGTTAGTTAAGGTTGAGTTGTCAATCATTTTATGAACTTCCCTTGTTAGTTAAGGTTGAGTTGTCGATCATTTTATGAACTTCTTCTGTTAGTTAAGGTTGAGTTGTCAATCATTTTATGAACTTCTTCTGTAAGTTAAGGTTGAGTTGTCAATCATTTTATGAACTTCCCTTGTTAGTTAAGGTTGAGTTGTCGATCATTTTATGAACTTCTTCTGTTAGTTAAGGTTGAGTTGTCAATCATTTTATGAACTTCTTCTGTTAGTTAAGGTTGAGTTGTCAATCATTTTATGAACTTCCCTTGTTAGTTAAGGTTGAGTTGTCAATCATTTTATGAACTTCTTCTGTTAGTTAAGGTTGAGTTGTCAATCATTTTATGAACTTCCCTTGTTAGTTAAGGTTGAGTTGTCAATCATTTTATGAACTTCTTCTGTTAGTTAAGGTTGAGTTGTCAATCATTTTATGAACTTCTTCTGTTAGTTAAGGTTGAGTTGTCAATCATTTTATGAACTTCCCTTGTTAGTTAAGGTTGAGTTGTCAATCATTTTATGAACTTCTTCTGTTAGTTAAGGTTGAGTTGTCAATCATTTTATGAACTTCCCTTGTTAGTTAAGGTTGAGTTGTCAATCATTTTATGAACTTCTTCTGTTAGTTAAGGTTGAGTTGTCAATCATTTTATGAACTTCCCTTGTTAGTTAAGGTTGAGTTGTCGATCATTTTATGAACTTCTTCTGTTAGTTAAGGTTGAGTTGTCAAACATTTCATGAAGTTCTTCTGTTAGTTAAGGTTGAGTTGTCAAACATTTCATGAACTTCTTTCATTAGGAATAGTTTTTTACATTACATTACATATTTCAAGCATCTACCTCTTTTTCACACTTGGATTATTTGTTTAAAAAAATGACATTGTTTGGTAACATTTCCAAGTAGTTTGTTATTGTACACAGTCTTAACTAGGTTCAAAAACCACTTGTAAAAATACGTTTTTGGCCTCCAAGATTCAACCAGTTACCAAATTAACAAGTGCATGTAGTGTGATAACTTGTGTTACAATATTTACTTATTTGTTAATTGTAATTTTTGATTATTAATAACCGAGTTATAATAATTATATAGTAATAATATTTGTTGAAAAACATTTTCGCTTATCAAACTCTTAGATTACATTGATGGTAAAACAGAAAATTTAAGTTCTCTTATTTCAACTATAAATTCAGATTCTAAATGTTTTGAAGGAAATTATGATTTCATACATAGGTTTGTTTGTTGTTGTTTGTTTTTAACGAGGCTTCCAGAACGCTCATTAAGAATTATAATACGGTGTTTTTTATTTATATCCACTCACTAAACAACTTTGTGATAGCATGGTCTCAAACCCAGAACCTTCTGGTTAAGAGCCGAACGCCATTACCATTGCGCTATCGCTGGATAAGGTTGACCTTTCCATGGAATTGTATTATATTGTAATTATCGTATCAATTTATTATTGAAATATGTTTTATCTTTACTTTCTTGATAAGATTGAATATTTATTTTATAAAAATTATTGTAGTGATAATTTGCGAAACAAACTTATCGGTAATTAGTCCCGTGATCGTAAATAACAAAACCGACAGAGTATCATAAAAAACAAAATGATGTCTGCACGCTAAAAACTTGTGTAAAGGAATTTGTGCCTTAAAGTATAAAAGGGAGCAAAATCAAGGGAGACAATGGAAGTAATGGCTTGAGAAATCAAGGGAGACAATGGAAGTAATGGCTTGAGAAATCAAGGGAGACAATGGAAGTAATGGCTTGAGAAATTCGGCCTAGTGCTTGATTTTAAGGGTATACAATCCTAAATGTACTGTTTCGAGGAAGCGAGCTGCTTTTCTGGCACTAGGGGGCCAGTCGCTAAGAGAACTCTTCAAACTCGAAAAGTTAAGGATCTGCAACCAGAGAACCGCTCATTCTCAAAACCCACTGGACGGATTACAAAGAGAAATAACTTTGAAAGACATGAACCTTGATACAGTAATTAACTCTGCCGGAGCCATATAGAAATGACGAGAAAAGAAGTAGCTTTACTAGCCAACAGAATCATCTTGAAACTTCACACGTTCCTAATGACGCAAACTACATATATGCAGCATTACTTCTTGTTGTCGATACAACTGCAAAGACAACACCTTACAACCTTCTATACACACAGAGGTTTAATACAGATGAAGCCCTTGATCTTCAGAACAAACTCTGCGACGGAGATCGGATGAAGCGCTTGATCTTCAGAACAAACTCTGCGAAGAAGACATTGAATGAAGAGATTTCACAAACAATAAATGACATTTCAAATGCGAAGAATGTAATGATATTATAATATTTGGAAAAGATCAAGCAGAACATAATCAAGCATTTATAAGAGTCTTGCAACGATTCGAAGAGTGTGGACTCAATTGCAAAAAGTTGCAATCAATTTAACAAAAACTCGCTTTAAGGTAGTAAGGTACGATAGCAGGTCCAAAAAAGAGATTCTTTCAGAACTTCTTCAACCCTCTTATCTACAACAAATTAAAATCGATTCTTCGAGTCCAATTATAATTAAATCTACAAGAGTATAACTTTACAGTACATTACGAGCCTGGCAAAAATAAACATAACAGACCTTGATAAGAAAACCGTAGAACTGTTCTCCATAACAATAAAATGAAGTAATTAGAACTGTCATACCTAATGCAGTTACAATTGAACAACTAAGGAAATCAACAGAAGCTGATGAGATCCCGCAATTACTAAAAGCTGACGCTCAAAATGGGAAATCTCTAAGGAAAACTTAGTTAAACTCAAGTCATATAAAGGAGTTTCTTCTAAGCTATCTATAGTAGTTGTTAGAAGAAATTGAATTGTTTAAAAATTCAAAGATGCTTTTAAAATTAAAAGATCTTCATAACAATCATTGGTGTGTGGGTAATGTAACATCTTTGACCTCAGATAGATTGTTATCATGGGGCATTTTTATTTTATTGTTTGTTCGGGTAACAACTTTAACCTCATGGATATAAGCACCCATGCCCTTATGCACTGCTGCCGCGGAGTTTAAAATACAAAGTTAGTATCTTGTGTGGGTTAACTCACCACTGTTTTCCCTCTCATTGGGGTTGGTGTTAAGAAAGGCATCTAGCTGTAAAAAAACATCTGCTTCAATGAATAATCAAATGATTAAACCTACAAAATTGTAGGGAATATCATCTGTTGAAACCCCGTCTAACCCATGCTAGCATGGAAAATAGACGCAAAAAATGTAATGTGGCCTTTATCAGTTATATATATTATTGTACACACTTTTTTCATACACGATATGGATGTTGTTGTTGATTTCCAGACAAAATATGAATTTAGGTCATGTTATAGGGATCCCAGCAAAACCTGACATTTAAATTCAGGGGAATACTTTCTGGAAGAGAATCAAGACCAATCTCAATGAAAATCACAAAATGATTTCCTGCAGTTTTAGTTATTTATATATTTATAAGTTTTTATTTGTAGAAGAATAGTGGTAAGAAAAAATAACAAAACTTACCGATTTAAAACATTTTTGTTGTTGATTTGTTGTTAGCGTGCTTTTATGAGAGACCTTCCCTGTTTCACACACCATTTGCATTGTCATCTATGTATTTATCTTTTATTCAAATTTTAAAAGAAGAAAAAACTGTATGGGAATTAGTTCAGTTGAAAGTATGATGAATATACATATATACTGTCTCGGCAACATTAGTGTTACCTAGAGATATAAAATATTATAATGATCATTTATAAAGAATAATTTGTGAAGAAAAATCCCGAAGAAGTGTGCTAAAAAAAAAGTGAGCTAGGGGGGGGGGGCAGAAAAGGAAGTAGCGCCCACTACCCTTACTTACACAATTTTTTGACCCGCTGTCGGAACTCTAATCACGGCGAAAAATAAAAGTTAGCTAGCTATATTCCTCATTCTTTGCTTTTTTTAGTAAAAAAACAACACATCAAGTGAACAGCTAGCTATCCTAGCTGATGATGAAATCATATAACAATAAGTCGGGATGTAAACAAAAAGGTTTTAAACGGAACTCTGAAAGCAAACAAAAACACGACTTTAGGAAAATACAATTTTATTGATTGGATTATTCTACTTTCACTTTCTGTCAAACATTGTTATGGGGTATCCAATGATTGAATGAATATTGAGAGTATCTAACACATGACAATATAACTTTATGATACAGCAGTATGATACAGATACTTAAAATATTTGCTTAGAATGTATTTTTTATGGTGGTTGCTGGAAACAGTAAAGCGGGAAAATATAATAATATAACATGTACAGTCAAGAGCGGAGGCTCTTCTTTCAAGAGGGTGAACAATTTTTCAGAGAAAGGGCACCTAACCAGTTGAAATTTACGCAAATTGGTGTAAATCTGAGAAAGGTGCACTTTTGGTTAAAAGGGGGTTGTTTGCCCTACCCTCCTCCTCCGCCCTACCATCAACCCGTCAATAAACGAACAAGGTAAAATCACAAAACTGTTAAAAATTATAAAACGATATTTAGATATATACAGTGAACCCCTCATTTTAACGAACATGGTTTTTAGCAAACCCTTATTATATTGAACAAAATCTCTTGGTCCCTTCATTTTTGGCTATGAAAACACTGATAAAAAACCTCGGTTTAACGAACACTGCTTTTAACGAATTCCTCGTTATATCGAACAAAAATATTTGTCCCTTCATCGAGTTGTATTATGGATATAGCGATCAGTATCATATTTTTGAGTTTTAAAGTTCATTACTTTCGCGCCATTGTAATCGAATTTCCGATACATGCAGAGTTTTCGAATTTTGGTTCACTTGTATACTGTGAAAAATGGCGACTGCAAAGAAAAGAGGAAGAGACTGTTGCTTGTTGAAAAGTATAAAGCGATAACTGAGTTGGAATCGGGAACAAAACAATCAAAGGTGGCTGCAAAATATGGTATTTCGAGAAATACAATATCGACATAGTTGTTACCAGAAAATAAAGAAAAAATCAAAAATACTCTCCATTCTGGTAAAGTTGGCACGAAAAGGAAAAATATAAGAGTCGGACAAAACGAGAATTTGGAGAAAGGACTGTTTGACTGGTTTAAAAGAATGCCAATGAACAACTTACCAATCAGTGGGACAATTCTCAAAGAAAAACAATCAGCCACGCACGAGTACATTCTCAAATGGATGGTTTGAAAGGTGGAAAGACCAACACCTGAAATGACTACTTTAATGTGATAAATTTTCGCGGGGATTAAATTTCGCCTATATTGGCCTAATCCGCAAAATTAAGTCCCCGCGAAAATTTGTCCCCGCAAAATTTGTGAATAAATGTCTGATCCGCAAAATTTTATAAGAAAATTTCCGAAAATTTTTCATTCAAAATCTCCACTACTTCATACTTCGTACTCAATTTCCCTGTTTTTACTTGATGTTTTGCTCTTCAGAGCCCTGCTCTTCAAAAGGACATTTTACCTTCTTCTAGTGACCACTGACTGTACTGACCACTCACTTGTGAGTTTCACATAAATTAACAATATTTTGTATCTGAAGATAAGAGCTTTCCAACGATACTAAAGGCGACACCACAAGAGTGTTTCCTTGGCTAAAATTTGCCTATAAAAGTTTATTTTTTAGAGATTTTTTGACAATAAATATGGTTTAAGAAAATATTCAAAAACGTCGAAACGCGAAATTAAGTCCCGCGAAATATTTGGAAATGGCTCATCCGCGAAAATAAATCCCCGCGAAATGTTTAAATTTCGCGGATGAGCTCAACCGCGAAATTTAATCCCCGCGAAAATTTTTCACATTAAAGTAGCTCACATGGAAAGAATCTATGTGACCGTTCTCCCCTTATATTCAGCATTATCATCAGTATTAGCAGACGATAAAATGACGTTCTCAACAAAGTATCAAATGACGGGAATCTGTACAAACCATTAAAAACAGTTTCGCTTCAATATTTCGAAATCCATTCATTATGCTTGATATTTTATATCAAGCCACTCGAGATGAGTGGGATTGTAATGTGTTATAACATTGATGTTTACCTATATGCAAAAAACTCTACTAAAGAATCCTCAGCACGTAGAGGGAATTCTCATCTACAATCACTTAAACAAATAATCCGACTCTACAGCGACATAACGCTTCCGTCAAACAAATAATCCGACTCTACAGCGACACAACGCTTCCGTTTTTTACAGTCATCCGGCGATAGCGCAATGGTAAGGCGTTTGACTCTTAACCGAAAGATTCTGGGTTCGAGGCAATGCTTTCACAAAGTTGTTTAGTGAGCGGTTATAAGTAAAAACGTCGTATTTCATCAAAAATGACCGTAGCACAAATGGGAGCAATTTTTAATTGTTTTAAACTCCGGGTCGAGGTCTTCATGATAATGCTTAAAACTTCATCTCTTAGGTTAGCAAACGCATTTCTATAAAAGAAGGCTTCACGCCAGAAAATATGAAAACATGGCCGTTCATGTGCAATAAAATCTAAGACATCTATAAATGGCGACATTCATAAAATTATATCCTTGTAAATAAAACAAAAAAATGTTTGGCGAAAGTTGCTTCATGGAAGTACAACAAATAGAAGTGTAAATGAGGAAGGTGTTTCGAAATTAATTCACAGATAGAAACCATGCTTGGGACGCTTGAATTTTAAAACACCTGAGTAAAGGAAGGCATTATGGCCTCACTTAACCAGGTTTATTTACAAAGAATTTCTTCGTCAACTCCTTCAGAGTTACAATTCGCCGAAAGTTTTGGAAGACCAAAAATCAACCAATCGAATTTGGGAGATTGATAGTTTGTTTCCGTAACATGTGTTCTTTTGGTATCCGGACATTTACCACCCGGACATTTACCACCCGGACATTTACCACCCGGACATTTACCATGAGAGATGTCTCTCAAATGAATGATGTTATGGTTTATTGCCAGATAAGCGAAGAGACACTTATTACGCAAGTGGAAAAATTAACAGGTGGTGTCAAAGACTTTGAAATCGGAGCCATAAATGCATTTGAGGCTTCAAATATACCCAAATGTCCAAAAATTTGGATGCCACTTCCACTTAGCACAATCGATATATAGAAATGTCCAACAACATGGATTAGTAAACTTATATCAGAAGGACTTGGGATTTCATACCAACATAAAGATGATATAAGCTTTGCACTTTTATACCAATAGAACTGTTCGCGGTTAAAATGCATGCTGGGTAATCAGGATAGCGATTTGATAGCGTTTGAGCAGTTAGCTAGATAAAATTTGACTTTTATGGCCTGCATTTGCATTTATATATGTAAAATAAAGATAAAGAAAACCATTATTTGCGAATACATCAGTCGATTAAAACACTGGAAAAACTACTACAATATTATACAACAACACAGTTTATCGCCACTGTTTTGCCGCTATGTTTGTCTTGATTACCCAAGATGCTCCGCGCAATCGTAAACAGGTCTATTGCAAACATTGTTCGTAGTTTTAATACATTAGCAGCTCAGTGTAGATTGCCAGTATTGGACTATTTCCAAAAGACTTATTGGACAACCGCAGCGTGGCAGAAGAAGTAATCCAAGATCTCCCCATAATTTACGGAGTATAAATTCGCGAGTTTTCCAAGGCCTACCTAGAGCAACAAATACCGTTGAGGGGTGGCACAACAAATTCAACCGAAGCATTCGGCAGCCAACACTTTAAGCATTGTCCTTGTCACTTGAGAATTTATACGTTTGAACCGCATCGCTCAAGCGTGAAGAATGAAGGTTTAACATTTTCAGAATAAAATTACAAGACATTTGTTGACACTGATCCATGATATCAATGTTTGTTCTCATTGTTTTTTTCAGCTTCAGCATCGACAGCTCCGCCCCAGTCTCTCTGCGGCCTATATCGGGTAAATCATGTGTCTCTACCTCGTCTATCTCATTGTACGAATTTCGTCATAGCCACTTTCGCGAGAAAACTTAACACTGCAATTTCAATTTTTTATGCGATTTTCGCTTGTCGACCCGGTCGACGCCATTATTTATACCATACCAAACCGTTAAATTTACTCTATTGTATTCGATTTCTCGTTCGAATTAATATTGTTCGAATTATAAATATTCGAACAACAGCTGGCTGTGATTACAAAGGTGCACCCTTCTGTAATTGACACTGTCCATCATTCATTTTTCGATTTTTAGTTGAAAGCCGCTTAACTCGAACTTTTCTTCTTAACTCGAACATTTTTCAAATCTCCCTGGAGGTTCGAGTTAAGCGGCGGCTACTGTATTCTTGATTTTCCCGATCGCTTTTCTATTTGATCACAGAATATATGTACATAAACTATATAACTATAATACTTTCTAGGATATTTTATATAACGTAGCAACTATTGGTACGCAATGATAAGACCCTATGGCCTTCTGTGGTTTCCGTAAAACTAATATCTTTCCATTATGTATGCAGTAAAACGAGATCTTCAATATTGTGACTTGATGACAAAAAATAATAAAAATAAAAAAATAACGCACACAACCAACACTCGAATACCAAGATTTATGCAATGGTATATGTCTCTTATGTTAAAATCTCTTGTGAATTCTCTATACAGTTCAAGTAATGTTCGTCAAAATGATATCGAGTGAACAATACCTTACACTTAGTGCATTGCTTGGCTCTACTCTCATTGTACCACTCGACAATTTCGTTTAGACCAATGACAATACACAAGACGTTCTTCATGATCAGTACAGACACGTTGGCGTTGTATTTGTGCCACAGTATTGAACGTATGACGAGGTTAGGAACATTCACCACAACAACGTATGTGAGCAAATATACCAGTTTAAAGGAGCACCATTTAACGCGAGTGGCAAATCGAGTGACTCGCCCGTCGAACTTGTTTACTCGCATCTCTGCTAAAGCTAGACATGGTATAAAGAAATTGATAACAGCTAGCACCAGTATTGGAGTTGTAAAAACTGCGGGAAAAACTCCTGTCGCGTCAAATAGGAATTCCAGCATATCTGTGCTGTCGAATAGGTCCAAACTGACGGAAGCAACTAGCGATGATACATAGACTTTGCGCAAACTTTTCGTTCGGTCGTTATGAAAAGCGTGAACTAAACTCAAGAATATCAATGGGGTACAGGCAACAGCCACTTTCAAAAAGTTTGGTCCAAGTGTGTCTTCTTCACTCAAGCCTGCCGCGTGATCTCGGACTAACATTACAACTCTTGGACTCGCAAACAGAGCGTAAACGAACCAAGCTATAAATGAATATTTAATCTCATCCCTTTCTACCGGATTCTTTCCAGCCTCCGTTCGTGCAATAAAGTTATGTTGAGCAAGGTATATGCACCACAACCATACAGCAATAACGCATACGTCAGCAATAAACCAACACCACCACACCTTGCCTTCGTAGGTCGAGAGATACGCATTAAACAACGAACCTTGGAAGAGAAGAATTGCAATACTGGCCAATTTCCCCACAATCACACGACAGCTTCCGATCATGGTAAACTAAGATCACATGTTGTCAACTTTTTGAAAAATAAATATAACACACTATTAACTATTTATTCCAATAAATCTCTCATTGATGTTTATTCTGCTTTGTCTTAAAATTGAATATTAAAGATTTATTGCGGCCATTACTCAAACGTTTTAACTAACTACGCTAACACGTTTAATTTCTACTATGAACCGGTCGACTTACGGCAAACTTCCTTTAAAACGTTTTTTATAGCCAAGTGAATGCAATCACAGTCATGAAAGATAACAAACTTCTTTGATGCATATTTCATTCGCATTCAATGTATTTTAACTGTGCTTTGATTCATTCTATTACCAATGCCGTTATAAAATAATCGCTTTATTCCTTTGGGTGCGTACGTCAAGAGAAAAACCTTTTTGTGTTGTTTAATCCGGATTTGATTAAGATGATTGTTAACATGCATACCTTTCTTATGTCAAATGCCCGAACAAGTAAATTCTGTTTCCAACAATTTGTTTGAAGTATTTTAGAAATAACATTGATCGATTGATCGATGTCTGTCAATCCAAGCTCATGGTGTTTTGTTTTAACACAATAAAATACGGGAAACATTCAGTCGTTTATCGATGTATTACTGACTGGAACGAATTTATTAAAAATAACAAAAGCTTTAAAAAACTCTTAAATTTTACAAACATATCAGATGTACTCATTGTAAGAAATAAACTGAAACAATTTCTTAAAAAAGATTGTTTATCATCTTACAAATACTAACTTTTTATCCCGCGATTATTACGGTAACTCACTCAGGATTGCTGTTCTTGTTGTCGTGTTTATATTATTCTTTTTTTGTTCTTTAATATTTCCAGGATTGTCCAAGCATATATGAATTTAATAACTGTATGTTGTATACATGTACATGTTTAAAATGTTGGCGGAATTTCGTACGCACACACACACCACACATATATATTGAGTTTGAGTTGCTCCTTTTCTCTTTTATAATTAAAACTTCAAGGTGTCATTCCTTTGCCTAGTTTTACTATTGAATGACACCCTCCAATCACAATTTGTTTCTTTTTTGAAAATAAAAAATAAAAAAAGAAATTTGGACTGTATATATACGTTATTTTGCTAGTATTGAAATGTATCTATTATTCATTTTATTTCTTAAAGAGTTTCTTTTTTTATGTACATATTGTTGATTGGAAAATAAAATTGATTGATTGATTGATTGACGGGAAACTGCGCGACTAATACCGCTCGATACTATGATGGCTTTAGAAATTTTACTTTCGAACCCCTTCCTTTTTATTTTTTTTACCAGCTTTTCGTGCTCATTTTTTGATTTCTCTGAATGATTTTCAATGACGACATCATACTTGGAAAGGAATTTCAAAGTTTCGAGGAAATCCCTGTTATTAAGAAGGGGCTGATCAAGACGCTGTTTATGACCTCTGAAAGCTAAGCCTTTTATACCAAGGAATGTGACTGTATCATCGATACGCTTTATTGTTTCTCTGTTATATATTACTTCTTTCCTTCTCTTTTCGCTTTCAACCAACTGCTGCTGCTCAATGAGATTGTTTATAGTTCTTTCGTGCAAGAAAGTGCTTCGGCAACTATAGCGGTGATATGGCTGTGAAGGTCTCATGTTTTCTGACGACCTCATATTGCTTTTTACTGCTTTTCCCAGTTAAAGAAACAAATCCGTGATGGAATCGCACAAGCTCTCCTCTGGAAGATGAATCAGTACATAACAGACAAGGAATACAGAAGAGGGAATTTTTGCTGAGCGAATAAGATAACCAATGTCGTCTGTTATCACGGTCGCGATGAAACAATTGCCGGGAACAGTAGCGTGACTTTTCTTTAAATTGCCTCTCTCGTTTAGAAAACACAGACTCTGGTGGCTGACAAGGCTCCATCCGGGTAAACAAAGCTTTTTCTTCGATATTAAGTTTCAAGCCAACAATTGTTGCGAGGTCAAATGTATTTTGTTTCTCGTCTACAGAAATTATCTTATTCAGCATTGAAATATCTTTCGTTACAGGACTGGTTCTACTTAACCTACCCTCAAGTTGGGCCGGCGTAGCTTAATTTCGCTCTGTAGTCCAAGTAAATATTTCATCAATATCACTATTTTCACCCTTCTCCGAAGCAAATGTCAGCAATTTTCTCACCGTTCTTCCATTCTTGTCAGTACAGTCATCGCTTTCAGCTGCTTCATGCATTTTTTTGACATCATCTTCATCTTCTTTTTATGAAGAGTCATCAAAAATTATTTCTTCACTTCCATCCTGGTTCGTCATCTTCTAAGATCACTGATGTAGAAACATCGATCATAGCGTTCGCATTATTGTTGTCGGGTTTACTGGAGCATTCCTGGTTTTTACTGATAACACTTGTCGTTGTTGATGTTTCTTTACTTGGAAGCTCAGTCGAAACGTATTTCATAACGGAAGCGCTAAGTTTGCTATCTTCTTCTCTCCTTGAAGCTTTCACTTTGTGGTTTATTTATTTATTGCGAATATTTACACAGGATAAAAACGTTTCAATAGATGTACAATTAATTACAAACTAATATATACAAATACTGTTATCAATACGCGTCCTGTAAAATAAAATAAAAAGTTAAAAAAGATTGTAAAATATAACAAAATAGTTAAAAACGTAGTAGAATATATCGTTCCGTATTTCCTCTTATTAGCGCCCCTAGCGCTTATTTAAAAACTGACTTAAAAAGTGCGGCGCTAATAAGAGGGCGGCGCTTATAAAATAATTTTCAAAATGGTACATAGAAATAAATTTTATTTAATGGAATTTTCTCGCTCTTCAAAAACAATGAAACAAAAGAATCAGTAATGTTTTTATATTACAAAATGTCAATAAAATCATCCTCGTCATCGGAGATATCCACCAAAAGAAATTCTTCAATATTTTCATCAGCGTTCTCAAACAGTTTTCGGTTAAAGAAGGATCAACCCGAACCGTCAATTGTTGCCTCAATAACTCAGCGCCACCTGCACATGGTGATCCTTCTTTGAAGCAATGAATTAAATTATCCTTGCTTCCATCAACTGCCAGATCCAATGCGCATGTGCCCTTGAACGATTTTCTAATGAGATCTTCAGGTAGTGCAGCCCAAGATTCGAGAACCCATTCAACCATTTTCCGTCTTGTGGGAGGCTTTGGATTTCCAGCTGCTGTAAACTCGTATATTCCATTACTCAACCATTCATCATATAATTCGGTAAACTTCACCTTGAAAGGTTTGTTCCAAGATACATCAGGGGCTTGCAAATATTTTGTATAACCTCCTGGTATAATTATCAAATCAACTTTGCTATCTTTCAATTGCTTCTTAACAGAGTTCATTAAGTGACATTGAAATGAATCCCAAGCTAAAAGTCGAGGTGTGAACGAGAATTTTCCGATTACGCTTTCCACATACCGAAGGGTCCTTGAAGCTGACGAGAAGAATTGTCTGATTTGCCAAGTAATTGGAAAACGTGAAGTTGGGCTGGTGGTTGCAGCGAAATATTTTGTTTTCTCGGAAAATAAAAGATTGGCTGAGACCTTGGATCGTGAAATAAAGAAACGAAAAGAACTATTGACTTATTTCGAACTTACGTACGAGCCTGGGTTTGTGAAAATTATGAAATTTCTTTGGTTTATGAAAGATAAAAAATAATTTAGAAGCTAAAAAAACGTATTGTATTGTATAACTATCCTTCTGTATGGGCTACTGCTCTTTTTCTAATTAGCGCCGCTTTTCTAGGTGCGGCGCTAATTAGAGGGCGGCGCTAATAACATAATTTTTCTCCAAGGTGCGGCGCTTATTAGAGGGTGGCGCTAATATGAGGCCCGGCGGTAATAACAGGAAATACGGTATATGACACACAACGTTGCCTCTTTAAGAGGCGTTCAGTCATAATCCAACAGATGGTAGCTTCGCGCCATTGCCTTTTCAAGCAAGTGCGTTGTAAACAACATTGCAACTAAAATACAATAAAAAATAAAAATATGAAATTTATAATGTAAAAACTTTAAAACTTATGATATTTCAAGTCATTTTCTCTATAATTGCTTCTAAGACAGATTGAAAGATCGTTGAAGATCTTGGCTCCCATGTAGCTTAATGACCGTTTTCCATAATCCAGTTTGAAGTTTTGACAGGAAATATTGACTTTAAGATTTTCCAGAACTCCTCAGGTCTACGAGTGTTTTCTGATAGTACGTTTTTATAGAATTTAGATTTAGCTTTACGTAGTGCGATATTAACTTTATTCCTTTTAGCCTTGTAGGCGTGGATGTCACAGGGTAATTTTGTTTTTCTCATTCTTCTAAGTAGTGCATCTCGAGTGTTCATTTTTGATTTTAGCTCATTTGTTAGCCACGGACAAGGCTTTCCACGCACTCTTTTATTTATCAGAGGAGCGTGTTTTTGAAATACATCCATTCAAATATTTTTGAGATGATTCCAAGCATCGTTAACATTGTTATATTTATCGATTTCATTGATTTTGGACTCACGAATGTCTTTTTCCATTTGTTGAGGATCATAGTTTCTATAATCTCTGAATTGAATGTTTTTAGGAGAAAACTTTGAATTGTTGATTTTATAAACGCAGCCAACCATATCAAGGTCTCCTATGGACATCGGTATAACATTTGTTTTCATATCTGTCGGATTGATATTTATGAATATTAAGTCTATTAATGTTGACGTATTATAATGCAAATCAAACCGTGAATCATTTTAATCACTTTAGACATGTCATTTAAGACCAATCTTCACTCAGAAAATCTTTCGAACGAAAGAAATTCTTTCGGCTGAAAAAAACAAAATTCAATCTCCACTTCAAATTTTGTCATCAGAAAAAGTAAATCGAAATTAAAATTTCCAGATATATCTGAATTCTATTACAAAAACACAAGCAAAACAAACCACACATAGTGAAGGATTTATTTCGAGATACAAACTTTCTGCTTGCTCTACTTACCGTATTTCCTCTTATTAGCGCCGGGTCTCATATTAGCGCCGCCCTCTAATAAGCGCCGCACCTTGGAGCAAAATTATGTTATTAGCGCCGCCCTCTAATTAGCGCCGCACCTAGAAAAGCGACGCTAATTAGAAAAAGAGCAGTAACCCATACAGAAGGATAGTTATACAATACAATACGTTTTTTTAGCATCTAAATTATTTTTCGGGGTTACGGCTCGGGGTGATTCTTCTTTAACGGAAAATCCGTTTGAGAACGCTGATAAAAATATTGAAGAATTTCTTTTGGTGGATATCTCCGATGACGAGGATGATTTTATTGACATTTTGTAATATAAAAACATTACTGATTCTTTTGTTTCATTGTTTTTAAAGAGCGAAAAAATTCCATTAAATAAAATTTATTTCTATGTACCATTTTGAAAATTATTTTATAAGCGCCGCCCTCTTATTAGCGCCGCACTTTTTGAGTCGGTTTTTAAATAAGCGTCGGGGGCGCTAATAAGAGGAAATACGGTATCTATCGAAGCAGACAGAATTTGTTGTCTTCCATTTTTAGAAGAAATTGTTGAAATTTTAAATTTGATATCAAATCAAACAGATTTTCTTTTATTTGTTGTTGCGAAATATTTTTAAACGACTTCAAAATTCGCACGTGAAAATTTTAAATGAGGCTATTTGATTGGTCAATCTAAAAATTTTCTGGTCGAAAAAAAATAAAAGTTGAAAAAATTCAACTTTTTTTTTCGGAATCGAAAAATTGTTTTTAGAGTAAATTGTGCAATGTTTTTAATTTTAACCAATCAGATATATTCACGTGATGATATATCTTTTTTAAAATTTTTCTGAGTCGAGATTGGCCTTTAAGCGTAAAAATGTTTTTTATTTCTTTGTGATCCAGTTTTTCAGAGTAGTTGACGTTCAAGTCTCCAAGGACTAATAATTCTTTGTTCTCTTTCATTGCTAATGGCAACTTGATTTGTAGAAGCTGCTCAAAATTTTTTGAGAAATGAAGTGATGTATCAGGGGGTCTGTAGAAAGTTGACATTAACATATTTTTAGCGTTTTTAATTCGTAACTCAATAAAAATACTTTCCGTTCCGTCTGCTTCAAGATCCTCTCTGCGAATAAAGTCATGTTTATCTGCTATGTACATACCCACTCCACCTCCTTTCCCAATTTTCCTGCTTTTTCCAACATAGGTATACCCCGGAATATCAAACGCAAGAAAATTGTCAGTGTCTTGTGTATGAGTTTCGCTCAAAGTCAATATATCTGTATATTTTCTTTCGGTTAAAAACTCAGTGATTAACTCCAGATTTGCATGCAAGCCTCTAACATTCTGGTGCAAGAATTTAAATCCTCTACATGTAAATAACTTATCCAACTCTGGCACTTGTCTAGGGCCTGGATTTAGTTCGATGTCTCCAGCTAACACGAGTAGTAACATGAATGTATTTTTCATGCGATACTTTCTACCATTATTCCATAAACTAGCGTTAATAAAACTTTCTTTTTTACCAACAAATACAGCAGGAACATTCAATGTATAGCTAATGCCATCAGAGGTTAAAAACAAGCTTTATCTACTTGCAAAAACGTAAATATTATCAGCACGCCACAGAGTGCGTCTACTCTCAATGCTGCCATTATGCCGTTTTGGTTCTCTGCCCCAGATTTTTTTCTTTTTTGTGAACATTGACGATGACCGAATATCTTCTAGAAAAAAAAATGCAATAACGAGATCGTCCATTTATATGCAGAAGTTCCGGACTAACAGATCTCTTGAACAATCTGGTGTTAAAAAAAGGTTATCCATTAATTTGATTAAAGAGTGCTGAAAAGTTTCGGAAATTATTTCAGATTTGGGAGGGTCATTTCAAATAAGAACCACAATTTGTTGTTGTTGTTTGCCTGTCAATTGACTCATTTCACCTGTAGCAATAAAGAATTTCCTGACCTGCTGGTCAATTCAAACGCAATAATTTATTCTTTTATTCATTTCTCAATTGTTTTGAACAACTACAATAACAAAAAATAATTCCATTTGTTGCTCGTTAAAAAAAGAGTGAAAGACATAAACAGAAACAGAAAGTTTTCCCAGTAAACAAAAACAACGAAAATCGTTTCACATTTTACCGTTTTGTATATCGAAATTTGTTGTACATTTTGTTCTTATATTGTTCAAACAGCAAAACATCCCACTTTAGTAGGAAAGCTAGCCTCTTTTTATGGGTACAAAGCAACAAATGAGTCACGTCACGGATGGGAGGATTTGCCGAATCAAAGCGCAATTGAAATTGAACTGAGTCATATCAGAAACGTTTTAGAAACGTTAGAAGACTAGTCAACGATGCTTTAGTATTGACTTAGTTGCTGCACGTTTGTGTACATCATCATTGATATAACATTCACTGGGTATTTCAAATTTGAATTGTTGTTTCTTGGTTTAACGCAGACACTGAGGTAGTCAATTTACGATAAATAAATAGTTGATTGTTGAAAGGATATTTGAATCGCCTTCGATAATTTATTTATGATATTTTTAGTAATATTTCTATTTTTCTATTGTACTTGGTTACATTGGCCAATTGGAGTTGGGTCTTTTAAGAACATTCCATGAAGCGTCTGTTGCTAGGCTGTGAATAATAGATCGAATTTCGATTATATCAGAATAGAAACAAAATTTGGAACAATTACATAGACAATACTACATATGTTAACTTTTTATAGAACTTAGCTGACCATGGCTGGAAGCTGTCGTGTGATTTTGGGCAAATTGGCCAGTATTGCAATTCTTCTCTTCCAAGGTTCGTTGTTTAATGCGTATCTCTCGACCTACGAAGGCAAGGTGTGGTGGTGTTGGTTTATTGCTGACGTATGCGTTATTGCTGTATGGTTGTGGTGCATATACCTTGCTCAACATAACTTTATTGCACGAACGGAGGCTGGAAAGAATCCGGTAGAAAGGGATGAGATTAAATATTCATTTATAGCTTGGTTCGTTTACGCTCTGTTTGCGAGTCCAAGAGTTGTAATGTTAGTCCGAGATCACGCGGCAGGCTTGAGTGAAGAAGACACACTTGGACCAAACTTTTTGAAAGTGGCTGTTGCCTGTACCCCATTGATATTCTTGAGTTTAGTTCACGCTTTTCATAACGACCGAACGAAAAGTTTGCGCAAAGTCTATGTATCATCGCTAGTTGCTTCCGTCAGTTTGGACCTATTCGACAGCACAGATATGCTGGAATTCCTATTTGACGCGACAGGAGTTTTTCCCGCAGTTTTTACAACTCCAATACTGGTGCTAGCTGTTATCAATTTCTTTATACCATGTCTAGCTTTAGCAGAGATGCGAGTAAACAAGTTCGACGGGCGAGTCACTCGATTTGCCACTCGCGTTAAATGGTGCTCCTTTAAACTGGTATATTTGCTCACATACGTTGTTGTGGTGAATGTTCCTAACCTCGTCATACGTTCAATACTGTGGCACAAATACAACGCCAACGTGTCTGTACTGATCATGAAGAACGTCTTGTGTATTGTCATTGGTCTAAACGAAATAGTTGAGTGGTACAATGAGAGTAGAGCCAAGCAATGTCCCATGTGCAAGAACTCCTTTACGCGTACCCATCTCAATGATCATACATTACAATGTCGGAAGAGCACTCATGAATTTTCAAAGAATGAACGGAAAACTGATTTTTACGTTTAAACTGGCATTCTCCCGTGCGCCTGCTAAACGGCCATAATTGTTGTTTCTTTCAACTTAAAATATTTAGTTGCACGAGGATCACTTTTGCGAGAAAGCCCTATTTGTGGTTGGCCGTCATTGTTTAAGTGGAGCACAAAGGGATAAAAAGCTTCTATATATTCAACGATTGTAGTGCACTTTTTAAACGATTGACGGAAGACTTCCGGCGTCCAAAGCTATTATATTTTCACTAATATGTCACAAACTGAGTTATTTCTACTGCTCAATTGCCTTTATGCTTGCTCCGTGTTTATTCCATAATGGCATTTCCGTTGATATAGTATGGTAGATTAGGATAATTTGTGGGGAAAAAATAATATCGAGCTGAAATTTGGTCAGGAGCTCCCATAGGGTGTGTAGATTACCCAGAAAAATGCCCTTTTGGGGAAACCTCGTTTTCACGTTTTTTCTTAAATGGCGGATAAAAAAGAGGTGAATTATCTTTTAGACATGTTATTTATTATTTTTAAGCATTTTTTAGGCTGATCATTTTATTTCTCTACACCAAGGTCTGAAAATGAACTTGGAAAGATCAAAATCTAAGAAAAGCTTGTTCATAAGGAAATGAAAATCTTTATGTGTGCTTCGAATTTTTGCTGCAACAATGCAATGTCTTCGGCATCGTATTGAATAATAGCAGAAATTGATGAACGTCTTGAAATCACGCTAATTATACATGCTTTATGCCATTTTATTTTTATTTTTGTTAGGAAACTATAAATAATACATTTAATAAACGACTAACGAAATACACAATAAACATTTAAAAGAGCCAGTTGCATGTGGATAGTATCAAAATTTAATCGAGAGTATGTTTTTATTATAAATCTGGAAAAATATTTAATATAAAATATTTATTTATATTTTTCTTATTTTCATTCATCCATATTTGCATCAGTTAAAAGGTCAATATTTATATTGCTCAGATAAACTGCTTGAAAACTGATGGAAAAATGTTTAATATGCAAGGGTGTAGAGAAATAAAATAATTAGTATAAAAACGCTAAAAAATGGTATATAACATGTCCATAATACGACCAAAAGAAAATTCACCTTTTTTATCCGCCATATTGAGAAAAAACGTGAAAACGAGATGGGGCATTTTTTTTTGAGTAATCTACAAACCGTATGGGAGCTCCTGACCAAATTTTGGCTTGATAATATTTTTTCCCACAAATGACATAAATAAGGCTAATCCCACTATAGTATACTTTGCACTGATTGAAAAGAGTCGGGCTTCTCTACCTTTTCGACGTTTTTTAGTTAATGTATAACTTATTTATAATATTTATTATTATTATTTATTTACTTATATTTTATTAATTGCTTTTTAAGCTTTAGCGACTCCTAACTGATAAATGAAGAAACTATGGTATGTGTAGATACAGTATAATCTCGATAAGAGACCGAGTAAAATAGTTCGAAATATCGAATGTTCGAGTTATCGGGAGTTGTTATGAGAAACTATTAAGAAAGAGGAATGGAAAAACAGTTCGAGTCAACGCGGTTTCGAGTTAACGAAAGTTCGAGTTATCGGGAGATTTTATGAGAAACTATTAAGAAAAGGGAATGGAAAAACAGTTCGAGTCAACGCGAGTTCGAGTTAACGAATGTTCGAGTTATCGGGAGTTGTTATGAGAAACTATTAAGAAAGGGGAATGGAAAAACAGTTCGAGTCAACGCGGTTTCGAGTTATCGGGAGTTTTATGAGAAACTATTAAGAAAGGGGAATGGAAAAAAGTTTGAGTTAACGCAAGTTCGAGTTAACGAATATTCGAGTTATTTGGAGCTTTTATGAGAAACTATTAAGAAAGGGGAATGGAAAAAGTTCGAGTTATGGCGAGTTCGACTTAACGGGGGTTCGAGTTATCGGAATTGTACTGTATAGCTACATATGTGATTTCGAAATTCACTCGAAGACAAACTTCGTGTCCTTCTAATATTATATTATTTTTATAAATTATATAGTATTTATTATAGTAATTATTTATTATTCTAAAATTCTTTTGAAGAGAATGAAATAAAAATCATAAACAATATACAACTAAACACAAACTAAAAGTTCATTTTTTATCGAATTAATATTTTTCAATTATTCTATTTCCAAATACCGCCATACAAATGTATTTCTTGCTACTTGTAAATATTATATATATAACAAGTGACCCATGGATCGAAGGTATATATGTCAATCCGAAAAGTGGTTCATGAAAGGGCCAAAAAAATACTCAAAATACAATGGCGGAACAGAAGATTGCGAATGGGACCATGAGATGGCAAGAATGGGCCTTCCCCATAATTGTAAATTCGTGAATACAACTACCAGAATCCCTTGCGTTTTAACTACTAACGACAAAGATTCATTTCTAAACACAAATTATTTTAACTATTTAATAATTAATATGATTCTATTTAATGTGTTTTCAAATTAAAATTCGTTTTATTCAAAGATTCAACGCAAAGGATTCTGGTAGTTGTATTCATGATTTTATAATTATGGGAAAGGCCCATTGCAGAATTAAAGTTTGCAACTACGGGTTATCTAATAAAAAACTAACTTAAAAAACGTTTTCAAAACTGCATTCTCATAACTCCGTAATCTTTAGTACTCTTAAGATAGCTTCTCAAAAAAACAATCAAAAACTCTTATCGGGGATAAAATCTTTACTGCGTCATGTGTCAACTGGACGAAACTCTCAAATGTTCGTCTTGTTTGGTAGATTCGTCTGAGATATGGAAGACGACGTTGCATTGTTTCAGTTTGTTGTTCGTCTCCTGTAGATAGCTCAACCACCTGTTCAACGTCTGTTGGTAGGGGGGAGTGGCGAAACAAATGGCCAGAACAACACCTGAAACAAGAACCATAAACGGCTGAGCATATACAATGTGTTTTAATGGAAAGTGTGGAAATAATTTATTTATATTTTCAAAATAATTGTGATATATTTAAATCGAGATAAATCAGCAAAATTTATCCGAAATACCATTTTGATTTCGATCTAAGGTTTAGTAATTTTTAAAAATATATATTTCTGGCTAGCAAAGATGATGAAAAGAAGATAGCTTGGAAGAGTTAGCTATGGAGAGTTACTTAACACTGGGTGAAAAGAAGATAGCTTGGAAGAGTTAGCTATGGAGAGTTACTTAACACTGGGTTTGAATGGGATGAGAATAGTTTGTCAGAGGTTAATGTAGTAGAGGGGCCAACTATGTAGATTAAAACGGAATGAGTAGAGGAGGCCATTAGAAAGATGAAGATCGGTTAGGCTGCAGGAGTATCAGACATTTTTGCGGAAATGGTAAGAGCGTCTGGAGATACTGGAGTTGAGCTTATTACAAGTTATCCCAATAGCTTGGCAGTCAAATGTTATTTTGAAATTAAGTACCCGCGAAATCTTTCCAAATTTCAATCCGCGAAATACGTGCAGTTGGCCATTGGTGAAATTAAGTGCCTGTGAAAATTAATTCCCTAATGCAGTTCCAGGTAGTGACAGATTTTTGGTAGTAACTCGATTTTTGGCTCGACTTGTAAGCATTGGGTACATAGGAAATGCAGTGGTATTGCAAGAAGTGCTGACATTCAGTTTGTATGTAAGCAACAACAGTGGATCATTCAAGATTGTTGAGAACTTCTGTTACTTAGGTGATATGTTGGGTAGTGAAGGGATTGTCGGAATGGGTGTGATTTGTAGAGTAGGTTCTGGTTGGAGAAAATTTATAGACTTACTTCCTCTGTTTAACTAGTATTGTTTTGTCCAGGTTCCAGGTTAGGTAGGTTGGTATGAAGCCTATTATGTCAGAAGTGTTAGGTTGTATGGGAGTGAGACATGGGCTGTGAAGCAGGAAGATCTTGATCGTTTGGAAGGAATGACATGAGAATAGATATGTTGATGTATAACATCAGTAGGAGAGACAGAAAAAGTTCAGATGAGCTACGAAACAAGCTCAGTTTTCATAGCATCAAAGATGTTATTCAGATCAGGAGGTTTATTTATTTATTTATTTATTTATTTAAAAATATTTATACAGGATTGCCATGTCAATATATATTAATACTGCTATCAAATTGGGTCCTGTTCAATTAATAAGTTAGTATAAAAACTGGTATAAAAACTGGTATAAAAGATATATAAAAATCCAAAAATTCACTCGCCTCCAAAATTTAAGAAAAATAATCGTTTAAAACTTTTATAAAATCATCTTCCCATAACCGACTCCGTACATATATTGGCAACTGGTTAAACACTTTTGACGCCATGAACTTAAAACTCTTCCTCGCTATCTCTAAATGCATCTTTGGGAGTTTCAGAAGAATTCCATTATTTCTCGTTTTGTTATTCAACACTTCGAAATACCCATCAAAATTACTGTCGAAATCGCCAGTACAAACTACTCTACGAACGATAGTACAAGCTCTTTTTCTCCAGATATTCACTATATTTGGTAGAACGATCTCTGTTTTGGATTTTCCGTGAATAATTCTTTCGGCTCGTTCTGAAAGACGTTTTATTCGTTGTTCGTTCGTTGGTGTTATCGACAACGCTATCGTCCCACAGTATGTCAACAGCGGGACAATCATTGATGTGTATACCTTCTGTGAAGAAATTACTGTCAATGATGATCGCAAACGATTCAACAATTTCAAACGACCAGATGCTTTACGGTATAATTCATCATGGAACAGATTGAGGTGTAGAGATTGGTCAAGTTTTACACCCAAGTATTTATACGAGATAACTGGATTTATCGCTATGTGATTAACAGAGACGTCTAATGTGTTCTTTCCGTGGAGGTTTAAGCGCTTGCTCGTACCAAACAACATGGCCTCGGTCTTTCCTTTTTTAAGATTTATCACAAGTTCATTGTCACGAAACCAATTTGCTAAACGGTCTAAGTCTTCGACAAGTTTGTTTTCAATCACGATAAAATCTTTGTCACTAACATATAAAACTGTATCATCAGCATACTCGATGACACTGGCATGCTTGAGGATACTGGTAAAATCATTAAAATAAATCAAAAACAATAGCGGACCCAAAGTTGAACCCTGCGGGACACCGCATGTTAAAGACCTTGGATTAGATAAAGTGTTATTATAAGATACAACTTGGTGTCTATTGAACAAATAATCTGCCATCCATTTTAATTCTTTATCATGCACTCCATAAAAGGGAAGTTTTTTCAATAACGCTGCATGACTAATAGTATCAAAGGCTTTCGAAAGATCAATGAAAACCGAACCGATGAGTTTCCCATTGTCGATTTCAGATCGAAGATTATCAACAAACAGTGTCACTGCGATTTCTGTTGATTTTCCCTTGCGATATCCAAATTGTTTATTGTATAGAAGATTGTTACTTTCAAGATGGCTCACAAGTTGTCGATGTACAATTTTTTTGAGAATCTTCGAAAGCACAGGAAGAACCGATATAGGTCGATAATTGTTAATGTCGGAGGATTTCCCAGATTTAAACAGAGGATTTATTTTTGCAAGTTTCCATTCATTTGGTACGCAACTGGATTTAAGTGAGTTGTTGATGATATGTGTTAAAGGTTTTGCGATTTCTGCTGCTCCGTCTTTTAGGAATATCGGAGGAATGTTATCAATTCCTGATGCTTTTTTGATCTTCAATTTTCTTAAGTCATGAAAAACTTCGGTAACGGTTACTTCTTTAAACGAGAAGGTCGAACGAGTTGGCTTTAGGTATCGAGTAGCTTTAGACTGGTTATTCCAAACAAAATCCGTTAACACAATGGATTTATTCTTTAATACACTGGCAACGGTGGAGAAGTAACTACAGAATGCGTTAGCTATTTTTGAGTTACAAGCAGTGTTTTCCCCATCGATTTCAAAATGGGAACAGAACTCATTTCTATTGTGTTTAGACGGATATATGCTTTTTATAGCTGACCAAAAACGCTGTGGATTACCCATGTTTTCGTTTATAAGGTTCTGATTGTATTTATTTTTAGCTTGTTTTAAAAGTCTGTTGGAACGGTTACGTTGAGTTTTATATGAAGCCCAGTCATCGACATTTTTGGTTTTGCGGGCTTTCCGAAGTAACTGGTCTTTAAAATTCATTTCCAATTTGCATTCCTGGGAGAGCCAAGGGCAAATCCGTCCTTTAATTCTCTTTGAAATTATTGGAGCATGTTTGTTTATAGCTTCAAGTAAAATAACTTTTAGCTCTGACCATGATTTATTTACGTCATCGTGCTTATAAATTGGACTCCAATCGGAAAGTTTTAGAGTTTGACAAAAATCGACGGAACTGTAATTCATATTTCGGCACTGGATCGTTCTTGGAATGTATTTTTGGCTATGTGTTTTTCGAACCAATCCGATCATATCATGGTCACTAATGTCACAGGGTATAACATCCGAAGTTATTATGTTTAAATGATTACTCACCGCAATGATGTCAATTAGTGTAGAACTATCTTTTGTTGTTCTGGTTGGTTTAGTTATTAACTGCTTAAACCCATTAATTTTTAAAATCGATTTAATTTCTTTATGATCGTTGGTAATGAGATAGTCGCAATTTATATCGCCTATAATAATTACTTCTTTTCTTTCCATTGTTGTTACTGTAGATAAACACTCATTGAACGTGTTGTTAAAAGACTTTGATAAATGCTTTGAACTGTCCGGGGGTCGATACAGAACGTTCAAAAGAATTCCTTTTGTATGAGGATACATAATTTCCAACCAAACACTTTCTATATCTTCGTGTTCTAGATCTGTACGATGAGCAAAATTAATACCTTCAGATATATACACGCCCACGCCACCCCCAGGACCAGAATGTCTGTTTTTACTTACAAATCTGTACCCCGGGATTGTTATTTCTGAAGCATAAATGCTTTCTGTGAGATGGGTTTCTGTAACAGCAAAAATATCGAGTTTGAAATCTGATAAAATCGCCGATATTTTATGAACATTGTTTATTAGTCCTCGAATATTAAGATGACAAACCTTTAACCCTCGTATTGCAGAAAGTCTTTTAAGCTCCGGTATATGCCTCTGAATATATACTTCTTCGGTTGGGATGGTACGATGCTCAGAGCATACGAAACATAATCTCTCTGTATGTGTCCCTTTAAAACATTGTAGATGGTAAATCTGTTCACACCTCGAGCACTTAATATTTCCTTGACCACGATTGATGTTTCTGATACATGCACTACAAGTTAACGGACCTGGGCAGGTCTCTACATCTCCACAAAGTAGCATCAACAGATGGAAGAATGTTTTCACGTTACTTTTTACGAAAATATCTCTACGTTTCACCCATAAACTCGAGAAAATATAGGTTTCATCCAGATCAAAATCATCTGAAAAGTTTCGAAACTGTATTCCATACATATCACTTCCACAAAAATGCAGCTGTTTAACCATCAATATAAAAAACAGTAATATTAAGAATCGTACGCCGAAAAAACGTGTGTCCGCCATTTTAATTTTAATTATCCAAGGTTGAGTTGATTGGGCCACTTGGAGAGAATGGTGAAAGATATTTGGGTAAGGAAGTGTAGAGACTTGATAGTTCCTGGTGCAAAGCCTAGAGGTAGACCGAGACAAGACATAGCAAGAGGTAATAAGGACAGATTTGCTAGAGAAATTTGAGTAACATCTAACACAGGCCAGATTGGAAGAAGTCCATTAATATACCCCATCCAACTCAAGCCAATAAAGATTTTTGTCACAAACTAAAGATAGTTTATGCTTGAAATAAAAGGAGAGACTATATCCATCAAAATTTATTTATACAATCAAAATATACCATCTCAAGACCTTGCAAGTCAATATTTTTAAAGACTTCCAAATATTTTCCTTACGGAAAAAGGTTTGTTATTAGTGAACAATGTGAAATCAGAAATACCAACCTTCTCTTTCTTCGTCAGCATCAATTCGCGTCCACTCAAATGTCTTTAACTCTTCTCTGCCCGTCTTCAAAACAAAATACTCTTCGAACTTGTGGTTGATCCAAATATGGATCGGGCCTTCTACGTACAAAGAACTTTCGGGTTGACAAAGCTTTACATAGTCACGTTGTTTGTTAGTCTGTGAGCTCACAATGAAGTGTCCGTAATCTACGTTGTCGTCAACTTTCACAGCATCTGCCAGCTGAAACATCAATGTTAAATCATTACTAGGGCAAGTAAAGTCAATAAAGTCAAGTTTTTGTTATTAAGTTATTGCGATGTGGTTTTAAGTAAGAGTTCTGGACACATGGAGTAAGTTTCAAAATCTTAATTTGATAGGTCAATAAAAAGTCAATTTTATTTTTCAATTTTAGGTCAATAAAGTCAATTTCTTTTAAATGCTGAGAAAAACTGACACTTTAACAACATCTTGTTCATCAATCTCAACCTGTGCTAACTCTATTTATGCTAGTGTATAGTGTGGATTATGAGAGCTCCTTGACAGGTGGTAGCCTATGTCATTGTTGTAGGCTATAGAGTAAAAAAGTGACGTGACATGGTCCATGGTTGTTGGGTGTCAAAACACGATAAATCACTACTGTACAATATTTTTAGCCCATCACAAAATAGACCAGTTCTAAGAAAATGCTTCTGTATCCAGAGAAAAAGCTAATATAATGAATAATTAATGATTCAGGTTGCCGTAGTGATTTCGGAAACTTTCTAAATAATTTAACATTTCTAAAAAACGTCTTTACGTGGGCAAGGATTGTTTCTTTTGTTGTTTTTTTTAACGAGGCTTCATTCTTTCATGATGTTCCTATATTCCTTGATTATAGTTACAGTCTTCACAAACATTGAATCCCATTTTCTAAAAGGCAGTTGTTCAACCCATAATGTTGACACGAAATGTAATCTTGAAATCATGGGTGATGAAGCTAGCATTGAAGTACACGTATTATGTCCACTGAAAATCAAATTCAAAATCGATATGTTCGGTGAAGTATACTCTCATGACTTTGATACTTCGCTTATCATCGGTATACCTCGTTTGAAGGTTTCAATCATAGATTTTGGATTGTATATAGATGTCTCAGTAAAAAGCGCTAACAACAACACAGAACTTGATATTGAGCTTGACCTTGTACTAAAGATTCTTGGACAAAAAGCTAAATTGCACATTTTGAAAGAGAGAATAGCAAGCACAAAGTGCAAAAACGATGAATTTGTAACAACCAAAAATGGAGCTGTGTCATCCAGTGGAATTGCTCCTGCTGTTCTTTTATCCTCTCTTCTAACAATTATGCACCAACTTTATTTTTTATAAAAAATTGTTTTTTTGGTTTGTAGTGTATTCAATATGATATTTTATAATTATAATAAATGAGGTTTTGTATGTAATTTCAGTATATATAGTAGTATAATTATCGTTTTGTTCACCAATTCAATTCAATTTAATCAATACCTGACACCTGATTTTTATTCCTCTCTAAGTTTGTCCTCCTTTTATTACGTTTTTTACTTTGTTCTTTGCATAATTTTCTTTTTTTGGTATTTTATACAGGACCCAAAGGTAGAACAGAATTTTTGTATATTTGTATATATCTAATGTATATATAGTATTTTACACTATTTTGATTTGGTTATAAAGATTCGTGAACAAATAAATAAATGGATGTAATTTATTATTTTAAGATATTTGTGCGCCGGAAGACGATCATCGTAACGTTTTCGATATTTTTGAAGACATTGAAGATTAGATATCATGAAAAATATAGTTAGTATTTCTTTAGAGTTATGTTAGTATTATATACAACATGTTTTAAAAGTGTGAAGAACAAAAAAATCTGGTTAATAAACAAACTAAAATGTTGCATTTTTGATTTTAAACAGTGTTTGTAAAAAAAAGAAAACATCTTTATAAGAAACAATTAAGAAACATGGCCAGGCTCAAATAATTTTATCCTGTTCTCATGGACCCAGAAATATAAGAAAACAGTTTATAAAGCTTGGATCACTTCTCTAACTAACTACATATTATACAAACTATCTACACTTTAAAATAGTTCTACTGTGCACGTTAATTGAACAAGTCATCGAAAATAAACCAAACTACCTTAAGTGGATTAATTTTCGCTAGGACTAATTTTAGCAAGGTCGAAAAAGTCACATTTCGCGAGTACAAATTTTGGCGAATCAGCCTTTTACAAATATTTCGCGTGTACTAATTTTTGCGAATCGGCCATCCTCAAATTTTTCGCAAGGACTTATTTTCGTGAATCAGAAATTTTTAGAATTCAAAAAATTTTCTTTTTCAAATGGGGGGTTATCATAATAAACAAAAAGCCGGTGGCTTGAAGATTTCCGCACTTGTTAGGGTTATAAGGTTAAATTTCAATTTTTAACGTGGATTTTGATGTACAACCGAAAGCAAAAAAGAAAAAAGACACTGAAAAAACTGTTCATAAACCCAAAAAGGGTGCAAAGACATTCGATCTTTCTTCCAAAAAAGATATAATGGGAAAAAAATGTTTTTTCTCAAAAATTTTGCGAGTATTTATTTTCGCGAATCACCCCTGTTCAATTTTTTGCGAGTATCAATTTTCGCGAATTGGCCTTCTTTGAAATTTTCACGAGGACATATTTTCGCAAATTTGGCGATAATTCGGGAAAATCGCAAAAATTAATCCTCGCAAAAATTAATCCACTTAAGGTACTAAACTGCGTTTTTTCTTTGTCTAAGCATCTCTATAACGCATCTTTCTTATTAAAAAAAATGTGTAAAGGATAATAATATCCCAACATGAAAGAATGAGTTTTACTATTATTGATTTTTTTACTAACATATAGTATGTATTTTAACTTATTTTTATTGCAGAAATATATCTCAATGTCAATAAAGGATAATAATACTAAAAATAATAGAACTAAAAATGGAATTTTTCAAACTGTAATCTGCAATTTTATCTTGTCACTTATTGAAATGGTTATTATGGTTCAGCCGTCAAAGTTGCTTAAAAATCTGAGGGCTAGTTGCTTATGACAAATGGTATTAGAATATAGCATACAGTAAAAAAAATGCCAAAAAAGGATATATTTTTAAAATTTTCTGATGACATGATTCTACGGTTTAAAAATAAATTTATAATTTAATTTATATATATTTAATAAACATGTTTATGGTTGTTCGTATGATCTTATTCTGTGATAGTTATATTTCGACCTGCTTAGTGTAGGTCTTCATCAAAATACCATAAACATGTTTACTAAATATTGTTTGTATCGAGATGTCATTAAAAACAATAATTTAATTTATTTAATCAAAGTTTTCGGTACTGGGTTATTATACTAGTAGTAGGTATACTATTAAAATACCTCGACAATTTCAGTGCCTTTGTTATTCCCTAGTATCCGATCAACGGCAGCTTTTATCACCTCAATTCTGTCTTTATACACATCTTTCGGCAGTTTGTACGGGTTGATGTCTTTGAGTTCAGTAAACCAGAAATACATGCGGTAAAGTTTCTTCAGAGGAAAGCTGCCTTTACCAAACATTTCTTCGACAATTATATGCAGCTCGGCGGTGGGTATGACCCCATGCTCCTCCATCTTCGTTAACAAATCTAAAGCTAAAATTAACTGCGGATGCGGTTTCGGCCAAACGAAATCAAATAATGTATGACTAATAAACCGATCCTTTGGAAAGGCTTCAAATAGTTTTTCGTATGCTTTCACTTCTTCCTCTATACCATATGGTTCCATGAACTTCATTGCGGTGGCTATGAAATCCATGTGCCCCTTTCGAATTTTGTTATTTTCTTTCCAAACGTCAATAGCATTAATAAAACCATCTACATTGGGATGCAGTTCTAAATGATGTTGTAGCAACGCTGAATTCGGTGTCTCTTTTGTGATGTGCTTCACATTTATCCCCCGCAAGACCGTAAGATCAACTTCAGGGGTTTGACGCTCCGTTGTGACCTCACGTGCTTCTCGCAAAACTTCCTCTAAATTCACACGCCTCTCTTGCAACTGTTTGCTTTCCTTTAAGTTACTCGTCGAACAGGATAAAGCGCGAAACCCTATGAAAAATTTCTGTGCCGAAAAAGCACGTTGAAAACAAGCACATGTAGTCATTATCAGTTGGCAAGAAAGCTGAAAGAAAATCAAATTCAATTGACATTTAAAAAGCCATACTGGACGGTATGACATTCTTTATGACTGTCAAAATACGTTGGCCAACTACAAATGCAGTTTCAATTCATTATTAAAGTGGAGACATATTACGTGGCTCAGGTAACAAATTATTAAAGAGTGTGAACTGGGATTGTGACATATGAATTTTTACTGTAAGTATGTTTGTCAAAAAATCTTAAAACATTTTAAAGCAAACACGGAAAATATTAATATAAATATATTAAAATCAAAACTAATACTTATTATTATCTATGATCAATTTATTTCAAATTTTTGAACAGTTTATTAAATGAAAACTTCGATATATTGCCAGAATAAATTTCCAAAAATACAATTTATATACTTATATGGACTGCAACAATAATTGTCATGAATAAAAACTATATTTTTCTGGAAAAAGTACTATTAAAGAACTTGAAAAAATTTAAAATGTATGTGTTATAGGTTATTGTAAAGATACAAAAACATGGTCAATTACTAATTTAAAAACCTAAAATTTATATTTTCTGACTAATATTCTGATAAAAACAAACATTGGAGTCATCTAAAATGCAAACATCTGGTCATCACTGAAGCCTAGTTTCTTCAGGTTTGGGAGACAGGCATAATTTATCATTGGGGGAGGCCCGCACATTAACATAACAGAATCATCACTAGCTTTCGGCAAATGGTCATCAATCATATCTTCAGTGATGAACCCAGAACTGAATTTCCAACCATGAGCTGGTGGGCGATCAACTGTGTACCAAACTTTGAATCGATTGCGATACTTTCTTGCAATACTTTCCAGCTCATCGCGCAGCAATATGTCTTCTTCCGTTTGATTGGCGAACAACAAAAACAACTTTGTTTTGTCGGTGGCGACTTTTAAAACTGCTTTGATGACTTGCAACATTGGTGTGATTCCAGTGCCACCAGCAATCAATCCAAGATTACTACATTTCATTTTTCTAACAGGCTTTTTTGGTTCAGTAATCTGAAATGTACCATGGCCAAGATAGGTCAAGTGTCCTGACGGGCCACGGACATCAATACTTTCACAGATTGCAAGGTTTTCTAAGTACTGACTCATCTTTCCCCCTTCTGGGAACCTCTCATTTACATTCTTGAAATAAACCTTAACAACTAGATCAAAGTAGCCAACCTCATCATCTGACGTGACTGGGGTGTAAGGACGAATTGCCAACTTCCCATCAATCTTTGCAGAAAGGTACATATGTTGACCTATAGGCAAGCCAAGCACGTGATCAGGTGATTGAAGAGCGAACCGAAACCTCCGTGTGTCATGGCTAATTATTTCTTTTTCAATCAACGTGAAAGGAATTTTTTCTTTTGGATTCAACGCAATCAGTTTTTTACTTCTTTTACACCATAAATAACTCAAAACTGCTCCACTGATCCCAACAACCGCAACAGCAATTAGAATTTGTCTGTTCTGATCCATAGCTGGACATAAAGAAAAAACATTTATTCAGGAAGATTCACCAGGCGATATGATTTACAATTTCCCCCTTAGAAGATATAATAAATACTCAAACAAAAGGAAGGCTTCGAAATGTTGCACACGACGTTCGTAATACTATCAAGAGTAAACAAACTCTATATATATGTCAGCAATCAATTCAGTTCAATAGTTATAGTATTTTTTCATTCGCTAAAGGTTTTGATGAAATAACGCAAATGACCAATCCCACTTTCTGCAAATTTGAATAGCTATACTAGCTAAACCTATACGAAATATCGGTAAGGTTAAAAATTCTGTACAATAACTTTCTAGCTATTTCGTATCAAAATTCATTGAAAAGGATTAGCTGCTTTGCTTATGACCTAACTTAATATGTAATGTGAAGTCTTGGTAATCAGGACATTATTTATAAAGTTTTATTATTTTTTAGTACCTAACATTTACGTAATTTATTTTTGCCAGGGTGAACTGTGCACCTGGATTATCCGAATCTCGCTTATCCAAACACCTTTATATGTGTGACGTATAATTACGATAAATCATTTTATACTTCTAAAATCGATTTGGAAAAATGATACCAGAAATCACACATGCAATCAAATATATAATTTCATTAACGGCGATAGCGCAATGGTAAGGCGTTCGGCTCTTAACCCAAAGGTTCGAGACCATGCTATCACAAAGTTGTTTCGTGAGCGGTTATAAATGACCAACGCCGTATTTCATCAAAAATAACCGTAGCACAAATGGGAGCAATTAAATACACCAACTTCGCTGTAATTCTTTTTGTAATTGAAGAGTCTAATAATATTTTCAACTTCTCCTGGTCTCTTTTTTGTTGGTTTCATGGAAAACCTGTCATCCTCGCTTATCCGAACAGCTGCTCTGGCATTTCATTCCATGCCGTTCGTATAAGCGAGGCGAGGATGTGTTTATGCAAGATCATTACTGTATCTATATACAATATAATCGATAACTCGAACCCCCAAGGAACCGAGTAAAATTGTTTGAGATAACGAATGTTCGAGTTATTGAGAGTTTTTATGAGAAAACATTAGGTAAGGGGAATGGAAAAACAGTTCGAGTTAACGCGGCTTCGAGTTATTGGGATTGTAGCTACTGTTGCGCATGTTTTAGGAAGTCATCAAATGCGAGTGGTTTAAGAAAGTCTCCGAATGAAATAGGACAAAAATTAAAAAGTATTTTCTCGAAAAGCTTCTATATTTCATAAAATTCAATTTCATAAAACGTGGTTTCTGCTCGAGGGCGGTTTCTATTAACTTTTGAGACCATTGCACTGCATTCGAATTTGCCTAAACTACGTAAGGCCCTATTCACACGATACTAACGGATTCATAATGTATCGGATTGCTTTTGATACCTAATGCATTCTGTTCTTTCTAATCAGTCAAATCACTCCACTCTCGTTTTGCTTGGTGGTTTGTTTTTATGTTATTTACGCTGTTGAATTTAACATGCACGTCAAACAGCTCATGAAGAAATCTGTTCCGATGATGATGGGTTTTATTACAATGATGATTGAAATGCAAGCTAGTTACTTTAGTATTTTACCGAACTACCGAACTACACGTTTTTTTAAATTAGAAACTATAAGCTTTTGGCTCTCTAGTTTCTTACAGATTTTTATTAAATTTACTAGAAATGTTTCTTAAGGGTTTCTTATTATATCAGAATTTTTGCTTTACTGATGATGTCACAGAGAACAAACTTTTTATGATTTTTGCTTAGCTTTTCGTTTTACAGCGCTTTCTTATTTAATTTGCTTTAAAAAGACAAGAATTTGCGAACGAACAAACTTTTGAATTCGAATAGTTAATTATTATTTTTTTATTATTATTATTATTTTTTATTTATTTGTTATTATTGCTTTTTCAGTGAAATTGTGTATTTTTAATTTTATAATTTTCACGTCTAAACTCTTGTTTTCAATAAATGAGTGTATACAGGTGTCCAATGAAAAGACCGCTTGGTCTTCTATGGATTCCTAGTCAATTTTTTCTTGTTCTGTGGTTTATATATCACGTACTGATTTGTAAATGTCTTTTAATTGGCGAAATAAGCATAACATAACAATGTTTCACAATATTCTTGACAATAAATATTTAGCTCACAAAATTTCACAGTTTCTTAGAATAGAGTGAGCTTACTGTAGTAGGTTCTTAGGTTTCCGAGCTCAAGTGACTAGAGTTTCTTATAAACCGGTTTCTAAGAAAAACAGCGATCAAGAGTAATCTCATCAAGAAGCTTTCGAAAAAGAAAACGGAAACAAAGTCAGCGAAAATATTGGACTAAGTCATGCAGATCAAATATTTGGTGGCAGATGTTACAAACAAGAGAAGCAGTAGAAAGAAAATTTTATAATGACACGATCAAGTTTTTGCAGACTCTGTGATGAAATCGAGCCATACATTCAATCGCAGACAACCAATAAAGCCTCAGATGGTGTCTCCCAGACAACTAATAATGACCCAGATGGTGTCTCCCAGACAACAAATAAAGACTCAGATGGTGTCTCCCAGATAACCAATAAAGCCTCAGATGGTGTCTCCCATACAACCAATAAAGCCTCAGATGGTGTTTCCCAGACAACCAATAAAGCTTCAGATGGTGTTTCAGATGTCAGATGTTGGAAGAATGAGAAAGTCGGAGAACGCTTTTGGATGTGAACTATCAACTCTCTCGAACATTGCCAACAAGGTAGCAAAAGCTATTAATATCCATCTTGTTTCAAAATTTACCAAGGCACCAACAACAAAATATGAAGTGAAAGAATCAGTGGAGAGAGTTTATACAGCTCATGTATTTCCTCAGTGCATCGGTGCATCGGTGATGGTACTCATTCTTATAAAAACGCCACTTGAGAGCCCAACAGACTACATCAACAGAAAAGGATAACACATTTTCAGTGTTCAGGTTAGAATGTTGGTTTTATGGATTAAATATTCAGAGGCCAGGTAGCGTTCACGATGCTAGAGTAATTGCAAATTCAAATTTAAAAGAATGCTAAGGAATGGAACCATTCCATACTGCCAAAAAGGATTTTTCAGCATGAAAGTTTGATCCCAATTTACATCCTTGGAGATCAAGCTGTATATCCTTTACTGCCATACTTAATGAAAGAGTTTGCCAAAGAAAGGAACGACAGAAAAACAGTTCTTTGGGTGTAGGCTCTCCTTTTCAGGAATGGCAGTAGAATGTGCTGTTAGGCGGCTAAAAGCCAGATCTTCTAATCTAATCAATCAAGCCCATTGACTCAAGTTCAAGAAAGATACCTAACATCATTTTAAGCTGCTTCATACTTGATAACTTCTGTGACTTGTAAGGGAAATCTATTGGAAGTGATTATTGATCAACTTCAACAAAAAAACATGATGTAGTATTCAATCAACCTTTGGCTCAGCAAGATCCACAAGTACATAATAATAGTGTATTTAATTGCTCCCATTTGTGCTACGGTTATTTTTTATAAAACACGGCTTTTTTTATTTATAACTGCTCACTAAACAACTTTGTAATAGCATTGTCTCGAACCCAGAACCTTTCGGTTAAGAGTTGAACGCCTTACCATTGCGCATGCGCCGGATGGATATAACAAGTCGAGAATTGTTTGAATCACATTTGCGCGGATTTGTTTGGCGTTGTTCGGTCGAATCCTATCTCAATTGATTTTAATTTTAAACTCTGTTTATGTGAATCAAGAACTTGTTTCTTCTTTTCTTTCATGATTAATAAACATTTTATAACGAACTCTAGAACTCTAGTGTCGTATGTTGTATATTTTATAAGTGTAAAATGTGTTTGACCAATTAGTATTACTTCACCATGACAACCATAATTTCACGAGAGATTTACACATGCACGGTTCCTGGTCGTTTCCGCACGGACCCTTTTTCAGCTCTCTGAACTTAACTTATAAAACAATCTTAAGCATATACTTTTTTAATAAGTTTGATTTATCATTCCGTGAACAATAAAGTTTTGTCTGGCGACGTTTCGAGAGATACTTCTCCCATCATCGGGCAGTGAATATGTTAAAAATGATGGGAGAAGTATCTCTCGAAACGTCGCCAGACAAAACTTTATTGTTCACGGAATGATAAATCAAACTTATTATGTCTACTGAACAGACAAACAACAATATATTTACGATATACTTTTTTGTTAACCCCCCCCCCCCTAAAAAAAAAATAATATTAAAAATCCTTCAAAATCAATGCTTCTTTGTTACAAATGATATAAATGTTTAACATTGATATAAAAATATTATCATATATTCCTGTAATTTTTTCTTCACGGGAAAAACATTTATGAGCAAATTTATGCAAATTTATGCAAATTCATGAGCGCTCATGCAAAGCACTGAAATACTTGAAGATAGCGAAAAAAAGAAAGTGGTAAAACAGTTCAAAACACACTTAACACACTAGATATTCTACGAAACTAAACTTCATGTTCACCGCTTCCGGTAAGGTAAGGTTCTAATAACATATAGTTTAACATTTTTAGTTACCTTCGATGCTGTTGGTTGCTGAGCACCAGCCCAAATATTAAAGAAACGATCTTAACACGTCATTACTATTCTTCCATTACCACTTCTTTTTCCAAGATCAACAGCTTTGTAATTTTAAGAAGATTCTTTACTTTCGCAGCTATTCTTTCTTTCGTCACAGAATTCAGTGACATTTTTGCGGAAATGGTAAGAGCGTCTGGAGATACTGGAGTTGAGCTTATTACAAGTTATCCCAATAGCTTGGCAGTCAAATGTTATTTTGAAATTAAGTACCCGCGAAATCTTTCCAAATTTCAATCCGCGAAATACGTGCAGTTGGCCATTGGTGAAATTAAGTGCCTGTGAAAATTAATTCCCTAATGCAGTTCCAGGTAGTGACAGATTTTTGGTAGTAACTCGATTTTTGGCTCGACTTGTAAGCATTGGGTACATAGGAAATGCAGTGGTATTGCAAGAAGTGCTGACATTCAGTTTGTATGTAAGCAACAACAGTGGATCATTCAAGATTGTTGAGAACTTCTGTTACTTAGGTGATATGTTGGGTAGTGAAGGGATTGTCGGAATGGGTGTGATTTGTAGAGTAGGTTCTGGTTGGAGAAAATTTATAGACTTACTTCCTCTGTTTAACTAGTATTGTTTTGTCCAGGTTCCAGGTTAGGTAGGTTGGTATGAAGCCTATTATGTCAGAAGTGTTAGGTTGTATGGGAGTGGTCTTCAGATAAAGATAAAGCTTCAGATGGTGTTTCAGATGTCAGATGTTGGAAGAATGAGAAAGTCGGAGAACGCTTTTGGATGTGAACTATCAACTCTCTCGAACATTGCCAACAAGGTAGCAAAAGCTATTAATATCCATCTTGTTTCAAAATTTACCAAGGCACCAACAACAAAATATGAAGTGAAAGAATCAGTGGAGAGAGTTTATACAGCTCATGTATTTCCTCAGTGCATCGGTGCATCGGTGATGGTACTCATTCTTATAAAAACGCCACTTGAGAGCCCAACAGACTACATCAACAGAAAAGGATAACACATTTTCAGTGTTCAGGTTAGAATGTTGGTTTTATGGATTAAATATTCAGAGGCCAGGTAGCGTTCACGATGCTAGAGTAATTGCAAATTCAAATTTAAAAGAATGCTAAGGAATGGAACCATTCCATACTGCCAAAAAGGATTTTTCAGCATGAAAGTTTGATCCCAATTTACATCCTTGGAGATCAAGCTGTATATCCTTTACTGCCATACTTAATGAAAGAGTTTGCCAAAGAAAGGAACGACAGAAAAACAGTTCTTTGGGTGTAGGCTCTCCTTTTCAGGAATGGCAGTAGAATGTGCTGTTAGGCGGCTAAAAGCCAGATCTTCTAATCTAATCAATCAAGCCCATTGACTCAAGTTCAAGAAAGATACCTAACATCATTTTAAGCTGCTTCATACTTGATAACTTCTGTGACTTGTAAGGGAAATCTATTGGAAGTGATTATTGATCAACTTCAACAAAAAAACATGATGTAGTATTCAATCAACCTTTGGCTCAGCAAGATCCACAAGTACATAATAATAGTGTATTTAATTGCTCCCATTTGTGCTACGGTTATTTTTTATAAAACACGGCTTTTTTTATTTATAACTGCTCACTAAACAACTTTGTAATAGCATTGTCTCGAACCCAGAACCTTTCGGTTAAGAGTTGAACGCCTTACCATTGCGCATGCGCCGGATGGATATAACAAGTCGAGAATTGTTTGAATCACATTTGCGCGGATTTGTTTGGCGTTGTTCGGTCGAATCCTATCTCAATTGATTTTAATTTTAAACTCTGTTTATGTGAATCAAGAACTTGTTTCTTCTTTTCTTTCATGATTAATAAACATTTTATAACGAACTCTAGAACTCTAGTGTCGTATGTTGTATATTTTATAAGTGTAAAATGTGTTTGACCAATTAGTATTACTTCACCATGACAACCATAATTTCACGAGAGATTTACACATGCACGGTTCCTGGTCGTTTCCGCACGGACCCTTTTTCAGCTCTCTGAACTTAACTTATAAAACAATCTTAAGCATATACTTTTTTAATAAGTTTGATTTATCATTCCGTGAACAATAAAGTTTTGTCTGGCGACGTTTCGAGAGATACTTCTCCCATCATCGGGCAGTGAATATGTTAAAAATGATGGGAGAAGTATCTCTCGAAACGTCGCCAGACAAAACTTTATTGTTCACGGAATGATAAATCAAACTTATTATGTCTACTGAACAGACAAACAACAATATATTTACGATATACTTTTTTGTTAACCCCCCCCCCCCCCTAAAAAAAAAATAATATTAAAAATCCTTCAAAATCAATGCTTCTTTGTTACAAATGATATAAATGTTTAACATTGATATAAAAATATTATCATATATTCCTGTAATTTTTTCTTCACGGGAAAAACATTTATGAGCAAATTTATGCAAATTTATGCAAATTCATGAGCGCTCATGCAAAGCACTGAAATACTTGAAGATAGCGAAAAAAAGAAAGTGGTAAAACAGTTCAAAACACACTTAACACACTAGATATTCTACGAAACTAAACTTCATGTTCACCGCTTCCGGTAAGGTAAGGTTCTAATAACATATAGTTTAACATTTTTAGTTACCTTCGATGCTGTTGGTTGCTGAGCACCAGCCCAAATATTAAAGAAACGATCTTAACACGTCATTACTATTCTTCCATTACCACTTCTTTTTCCAAGATCAACAGCTTTGTAATTTTAAGAAGATTCTTTACTTTCGCAGCTATTCTTTCTTTCGTCACAGAATTCAGTGACATTTTTGCGGAAATGGTAAGAGCGTCTGGAGATACTGGAGTTGAGCTTATTACAAGTTATCCCAATAGCTTGGCAGTCAAATGTTATTTTGAAATTAAGTACCCGCGAAATCTTTCCAAATTTCAATCCGCGAAATACGTGCAGTTGGCCATTGGTGAAATTAAGTGCCTGTGAAAATTAATTCCCTAATGCAGTTCCAGGTAGTGACAGATTTTTGGTAGTAACTCGATTTTTGGCTCGACTTGTAAGCATTGGGTACATAGGAAATGCAGTGGTATTGCAAGAAGTGCTGACATTCAGTTTGTATGTAAGCAACAACAGTGGATCATTCAAGATTGTTGAGAACTTCTGTTACTTAGGTGATATGTTGGGTAGTGAAGGGATTGTCGGAATGGGTGTGATTTGTAGAGTAGGTTCTGGTTGGAGAAAATTTATAGACTTACTTCCTCTGTTTAACTAGTATTGTTTTGTCCAGGTTCCAGGTTAGGTAGGTTGGTATGAAGCCTATTATGTCAGAAGTGTTAGGTTGTATGGGAGTGAGACATGGGCTGTGAAGCAGGAAGATCTTGATCGTTTGGAAGGAATGACATGAGAATAGATATGTTGATGTATAACATCAGTAGGAGAGACAGAAAAAGTTCAGATGAGCTACGAAACAAGCTCAGTTTTCATAGCATCAAAGATGTTATTCAGATCAGGAGGTTGAGTTGATTGGGCCACTTGGAGAGAATGGTGAAAGATATTTGGGTAAGGAAGTGTAGAGACTTGATAGTTCCTGGTGCAAAGCCTTGAGGTAGACCGAGACAAGACATAGCAAGAGGTAATAAGGACAGATTTGCTAGAGAAATTTGAGTAACATCTAACACAGGCCAGATTGGAAGAAGTCCATTAATATACCCCATCCAACTCAAGCCAATAAAGATTTTTGTCACAAACTAAAGATAGTTTATGCTTGAAATAAAAGGAGAGACTATATCCATCAAAATTTATTTATACAATCAAAATATACCATCTCAAGACCTTGCAAGTCAATATTTTTAAAGACTTCCAAATATTTTCCTTACGGAAAAAGGTTTGTTATTAGTGAACAATGTGAAATCAGAAATACCAACCTTCTCTTTCTTCGTCAGCATCAATTCGCGTCCACTCAAATGTCTTTAACTCTTCTCTGCCCGTCTTCAAAACAAAATACTCTTCGAACTTGTGGTTGATCCAAATATGGATCGGGCCTTCTACGTACAAAGAACTTTCGGGTTGACAAAGCTTTACATAGTCACGTTGTTTGTTAGTCTGTGAGCTCACAATGAAGTGTCCGTAATCTACGTTGTCGTCAACTTTCACAGCATCTGCCAGCTGAAACATCAATGTTAAATCATTACTAGGGCAAGTAAAGTCAATAAAGTCAAGTTTTTGTTATTAAGTTATTGCGATGTGGTTTTAAGTAAGAGTTCTGGACACATGGAGTAAGTTTCAAAATCTTAATTTGATAGGTCAATAAAAAGTCAATTTTATTTTTCAATTTTAGGTCAATAAAGTCAATTTCTTTTAAATGCTGAGAAAAACTGACATTTTAACAACATCTTGTTCATCAATCTCAACCTGTGCTAACTCTATTTATGCTAGTGTATAGTGTGGATTATGAGAGCTCCTTGACAGGTGGTAGCCTATGTCATTGTTGTAGGCTATAGAGTAAAAAAGTGACGTGACATGGTCCATGGTTGTTGGGTGTCAAAACACGATAAATCACTACTGTACAATATTTTTAGCCCATCACAAAATAGACCAGTTCTAAGAAAATGCTTCTGTATCCAGAGAAAAAGCTAATATAATGAATAATTAATGATTCAGGTTGCCGTAGTGATTTCGGAAACTTTCTAAATAATTTAACATTTCTAAAAAACGTCTTTACGTGGGCAAGGATTGTTTCTTTTGTTGTTTTTTTTAACGAGGCTTCATTCTTTCATGATGTTCCTATATTCCTTGATTATAGTTACAGTCTTCACAAACATTGAATCCCATTTTCTAAAAGGCAGTTGTTCAACCCATAATGTTGACACGAAATGTAATCTTGAAATCATGGGTGATGAAGCTAGCATTGAAGTACACGTATTATGTCCACTGAAAATCAAATTCAAAATCGATATGTTCGGTGAAGTATACTCTCATGACTTTGATACTTCGCTTATCATCGGTATACCTCGTTTGAAGGTTTCAATCATAGATTTTGGATTGTATATAGATGTCTCAGTAAAAAGCGCTAACAACAACACAGAACTTGATATTGAGCTTGACCTTGTACTAAAGATTCTTGGACAAAAAGCTAAATTGCACATTTTGAAAGAGAGAATAGCAAGCACAAAGTGCAAAAACGATGAATTTGTAACAACCAAAAATGGAGCTGTGTCATCCAGTGGAATTGCTCCTGCTGTTCTTTTATCCTCTCTTCTAACAATTATGCACCAACTTTATTTTTTATAAAAAATTGTTTTTTTGGTTTGTAGTGTATTCAATATGATATTTTATAATTATAATAAATGAGGTTTTGTATGTAATTTCAGTATATATAGTAGTATAATTATCGTTTTGTTCACCAATTCAATTCAATTTAATCAATACCTGACACCTGATTTTTATTCCTCTCTAAGTTTGTCCTCCTTTTATTACGTTTTTTACTTTGTTCTTTGCATAATTTTCTTTTTTTGGTATTTTATACAGGACCCAAAGGTAGAACAGAATTTTTGTATATTTGTATATATCTAATGTATATATAGTATTTTACACTATTTTGATTTGGTTATAAAGATTCGTGAACAAATAAATAAATGGATGTAATTTATTATTTTAAGATATTTGTGCGCCGGAAGACGATCATCGTAACGTTTTCGATATTTTTGAAGACATTGAAGATTAGATATCATGAAAAATATAGTTAGTATTTCTTTAGAGTTATGTTAGTATTATATACAACATGTTTTAAAAGTGTGAAGAACAAAAAAATCTGGTTAATAAACAAACTAAAATGTTGCATTTTTGATTTTAAACAGTGTTTGTAAAAAAAAGAAAACATCTTTATAAGAAACAATTAAGAAACATGGCCAGGCTCAAATAATTTTATCCTGTTCTCATGGACCCAGAAATATAAGAAAACAGTTTATAAAGCTTGGATCACTTCTCTAACTAACTACATATTATACAAACTATCTACACTTTAAAATAGTTCTACTGTGCACGTTAATTGAACAAGTCATCGAAAATAAACCAAACTACCTTAAGTGGATTAATTTTCGCTAGGACTAATTTTAGCAAGGTCGAAAAAGTCACATTTCGCGAGTACAAATTTTGGCGAATCAGCCTTTTACAAATATTTCGCGTGTACTAATTTTTGCGAATCGGCCATCCTCAAATTTTTCGCAAGGACTTATTTTCGTGAATCAGAAATTTTTAGAATTCAAAAAATTTTCTTTTTCAAATGGGGGGTTATCATAATAAACAAAAAGCCGGTGGCTTGAAGATTTCCGCACTTGTTAGGGTTATAAGGTTAAATTTCAATTTTTAACGTGGATTTTGATGTACAACCGAAAGCAAAAAAGAAAAAAGACACTGAAAAAACTGTTCATAAACCCAAAAAGGGTGCAAAGACATTCGATCTTTCTTCCAAAAAAGATATAATGGGAAAAAAATGTTTTTTCTCAAAAATTTTGCGAGTATTTATTTTCGCGAATCACCCCTGTTCAATTTTTTGCGAGTATCAATTTTCGCGAATTGGCCTTCTTTGAAATTTTCACGAGGACATATTTTCGCAAATTTGGCGATAATTCGGGAAAATCGCAAAAATTAATCCTCGCAAAAATTAATCCACTTAAGGTACTAAACTGCGTTTTTTCTTTGTCTAAGCATCTCTATAACGCATCTTTCTTATTAAAAAAAATGTGTAAAGGATAATAATATCCCAACATGAAAGAATGAGTTTTACTATTATTGATTTTTTTACTAACATATAGTATGTATTTTAACTTATTTTTATTGCAGAAATATATCTCAATGTCAATAAAGGATAATAATACTAAAAATAATAGAACTAAAAATGGAATTTTTCAAACTGTAATCTGCAATTTTATCTTGTCACTTATTGAAATGGTTATTATGGTTCAGCCGTCAAAGTTGCTTAAAAATCTGAGGGCTAGTTGCTTATGACAAATGGTATTAGAATATAGCATACAGTAAAAAAAATGCCAAAAAAGGATATATTTTTAAAATTTTCTGATGACATGATTCTACGGTTTAAAAATAAATTTATAATTTAATTTATATATATTTAATAAACATGTTTATGGTTGTTCGTATGATCTTATTCTGTGATAGTTATATTTCGACCTGCTTAGTGTAGGTCTTCATCAAAATACCATAAACATGTTTACTAAATATTGTTTGTATCGAGATGTCATTAAAAACAATAATTTAATTTATTTAATCAAAGTTTTCGGTACTGGGTTATTATACTAGTAGTAGGTATACTATTAAAATACCTCGACAATTTCAGTGCCTTTGTTATTCCCTAGTATCCGATCAACGGCAGCTTTTATCACCTCAATTCTGTCTTTATACACATCTTTCGGCAGTTTGTACGGGTTGATGTCTTTGAGTTCAGTAAACCAGAAATACATGCGGTAAAGTTTCTTCAGAGGAAAGCTGCCTTTACCAAACATTTCTTCGACAATTATATGCAGCTCGGCGGTGAGTATGACCCCATGCTCCTCCATCTTCGTTAACAAATCTAAAGCTAAAATTAACTGCGGATGCGGTTTCGGCCAAACGAAATCAAATAATGTATGACTAATAAACCGATCCTTTGGAAAGGCTTCAAATAGTTTTTCGTATGCTTTCACTTCTTCCTCTATACCATATGGTTCCATGAACTTCATTGCGGTGGCTATGAAATCCATGTGCCCCTTTCGAATTTTGTTATTTTCTTTCCAAACGTCAATAGCATTAATAAAACCATCTACATTGGGATGCAGTTCTAAATGATGTTGTAGCAACGCTGAATTCGGTGTCTCTTTTGTGATGTGCTTCACATTTATCCCCCGCAAGACCGTAAGATCAACTTCAGGGGTTTGACGCTCCGTTGTGACCTCACGTGCTTCTCGCAAAACTTCCTCTAAATTCACACGCCTCTCTTGCAACTGTTTGCTTTCCTTTAAGTTACTCGTCGAACAGGATAAAGCGCGAAACCCTATGAAAAATTTCTGTGCCGAAAAAGCACGTTGAAAACAAGCACATGTAGTCATTATCAGTTGGCAAGAAAGCTGAAAGAAAATCAAATTCAATTGACATTTAAAAAGCCATACTGGACGGTATGACATTCTTTATGACTGTCAAAATACGTTGGCCAACTACAAATGCAGTTTCAATTCATTATTAAAGTGGAGACATATTACGTGGCTCAGGTAACAAATTATTAAAGAGTGTGAACTGGGATTGTGACATATGAATTTTTACTGTAAGTATGTTTGTCAAAAAATCTTAAAACATTTTAAAGCAAACACGGAAAATATTAATATAAATATATTAAAATCAAAACTAATACTTATTATTATCTATGATCAATTTATTTCAAATTTTTGAACAGTTTATTAAATGAAAACTTCGATATATTGCCAGAATAAATTTCCAAAAATACAATTTATATACTTATATGGACTGCAACAATAATTGTCATGAATAAAAACTATATTTTTCTGGAAAAAGTACTATTAAAGAACTTGAAAAAATTTAAAATGTATGTGTTATAGGTTATTGTAAAGATACAAAAACATGGTCAATTACTAATTTAAAAACCTAAAATTTATATTTTCTGACTAATATTCTGATAAAAACAAACATTGGAGTCATCTAAAATGCAAACATCTGGTCATCACTGAAGCCTAGTTTCTTCAGGTTTGGGAGACAGGCATAATTTATCATTGGGGGAGGCCCGCACATTAACATAACAGAATCATCACTAGCTTTCGGCAAATGGTCATCAATCATATCTTCAGTGATGAACCCAGAACTGAATTTCCAACCATGAGCTGGTGGGCGATCAACTGTGTACCAAACTTTGAATCGATTGCGATACTTTCTTGCAATACTTTCCAGCTCATCGCGCAGCAATATGTCTTCTTCCGTTTGATTGGCGAACAACAAAAACAACTTTGTTTTGTCGGTGGCGACTTTTAAAACTGCTTTGATGACTTGCAACATTGGTGTGATTCCAGTGCCACCAGCAATCAATCCAAGATTACTACATTTCATTTTTCTAACAGGCTTTTTTGGTTCAGTAATCTGAAATGTACCATGGCCAAGATAGGTCAAGTGTCCTGACGGGCCACGGACATCAATACTTTCACAGATTGCAAGGTTTTCTAAGTACTGACTCATCTTTCCCCCTTCTGGGAACCTCTCATTTACATTCTTGAAATAAACCTTAACAACTAGATCAAAGTAGCCAACCTCATCATCTGACGTGACTGGGGTGTAAGGACGAATTGCCAACTTCCCATCAATCTTTGCAGAAAGGTACATATGTTGACCTATAGGCAAGCCAAGCACGTGATCAGGTGATTGAAGAGCGAACCGAAACCTCCGTGTGTCATGGCTAATTATTTCTTTTTCAATCAACGTGAAAGGAATTTTTTCTTTTGGATTCAACGCAATCAGTTTTTTACTTCTTTTACACCATAAATAACTCAAAACTGCTCCACTGATCCCAACAACCGCAACAGCAATTAGAATTTGTCTGTTCTGATCCATAGCTGGACATAAAGAAAAAACATTTATTCAGGAAGATTCACCAGGCGATATGATTTACAATTTCCCCCTTAGAAGATATAATAAATACTCAAACAAAAGGAAGGCTTCGAAATGTTGCACACGACGTTCGTAATACTATCAAGAGTAAACAAACTCTATATATATGTCAGCAATCAATTCAGTTCAATAGTTATAGTATTTTTTCATTCGCTAAAGGTTTTGATGAAATAACGCAAATGACCAATCCCACTTTCTGCAAATTTGAATAGCTATACTAGCTAAACCTATACGAAATATCGGTAAGGTTAAAAATTCTGTACAATAACTTTCTAGCTATTTCGTATCAAAATTCATTGAAAAGGATTAGCTGCTTTGCTTATGACCTAACTTAATATGTAATGTGAAGTCTTGGTAATCAGGACATTATTTATAAAGTTTTATTATTTTTTAGTACCTAACATTTACGTAATTTATTTTTGCCAGGGTGAACTGTGCACCTGGATTATCCGAATCTCGCTTATCCAAACACCTTTATATGTGTGACGTATAATTACGATAAATCATTTTATACTTCTAAAATCGATTTGGAAAAATGATACCAGAAATCACACATGCAATCAAATATATAATTTCATTAACGGCGATAGCGCAATGGTAAGGCGTTCGGCTCTTAACCCAAAGGTTCGAGACCATGCTATCACAAAGTTGTTTCGTGAGCGGTTATAAATGACCAACGCCGTATTTCATCAAAAATAACCGTAGCACAAATGGGAGCAATTAAATACACCAACTTCGCTGTAATTCTTTTTGTAATTGAAGAGTCTAATAATATTTTCAACTTCTCCTGGTCTCTTTTTTGTTGGTTTCATGGAAAACCTGTCATCCTCGCTTATCCGAACAGCTGCTCTGGCATTTCATTCCATGCCGTTCGTATAAGCGAGGCGAGGATGTGTTTATGCAAGATCATTACTGTATCTATATACAATATAATCGATAACTCGAACCCCCAAGGAACCGAGTAAAATTGTTTGAGATAACGAATGTTCGAGTTATTGAGAGTTTTTATGAGAAAACATTAGGTAAGGGGAATGGAAAAACAGTTCGAGTTAACGCGGCTTCGAGTTATTGGGATTGTAGCTACTGTTGCGCATGTTTTAGGAAGTCATCAAATGCGAGTGGTTTAAGAAAGTCTCCGAATGAAATAGGACAAAAATTAAAAAGTATTTTCTCGAAAAGCTTCTATATTTCATAAAATTCAATTTCATAAAACGTGGTTTCTGCTCGAGGGCGGTTTCTATTAACTTTTGAGACCATTGCACTGCATTCGAATTTGCCTAAACTACGTAAGGCCCTATTCACACGATACTAACGGATTCATAATGTATCGGATTGCTTTTGATACCTAATGCATTCTGTTCTTTCTAATCAGTCAAATCACTCCACTCTCGTTTTGCTTGGTGGTTTGTTTTTATGTTATTTACGCTGTTGAATTTAACATGCACGTCAAACAGCTCATGAAGAAATCTGTTCCGATGATGATGGGTTTTATTACAATGATGATTGAAATGCAAGCTAGTTACTTTAGTATTTTACCGAACTACCGAACTACACGTTTTTTTAAATTAGAAACTATAAGCTTTTGGCTCTCTAGTTTCTTACAGATTTTTATTAAATTTACTAGAAATGTTTCTTAAGGGTTTCTTATTATATCAGAATTTTTGCTTTACTGATGATGTCACAGAGAACAAACTTTTTATGATTTTTGCTTAGCTTTTCGTTTTACAGCGCTTTCTTATTTAATTTGCTTTAAAAAGACAAGAATTTGCGAACGAACAAACTTTTGAATTCGAATAGTTAATTATTATTTTTTTATTATTATTATTATTTTTTATTTATTTGTTATTATTGCTTTTTCAGTGAAATTGTGTATTTTTAATTTTATAATTTTCACGTCTAAACTCTTGTTTTCAATAAATGAGTGTATACAGGTGTCCAATGAAAAGACCGCTTGGTCTTCTATGGATTCCTAGTCAATTTTTTCTTGTTCTGTGGTTTATATATCACGTACTGATTTGTAAATGTCTTTTAATTGGCGAAATAAGCATAACATAACAATGTTTCACAATATTCTTGACAATAAATATTTAGCTCACAAAATTTCACAGTTTCTTAGAATAGAGTGAGCTTACTGTAGTAGGTTCTTAGGTTTCCGAGCTCAAGTGACTAGAGTTTCTTATAAACCGGTTTCTAAGAAAAACAGCGATCAAGAGTAATCTCATCAAGAAGCTTTCGAAAAAGAAAACGGAAACAAAGTCAGCGAAAATATTGGACTAAGTCATGCAGATCAAATATTTGGTGGCAGATGTTACAAACAAGAGAAGCAGTAGAAAGAAAATTTTATAATGACACGATCAAGTTTTTGCAGACTCTGTGATGAAATCGAGCCATACATTCAATCGCAGACAACCAATAAAGCCTCAGATGGTGTCTCCCAGACAACTAATAATGACCCAGATGGTGTCTCCCAGACAACAAATAAAGACTCAGATGGTGTCTCCCAGATAACCAATAAAGCCTCAGATGGTGTCTCCCATACAACCAATAAAGCCTCAGATGGTGTTTCCCAGACAACCAATAAAGCTTCAGATGGTGTTTCAGATGTCAGATGTTGGAAGAATGAGAAAGTCGGAGAACGCTTTTGGATGTGAACTATCAACTCTCTCGAACATTGCCAACAAGGTAGCAAAAGCTATTAATATCCATCTTGTTTCAAAATTTACCAAGGCACCAACAACAAAATATGAAGTGAAAGAATCAGTGGAGAGAGTTTATACAGCTCATGTATTTCCTCAGTGCATCGGTGCATCGGTGATGGTACTCATTCTTATAAAAACGCCACTTGAGAGCCCAACAGACTACATCAACAGAAAAGGATAACACATTTTCAGTGTTCAGGTTAGAATGTTGGTTTTATGGATTAAATATTCAGAGGCCAGGTAGCGTTCACGATGCTAGAGTAATTGCAAATTCAAATTTAAAAGAATGCTAAGGAATGGAACCATTCCATACTGCCAAAAAGGATTTTTCAGCATGAAAGTTTGATCCCAATTTACATCCTTGGAGATCAAGCTGTATATCCTTTACTGCCATACTTAATGAAAGAGTTTGCCAAAGAAAGGAACGACAGAAAAACAGTTCTTTGGGTGTAGGCTCTCCTTTTCAGGAATGGCAGTAGAATGTGCTGTTAGGCGGCTAAAAGCCAGATCTTCTAATCTAATCAATCAAGCCCATTGACTCAAGTTCAAGAAAGATACCTAACATCATTTTAAGCTGCTTCATACTTGATAACTTCTGTGACTTGTAAGGGAAATCTATTGGAAGTGATTATTGATCAACTTCAACAAAAAAACATGATGTAGTATTCAATCAACCTTTGGCTCAGCAAGATCCACAAGTACATAATAATAGTGTATTTAATTGCTCCCATTTGTGCTACGGTTATTTTTTATAAAACACGGCTTTTTTTATTTATAACTGCTCACTAAACAACTTTGTAATAGCATTGTCTCGAACCCAGAACCTTTCGGTTAAGAGTTGAACGCCTTACCATTGCGCATGCGCCGGATGGATATAACAAGTCGAGAATTGTTTGAATCACATTTGCGCGGATTTGTTTGGCGTTGTTCGGTCGAATCCTATCTCAATTGATTTTAATTTTAAACTCTGTTTATGTGAATCAAGAACTTGTTTCTTCTTTTCTTTCATGATTAATAAACATTTTATAACGAACTCTAGAACTCTAGTGTCGTATGTTGTATATTTTATAAGTGTAAAATGTGTTTGACCAATTAGTATTACTTCACCATGACAACCATAATTTCACGAGAGATTTACACATGCACGGTTCCTGGTCGTTTCCGCACGGACCCTTTTTCAGCTCTCTGAACTTAACTTATAAAACAATCTTAAGCATATACTTTTTTAATAAGTTTGATTTATCATTCCGTGAACAATAAAGTTTTGTCTGGCGACGTTTCGAGAGATACTTCTCCCATCATCGGGCAGTGAATATGTTAAAAATGATGGGAGAAGTATCTCTCGAAACGTCGCCAGACAAAACTTTATTGTTCACGGAATGATAAATCAAACTTATTATGTCTACTGAACAGACAAACAACAATATATTTACGATATACTTTTTTGTTAACCCCCCCCCCCCCCCCCCCCCTAAAAAAAAAAAATATTAAAAATCCTTCAAAATCAATGCTTCTTTGTTACAAATGATATAAATGTTTAACATTGATATAAAAATATTATCATATATTCCTGTAATTTTTTCTTCACGGGAAAAACATTTATGAGCAAATTTATGCAAATTTATGCAAATTCATGAGCGCTCATGCAAAGCACTGAAATACTTGAAGATAGCGAAAAAAAGAAAGTGGTAAAACAGTTCAAAACACACTTAACACACTAGATATTCTACGAAACTAAACTTCATGTTCACCGCTTCCGGTAAGGTAAGGTTCTAATAACATATAGTTTAACATTTTTAGTTACCTTCGATGCTGTTGGTTGCTGAGCACCAGCCCAAATATTAAAGAAACGATCTTAACACGTCATTACTATTCTTCCATTACCACTTCTTTTTCCAAGATCAACAGCTTTGTAATTTTAAGAAGATTCTTTACTTTCGCAGCTATTCTTTCTTTCGTCACAGAATTCAGTGACAGAAATTTCGGAATTCCTCCGCTATTTAGGATTGACTTTCTTTGGGGTACCGTTCGACAAATATCTCACGAATCTTGGCGTACTTCGACTTTACACCCTCCCAGTCCTTGCCTTCGAAAATGCATTCTGATGAAAAAAACTTTGACACACTCAAGAAACAATTCGATTTCGCTGTCAGTCCAGTTGATAGTGTCTCTGTTTGCGTTCTCTATCTTTTACTTTGATAGGCTAGTTCAAGAAAGATTTTGGCGCCACCCATGTCAACATACACCATTTTGGTTGCTATGCCGTGGCGTTTTCAACAATAGGTGTTCCCATGCCATGAAAAGCGAAGCGGAGCCGTGTGAACGGAGCACAAAACTCAATCCGGTATCATGTGAATAGAAGGAATTTTTCATATCGGATTGGGTCTGGAATCCGATATAATTATGAATCCGGTATCGTGTGAACAGGGCCCAGATTTCATTCTTTTGTCAGTGTTGTCACGATGGCAGAAAAGAGCAAGAAGAAGTGTTATGATTTAAAATTCAAGTAAGCTTTGATAAAGCAAGCATACAGAAGAAAACAATAAGGATTCATAAGAATAAATAATATTTTTAATTGTCTTTCCCTTGATTGGTTGAATTATTATTTGTATTTCCCTTGATTGGTTGAATTATTATTTGTATTTCCTTTGATTGGTTGCATTATCGTCATACGGTTTTTAAATTCGCGCTGTACTACTTTCGCACAGATCCATGCGCGCGAAATTAAGTACTGCGCGAAAATCAATCCGCGCAAAAGGTTTTTTTTTAATAAAAATGATTAAAATGGTTGAAGCATTACAAATGTCGATAATTTTGTTAACTTCCCTCAAACTGAACGAATAAGGGAGTTGTTTCAAATTGTTTGTAAAGCAGTCGAAATATAAGGCATATTTTACATCATATCCTTAATTTCATCCACAACTGAGATACTTTCATGACATTCTTCTAAAAGCTTCTGAAATACGTCGGAACTACTGTCGCTTTTCCGACTACAAAGGTTATAGAGATCTCTAGCCCACCTTTGCGCTTCAGACTTTTAGCTGCAACTGTTTTACAAGTTTATTTCTTCCCAAGTAGCCCTCAATTATTTTAATTGTTTATTTTTAGGTTTTCAACCAGAGATGATTGGGTAAGTAAAATCTTTTTATCCTTCACCTGGCTCTTTAGAGTTTGATATGATAATGCCCATTTACCCATAAGCGTTTTCCTCAAAGACCATTCAATGCCGGATTTTTTGCATAAATTAGAGATTATAAATACTTAAATGTGGGAGAAAAGAACATGAAAAAGCGGGAAATTTATCTCGGTAAATGCCCAACAATCTGTTATAGAGTATGGGTCATGAATGTTTATCTCAGAATATGTCACTCTAATCCTACTGTAAAAGACCTAATTTAGTAAGAAGTCAGTCAAGATTATTAATTGCGGGGCGTAGAGGTTTTCCTAAGTTGATACAGTTGCTGTTTGTGTGAAAATTGAAGAATTGATAAACAACAAGTAATAAAGTAACAGGATTTCGAGGCTTTAATATACAATACAAATAAAAACGGGAAAGATTCTCGCGATGCTTTAATGCGATTTGATACCAGTAATTAACAAACCCAATCGTGTGTTACAAAACTTTGTGCCACCGCATGGGTTAATATTTTCGTTAGCAACTTTAATGATCTTACGAGTCTGCAATCATGGTAACTAATATATCCGATCATTTCTCAACAGTGGTAAATTTGTCATAGGGATTAAAATCAGTCACGGAATATTAGGTTTATAAAAGAGTTATAGTGGGTATGCGGGTATTCGACCTCATGGATGTAAGCACCCATGTTTTTTATGCACTGCTGCCACGGAGTTTAAAATGCAGAGTTGGTATCTTGTGTGGGTTAACTCACCACTGTTTTCCCTCTCACTGGGGTTGGCGTTAGGAAGGGCATCCACCTGTAAAAATAACTACTCTAATAAACCACCAGATGATTAAACCTACACGATTAATCCGACGATAGCGCAATGGGAATGGCGTTCGGCTCTTAACCGAAAGGTTCTGGGTTCAAGACCATGCTATCACAAAGTTGTTTAGTGAGCGGTTATAAATAAAAAACGCCGTATTTCATCAAAAATAACCGTCGCACAAATGGAAGCAATTAAATACACTAAAACTCGTGTCGAGGTCTTCATGATAATGCTTAATGAGCGTTCTGGAAGCCTCATTAAAAAAAAAAAAAACATGGACAAGCATGGATATAGAAAACAACAAACATGGACAAGCATGGATATAGGCGTTAAACGACGATGATGATGATGATGATGTAGATACAATAGCGTTTAAAATCTTAAATTTTTAAATCTTTTGAGAAGCACTAAATGCTAAGCACTAAGTTGCTCTAATACTGATTGAAATTTTAATGATATTTTTGCAAAACCAACAACCAGTTATCTCACTATAAACATACCATTAAAAACGAAGTTCCTTATTAACCCATGGATGTCCAAAAGTCTCATTAGAGTATCAATAGAAAAATCAAAAACTCAATAGCAAATTCCTAAAGTCATTCCAGAAAATAAAAGGAATAATAATATTCAAAACTCTCTGAGAAAAGCAATTCAACAATTCAGGAAAACTCTCGAATGTTACTGGAAAGTATCTAACTTTTTTAACAAAGGTAATGAAGCTTTGCTGACGCGTTTAATGAATTTTTTATCAAAAATTGGTCAAAGCTTTGCTTCTAAGATTACCTTAGATGCCGACGACAAAGAAAACTATATGATGTATTATTTGACTCGTTATAACAAAAACAAACTGACAATTAAATCTCATGACATGAACAATTATTCGATTAATCATTCTTTTTTTAGTACCTAGTCATTAGTTACAAATAGTCGTTTAGCTGTTAAAGCTTCTTGTTGGTTTCGGTTGAATGACGTCAAGTCAAAATAAATGCTGCATAAATTAAGCTAAATACAGAGTTCCCACAAGACAGTTCGGCTATAAAAACACACGTGCGGCAACGACCGTTCTTTTTAAACCTCTTTCATTTGCGATAACGTGAGTGTTCAAATTTCGAATTTTAAAAAGAGAATTGGCTGATGATTATTTCTGAAATTCAACTGAATTAATATGTTGATATCTCAGAGGCTGCTTATGAAGCCAGTAAAACATTCGAGGTGCTATTATTGTTCCCTACCCCCGTGTTTTTTCCATAGTAGCTCAGAAGTATAATTCTGGAATTATGGTACAAAAATCAAAATGGTTTTCAATCATACTTGTAATTTTGATTTTTTATATGAAATAGAATTCTTTAATTCAATTTAAAAAACAGTTTTGGTACTGAACCTAACTTGAATTTGAAACTGCATAAACAGCCAACCATTAAGAGTAGGAAAAATTCTAGGAGTTAGCAGCAATGGCTTCCTTAATAAATAAACAATAACAATTGATTCACTAAATCAACTTTCTTCTGTTTTTGTTTTTTTATGTGTTGTTTGTTGGACATTGTTATACAGGCTCTTTGATGTATCTAGCAGTTAATACTTTTATAAAGGAGAGATTGTAGAAAGGAATTGATTGTTAAAGCTTGCATGTAAAGTTTCTCGGAAAAAGTGGCTATAATACTTCTGCAAGAATGCCCCATCTATGATAAAACATAATAAAAACTTATTAAGATAATTGATCACATGGATATTTATGAAAAGTTTCGGTTGCCTCATCAGAAAAATGAAAACATGGGAAAAGTAATACATCATACCAGTCTGCTTAGCTTAAGCATCACTATAAATTAACATGGAATGCTTTAGACCTTTACCAACCAACTTTACCTCAACCTTTTGATGTGTAATCACTCCCTTACTTGAAGTGACTTTTGCATTTTTTTTGTTTAAATTTATCAGGTTGTCCATCGTTACGTGCTTCGGAACAACAAACCATTATGTCTGAGGGAATAGAATCTCTTCAACTGAAAGAAGAAGACGTTGTAAAGTTTTTAGCTAGCGGTGCTCACCTTGGCTCGACGAATGTTGAAACTTCGTGCGTGGACTATGTGTACAAGCGAAAAGCTGATGGTATTCACATCATAAACCTGAGAAAAACCTGGGAGAAACTTGTGTTAGCTGCTAGAATCATTGCTGGCATTGAAAATCCGGCAGATGTCTGTGTCATCTCCTCGAGATCTTACGGAACTGTGAGTTTGTTTTTTCATTACATTCTTTCCTTTAATTTCTTGCATTTCAACATATTTTATCATTGTAGAGAGCTGTACTAAAGTTTGCTCAAGCAACTGGTGCCACTGCCATTGCCGGTCGGTTTACTCCTGGAACATTCACCAATCAAATCCAAAAGGCTTTCCGTGAACCACGATTGTTGGTCTCAACTGACCCCCAGCACGACAACCAAGCCATTACTGAAGCCTCGTATGTTAACATCCCTGTGATTGCTTTGGCCAACACTGACTCCCCTCTCAAGTTTGTTGATTGTGCGATTCCATGCAACAACCGTGGTATACAATCCATTGGTACCATGTGGTGGATGTTGGCTAGAGAAGTAATGCAAATATGAATTTTAATGAAAATAACTGTGTGAGCAATAGTTGACCAGGGTGTTTATTGCTCCCTGATGTTTTGAGAGAGTTTTTGTTTTTCCCTGGTCTTTTTTGAAAACATTTCAAATGTGTCAAATAGACTTTTTTACATTCAATTGTATAAATTGTATTGCATACTGTGATCATCAGACGGCATTTTTTTGGCTTGTTCAGCAACTTAATATTAACCTATATGATTTTGCTCTACGCAAATATTTGAGTTTATAGATGACTTTCAGGTTCTTCATTTGCGAGGTATTATCAGTCGTAAGACATCATGGGATGTCATGCCTGACTTGTACTTTTACCGAGATCCAGAGGACATTGAGAAGGAAGAGGCTGCAAATGTAGCGCAAGCAAAACCAGAGGAGACTACCTATCAACAGACTGAGTATGGCGGCATGGATGCAACCAACCCTACGAGTGGGGACTGGGCAGATCAACCAGTTGTTGCTCCTGATGTAAGATTTGCGCAATTGACCATAATTCTAAAATCATGACTACCTGAGAACATATTTGAATACCAACAACTTTAATAAATAGAATCGTATTAACAGTGAAAATAATTTGTGCTGAGAAAAGAATCTTTGTCAACTCTTTTAGATAGTTTAAATGTTAAAACGCAAAGCATTCTGGTAGTTGTATTCATAAATTTACAGTTTTTAATGGGGGTGTCTTGTATGTCTTTTCTATGAGGTTTAAAATTTGGTTGGATTACTTAGTTTATTGAATTCCAAAATTGCTCTGTTAAAATATGATTTAAAATTTACCCTACTTTTCTAGCATCTCAATTGCTTGTTTTATGTTGTTTTCCAGTGGAGTGCTGATCCTGGTGTATTAACTACAAAAGATTGGGCCTGCGATGAAGTCGAGGGTACTGCAGCTGCAGCTCCACCGGCTGATTGGGGAGTCGCCAAGACCGCACAGAACTGGCCCTGAGAACTTTGAACAAATAAATACTGTGGCATGAAACCTGGTCTCTTTTTATTTATACCCCTTATGATTTTCAACAAGTCCAAGTACTCCTAGCTTTCAATGAAGTGCTAGGCTACGTAATTACATCAGGGAGTTATTGAGAAGCAGGTTACGAAAACTCTAGGATACAGGTAGAACTCGAAAAAATGATATTTTCATAAATATTTTTTTGAGGGACTAGGACTTAGGATTTTAGTGCTCATTTTAAGTTGCGGGTCTCGGGCGCAGCGCGATTTGCGTATTCTCGGGGAGAGCGTTGCGAAACACAATACGTGTGCATACATATTAAAAAATATATAAATAAAAAAGTGTGAAAATAAATAATTTAATGTTAGGCGGGTTACCGTTTTGTTGGCTTCACCACGCGATGCGGGGACTTCTGCCGCTTCTTTGACTCAAGTGGTGGGAAGTCCTCGAGGACGAGTTCGTGGTCGGTCGGTTGTGGCGCCTCTGTCACTCTCTTGCGTCTTGTTGCGGGTCGACGTACCACTCAGGGACCTTCCCTTGTAGAAGAGTTCATAGACGCTGCCAGCGGCGGAGATCTTTAAGAAGGACCGTTGGGTGTTAAAAACCAGCCGACGGCTGACTACCGAAGCCTTCGTACACGCCGAAATCGATCCGTTGTACGTTCCCGTACTGCGCAAAACGGTCTCCGAGGTCGCAGCTCGCCACATGGTCCTCCGCGTACAGCGTGATCAGGAGGGAGGGAGGAGCCTTTGTGACAAAAGTTCTCGGGGTGTTCTGGCCGGGCATGTCGAACCTCTTTCCTCGGAGGCGCGCAACAAGGTCTTCTTGACCAACGACAAGCGTCCATCGTCCTCCCCTGGTGTGCACCAGCGACTGTATGTTCAGGGCGCCGACGTGTTGTTTGGCAACATCGAAAATTTGTCATTGTCGAAATCGCCTGCTAGAACAAAGAGATCGTCTTTATACTTTTCGTCTAGTAGAGGGGGTATTTTAGACCAGAAGGCTGTCTTTTAGGTCTTTCTGTCGTTGTTTTGGCCGGAAGGTGCGTATACGTTTATTAGGCACATAGTGCGTCCGTTCCACGCGAACCTAAGTATTTGGTATCTTCCGGCACTGTCAGAGATGTGGTCCCTAATTTTGGTCTTTTCTTTGAACACGATCAGAGTTCCGCATGTTCATGATAGACCCGGAGCGTGGAACACCGAGCCCGGCCAGATTTTGTGGACTTTTTTCACGTCGGCGTCATCAAGATGGGTTTCCTGGATCATTACTATGTCTATTTTCATTCGTCGGAAGTTGCTGATGTGAACTCTGAGCCTGCTTTGGTCTCGGTGTCCTGCTACGTTTAGGCTTAAAATTTTGGTGGTCATTTCAAACAGAGGTGGTGTGACTGATCAAGACAGACAGACGTGCAGAAATAGAGGGCCCATAATAAATAACGTGGTGCTCCTCCGAAAATTTTTTCCGTAAAAGTCTCCGAGAATCCGCAAATACAGCGCTTGTTTCGTTAGGTTGCAGTGGTAAAACCAGTGCTCTGTCGTTTCTGTTACGTTGTATCTAGTGCAGATGTCGTTCGAGACAACCTTCCCATAGTTGAGTCGCATGTGGATGTCGTTCGCGTGGTTGTTTGAGTTCCAGAAATATGAAGCCCCATTCCAGGAAACCTGGGCGAGGGTTTTCCATATTTTCCAGAATTATTTGGATATGTTTTTTGTTTGTTAGTGGGGCATTTTATTATTGGCAGGTATGTCTTGTGGTCGTATTGTTGTGCTTCGTTCGGGATTACGTGGAGCCAGTCGTTAGGGTTATTCCGAAATCGTTCCACAAGCTTTCCTCGACAAAAGTTTGCAGTTGCATCGGATTACAAGCAGTAGATCCTCTTGGAGCAACTCCCTGGAATATAAATGTGAAAACTTGTGTAATCGTATAACTTTATTCCACAAACTAAAGGATGAAGGACGCTGGTTAACTTTTAATAATTTCTTTCTTTCTTCCGTCAACACATAAAATATAAACTTCCTCGCTCACACAAAATATATAAAACTCTTTTTCTTTTCTAACGCATGCTGGATCAGTTTCTTAAGAAAAATGTAACAAAAGAAAATGTATTGTCCAATCAGAATCAATTCAGTCGAGGAGTTTTCTTATCAAGGGGTTTCCCATAAGGGGTGTTCTTCTCCACAATATGAGGAGACATATTGATAACAGTATATTGTATTAATTTATGATTTTTACTGAAATGTTTTTATCCTCTATAAATATTCGTAAATAATAATAATAAAATCAGGAAGAAATAGTTTTATAGTCGGAATTTTTGTATGTCTTATGAACTAAAGCATTGAGAAAGAAGCTACAATTGTACTATATGGGGATTCCAATATAATATAATTAGCTTTTACCAGTAAAATAAAGATTTTACTCGAAGCAAAAGTAACTAAAATACAATTGACCTCGTTACCTGATCTGTTGGATAAATATCATGCATTGGTATTAGGTTTCTTATACATAGAATGTTATGAACTAAACAAAAGACAACACATAATATATAATATGATTATCCTACATCCCCCTCCAGTTCGTTGACTGGTTGAGCGAACTAAACCCAACGTCGCCGTCTGCGAGTCGGACGAGAAGAGGCTTCCGAGGTATTGTCCTTGTTAGAAGTCGGGGCGGATTCTGTTGCAACCGTCTCGTCAACCACTCTGCACGTCCGCGGGTCGGGAGACATCGACAAGCGTCGTTTGATCGCAGCTTTCGGAGCGTGTGCTGTGATGTCTGGTGCGTTGGTAACGTTGGGAGACGTGGCGAGTCGCTGATGCGTCTTTTGCGGCGATTCTGTAAATGGCGTCTGACGAGTTAATGGAACCTGTAGGTCTAGAGGAGAGGAAGTTCCACGGAAGTTACGAGCTGTGATGTTTTCTATTCCTTTGTGTCATTCTACCTGTTCCGTCCACCTTCGGGGTGTAGATGTCGTTCCCGTGTGTCTCCACAACTGTACCAGAACGAACCCATCTCTTTGGGTGGTTGCCAGCCTGGTTTTGGATGTAGCAACGATCGCCCTGTTTCAACAAGGGCAGTTGCCGGGAATGTTCGTTTCGTTTCTCAGCAGATCGGTGGAACCGTTCACATAGCGCCTCCTCTTTTTTGGCCCACGCGTCTCTCTATAGGGGGCAAATTTCCTTGTTGGTGAACCTCTCCAGACGATTCAAGAAGGCGAATGCGTCTCTGAGCGGACGTCCAAAGACAATTTGTGCTGGAGACAATTCACAGTCGCGATCTGGGGTGTTTTGGAGTTGCAGCATTGCACGTGGAAAGCGATCCGTATCGAGGCTAATCGATGGTTCCGTGTTTGAGCGTAGCAGGCTTTTGGAAGATCTTACAGCAACCTCAGCTCTTCCGTTGGACTGAGGATTGTGCGCGGATAAAAGACGATGTTTGACACCCCATCTTCGGAAGAAGGTTTGGGTGGCTTATTTCAAATGCCTTGTACCAGAGAAGCTGATCGGATGTAGTAGTTGGAGGTGTTGCTACGTTTAGTGTATTAGATTGTTCAATAACAAAAAATAGGTGGGATAGATACACGTATGGTCACCAGGATTGGTAAACATAGGCAACATGGTAATGGTAGATTTTGTAGGGTGAATGCCTACTGAAATGTCTTGCATAAATCCAGACCAATTGGCCCGGTTTTGTTTCTTTGGAAAACAGCCCTGCAGCTTAAAGTGATCCGGTCAAGTGAGAAAATTTTCGTCAAAAAGTAGGGAAATGAATACGTAATCTTACAAAAGTTCGTTGTGAGTATTTAGATGAATACAAAAGGTCGTTGTCAGTATTTAGATGAATACAGAAGTTCGTTGTCAGTATTTAGATGAATACAGAAGTTCGTTGTCAGTATTTAGATGAATACAGAAGTTCGTTGTCAGTATTTAGATGAATACAAAAGGTCGTTGTCAGTATTTAGATCAATACAGAAGTTCGTTGTCAGTATTTAGATGAATACAGAAGTTCGTTGTCAGTATTTAGATGAATACAGAAGTTCGTTGTCAGTATTTAGATGAATAGAAAAGGTCGTTGTCAGTATTTAGATGAATACAGAAGTTCGTTGTCAGTATTTAGATGAATACAGAAGTTCGTTGTCAGTATTTAGATGAATACAGAAGTTCGTTGTCAGTATTTAGATGAATACAAAAAGTCGTTGTCAGTATTTAGATGAATACAAAAGGTCGTTGTCAGTATTTAGATGAATACAGAAGTTCGTTGTCAGTATTTAGATGAATACAGAAGTTCGCTGTCAGTATTTAGATGAACATTCAAGTATTTAGTTCTCCTTGTGTTAACAACACCACTATTTTATGACATTTCCCCGACAACACCACTATTTTATGACATTTTCCTGACAACACCACTATTTTATGACATTTCCCCGACAACACCATTATTTTATGACATTTCCCCGACAACACCATTATTTTATGACATTTCCCCGACAACACTACTATTTTATGATATTTCTCCGACAACACCACTATTTTATGATATTTCCCCAACAACACCACTATTTTATGACATTTCCCCGACAACACCATTATTTTATGACATTTCCCCGACAACACCATTATTTTATGACATTTCCCCGACAACACCACTATTTTATGACATTTCCCCGACAACACCATTATTTTATGACATTTCCCCGACAACACCATTATTTTATGACATTTCCCCGACAACACTACTATTTTATGATATTTCTCCGACAACACCACTATTTTATGATATTTCCCCGACAACACCACTATTTTATGATATTTCCCCGACAACACCACTATTTTATGACATTTCCCCGACAACACCACTATTTTATGATAAAAGATAGTAAGCTAAGTTTTAAAATCTGCGACTGTTTATATATATATATATATATACAATGATTCTCTCCTGATAGTATAAACACTACAGTATTACATCCAGCAAAACAAATAATGTCAAACAACCCTAACTTCCCCTGCGATCAAAAATATCTACAATCAGAGTTGGTCATTAAACCGTTACATGGCATACTAACGGAAAAACGGTGCTTGTTTTTTCAAATATTTGGCTCTTCCGCGCATGGGCAACCCCTAGTGATTCGAATTTCCCGTCGATATTAACAGATAGAAAATTTCTAGTCACACAAACTTTAATTCAATTTGCAATTCAAAAAAGCCAGATAAATACGGTATAAATACTAACAAAGAAATAATTATGAAGTAGTCCTCAAATATAATGAACTTGAAAATCTCCTGCTGAAAAACCTTTAAAAATCGAAAAAATAATTAAGAAAACTTCAAGAAATTCCCACGCGAAAATTTCTCCCTCAGAATGGTTTTGTTTTCCGTCCTGTCTATGGCAACAAAGCCGCCATGTTGTTCGATAAATCTTTCCAACACCTGAATCACGTGTTTGGCGTTCGGCAAATTACCACTGCTGGCGTTCCGTAATATGACGTAAGCGTTACCGGATGTAACAAGGAAGACGTAACTTCTGAAAGCGGATTGGATAAATGAGAAAACAAAGAAATTTGCACGGCTCCAGAAGACTGGAAAACTAAAAAACATGTGAAGCATACAGTAGGAATATATCAAAGTCAAATAATAATATTCTTTAAGAAAACTATACACCCAAACTGAAAATTTGACTAACCAATCGCAGACCTCTATTTTGACTGTCATAAAACCAATGACATCACGGATTACGATTGGTTGAAAACCTTCCTATGTATCATTTCACGGATTACGATTGGTTGAAAACCTTCCTATGTATCATTTCACGGATTACGATTGGTTGAAAACCTTCCTATGTATCATTTCACGGATTACGATTGGTTGAAAACCTTCCTATGTATCATTACAAAATACTCAAAAGACTTATGTCTAATTATTTTAAACTGCGCATAAATCTTATAAATATTCCACAGGGTTTCTTGTCCATCTGTATACGTTTTCAATACTTTAGCTTGAGATCACTGACACAGGGACAAGAAATTTGTTATCACCCTAAAGTTTAAGATTGTCGTTTTTATCTTTATTTTTAGAGAGAAAAACCATGTATTTTATATAGAATAATAATAATAACAATAATATTTATCAACGAGCTTCGTCTTTTAAAGATTTATTTGGTTCAACATCTTTTCGTACTTGTACACAGCATAGTAATCCGTCTCCGCTTGGCGCATCAGCCTTTTGAATGTGTTCATGTCTTGTAGACTCTAAACGCACTAATAGTCATAGAGGAACGCCGCAGTTTGCATGAAGCCAACATAGATCAGTCAGTCTCTGTCCAATGTGATTTAGGGTGGAGGAAAAAATAGAAGATAAATAAAAATGGAAGTGGAAAAAAATAACGTGTGGTTCATTTTGATTTATTTATTTTTATAAATATTCATTGCTTCCTATAGAAGTAAAAGTTCTAAATATCGAATTTCTTTGTCTCTTATAATATTTATTTCTTATATTTATTTCTTATATTTATTTCTTATATTATAATCTCCTTTTAGAAATTTTGAAAAACATGTTTCCATGGGAACCCACACACACCTTCAGTTTGTAGTTCTCGATCAATTGTCGCATTTTGATTGGATGGCTGGCAGCACGCATTGAACCCACGCATTCATCACAAAACGTAGTGCTAACTGCTACAGATAACACAATGTTTACAAAGTTCACTTTTAAAGTTGTAAGGAATAATTTAAATGTAAGAATAATAAATCAAAGAGGTCATTCATTTGAAAATACTGAAAAATTTGATTTCAAAGTTAACCACTAAATCGAAACATTTTGGACACTTGCTTAGTCAACCAAATATTTCGGACACTTGCTTAGCGTAGCCAACCAAATATTTTGGACATTTGCTTAGCGTAGCCAACCAAATATTTCGGACACTTGCTTAGCGTAGCCAACCAAATATTTCGGACACTTGCTTAGCGTAGCTAACCAAATATTTCAGACACTTGCTTAGCCAACCAAATATTTCGGACACTTGCTTAGCATAGCTAACCAAATATTTCGGACACTTGCTTAGCGTAGCCAACCAAATATTTCGGACACTTGCTTAGCGTAGCCAACCAAATATTTCGGACACTTGCTTAGCGTAGCCAACCAAATATTTCGGACACTTGCTTAGCGTAGCCAACCAAATATTTCGGACACTTGCTTAGCGTAGCTAACCAAATATTTTGGACATTTGCTTAGCGTAGCCAACCAAATATTTCGGACACTTACATTGTTGGGAGAGGACACATGTTTCAGTTGCGATGTCGTATGAAACGGATATAGTTTGGGCGTTGCCTGTGGTCGAGGTTAGATCGCACGAAGTCTATTACCAGAATTAACAATAAAGTTTTTAAAATTACTGAAAGAAAGTGACAAACCTATTTGGGACCACTCGCTGCCCCGATTAGAAACGCACATGTAACCTAGGATTGCATCATACTCTTCTATCTAGAATTCTTGAGATTTTTTCTACTTTTTCCAACATTGAAGTATTATCATGGTACGTCAAAAGCAAGTTGACGTCACGGACTAGATAATCATAAATACACCTGCTACCTCTTCATCACTCTCTGCAAACAACATTGAAAGCGTGGAGCATCTCAGGAAGCTGAAATAGAATTGCAATCAGCATAATAAACAAAAACATTTGAAAATATAAATAGGGTATAGTGCAATGAAAACTTGAATTATCAAGACAATTGCTTCGCTCACTCGGTTTACCTGTCAATATCTGTTTTAACCAAATCAGGAACATCATCAGCGAATAATATGGTGTCATTGCAAAAGCTCTACAAAGAAGAAGTTTAAAATGGGTGACGCAGTTAATGATCTCTGGTCTGTAATTAATGCCTTGATTCTCTTAACAATATTTCTTCAAAAAAATAAATTTAGCTATCAATGAATGACCTGTTTCCAAAAATAAATATTTATAAATATATATATATATATATATATATATTTAAAATAGAATAGAAAAAATAGTTATAAATAAATAATAAAATAATGGAATTACAAAATGGATGATCACGATCTGTCAATGGATGAACATATTTGTATCTTCTCCTGAAGAAGATTCTTGATGAAGCTTCTCCATCTTCTGTGAACAGTTGTAGACGTCAGAGCGATCTATACAGCCAATCTTTAAGAGAACAGATTCTGTGTACCAACAAGGAGACGACCTCCGAAACCTTGAGCGTACTTGATATCAGCAAACGGAAAGTAATGGATAAAAAGAGTGTCATCCAAGAGTGATTGAGGCTGGAGAAAATGGAAAGCTTCAGAGAAGCAATTCAACATGTGACGACGACAGAAAAGAGACAATTCAACGAGGAAGAGCAACACAAAGTGAAACTCAAGATAGTTGAATCTGCAAATCAAAGTGGATGTTGGGAAATATCCCGACTGTACGGTAAAACTGGAACAAGAATCAACAGGCGTTCCGACTTGATGAAGAACCTGCGATGATTGAATCCCTTAGGTTTTCACTACCAACAAATATTTAGCAGTGCAAAAAATCTACAGACCAAATGAATGGCAAAGTGCTAAAATATATTGATCGCACTACATTAAATGAATGTTCTTTAGAATCAATTGTCTCATACAAATATCAAACCAGTCTCAAAGCCCTCGGATCTGACAACTACCTACCCCGAATAATTGTGAACTGAATAACTGAACTGAACTTAACTGGATAATCCTCAACAGAGTCTATCTCACTCCTAATCAAAACAGATTTCACCAAGGATAATCATTTCACATACTTAAGGGTGTGAAGCAACTTGAAACTAGTATTTGATGGTTCCAAAAAAGGCATCCATTGCGGATAAATCATCAAAATTCTCAGAGCTCTCTCACACTGTTCCTGATAAACCCACCAATTCTATTAAATCACTGTCTCACAATATAAGACCTGGACTCTTGGTAGCAACAGAGTGTGAAGGATGTATTAAGGATGGTGAGACACATACGATAGAGTTGTATGTTTCAGTCGGTTTTTGCTTGTAAAGAAAAAAATGCAGCAGAAGGGTGTCATGATGCTTATTTCCATGGAAATCAACAAAACACACGAAATGATTTTGAGTTTACAGACTGATGCAAACAAACGTCAAATGCTAAAAAGATTCAATCATAATGCATCTGTTGACAGTTGGAAAAACATGTTGCCAGTGTTGCCATGACAATTGTTAATGCAACTTAACGTGTATTGATGTTCATGGCTACCATGACAACCGCTACCATGACAACAATGATCACAAACATCAGCATTATATAGAAGCTACTCACCGAGCACAGCAGAGATGCAAGGTTTTCTGGGAAGTATCCCAAGCACCTCTCTACAAAACCAACCTGAAATAAACGAAATATCAAACACATGAATGCTGACGCTGCATAAAATATAAAACGTATCCACGGGAAAAGTAATTGACAATTAAGATAAATTTACCATTTTATTTTCCGATATATTTGTATTTGACAAAAAAATTAGAAACTTTTTTATTCTGGTAAAATACACAAGAATAGTTCTGGATTGAAGATTTTAGTGCAACTTCCCTTTTAAAGCAAAGTGAATTACAACGAATGAATGTGAGGAACAACAGATGGCCTGTCGTTTTTGCCGTGCCAATATATATAATCCTTATAGTACTATAAGAATTGCGTTTTTTGAATGTGGAAGAAGATTAAGCTCCACTGTTATTTGAAAATATCATCGTGGCACATCATGGCAAAGCATACTCTTGCACAGATCATATCATGGTTTATTTTGACTTTCGAAGGGATCGTGTAACTTTAAATTGGCTTTATGTTTTCCCTCTTGTGATGGCTTTGTTTACAAATATTGTGTTGCTGATGTGTTAACCACAGTGAAATGACGTAAATTTATTCAACCAATCAAATCAAACGTCCTCAGTGGCACACTCACTAGAGTCCTTTGCATCCTTTTTTATATGTTGTTGGTGGAAGGAACGCCAATGTTATTGTAAAGTTATGACTTGACTCAGGATATTTTGGAAAATCTTGATTGATGTATATATCTCATTGCGTGAAACAAACATCGATATAAAATCAGTACCGAAGTAAAACTACCTTTTTATTAAACCACATGTCCAGCAAGGTGATGTATTCACTGATATCCACAGCTTCCTGGAAACAAAATATAGTTGGAAAAAATATGTATGTAAAAAAAATATATTTTCACAAATAAAGTTGCACAAATAATGTCTTTTTCCTCTACGCAATAATAAACTTCGTTGTATTTCCAATATTCATTTCTTGCTGTATTTTTAAATTTTCCCAATCCCATGTTTATAATCCTTTTAACGTTACGAGACCTATATTTGTTATTCTTATTGTGGAAAATTCATTAATAATTAAAATTGATTGTTTAACAATTCTATTACAAAATCTTTAATACTCTCTAAAAAAAGAATAAAAAAATGCTTTATAAATTAAAGATTAATTAATTAAAAATGTTTTATTTATATATTATTGTATATTATTATTACTATTATTATTTTTCTCAAAGTTGAGTTACATTTTTAATAACTAAAGTTTGAAATAAAACTAAGAAGTTTAAATGAAACTGGTAGGAGGTTGGTTGCTTCAAAGCCAGATTGCGACACACAAACACAAAATTGCGACACACAAACACAAGATTGCGACACACAAACACAAGATTGCATCAGATAAAGACAAGATTGTGACACACAAACACAAGATTGCAACACACAAACACAAGATTGCATCAGACAAACACAAGATTGCGACACACAAACACAAGATTGCGACACACAAACACAAGATTGCATCAGACAAAGACAAGATTGCGATACACACAAACACAAGCACACCCGCATACCACCCACGTATCCAAGGACATTAAGAAAATGTTCAAATGCAAGAGGCACATTTAAGATCATACCTTACCATATACTTCGCTAAGCAGGGTACCAGTGTGGAACAGTACACATCCAAATCTGCTTGAAAGCTTTACTATGTCAAAGCAAACATTTCAAAAGAATAAAATGTTTATTTATCTCTTATTTAAGTTTTATTTCAAATCAACGAATTCAACACAAAAATTAATTAATGAAAATTTGTAGTTCTGACGTTCATTGTGGTCTCGACTGATAGAACAAACCTTTGGTTGATTGTTTTTCTGAAGGATAGCTCAGTTGGTGGATAGATTGCAAATGTCGAATTGGAGACTCAATGTATCACCAATAAAATGCGATAAAGCTGTTGATGTTAAGACAATCTGAAGTATAACTTTCAACAAAATCTTCTTTCCAAGGTCATTGAAAGTTTTCAGAAATATTTGGGAAATCTCAAAAAGTAAAGGTTTAAGGTTGGGATAGCTCAGTTGGTAGAGTGCTTGCAAATTCGGATTTCTGAGGTTGCGAGTTGAAATCCTCCCGGCTTCGCCGACTCAGCGAATGAGTAGCATTTCGATGCTGTAAAGTACGAGTGCCCGCCTCAACAGTTACCCCAATACTTTGCGCTAACAGAAAGTCACCCATTGATAACAACTTGAAAGTCACTCACTTAGGCTTAAGGTAAATATAATTAATTTGTTTATTAACAACAAAAATAGCGCCAGATTGAAAAGATACAGTTCGAAACCTGTTGATACGGCGATGACAAAAGAAACCAAAAACATATAGCCGTCACCATGTTGCCTTGAGAAAAAAACAGTGGTATAGTTATCCATCAATAACGCAAACTCAGTTTAGAAAATCAAAAGAGATAATTTACGCAATAAACTGTACTAAATATTCCTCATGATTTTCAAACAATTATTATTTATTTATTTATTTTTATAATTTTAAAATAAATACAATGGATGCGGAGAGTTTTATAAACTAGCTATTAGGGCAAAACACTTTCAGTAGACTGGTACGCGCGCCCAAAAAACCTCTGTTTAAACGTTTTTGTATTGCTTGAAAAAAAATTTTCAATTAATAAATTTAATGTTTAATGGTGCATTGATGAAAATTTTCATTGAATAAACTCCTGTGATAACCTCTATTTGAAGCGAGGAAGATTTTTAGAAGAAATAAGAAATGACTGTTGGCTATCATTTATTTTATTTATTTATTATTTATTTATTCATTTATTTTGTCAACTACTATTAACTATTATTTTTTAAAAAATCCAACAAACAAGATGCAAAGATGGTGGTTTTGGGGTATACAAAATCCAGTATCCTAAAATTAACTCTGACTTCAGTCCCGTCATGCAAATTCATTAGTAATATCTCCTTTTACATAAAAATAACCGTACCAGCTTCAGTACTATTGGTATATCGGCAAATTTCACGCCATCATTATAGCGATAGTTGGTTGCGTAATAAATTTTAGCCGGAAAATGTTGACAAAATAAAAAACTAGCTTGCTCGCAAATTGTAAAATCATCGTTTGTAAAAGACAGCCGAACATATGAATTGAAAGTGTAACAAATTAAATAAAATGTAATAGACTGTAAATTCTAGTTGTTAAAGTATAAAGTGATTTTAAACTTTTAAAAACCATTTTCAAAGGACACATTGTTTCAACAAATCAAATCAAATCTAATCACATATCTTGGTCACACGCTCTATTTCCCCCCATTGTTTTTCTTCTTTTATTTTTTTGTGGTACATATGTGTTTGTGTCAAATTTGAATAATGATAGTAATAAAAGTGATATTATATAAATAATTCCTTAGGTGAAGAAAACTTCCAAAACTGCAGAGTGTTCAAATTATAGGGATTGTTTAAAAATATTTCATGGAACTTTCTGGTAACAGGAATTCCAGGAATTCACCAAAAATAAATACTTAGAACATTACTCTTCCGAATCTTCGCTGACAACACAATAGTAGATTTGCACTGGAAGGCCATCAATGAATTTATCAACAAACAACACTTCGCTGGACATCAGCAACATATCGCTTTTGTTCAGTTTACTCGTGAGAATGGATCGTAATGACGTCTCTTCTTCAGCCTGCATGTTGCTAAGCAACAGTGAGAGTCTGAGGAAGAAAGGAATGATGTAATGAATTCAAAAAATAAATAAATATGACGCTAAGTTAAAAAATTAAAAATGAATCTATATTTCAAAGTTTTCCTTAAAACAATATATTTATTTTCTCAATAAAATAGCACAAAACTTTTTGTACGTCTGTACATCATCGGGTGCATAAAAAATATGTACACTAAAAACTAAAACGTTGCATAAATAGTATGTAGATCGTAAAAGAAATCATAATTAAAACATTATTTACACAAAATCTCATGGGAGCTATGTTACAAAAAAAACTATATTTATAAAATATTTATAAAATACATATAAAATATAAATGTAAATGAAGTAAATAAATGACATACTATCTGAAAGAATATAGTGTACATGTTGGTCTGTCTTTTCGTTAAAATTAGTTTGGGGTATTCTGCAAATTAGTTTGGGACGTTCTGCAAATTTGGTTTGAAAAAGATAATTTCCTGTTCTATTTTTTTGGAAATGTTACAAAGGTTACCTGTTGGTGGTTGCACTGGCACATTCAACAGATTCATACTCACTGATCTCACTAGAAACAAAATTAATAGCAAATTTAGATAACCTGTTCAACATGTTAATATGAGGTTCCATTTTAATTAGGTGAACCATGCATGCTTAGTGAACTGCTAGGTGTATAAAAAGTATATTTCTTTCAAAGAGCTATCAACGTATTTGACAATTCCTACTCTGATACTGTGATGGAATTCCAAATTAAACAAATTCTTACAAAATGTTGATCAAGATGTCTTGAAAAGAAACAAACTGGAACCGTTACTAGAGTTCCAGGATCGTATTAACAGCGAAAAAAAGATTGGATCGGTATACAGGACCTACAGGAACACAACAAGCTCACTACTTTCCTTACAGAATGAGATATAATCCTATAGGTTTAACACCTCGCGATACAATTTGGCAAATAACACCAATTTTGAATACGATAGAGGATCATCTATGGTCAATAGCACAATAGAAGCATTTTTCTCGCATACATTTATAGACGGGGAAATATACAGTTTCAACTATATATATTTTATTAATTATTCAGCTCCAAGAAAATGTTGTTTATCAAATCTTCATCATATGTCAGACCTATAAAAACACCTTTAACAAAAACCGTTCAGACCTCGCAGTAAACCGTTCAAACAACAACTGTACTATAGTAAAAGTAAAAGTTTGATTCACTCCAGACACGGCACGCATTGTTCAAACTATTTCTGTAATAAATATTGTGGTTTGTCCGACGTGTACCAAACCAGCCTTGAACGCAATTTTCATAGAGCAGAACATTGAAGAGCGATGCAAAGCTTTTCTTAAAAAATTTGAGTCTTGTCTAAAAACTGTTGAAGCTAACCTATCTAATGTGGTATTCTTCAAAATATCATAAATAAATATATAGAAAAAATATTTATTAACCGCAATTCAACAATTTGAGAACAAATTTATAGACGGGATTTTTGTTTACATTTTACCGCAGCGCTACTGCGCATGCAGAGGCAAAAAATTAGAGTGGTAGCCATTATTTATGTTTATTTTGCCTGGAATCACAGTAGCGAGTGGAAGTCTAGCACTAAACATAAAATGCCAAGTTCCTGTTGTGTTGTAAATTGTTCTAACAGAAAAAAAGAAGATTCAACATTAATGTTTTATTGCATACCTATTAACCCTGAACAAAGAAAACGTTGGCTGAATGCAATTCGCAAAGAAAATTGGTCTGAAGTTTGAAATAAATATTGCAAGAGTTTGTAGTTAACATTTTGTGTCAGGTTTTTTTTTTCAGCCATATTTTCATGTGTTTTGTACATATTCATACTCGTGATTCGTACATAATAATCATTTATTGTCCATAATTGTGACTCTAGTCCAGGAAGTTGATTTCATCGTTTTCTATTTTGTGTTATTTTTGTATGTTCATTATAAAGGTTTCTAAAAACAATTTTTATTTTTTGCTTATCAGGTAGTAAATCTGTTAACCCACTCAACCCTGATTACACTCCTTCAAAGTTTCCACATTCAAAAGCTGTACAAAAAAACATTTGAGCAAAGGAAGAACAGATTTGACCGCGTAAACAAAAGAAGATTTGCTTCGTCCGCCACATCTTCTGCTGCCTCAATCTCAACTTCAAAAGGAAATGATGTAGAAGAAATGAATGAAGATATTGAAAGCTTTTTGAATGGTAAGTGATTTTCTTTATCTAACCGCTGAGCAGATTGGGATTTAAATATCATTGTGATTAAATATTAAATGTGATTTAGGGCTTTCAGTGTTTACAGTAGCATCTTAGTTAGTTAACCCTTAGTAATTAACCCTTAAGTGTCCTTTAATTTCCTAAATTCTTTGACTTTTCAGATAACGGGAATACAAGTGAGGAGACCAAGCAAGAATTAATGGCGAAAATCAAAGAACTGGAGTCATATCTTGCCAGCAAAGAATCGGTGTTGGTGAAATGCCACAATGACTTGATTTAGACCAGTACGAAAGTCCAGAAGGAGAATGTTGATGAGAAGGGATTTTAAGGAAATCGTAATATTAAGGAATACGAGACAAAACATATTTTACATCTTATAATCATGTGAGATTGACTTCCTGATGGAGGCCTCACCACCCCCCAGCGAACAGATAAACCAATAAAGAGATTTTATGTACATATATATCGTATTTTCAAGCAACTATGTTTTTAAAAGGTCTATGACTGACTTAATATGTATAAAACTATACTACTAATTTCAACATGTTATCGTTCCTGGTTCGTCATTAAAACCATAAAAGTATGTATTACGACGTAAAATATTCTCACAAAATTTTTATTCACTTTGTATATTACGGACGTCAAATAAATTGATAATAACAACGTTAGAAAGTCTTAGCCGAAACCGAATGGTTCTTGTACAAGCGACTTCAGTCAGATTCTATATTTCAGATATAGTCAGTACTTACGTGTATTATCCCTCGCTCTTACTCTGATTCTCAATTCTTAGCAATAGATTAATAAAGAACTTGATAACGCCATTTACGGAAAGACGACTGAATTAGTGTCGTAGATGTATGGCATACAAATGATTTCAAACACTAGAAAATAAAACAAATAACATCTTTTAAATTACATTCACAGATTGAAAAGATGGCGATGGGAATTCTATGTAATAAAACTAAAACGTTACATTAATTTAATGATTGTTTAGATTATTTTCCATAACATTTTGCAGATTTGCGGCTAGAATTGTTTGTTTTTTGCCTCGGAAACCGTGTAAGGTCTGGGTTCGACAACATTGTACGTCACTTGAAAACCGGTCTAAAAATGTTGTTAATCTGGAAATTTACCAGAATTAAGTTTATCTATTGTAAACTTAAACAAGAAGTTTAGCAAGTATGAATCACAACAAAAATACATTCAAGAATTTGCACTAATATTGCAGTTAGTGATTACAATCAGAGAAAAAGAACACAGTGAGAGAGAAAAACTTAGTAGTTTTTTAATCTCAAAAAATCACCAGATGATACAAATTTTTTTATTGATTTGATAGTGAATAGGTTAGATATTCAATCATCAAGAGAAGATATAGGAAAGTAGGTAAGATGGATGGACAAATTCTAATTTCAAAATCGCGAAAGGAATCAAAATGCCTCTTAGAATAACCCATTTAAAGAATACTCAACGAAGCAAACCCATAGCATTGTCCTTTTCAGAAGTCTAAATGGCTGGATGTATGATTATAATTTAACAATTAAGGAACAAGTTTTAGTTTAAATGGAGATTGTTGCTGTTCCTTCTTAGAAATGGATAGCTCTACAATCAAATAGTAGGATGCAAAATGGTAGAATGCAAAAAAACAACTTTGCTTTGGGAACCATTCACTTACCTATTTATAACCTTGGTAGGACTTGAAATTAATGAAATTTTGTAAACAGTATGCCAATGTTGTGGAACATTTCTGGAATCAGACATGTTTATTTTGATGATGAACGAACTATTCTTCCGGAACCGGTGTAGAAAATGTTTTGTGTGCTGCATTTAAAACGGCACATTTTAGTCGGCATATATTTATTTGGAATATTTTTCCCTAAAAGAATTATGCAAATTTTCTCCCGTCGTAACAGTGGATACCTGGAAGACAAATACATTTATTTTTCATTAGGAACGAACATCCCCACTGGACATATAATTGCCCAGGACATACCAAACGCCCGGATAAAATATATACACGGGTATTTTGTTCACCGGCGGTTCAACATTTGAGAAAACACGTGCTTCATCGCAAAACAAATATGGCCGATTTGTTTCATTCCCAAAATCTTGGAGATTGGAAATTATATCTCTCAAACTATGTCAAAGTTCTAACTTCTTTTGCTACTTTGAAAAAGAAGAAAAACCTAGTCGAGTTGGATAAATGGTATGGATATATCATTTTCTGAGTTAGTTAGCTTTCACATTTTTACAATAAATAAATGTTTGATATTTCGGTATGGGTATAACTAGCTATACATATCTATCTAGCTTCTAATTCTGTCAATTTAACATCTAATTCTTTCAATTTTGACTCTTTTGAAGGCAAGACAATTCGTTTTTTTATAGAAGTTTTAAAGATAAATCTGCAAATGGATCTGAAACCATCTGACAATCGCTAAATGGCGATTCCATCTTAAAAATTGTTTGTATATACAATGTGAATAAGTAGTTTTGAGCAACTTTTTCAAAGCAAATTTTGACGTCAAAAAGAAAACAAAACAATCAGCTGAGGCCCACCAAGCAAATTCCACAATGAAAAAGAATTGCACCTTTTCACGCAGTTCTAGCCTCTGGTTTCCCAGGTCAGCTTGCAATGATTCAAACTGATATTATATTTCTGATTCAGTTACTCACATACCTTCTTCAAGATTAAAATATATTTCAAATTCAGGTTAAAATTTATTTAACATTTATCCGGTTTTTAACAGACAACATGTTCATAAAAAATTACATCTGCCATTGAAAAAGGTGCTTCTTGTACAAAAAGCGGAAGAGTTACATTAACATTTGATGTGGTGATCACATGACTTTGGTCTCAGATATTCTACCACATGCGGGTATGCGGGTCTTGTAACATCTTTGACCTCATGGATATAACAACCCTTGCCCTTTATGCACTGCTGCCACGGAGTTTAAAATGCAAAGTTGGTATCTTGCGTGGGTTAACTCACCACTGTTTTTCCACTTCCTGAGGTTGGCGTTAGGAAGGGCATCCAGCTGAATCATCAAATGATTAAACCTACAAAATTGTGGGGAATATCATCTCTTGAAACCTTGTCTAACCCATGCTATGGAAAATAGATGTGAAAAATGTAAATGATGATGATGATGATGATGTTGATACCCTTGTACGCAACCCTTCAGGGGAACTACTCATTTAATACCCTCACATCAGACTGTCATATGAATACGATTGTGGGGTGTTTGCAGGTATCTCTTTTCTTGACAGGCAATATCACCCGGGTATTGTGTGCAAATCCACCAAGAATCACCATTCAAGGCTTGTATTGCTGCTTGATGCTTGCTGCTTGCGTGGAAACCACTGCTAAGAAAATTTACCTCACACTGTCATAACACTGACATATTTTTTTGTCTTACTGTGCTTGACATTTTCAACATGTAGATGCAAAACTGCAGAGCAAAGTTTTTGTGTGTGATTCCATTTAATCTTCCTTAATAAAAATGGTTAATGCATCCAATGAGAAACGTCAAAATAACATTTATCAATACATATTATATTATTATATTATAATATATTATATATTATATTATTATATTATTATATTATTATTATATATTATATATTATTATATATATTATATTATATATTATATTTATTTATTTATATTTTACATAATTTTATATTTTATATTTATTTTTTTATTTTTTTTTATTTTTTTACTTTTAAAATTTTTACAGATACTTTTGAGAAAGCAAATCGAGAAATTTCCATCACATCACCAGAGATATAATTTTGCAACAAAACAATAAGAACAGCTTCACATGCCACGAATTAAGGAAAAAAAGTGTATCGCAGTTTTTTGGATTGAAATTGGAATTGTAGGACGATTTATAACGAGTAATCTCACTTTCCTATTTTCAAATCCCAACGTTTTACCATCCTTTTTCAAATCTTCTATCCACTTTCGGACTATATTAAATTTTGCCATGATTTCTTAATATATAATATAAATACTATGAACGTTGTGATTTTTGCACATACAAGCAACGAACTAAACTCACGTGTTGTTTTTTGTTTTTATTCTTCGATTTATTTTAGAACGCGGTTGCGTTACCATGATGATGATATTCCATTGTTTACAAAATCTTTTCGAATACATTACATTTCGAAGAGATTTTTTGTATCCAACACGAGAAAGTGCATCGTAATTTTTAGACTTCAGAGAAAAGATGCATCACAGAAGTGTGAGAGCGCATCGCAATTTGCGAACTGCGATACGTTAATTCGAGGCCTGCTTCATTTTCATTTTTGACTAAAACTGTCATAAAGCGCTGTCATCCTCTCCCACAAAGTTTTCAAAAACTAACGTCAGATTGCATAGTGCAAATTTGAAAAATGTTTAAGATAAAAAAACAAGACAGATTTAGATGGTTCAGACCCGTTTGCAAATCATGCAGGTTTTATCTTGACATTTCTTTATAATTTTAGGTACCAAAATGTATTGAGCGATGAAATCCAGAAAGATGGATTTTTAACCAAAACTCAACTTGAAAAACTCATGGAATGGAAACTAACGGTAAGCTGAAATTTATTTATTTATTTATTTTGATTTCTATAGTGACCCAAATATCAGGTTTGATAAAAAGAAAAATTTGTTTTTGCAAGAATTTAATTTCGCATATGGCAGGCAAATCCGCGAAAGTTCCTGACATTAAAGTAATATCTTAGCTCCATTTTTCAAGTTACAGCAATTAAAATGAGAAGTTGCTGCAGTTACGCATTCCCCAATGTATGCTCAAGCTGCTGCTATATATACTTAAAATATCGAATATTTTGAAATTATTTACGACTTCATCTCATCCTCACTGTATGTATTTTACACATAGCGTGGAAAGTTCCGTCCAAACCTAGTCAACATTATCAAAGGAAACAAGGAATCCGATGTAAAAGAGGTCACACAGACTGCATTGAAACAGTGTTCTGATCCACAGAAGGCCATCAAGGAGTTGTGCAAGTTAAAAGCTGTAGGACCTGCCACTGCTTCAGGTTATACAATTTTATTTTATTTATTTACATTGAAGCTGTTATATATATATTATATATAACTTAAGTGGATTAATTTTCGCGAGGTCAAAAAAATCACATTTCGCGAGTAAAAATTTTCGCGAATCAGCCTTTTCCAAATTTTTCGCGAGGACTTATTTTCGCGAATCATAAATTTTTAGAATTCAAAACAATTTCTTTTTCAAATGTGAGGTTATCATAATAAACAAGAAGCTGGTGGCTTGAAGATTTCAACGCTATGAAAAAGTGATACATGAATTTTATTGTGAACCCAAAGATGAAATTATAATGGGTAGCTTTATTGAGTAGAACGTCAACGTTGATTTCGATGTACAACCGAAAGCAAGAAAGAAAAAAGACACTGAAAAAACTGTTCATAAAGGGTGCAAAGACATTCTATCTTCTAAAAAGGATAATAATGAAAAAAAACGTTTTTTCTCAAAAATTTCGCGAGTATTTATCTTCACGAATCAGCCCTGTTCATTTTTTTCGCGAGTATTAATTTTCGCGAATTGCCCTTCTTTGCAATTTTTGTGAGGACATATTTTGGCGAATTTGGCCAAAATTCGCGAAAATTGCGAAAATCAATCCTCACGAAAATCAATCCACATAAGGTATATTATATTATATTTTTATATATTTGCTTTGTTTACACTATATATTTTCGGTTATTTATCTTTGTTGTAAATGTTGTTCTTCATCTGTGAAAATATTAATATCCAATTTTATTTCGAAATTGAACTTTGTTTGTTATTGTTTAGCTATAATGACTGCTCACCACCCTGCAGCATTCGCATTTATGTCTGATGAATCAGTAACTTGCGTTAGACCTGGGAAGATTGATTACAATTTGAAGAGCTACCTTAATTACCTGAAGGACGTTGTACAAAAGGCTGAATGGCTCTCCAAAGAAGGTTTGTTATTTACACAATAACTCGTGTAATTGTTTCTGGGTATGTGGGTATTGTGACATCTTTGACCTCATGGACATAAGCACACATGCCCTTTATGCACTGCTGCCACGGAGTTTAAAATGTTAAGTTGGTATCTTGCGTGGGTTAACTCACGGCGTTAGGAAGGGCATCCAGCTGTAAAAAACATCTGCTTCAATGAATCATCAAATGATTAAACCTACAAAATTGTGGGGGAATATCATCTGTTGAAACCCCGTCTAACCCATGCTAGAATGGAAAATAGACGTGAAAAATGTAAATGTATACGTTTACACAGTTTTTTAAAATAAGAATGTTAGACTACAAAAAATTAAAATGGTAGAAATATGCTTAGAACGTCCTTTGGGTTAAGTGCTATGCAATTACTGTATATAAGGTGCTTGAAAACCATGTTATAATGGAAAAGTAACAAAATAACGGAAAGTTAAATCAAGCGAATTAAAAGAATAGAAGATAAATGAGTATCAATATTTTAGTATTTTGGTTGAACCTGGAAGAATCACCTGTATTCCTAATGAAGCGAATGGACCAGTAGTTGTGCACTGGATTACCACACAGCTGAAAATAATGAACAATTTTTGGGAACAAGACCAAAGAGTTTTCATGTTTTTTTGTAAAATTTTCTTAATAAAACAATTCTCTCCCTTGTACCTTAAGGGAATTAATTTTCGCGGGAATTAAATTTCGCGGATTTGGCGGTTTTTGGTCAAAACCGCGAAATTTAATTCCCGCGAAAAATCAAAATGTCCCTCATCCGCGAAATTAAATTCCCGCGAATTTTTTGGGTGCACTTTGTCCGCGCAATTAAATTCCCTATTTTTCTTTAATTTTAATTTTTTTTTTAATTTTAGATACCGTAAAATTCAGTAAATAAACCTACCCCGCAATTATGAACTATGTTTCGTGATTCCATGTGAATTTTGAACTGGAAATATACTCGGAATTTTATGGTATTATATGTTAAAGTATAAAATTTGTGATTTGAGACTAAAATTTGTGAGGTTTATACAATGAAAACACTACTTTTAGTTTAACAATGTTTAATCAATAACAATGGTGGTTTCTTCATTTTTATTTCGTACATTGCTTCAAAAGGGTTCTAATGTCTTTACATCGTAGAGCTGGTTTTTCCTTGATTTGTGTTTTCTCTTGCTTTTTTTGGTGGTACAGCTATAGCAGCCTCAACAACATCAGCTCCCTCCAAAAAACTCCCCATTATAACTTCTTTCTTACTTTTAAAATTTTACGAAATTTGGATTCGCGAAATTAAATTCCCGCGAAATTTTTGGATACACTTTGTCCGCGAAATTTCCAAATCATGTTGATCCGCGAAATTAAATTCCCTTTTTTCCCGCGAAATTTCCTTTAAAAAAACCCGCGAAAATTAATTCCCTTTAGATAATTGATAGGAACTTCCGTTCATTGCATTTGGAACTAATCAATTTTTATTGAGATAAATTAAAACTTTTAAAATAAATATAACTGCCCCACAAAAGTATAATTCCCATTGGAAATGGGTTGTGTAGATAATGTCTTTCTATCGCTAGATATCTCACCTTGGAACGCTCACCATGTCGAGTTAGCTTTGTGGACGAGTAAAATATCCCAGCAACTCGACTTGCAACTTTCGCCACCAGTAGACAAGTCTGATGACGTCATTGACAATAAAAAAACCAATGAAGATCAAGTTAGCGGGAAAAGGAAACCATCCGCGAGTGACAACCAATTCAAACGAAAACTTCGAAAACGAGAAAAATAACAAACAAGAACATATCCCTCGATAAGTTTAAAAGGTTTTTGCTTCACTTCTAAAAAGAAAAGTTGTTTTGTTTTTTATTTGATTGTTTATAGGCATTCGTTGTATATGCTAAAACAGTTTTTGCTTCACCCCTAAAAAGTGAAAGTTTTTTGTTTTGATTATAGACATCCGTTGTATATGTCCAATACGTTTTTTGCTTGACTTTTAAAAATGTGAAGATGTTTTGTTTTTTTATTTGATTGTTTACATATAGGCATCCGTTGATATGCTAAAAATTTGCTTGGCTTTTAAAATTGTGAAGGTTTTTTGTTTTGATTTTTTAGTGAAGATGTTTTGTTTTTTATTTGATTGTTTATACTATAGGCATTCGTTGATATTCCAAAAACGTTTTTGCTTCACCCCTAAGAAGTGAAGGTTTTTTGTTCTGATTATACAGTAGAATCTCCCTAAAGCGGACACTCCATAAAGCGGACTATTTCTTCTGCACCAAATGAAATTGTTCGCTATATACGCTCTCTATAAAGGCAAAAATAACATGATGAAAAAAATTATTTATCAATTTTTGTTTTCTTCGATTGGCGACAACGGGTCAGAAAAGACAACATTAATGCGATTCAAAAAAGTGATTAGGTTGAAGAGATTTCCGATGATGTCGGGAGCAATGAAGAGTTGGAACAAGAAAGCATGGGTTTCAAAGAGATAATCACAATGCTTGACAAAATGAAGCGACGCCCTGTCTTTGACGATGATAGCCAAGATATGTTGTTTATCGATCACGAAAAGGATTGAGGGCCTTCAACTGAAGAATCGAAAGCAATCTTCAATTAAAGCATATTTTAACAAAAGCTTGTAAATATTTTTGAGTCAATTCTTTGTCAAAGAATACTTTATTATACGTGTACAAGTACCTAGTCTCTCATTTACAATCCTCGTAAAGAAAAGTATGAACAACGTTTTTTGATCAAAATTACGTCCAAAACTGAATTTTTGTCAAATCTTTATAAAGCGGACAATTTTTTTTGCACCGATGGTGTCCGCTTTAGGGAGATTCCACTGTATAGACATCCGTTGTATATGCCCGAAACGTTTTTTGCTTGACTTTTAAAAATGTGAAGATGTTTTGTTTTTTATTTGATTGTTTACATATAGGCATCCGTTGATATGCTAAAAATTTGCTTGGCTTTTAAAAATGTGAAGGTTTTTTGTTTTGATTTTTTAGCGAAGTTGTTATGTTCAAAGGGTTGCTTGGCTTTTGGAGTGTATTGTTTGTAGACTTTCCTGAACATCAAAAGTAACCGTAGCACAAATGGGAGCAGTAAATTATTTTTTTTCAATAAATACAATGCTGCTTATTATGCAAAAAAAATTTATTTATTTATATACAAAAATAACAAATACAATTATTAATTTTCGGCATTGAGTTCGGCTCTTAACCGAAAGGTTTTGGATTCGAGACCATGCTATCACAAAGTTGTTTAGTGAGCGGTTATAAATAAAAACGCTTTATTTCATCAAAAATAACCGTAGCACAAATGGGAGCAATTAAATACACTAAAACTCCGGGTCGAGGTCTTCATGATAATGCTTACCTTAAGCATATTAATTAATGTTGGATTAATTTTTGCGATAATTATTTTTGCGATTCAATGGTTAAAAAAATTGTGTTTTGCGGTATTTAATTTTGCGAATTGGGTCCTGGAAGAAAATTTTGCGATATTTATTTTTGCGAATTGTGTCTACAGCAGAATTTTTTCCGGATTTATTTTTGCAAATCTAATATTAAAGAAACATTTTTAAACTTTTTGTTCTTTGTAGCTCTTTACTCGCAAGTGGCCTTTTAGGCCTTGTTTTGAGCAATCTCCAATAATAAAAAAAAAAAAAAAAAAACCTATTTTATGAAAATGAAAGGTTTTCAGGAGAAACAAGTCAGTCAAATTTTGCGAATCATTATTTTTGAAAAATTTTGTTGTATTTATTTTTGCGAGTCACTATTTTGAAAAATTTTGCGGGATTTATTTTTGCGATTTTAGGCCAAAATCGCAAAAATTAATCCAGCACGATTTAATCCAGTATTAATTAATACGCCTATGGTAATGAGTGTTCTGGGAGCCTCGTTAAAAACAAACAAACAAACAAATATTGGTCGATGTAAACTCAAATTTTGGCTAACTTTGAAAAGCTTTTACACTTGGGGACCATACATTTATGACCACACGGAGGGGTGGGGGGCGTTGGGTCGGATACAAAATTTGGCTGAAAATGTGGATGGATGCGGAAGCTACATGGGGGAGGGGAGGTCAAACCTTTTATGGGGAGACGTTGGAGGCAATACCTTTCATGAATTGTTGGTAGATATCTTGAACACAAAGCTCACAATCTTCACTTTATAGTCTGATCTGCGCAATAAACTTCCAAGCTCATTGTTCTAATCTAAAACAATTATCGTATTTCCTCTTTTATACGCCGCCTACCAATAAACACTACTCCTTCAAAGTTAATGGAGTCAGCGACGACATTGATTAGTCCTAATAGGATATCAGAAGCAGATTCACGATCTTATTCTATTACATCACAACAACTCCGATATTTCTTTAAACCCCGATTCTCCAACTTTTTGGTGTCTACATTTGCCTCTGAGAATAATAAAATTTTTAAATATTTATAATTAAGGAGGGGGGGGGGGTGCCAAATAGTCCTAGATCGCGGACGTCCATGTCCAAAAATAGGGGGGGGGGGGGGGGGAGTAAAGTTAGGACGCGTGTGAATAGGGGGTGGTCAAAGACGTCATAAATGTATGGACCCTTGCCATGGTGACCTAGTCCCCCCCCCATAAAACCTATCATTCTGTACCAAAAATTGCCAAAATCTTAGTCAGTAGAGGTTTCTCCCTTAAAGGGTCAAACAACAGAAAGCAGTCGGTTGGTTGGTTTTACTTCTCTCACTGGTTGATATGTTAATTCCAGATAGGATGAATCAATGAAATTTACAAATTCATTTACAAATAAATTATCTAAAACTATAATTATATAAAAAGAATAAGTAGTAAAAATAGGTATAAAAATAGAAAACGGAAACAACGAATGAAAATTTAACAAATAAAAAACCGGCAAAGAGTATTATCGGGAATCACTTAAAACCCAATTCAAGTACGCGTAATTCTCGACGATCAACGATCAAGCTGCGATTACATACTGTGGGAAATTGAGTGGCGAAATGTCGTCCTATTTTCCTTCACCTCATCCGTCTCCACGATAGGTTGCTTCTTTTGCAACAGTGTCATGTGTACGGTCCCGTAATAACTGATCTTTCGTTTCTTTGAGAAACTTGACGAGCGATCTAAGTCCGACCGAAACAATATCGATTCTTCATCGTCGCTATCCAAATCGTTGAAATGACCTTTAAAACACGTCTAAAGAAGAGAAATACGGTTTAAAACACAGATTACGGAGGAGTAATGACGTTTAAAACACGTTTGGTAGAAAAGAAATGACGTTTAAAACACGTCTGTCGAAAGAAACATGACGTTTAAAACACGTATGATGGAAGAGAAATGGCGTTGAAACATAAGGCCGTTGATAAACGCAAATTACTTGTATATAGCAGTAGGCGTATAAACATTACCTTAGCGCATCTTCTTAACGGATATGTGAGCTTCTCACAAGTCTGTCTTAAAGTCGAAACGCTGTTGTCGTACAACTGAAACGTCGACTGTCGGAAATCGAACGTCGCTTCTTCAGTGTGCCGGCGATGCTTCTTCTTGCGCGAACGACGCTTCATGTAGAACACAACCAACGCCGTCAGAAAAATCATCGCAATAACTGACATTAAAATGCCGATCGCGTAAAATGTGCTCTTCTCTGAAGTAAGGAAGCAGCGAGGTCAGTAATAAAATGTTTTGACAATAAGGACGCCGAAGAATATTTTATGTCTACATAGGAATTCTTAGAAAAACAGAACCTCATTGGGCGAATACTGGTACGTTTTTCTAAGGATAACTTGACACATCCAACATTTTTTCAAAAAGTATAAATTCTACTCAAATAGCATGAATGTTAACCAAACATATTTTTAAAACGAAATATATTTATTGGGAACTGTTTAATATCTCCATAATATTCCTAACAAAGGTGATTATCTCAGTTCAAACGAACTAACAATGGAACAACATGTTACCTAGCACCCTGACAAAATGCACAGCATTATCGAAACCAACGGTATTGACAGCTGAAACGTTGACACAGTAATCTCCTATCTTGTTGAAAGTGTAATGGAATTCGACCTGACACTTGTCGTTGATTAATGTCGGGCTACAGATCACATCGGAGGGAAGGGAACAGGGAGAAGTGGTGATGTACCAACAGAACGACACTGGCTTGCTAGAAATGAAGGAACATAGCCATCGTTAACAGGTACAGATACAGTGAATATCGTTTATCCTTTGGTTAAGATTTATCAAACAAATGTCTTTTCGTTTTAAAAACTACGTCGTAATGAACCATTTTTTTTCAGAGCTGTTTACGTCAAATGCGAAACATACATACCTGCCATAACAAGAAGCAGTGAATGGAGCACTCTCCCCAATAATCACATCTTTCTCACTCACGATTCTTAATCCATATATAGGTTCTACAAAGAGGAATGACACTTAAGGTACCCCTAACCCCTAAACCTAAAATGAAAAAATTACAGAAATTTAATTTGGGGGTTTCTTTTAATTGGATAAAACAAATTAATTAATTAAATATTCGACAGAATGAAATATTTCATTTGTTATGTTTTTTATTTCATTTATTTTATTTTATGCTTGATATTAAGTATTTCGTTTAGTCAAAGTATATGAATCATGAAAATATTTACTCAGATTCATCATTAACCATGTCAAATTTGAGATGCATAGGGGGAACGTGTAAAACATCTTAACAAGGAACGATTTAACTTGAGAAACAAACAAACTGTTGACTAAAGTAATAGCAGATAATCAAACTACAGTCTTACGATGCACAGAAACCCTTCTTAATTGTCTGTCGAAAAACACAGTGTTGTTGACAGTCGCATAAACATCCACCACGGCTTCGTACTGACCGATAAGCTTGTACTCACAATCGAACTTGCCAATTGTAAGAATTTTCCCAGCTTGCGATCGATTATAACATCGGACCTCGAATTTGAATTGTGCACCAACAAACATTCTTTTTGGATCATTCAAGAAAACATGGCCGCGCACGATCCCTGGAACAAAGCTTTCATCAAATGACGGCAACCTTGGGTAGGATTTGTTCTCGTTCTGCCAAACATCCATATGCGATGATAGCAAATCTAGAAAAGAAAATGAAAATGTCTGGATAGCACATCTACTTTAGGTGATAAAGTTTTGTGTGGATAAAATGGATAAATAATAAATCAACGCAACACCTCCAAAAAGTCCTGATTCACAAAAATAAATTCACGCATTTTATCAGTTTTTAAAATCTTTTTCAAAATCTAGAACAATAATATTGTCTCGGATCGAAGGACAACTAAAATAATGTCTTCTTCAACGTCAACCTCTTTATCCCTCCCTCTATCCACTTTTTTCGCAGCTTATTGGAAATGCTTCCAAATATCCTGTCAATCTCTCTCAGTAGGAATCTTTCTCTTCTTGTTTACTTGCTTTTCTCGTTGTTGCTGTACTATGGGCTGCGGAAGCAAAAAAGAACCAAGAATAATTTTTTCCCTAGGTTCCGCATATCTGTCTTGAACAATCTCCTTATAATTTTCCAACAGAAGATGGTTTTTCACTGTGCCAGGCTTCGATACAACAATTTTGCATGGTATTTTAATTCCACCCTGAACAACATTGGTAGTTCGCAGACCTTAGCTCTACTGATATACTGATATATTCCGACGGTCTTGAGAATTCCATAGGCAAATGCCCCACAATTGTACTCGCAAACTTTCACGTGTTGAATAAATTGTTTATCTCATGATGGGCACAATTGATTCAGTACATGATTCATGATTCCAATATACAATAGCCACGGACAGACGCAAAATAAACAGAATGAACTAAGTATCGGCATTATGGCACCATGGTATTACGTGTATTGCACTTGATACTGGTGGATGTTTTCCAAAGCATCTCACGTTCATCATTGTAAGATTTTATCAAATTAATTATTGTTGCTAGGTGACACCTATTTTTCCTTCTGCTCCATATAAAACTACACGAAATTTAAATTTTATTTTATTATTTTATTATTATTTTATTATAAATTATATTTTAAATTTTCTTTTATTATAAAATTGCAGTCGTTTCATTCAAACTAGCTGCTATAAACTTCCGGTACAGACGTAGTGATGGTGACTTTAATACCTGATTAACATTAATCCTTTTTAAATTGGATGGAATGTTATTTGTTGTCATGCATCATTAGGAAATATCATAACAAAAGGATTATTGTGGCTGAAGATTGCTTTATAAAGCATGAAATGTCAAACAAAGTTGTTTTTTCCTTCAATCTAATATGCGAATATCATTAATAGAATGAGAGAGAGGGAAAGAAGTTAAACATATATATATATATATATATATATATATATATATATATATATATATATATATATATATATATATATATATATATATATATATATATATATATATAAAATATTATCAAATGAATCTGGATAGAATAATGTTTTCTTTGCAAGAATTATTTAAAGAATGATCTGATGTATCCAGCCTGGATTCCGTGACAATTGCACGATAAACACGAAAACCTGATGAATGAATGAAGGGAACCAATACTAAAAAGAGTTTCTGATAATACTTGTTTTGATAAACCTGTGGAGTTGGTCAAATGACATCGTAATCCTTGCATAAAGATGGATTACATTTCAAAATGTTTAAGTTGGCAAAACAACAACACAGCAAAATCCCATTCCCATTGGGTCAAATTTGCATTTCGTTCTAGCTAGCACCAGGACTATTTTAATGGATGTGTCAATCAGAAATAAACGAACCAATGAAAATCAATGAAAACAAATCAATGTAAATCAATGAAAACAAATCCAATGAAAATCAATGAAAACAAACCAATGAAAATCAATGAAAACAAACCAATGAAAATCAATGAAAATGAACCAATGAAAATCAATGAAAACGAACCAATGAAAATCAATGAAAACAAATCAATGTAAATCAATGAAAACAAATCCAATGAAAATCAATGAAAACAAACCAATGAAAATCAATGAAAACGAACCAATGAAAATCAATAAAAACAAACCAATGAAAATCAATGAAAACAAACCAATGAAAATCAATGAAAACGAACCAATGAAAATCAATGAAAACGAACCAATGTAAATCAATGAAAACAAATCAATGAAAACAAACCAATGAAAATCAATGTCTATAGTCTATTGTCTAACCCCAGCTGCTGGGAAAAGAAGACGTTAATCCGTGCAGTAAGTAAGTAGTAATGCAGACCTTTCCAACGTCAACACATTTTGTTTATAGAAGTGAAGTAGAACTTAATTGTCAACTGTCATACTAAGTAGTTCTTCTTTACAAGAAACCTAAAAACTGACTCGAGCTTCAAATTTCTTAAAATTTGACCAATTTGAAGATCTAAAGTTTTTTCTTTTCTACAATTTTAAATCAAAATTATATCTTAAAATTAAATTGACTTTGACAATAAGAAAGGCACATTTTAATATCAGAGATATGTGCATGATTTTTGGCAACATATATGACTTTATATATAAATTTTAATATATTTGTCTATGTTTTTATTGTTCCCCTGTGGTTTTTCTTCCATAAGTTATTGTAATAATTTTACAATATTTTATTTTATTGACATTGAAAAAAGTTTCTTGGTGCCTTCCTAAGTTTCATAATATTTCCCAAATCCAAGTCTCAAGTACAGATTGTTTTTTGATAAAACAAATCGGGTTAGCAAAGCCAACAGAACGTATAATAGAATACGTCTGAACAGTTTAACAACAACTCTTTCATTTGGAAAATATTACGAATAATAATTGTGAAACTACACTTCATGATTTAGGTTTTTTAAATCTGAATAAAATCATCATTGTCCTTTTTTTACGTGACCTTTTCCACAGGAAGCACCCGGTTGCACGTTTTCAAAGGATGATACTCCCCACACAGTTGTGTAGGTTTAACCATCTGACGGTTAGTTGAATCAGACGTTTTACGGATGCAAAGGCCAACTCCAGAAGAAGAAAAACAGTGGGAGTTAACAGACGCAAGATACCAACTGTTATTTTGATGAGGTCATAGATGTTACATGATCCTGTTTTCATGAAAAAATGAACGAGATATTGAAACTTACAAAAACATTTATGCTACTATTTTCATTGTTTTTTAACAAATTTGATTTTTTCAATAGACAAAAAAATACATAATTCTCTTAATTTGAGTCAGCCTGTTTAATTTCATAATCTGATTAATTTGAATTTTAAACCCCGTTATTAGCACAATTCCTATAGAATTCCATAATCTCATACAAATCTGATTTGAGCATTGTTAAAGTCAAACAAAAAAATATTTAAAAAATGAGTATTAGAAAATCCAAAAATAATTGTTACTGTTAGTACACACAAACTTACTTCCTGTATTGACAGACATGCTGCAGTTGTAAAGTTTTTCAAACACATCTGTTGAGATCAAAACAAAGATTTTAAACAGCCCATCTTTTGGATAACTGTGTACAATATAACTTTTGGAAGTTTTCACAATCCTTGTTTCATCCCCAAAATTCCACGAGTAAATAAAGCCATCAACCCAATGTTCCTCGACCTCCTTTTCAACATTTAATATGACATCAATACTCTCTGGAACAACGCGCCTGCCTTTTCTAACAACAATTTTGCAATGTTCACCATCTAAAAAACAGAATAAATAAATAATTTAAATAAATATATATTTCTACTTGATGCAAACAATTTTGGGAACAACTTTCCATCATTCGTACAACTTCAATATATACAACCGGAATAATTTTTTTAACAAGTTATGAAAATAACTGTATATATAGATATACCGCCCAGGGCCGTAAATGTGACAAAATTATTAAGTGGGCTTATGAATAGGATTGGCTAGGGTAAATAGTGACTACCACGGTTGGGGCCAAAAGGCCAGAAAATTTTGAAAATTTAAGACCCTCAAATTGACTAAAGAGCTACTCAAATTCTGAAATTTCTTATAGGGATTCCTGCAGAAAACAAAAGTTGATCTGTAGTTGGAGCCAGCAATTACGGCCCTGCTGCCAAATCATTAAGTAATTTTCAGGACTGTATTATCCTATGCATTTGTGTGATCTACCATTTGTAACTTGAGTCTTCCATCTTTATTCCATAATGGATGTTTAGCAAACACATTACAAGAACACACAGTTCTTCAATTTCCTAATGTGTTATAAAAAAATTCTTGCAATTAAATAATTAGGTTTGAATGCATAGAAATATGACTTACTAGGGCTGAAAATTGAATGGTTTTTACCAACCACAATCCATTCATCCACATTGTTTTTATAACTCACATCAAAGAAATATTCTGTGCCATACAACACTTTTATATCAACTGATTTATATTTTGAAATTACAAAATTTGTAAAATTTTTGGATCTCCATTTAAACTTGTAGTAATTGAAGTTCAGCAATGTTGCTAAATGCAACTTGACACTGAAGTCTTCATAATTAACGGCCACAAGTAGCGGAAATGTTATATTATTGGCTTTATTGAAATCTTTCAATTCTTGCCCCCAGATTTTCAAACTTGGATCAAGTAAACAAAATATGAAACAAGATAAAAGTTTGCTTTTCTCAACATAAACCATCGTGTACAAGAGTGTTTCTTTACTATGGAAGAATGACCAATTCTAATCATAATACTAGCAACACAATCTGACCTTGTTTCATAACTGTAATCGTCTCTATCCGATATCTAGCTATTTTATAGAGTTTAGCAATAAGTCCATAACTTCGCAAGTTTACTTAGTTCTGTTTATTTATGCTGAGTTACAAATCTCTTAATCCCTCGCATTTGAACAAAGTCAGGAACAGTTTTTGAAACAGCTAAGGAAGAACGTCATACCTGCCATTGAATCGCTATTAAAGACTTTTTCATGATAGCTTTATATATTATTGGATAAAGTCTTACGGTTTCTAAACTCTTTTTTATTTCTTTTCGTCATTTCTTCTGTCTTCTGGGGGGAAAATCCATTTTACTTTTGTTTACTCCTGCTGTTACGATTATGAGGCGTGTTTTATGTTTGTATACGTCACTAAAAATGTGTTGTGCAATGAATATCTAAATGAAATTTTTTTTGCCAACAGTGATAATACAAGGAGAGATAATATTAAATAATACATAGTCGTTATAAAAAGAGTATGTGAATATCTATTACATAAAAAATACTATAAAAACTTCAAAAAAGGCTGTTCATAGGGGTTAGCAATTTATAACATAGACCAAAAGTACAAACATTATTGAAAAATAAATATCCTAATTATGCGAAAACGGTCCATCAGTAAATATAGCTAGGCTTATAGCTTATTACCGTAGTACCTCTAATTTAGTGCGCCCTTTAATTAGTGCGGATGGCCTATTTTTCGAAAAATGAACAATATTTTTTCCTCTATTTATTAGTGCAGGTAAGTGTTAGGGAATTTTCAATTTCTCCTCTAATTTAGTGCGGTAATGGTCAAAATTTCCCCCAATTATCGTGCGGATTAAGATCTCTTTTATCGGGTTATAAAAATGAAATTAGACTTTTAATAATATATAATATATTTTTACCTTTAGATTTTTAAGCTTTAAAATTGTGTTTTACAGGAAAATATTTCAAATAATTCGAATTCTGTTGGGTAAAATTTCTTTCGCGAAATAAGGAAAAGGTAGTTTAGAAAAACTATTACTATTGTATGTATAAAACAGGTCACATCAATTTCTATATTGATTTGATACTGTCCACATAAAAATGAATAACAAAGATCTATGCATAATTAGCATATTTATTTTCAATAATGTTTGTACTTTTGGTCTATGTTATAAATTGCTAACCGTTCACAGGAGGTTAGGTAGTTGGCTTGGTTTGCCGGGACGTTTTCCAGCCTGCCATCTACGGTGCTATTTTTCGTATTTGCCGGAAATAAAAAATATTTGTGTTGATCACTTTGTTTTGTTAAAAGTAAAGGGCTTCGAAAACTCTCACCAAACTAGGAAAAAAAATCTTATCACACCTTACCTTGTTTAAATTGTTTCGTAAGAAGCAACGCGAACGTATTGAAGTAGTTTATTCATTTATTTTATTTTCAATAAACGATAGCGAGAAAAGACAAAAATAATATTTTAGTCTGAAGGTACAGGTAATTCAATAACTAAAGACATTTTCCCGTGGATATCAGGGCGAAACGCAAAACTGATAAAACAGCTGCACATCAGCCAATTGAAATCTCTAATCTGTTGATAAGACTAGACTAGTTTAGTGTATTGTCAGTCAAATTAGCCCTGTCGCACGAGATGGATGTTCGCACAAGAACGGCTTTTCAACCCTTTATTTTCTTGATTTACAATAAAATCATAAGTAAACTGGAAATATTCTTAAAATTGGCATCAAGTCATTTTTTCGCACATTCATTGGGAGTTTAAAAGTTTTTGCTCCCATATATTGCACAGATCTACGGCCGTATTCTAACTTCATTTTTGGTAGCGAAATGAAATATCCATTATTCAGCGTGCTTCTATTTTTTCTGATTTCCAGCTTGTTTAGACGGGCCAGCCCCCCCTAAGATGGCTCATATATACAGGGTCTAAGAATGACTTCGGAAAAGCTTTTCATGCAGTCTCTCGCAAACGCGTCAGTTCAACAACATCTTGCATGCTCAGCAAAAATATATGCACTCAAATGTCTGGAACAAACAACTCAGAGCAATGTGAATAATACTTAATGCCAAAGCTCGCGCTGTCAACTTAATTCCCAAGTCCCGCGCTGTCAACTTAATTTCCAAGCCCTACGCTATCAACTTAATTCCCAAGCACCGCGCTGTCAACTTAATTCTCAAGCCCCGCGCTGTCAATTGAATTCCCAAGCTCCACGCTATCAACTTAATTCCCAAGCCCCGCACTGTCAACTTAATTCTCAAGCCCCGCGCTCTCAACTTAATTCCCAAGCCCCGCGCTGTCAGCTTAATTCCCAAGCCCCACGCTGTCAACTTAATTCCCAAGCCCCGCACTGTCAACTTAATTCCCAAGCTCCGCGCTGTCAACTTAATTCCCAAGCCCCGCACTGTCAACTTAATTCTCAAGCTCCGCGCTTTCAACTTAATTCCCAAGCCCCGCGCTTTCAACTTAATTCCCAAGCCCCGCGCTCTCAACTTAATTCCCAAGCCCCGCGCTCTCAACTTAATTCCCAAGCCCTGCGCTCTCAACTTAATTCCCAAGCCCCGCGCTTTCAACTTAATTCTCAAGCCCCGCGTTCTCAACTTAATTCCCAAGCCCCGCGCTCTCAACTTAATTCCCAAGCTCCGCGTTCTCAACTTATATTGAATCACTAAATTTTTTGTTGTATAAGATGTATCTCCGAAAAAATATCGCACACTCATTCCTTTGGTTCAGATGCTCCTGATGATGAATGCTTATCATTGTACTCCTTAAAAGGAAGCAGCAATGTCTGGGATGGTAACCATCTATAGCAAGGTGAAAAGCGTTCAGTCAGATTCATTTTTCTCAATATTATGGGTGTTGAGGGATATACTTAAATCACGAGTTGTGTTTTATAAATCCTTGAAAATACCCTTTCACCTGCTGTATTGCTATGCGCAACAATGTCCATGCGATTAAACTGATTTATCTTCCCGCACGGATTGGGGGATGTCCGTTGAACTTAGAGCTTGGTACATCATAAATCATTATTCTAAGCAAATGTTAGTCATAGATTGCTATAAGAGCTGGGAGTTGGGTGATTTTATATTTATTCTTTTGTAAAACGATAACTAGACTTAATTCTCAATATCGCAATTCAAAGCGCAATATCGGGATATCTTTATCTAAAATAAAAATACATGATCAAAATACGATAAAGGTTACCGAAGCGAGAGTGTTTTTACTAAAAACTAGCAATATTTTAATTTTCGTGAAATATAATCTTTGGTGTAAAAGATATGATTGGTTTCTAGATATGTAGAATGGAACCATTACGCCAAGATAAGAAATTGAGTTAACAGAATCCCTCGATAAGACAAGAAAGGACAAACCCCTAAAAGCAGATTATCTTCCTACATTAAACTTTTAAGTCTATTAAAATAGAAATTGTAACTTTACCCATTCCTTAAAACATGGAAGTATAAAATAAGGGTTTTATACATTTTCATGGTTAAAATAATAGTCAGGGCGCTGATGATGAAAAAATGATGTTCCACTTACATATGAAGGGGACATTTCAAAAAGTAACCAGAAGTGAATTTTCGACAGAACCGTTGAGAAAAACTCAAAATTAATTACTGGACAGATTTTCTGTAGCAAGTTAAGAAGATATTAACAAAAAACAACAACAAAAAATCAACTAACACGATGTTATAACGTACGCCATTTTAAAACACTCATAAAAAATCACAACAAGATGAGTTAGGGGGAGGGGATCTCTTCTAAAAATATATTAAACTTTAATACCATGTCGGCGTTTTGTAAACGAAAGTATACATAATCTTATTTTGCAATTAGAATGATGTAAAACATTTATATAATGCTTTTATTTAATATCTGAATTTAATTTTAGGTTCTTTTTCTTAAAGATATACCACCGTCTTTGTAAAGCTTCGATGCGACGGCGAACGTGTTTTGCGCTCTACATAAAAGTATTCGAATTTCAGTCAATCAAAATCGAAGGAAACGACAAATTCTAATTTTTATATTTGTGTTTTATATTATAATACCGTAAAATGCCGTAATCAAGCGCAGCGCTTATCAGCGGTGATAGTAAGACTTTGGTGCGCTTATCTGAGGGTGCGCTTATCCACTGGTGCACTTATAATCGAGTATAAAAAAAGTGAAAGGAAAAAAAAAGAATAACTGAATATTTTTTTTCCATGATATGTATTGCCCCATAAAGTTCATATAAAGTATAAAGTAAAATTGCTCTAAAATGTCTCTCCTCCTTAATCTTCGTCAGTTGTTGGATCATCAGAAATAATATCAGAATGAACATCACTCTGTTCGTACTCAACTAATAACTAATAACTTGCCAGCCTGAAATAGATAATCCATGGCATCGGAAAGTTAAAGGCATTTAAATTGTTAAAAAAAATAAAGAGTTTCAACACTTCTTTTCTTTGTTTGGTGACAATTTCACATTTGATTCATCTCTCTTCCCAATGGTTGAAAGATTTGTAAGTCGTTTGTAAGGGTTAAATTGCAATAATTCTGACGAAGCTCGTTGTTTGAAATTTAGCAGCAGCAAGAAAACACCTGAGCCCCAAAAACTCCCGCCTACGAGTGATTCTCTTCTTTGTCACTGTAAGCGAGTTTTTATGTGACTGCAGTGGTAAAAAGGTCTTTACAACCTATCACAAACTTCCCTCCAATACAGGAAATCCATCGTTGGACATTGGCCAGCTGTCCGTCCAATGGATGTTGAAAAATCCGGCTCCCGACGAAGTTTTACAGCTTATTTCTTGTAATTGCAAAAAATCGAAATGCAGTACGAGGGCATGGATGTGTTTTGTTTATGGATTGAAATGTACAGACTTATGCCAATGCATTGAAAGTTGTGAAAATTTGAAAAACAACGATGGAGAGACAGATATTTCAAGTGACAGTGACGATGAAAGTGATGGCGATGAATAAATTCAATATCATCATTTAGACGATTATAATATAATATATTTTGGTTTTAAGATAGTGGCTTCCTTGGATCCGATCTATTGCTCTTTAGACAATTTCCTTTCGGAAAAATATCAAAGATTTTCAATTTTCATGATTTTTAAAGTTTTCATCGCGTGAAATGATGACGTCACTAATAATATTCAATACCGCATATCTCCCAAAATATCAATTTTGGGACATAGCTTTTCATATATTTTTTCTTTCTTTTTTAATGCTCTTTTGAGTGGTATAAAAGTTTTTACCAAATTCTGACAAAAATCTGTTCTAAAAAAAAAGTCCTGTGAGGTGACGGAACAAATTAGAAAAATGACCTGGAACTAGTCATTTGCTATTTTTAGAATGTCCAGTAAAGATTTTCGGGTTCTTGTGATTGCCCTTGTACTATTTCAATAGGTTTTACAATGTCCGCACCCCATTAAAAAAAATGTTTATCAGCGTCCGGAGTTTCGGCAAGGTTTTTTCACGTGCTTATTTTGTTTACAAAATGGCGGCTGGAATGAACTCCATTTGCAAATTCTGCTCGAATTTACGGTAAATAGCTAGAAATGTTTTGTTATTTTATAAGTGGTAATCAGCATGAAGTTTTGTTTAAAAATGTCAAATGTTATATCGTATTCAGGTTAAGTTCGCGGCAATCTGTTTTAAAGAAGATCTATTATCGATTTCCTGTGGCAGCATTTTCTACATTGCCTCCACCGGTTAACGAATCCAATGTTTACCCTGAAAATATCGTTAACTTGGTCCATTCCATATCAAAGCTTACACTGCTAGAAGTATCAAAACTTAACGAGTTACTCAAGGTGATCAAATCATTTAACTAGGCTATTTCTATATAAACAAAAACAAATGTTTATTTTTCATGATTAGAGTGAGTTAAATATCAAAGATGCTCCGATGATGCCTATGACAGGGATGCCATTAGCTGCACCTGCTGCACAGGTAACATTAAATGTTTGTTCAGTTTAAATTATTCATTACTTGCATGCAACTTTTTGACATTAAAGTATTAAAAGAAAGTCTTATCTTGAAGTGACTTAAATGGTGTTATTGTGTTTATAATCTGACCATGTGGAAGATTTATTTATTAGTGACTTTGGTTGTTGAATAAAAACCTCTGCACAGTCTAAGATCACATAACATTTGGAATAATCAGCTTTAACAATTACCAAGGGTAAATTTTTATTAAAAGTCTTATTAATATCAACAAGGATGTGTTTAAATTTATTCTTGTGCCATGCACCTTTTGGACTGCTCCAATATTTTAGATCTAGTAAATATGGTTTGAGAAGGAGAAACACAGCATTGAATAATGCAATAGTTGCCAATCCAGTATAAAAATTCATTTTTGCGTCAATCTTTATCTTGTACCATGTAAGTACTGTGCACTGTTCAACGTTTTGTTACGAACTAAAGAACAATCATTTGGAAAGCAATACATTATGAAGGGATACTCACAACTGCAGTCTTAATGTTTATTGTTTGGCATGAACTTCACACAATTCTTCTTTCCATTTCTTGATTTTTTTTTAGTGCTATTAAAACAGCACAATTTACATTTGACATTTTTAAGATATATATATATATATGTTTATACTTTGTTTTCTCAAGTTAAAAGAGAAACTTTCCCTGCAGGCTGTAATTGCTGACCCCCATAACTAGTTCCCAGGCTTTTAGCTTTACACGTTTTCATAATGGGACCGTTCAATTGATGTGTTACTCCAGCAAATAATTCATTCTTTCAAAAAACCTGAGAACAATATATTTTGTATAATTTATTATTCCATATGTTATTAATTTCACAATTTTTGATTCTCGAAAATAAAACAAAGAAAACAGTATAAATCTAATAATATACAAGTTACTTTTCAAGAAGAAAACATTAAACAATCGGGTAACAATCCATCATCAGGAAAACTTTTTCATGTATTCATTGGTTGTTTTGTAGTGTCACTACATAGCATGTTAAAGTTTTTCAAAGATTCCTGGTTGAATATGTACTTGATTGCAATCCACTAACCTTTATTGTCCTAAATTGTTGTTCTTTCTTTTTTACTTTTGGTTTGAACTCAGTATAAACTTTCACCTTCTTCGCGGTGCGTATATTTTATTTGGGTGGGTTTATATTTTGTTACACGTTTGTTTTTATATTTAATTTCTACTTATTTAAAATCATTTATATTTATATATATTTATATTTAATATTTTATCCTTTGTTTGTGTAAAAACCAATGTTTACAGAAAAGTTATTCATAGCTCGGTGAACGAGAAACCCTTCTTGTAGCTGTTCCTTAAACTTTTTCAATTACCACTTTATTCATCGTAGAGGATGGATTATAATCTATATGAGGTGGGAACTAGAGTAAAGGTTTGCTTTGTTACTTTGGAGCTAATGATATCTTTAGATAGGTTTGTGCTAAACCTTCCTGCTTTCTAGTTTTGAGATTCTGAATTGATTCCGAAATTCATCTGTCACAAAAGTGGTTACACTCAAAGGATAAAATTGAAAACTTACGTTTAGGGCAGAAATGTTTTTTTCAAAATGTTTTAACATTTAAATATTTCTAGTTGCAGTTTCTATTTCTTTAGGTTTTTGAGATAGCTACACCACTCTACCTTATGACGAAATACAATTTCTATTTTGTCTATCCTACATGATTCTTTGAAATAATTTCACGATTTGAAAGATTATTATTAAATTTTTTTCCAAAGCCACTTAAGTTGTAACACCAACTGTTCCCAATGTTGAGTATAAAGTTGCATGTTTTATTCATCTTTGATCTATCAATATGCCCATCCAGCATGATTTGTATTTTCGTAACAGGCCCCAAGTTGTACAGTTCAAATAGTAGTATGGAATTCTTGTTGTTGTCAATTTTGCAAAGAATTTTAGTATCATTGGTAGGTAGGTTGTTTTTCGAAAATCAATTTTCATGAAAACATTTTCAAATACACATGTGATTGAATGTTTCAGGAAGATGCACCTGTTGAAGAAGTTCAAACGGAGTTCACCGTAAAACTTTTGAAATTTGACGACAAATCAAAAGTAAAGCTGATCAAAGAAATTAAGAAGGTTTTACCTGACATGAATCTTGTTATGGTAGGCCATTTCTTCCTATTAATATTATTTATTTATTTCTAAATATATATATATTATATTATATACACTTCACCTTAATATTTTCATGGGCCAAAAACTCTCTTTCTTGGTGTTGACTAACTACCGAAGCTCTCTTGCTTGGTGTTGACTAACTACCGAAGCTCTCTTCCTTGGTGTTGACTAACTACTAAAGCTCTCTTTCTTGATATTGACTAACTGCCAAAGCTCTCTTGCTTGGTGTTGACTAACTACCAAAGCTCTCTTGCTTGGTGTTGACTAACTTTTAGGTGGTAGTTGGGTTAAAACCAACGCCCTGGTGAAATACCATCACTCCTGCTGCTATTGGTGGCTTATGTTATTGGCTTTCCCCACCAGGCAGGATGCTCCAGGTATCTTTCTTTCTTAATGGCAAAGGAGAGAAAGGTGAGACTTCCAATACAGAGGACTCTGTTGAGTCATAGGCCCTGCCTCTCCTGTGTATTTCCTTCTAAAAAAAGAAACTACCAAAGCTCTCTTCCTTGGTGTTGACTAACTACCAAAGCTCTCTTCCTTGATGTTGACTAACTACCAAAGCTCTCTTCCTTGGTGTTGACTAACTACCAAAACTCTCTTGCTTGGCGTTGACTAACTACCAAAACTCTCTTGCTTGGTGTTGCCTAACTACCAAAGATTCAGAATAGAGAATGTTGACGAAAAAAGGAAAAAATTGAACTGTAATTTCAATTGAAGTTTCAAATTTTGCTTTGGTGATTGGTTAATACAAATGTACAGAAATTGGGTTGAGCCTTACGTTACTAAAAGTTTTTAGAATTTAAGCTTCAAAAGTTTCTTTATTGTCTTTGCTTTATGCACTGGAGCTGTCACGGAGTTTAAAATGCGAAGTTGGTATCTTGCATGGGTTAACTCACCACTGTTTTCCCTTTCACTGGGATTGGCGTTAGGAAGGGCATCCAGCTATAAAAACATCTGCTCCAATAAATCATCTCCTTTTCCCCATTTTTGATTCTTTATATTTTCATTCTTACTTTCTCCCTCCCAAACTAAGGACAAACTAGGATAACAGTTTTACCAGTATATTTGTATATATGTGTAAATACTGATGTTTTTATCTTGTATAAAGATTAATAAATAAATGGCGTGAAAACGACATGGTTAGAAAGAATAAAACAAGTTTCCCCCTCTACATGAGTTTTTTTAAGATTGGAGATTAACTCAGTCTATTTATGTTTCTTTGGCCTTCTTGAGCCTCAGGCTTACACGCACCCCTTGCATTAAAACGATTCCTATTAAGCCGAATATTTTTACCCAAAAACTTTCACGTGATATTTTCTTGAACATTAATAAGTTTAAAGGTTCTAAAAACTCCATGCTCAAACAACTCGACGTTGTGCGTGAGGCCAGGCAGAGTTAATTGTCGGTCTTCGAGAGCGTATAGACCCTAAACGATGGTCACACTGGCTCGAGTTATATATTTAAAATATTTTTACAGGCGAAGAAATTTGTTGAGGGCTGTCCACAATTGGTGAAGGAGAATGCGAGCAAAGAGGAGGCAGAAAACTTGAAGACTCAACTGGAAAGCGTTGGTGCGGTCATAGAAGTCGATTGATGTGTAGTAGTTTTTATAAAGGAATGAAAATATTTCCTACCTCTCGTGTTTTAAAATCGACATTGGTTGATCACCTGAGTCGGTGTTACATGTTACATGTGCACTAAACAAGGGGAATTTTTGTTCATTTCGGACAAATATTCGTAATTTTCGGACGAAATTAAAAGGAGAATGTTATGTTCTGTTGAATAAGTTTTCATTTACACAATTTAAGTCTAACTTTCTTGTTTGAATTCCACTCGCGTGTTGCTGCTCCTCTTTCTGTTACCATAGAAATAAAACTCTGAATATAGCCCTCAGGGGAGTTCAATGCCCCCGCCAATAACCCTCTGGTGCCTTTTTTATTCGCCAATGATTTTGGCTGTTACATCATATAGTTTCTATTTCTTCAAAAGCGGTTGTAACTTTTCCATCAGGGCTTCTGGAACTTGAGAAATGTGTCCCCCTCCTGGTTGCACTAGTCGAATTCAACCGCTTGATGTGGTCATTAACACACCGTTCAAAAAATTTAATTACAGTACAATTACATTGACGACTGTGTCCAATGAAACGCAACCACGTGACAGCAGTGTCCAATGAAACACAATGACATGACAACAGTGTCCAATGAAACGCAATGACATGGCAGCAGTGTCCAATGAAACGCAACCTTATGACAGCAGTGTCCAATGAAACACCATCACATGACAACAGTGTCCAATGAAACGCAATGACATGGCAGCAGTGTCCAATGAAACGCAACCTTATGACAGCAGTATCCAATGAAACACAATCACATGACAACAGTGTCCAATGAAACGCAATCACATTACAGCAGTGTCCAATGAAACGCAATCACATGACAGCAGTGTCCAATAAAACGCAATCACATGACAACTGTGTCCAATAAAACGCAATCACATGGCAGCAGTGTCCAATGAAACGCAACCTTATGACAGCAGTGTCCAATGAAACACAATCACATGACAACAGTGTCCAATGAAACGCAATGACATGGCAGCAGTGTCCAATGAAACGCAACCTTATGACAGCAGTGTCCAATGAAACACAATCACATGGCAACAGTGTCCAATGAAACGCAATCACATTACAGCAGTGTCTAATGAAACGCAATCACATGACAGCAGTGTCCAATAAAACGCAATCACATGACAGCAGTGTCCAATGAAACGCAATTACATGACAGTAGTGTCCAATAAAACGCAATCATATGACACGTAGCGAATCACATTGCAAAACACATTGACAAACAGCTCAGACGGAAGCTATGAGCTCTCAGCCACGTTGTCCTGCCAGGCCCCGTATGCTTAAATCCAGCCTGGCTTCTTCCGATATGTTCGAATTTCTTGGGAGGTTTTCACCACTTAGCTGTTGTAATGGTGGTTCGATTTGAACATCCTTTGAAATTTCTGTAGCCAACCTTACGAGAAGATCGCGTACTTCATTGTGCCGGTGATGAATATATCCTTCTTTTTGACAAGACATCGCATGATCCTGTGAGTAAGGTTTCCCACATACACAAATAGATGGCATGAACCTCAGATGCCATCGGTATCTCATGCGGATTGCATCATAAAATTCACGTTTGTTAATAACAAAGCATACCGATTTCAATGGAAGCGATGTGAGCCACGAAGAAGCACCTTTCATACATTCAATTCAATTGTTGTTTATTTACCATATAAAAAATACAAAATTACATAGAAGAAACAAATTAAAAAAAATATATGGTTGGTGTCACTCAATAGCATAAAGCTGAACAATGTAGTGACACCACAGTAGAAATATACCTAAAAAATATCTAGAAAAAATAAATATTATATAATTTGCCAAGATACACACAACATAAAATACAAACCACCAAGCAAAACATATATTTGTTTAATAACACAAGCTAAACAATTGATTTACCCCTAATGCTAATTTTGACTAAATTAGAAAATTGTTTACTGTTTAAATCAAAAATAGAATTTAACCAATGCATGCTTTTATAATTTACATCAAAAATATTTGTAATGTCTCTGATTGAATTGTTCCAATCAATGATGCATCGGTACTTAATTGAGTATTTACCATAAAAAACTGAATTATATGAAGAGATTTTAAGTTCATTAGCTAAGGCATTGCGAGATGGATAAGAATGAAAATGGCAAAGTTTTGTGAAGAAATTGCCAATCGAAGGGGGGATATTTTGGTTTAAAGAATAAAAAACAAACATAATGTTGAGGAGTTTGATAGTTGACGAAAATGGAAGGATATTAAATTTAGTGAAAGTAGCAGTTACATTTGATCTAAAAGGTTGAAAATTTATAATTCTTAAAGCTGATCGTTGAATAGAACATAATTTATTTAAATTTAAGCTTCCTTTTTGGCCCCAAATTTGACAACAATATGTTAAATGCGACGAAAAAATTGAAAAATACAAACTTTTTAAAATTTTTATATTAACGTGGTATCTAATTTTTGAAAGCATGCTATTTGATCGGTTTAATTTTTTACAAAGTTCATTTAAGTGAGGTTTCCAAGTCAAATTTTCATCAATTAAAACTCCCAAATAATTAATGTAGGTTGATTGTTTTAAACGTGATCCATTTAACATGATTTTAATTTCAGAATCGTTTTTTTATGACGTTTTTTAAAAATGATAAATTCGGTTTTGTTTGCGTTTAAAGCGATAAGATTTGCATTAAGCCAATCATTCAATCTTCGCAGATCATAATTTACTTTTTTACATAAGGTTTTTATGGACTTGTTGATGTATAACAAATTAGTGTCATCTGCAAAATGATGCACTGTTGAAAACTTTATACAATTATGAAAATCATTAATATAAACTAAAAATAACAAAGGGCCCAACACAGAACCTTGAGGAACGCCGCATCTGATTGACTTTAACGATGATGAAAACCCGTTAATCGTTACATATTGTTGCCGATCTTGCAAATACGAAGCAAACCATTCATTAACAATGCCTCTTGCACCGATGTGATCAAGTTTTTCGAGAAGAATTTTGTGATGGACTGTATCAAATGCCTTCTTCAGATCAACAAAAATACCACATGCAAAAAGATCAGAGTCAATAGCTTCTCTCACTCTCTCTGTTAAACTTAATAAGGCATGAGCTGTTGAATACTTTGATCGAAACCCAAATTGTAATTCATTAAGGCAATTAAATTTATGAACGAAATTGTAAATTCGAGAATACATAAGTTTTTCCAAGAGTTTACTGACGTTAGAAAGCAAAGATATTGGTCTATAATTAGAACATTCTAATTTAGAACCTTTTTTAAAAAACGGCAAAACTGACGATGTTTTGAGAATATTTGGAAAAACACCAGTCGTAAAAGATAGGTTAAATAACTTTGAAAGAACGACAGAAATTGAATTACCTAATTCTTTTAGGACCACTACAGGTATGCTATTTGGTCCAGTAGCTTTTCTATTACTTAGGCTAGATATTAAGGAAGAAATCTCTAAATCATTTGTTGGAGATATGAAAATACATTTGGGGTTCGGATTTTTTAGGTATTTTTTAAAACTTGTATGAGATGAATGAATTTTAGATTGGATGTTTTGTGCAACTGACGTAAAATAGGAGTTAAATTTGTTAGCAATTTTCACAGGGTCGATCAATGAAACACCATTATCATCCAGAATAATAGTTGGAACAGAATGTATTTTACTTTTTATATTTAACAAACTTTTTATACCAATCCAAATTTTTCGAAGGTTCTTTGAGTTATCAATAAAGTATTTCTTAAAATGGTTTTGCTTGCTGCATCTTAAAAGTTTATTTAATAAGTTTCTATATGAATTATACCGAGATTTTAACTTGATTTTGTTATTAATATCTGTGGATCGAAGATATTTACGATAAATCTTATTCCTGATTTTTATAGATGTTAAAATACCTTTTGTTATCCACGGTTTGAGAGAGAGCTTGAAGCTTTGCCAAGATACACACAACATAAAATACAAACCACCAAGCAAAACATATATTTGTTTAATAACACAAGCTAAACAATTGATTTACCCCTAATGCTAATTTTGACTAAATTAGAAAATTGTTTACTGTTTAAATCAAAAATAGAATTTAACCAATGCATGCTTTTATAATTTACATCAAAAATATTTGTAATGTCTCTGATTGAATTGTTCCAATCAATGATGCATCGGTACTTAATTGAGTATTTACCATAAAAAACTGAATTATATGAAGAGATTTTAAGTTCATTAGCTAAGGCATTGCGAGATGGATAAGAATGAAAATGGCAAAGTTTTGTGAAGAAATTGCCAATCGAAGGGGGGATATTTTGGTTTAAAGAATAAAAAACAAACATAATGTTGAGGAGTTTGATAGTTGACGAAAATGGAAGGATATTAAATTTAGTGAAAGTAGCAGTTACATTTGATCTAAAAGGTTGAAAATTTATAATTCTTAAAGCTGATCGTTGAATAGAACATAATTTATTTAAATTTAAGCTTCCTTTTTGGCCCCAAATTTGACAACAATATGTTAAATGCGACGAAAAAATTGAAAAATACAAACTTTTTAAAATTTTTATATTAACGTGGTATCTAATTTTTGAAAGCATGCTATTTGATCGGTTTAATTTTTTACAAAGTTCATTTAAGTGAGGTTTCCAAGTCAAATTTTCATCAATTAAAACTCCCAAATAATTAATGTAGGTTGATTGTTTTAAACGTGATCCATTTAACATGATTTTAATTTCAGAATCGTTTTTTTATGACGTTTTTTAAAAATGATAAATTCGGTTTTGTTTGCGTTTAAAGCGATAAGATTTGCATTAAGCCAATCATTCAATCTTCGCAGATCATAATTTACTTTTTTACATAAGGTTTTTATGGACTTGTTGATGTATAACAAATTAGTGTCATCTGCAAAATGATGCACTGTTGAAAACTTTATACAATTATGAAAATCATTAATATAAACTAAAAATAACAAAGGGCCCAACACAGAACCTTGAGGAACGCCGCATCTGATTGACTTTAACGATGATGAAAACCCGTTAATCGTTACATATTGTTGCCGATCTTGCAAATACGAAGCAAACCATTCATTAACAATGCCTCTTGCACCGATGTGATCAAGTTTTTCGAGAAGAATTTTGTGATGGACTGTATCAAATGCCTTCTTCAGATCAACAAAAATACCACATGCAAAAAGATCAGAGTCAATAGCTTCTCTCACTCTCTCTGTTAAACTTAATAAGGCATGAGCTGTTGAATACTTTGATCGAAACCCAAATTGTAATTCATTAAGGCAATTAAATTTATGAACGAAATTGTAAATTCGAGAATACATAAGTTTTTCCAAGAGTTTACTGACGTTAGAAAGCAAAGATATTGGTCTATAATTAGAACATTCTAATTTAGAACCTTTTTTAAAAAACGGCAAAACTGACGATGTTTTGAGAATATTTGGAAAAACACCAGTCGTAAAAGATAGGTTAAATAACTTTGAAAGAACGACAGAAATTGAATTACCTAATTCTTTTAGGACCACTACAGGTATGCTATTTGGTCCAGTAGCTTTTCTATTACTTAGGCTAGATATTAAGGAAGAAATCTTTAAATCATTTGTTGGAGATATGAAAATACATTTGGGGTTCGGATTTTTTAGGTATTTTTTAAAACTTGTATGAGATGAATGAATTTTAGATTGGATGTTTTGTGCAACTGACGTAAAATAGGAGTTAAATTTGTTAGCAATTTTCACAGGGTCGATCAATGAAACACCATTATCATCCAGAATAATAGTTGGAACAGAATGTATTTTACTTTTTATATTTAACAAACTTTTTATACCAATCCAAATTTTTCGAAGGTTCTTTGAGTTATCAATAAAGTATTTCTTAAAATGGTTTTGCTTGCTGCATCTTAAAAGTTTATTTAATAAGTTTCTATATGAATTATACCGAGATTTTAACTTGATTTTGTTATTAATATCTTTGGATCGAAGATATTTACGATAAATCTTATTCCTGATTTTTATAGATGTTAAAATACCTTTTGTTATCCACGGTTTGAGAGAGAGCTTGAAGCTTTTAATACTGACCTTTTTAAGTGGCAAATACTTGTTTAATAAACCGTTAAAAAACATCAAAAAATAAATTAAAACTGTTGTCGGTATTAACTTTATCAAATTCAAGAATTTCATTCCAATTTACGTTATTAAATTCAGAAAGAAAACCTTTTTTATCAAAATAAGTGGTATTTCTACGGAGGATATTGTGTTTACGAGGAACAAATGTGACATAAAAGTTAGGTTGAATAAAGAACTGAGGTAAGTGATCAGAAATTGTTGACGTTAAGTTACCAGACAACATATTTTTATCACAACAGTTAGAATAAATATTATCAATAATCGTTTTAGATTTTTCAGTTATTCTCGTTGGTAACGTAATATGAGGAAGAAAGTTATTTGAAGTTATAAAGTTGAAAAAATCTGAATTTTCATTATCAGAATTAACTTTAATTAAATCTATATTAAAATCTCCAAGTAAAAAAACACTTTTGTTTTCAGAATTTAACTTCGAAAAAAGAGGAAGAATAAAATCATTTGTAAATTCATTAATTGACATACATGGATGACGATAAATACACCCAACAACAATGTTAACTTTTTTTGGACGAATTATTTCAATAAAAATCGATTCTAAGTGTAATTTTTTATACATCAACAAGTCATTTCTCAGTTTATAATTTAATTTTTTAGAGACATACAGAAGTGCACCACCACAAGATGATTCAGTAGGAGTGTGTTCAATGTTATATCCTTCTAATGATATTGGAAACGGTGGTGGAGCGTCACGTTTTAATTTAGTTTCGGTTAAACCAATGATACCAAAATCAAAGTTAAGTAAACGTAACATGATACACAATTCATCAAAATGTTTGTTAAGTGAAGATACATTTAAATGAAAAATCGAAAAAGAGTTATTGCTGTCAAATTTGGAGGAAACAAAATCATCAATATTGAAATACTTACAATTTATAACATTATGATATAAGTCATTTTCTTCTTTTGAATTATCAATGAAATTTGAGGTAAAAAAATCATTAAACATAGAAAAGAGTTCGTTACGATCATGAGAAGGAAAAATTTTCATATTACCGGGAATTTTGTTTGTGTCTATAATAATATCAGAGTTGAAAACTTGGAAAAGTTCATTATCCGATACTTGACTAAATGGAAAAATTTTCCTTATGCACAAAATACAAAACCAATCAGAGACGTTTGATTGTAATAAACGGTAATCAATGTCATTTAATCCATTGCATTTTTTATGCATCCAAGAGTTACAAATATCACATTGTATTGCATGGTGGTTGTTTTTAATAATTCTATTGCACACATTGCAAAAACATCTTTCCATGGAAAGAGAAGAATTGTATATAAAAGAAAGAAAAAGAAAGGGGGGAAATAAGAATTTTACGAAAATATTACTTTTAGTTATTCAATTATTTGCTGGTTTTGTTACAATGATAGATCATTTGTCACATGATAGATCATTTGCTTTGCGTTGATCAGATGTCATAGCTTCTCGTAGCATGTCGTTCTTCCTATTCTTCATCTCATTGTTGTCCAGTACTGATACAAAATGTTTGGTTGTCGATTGTTGATGTATTACAAAAACGAATATATAACAAACGAAAGAATTTTCTTTGTAAATTTATACACAACATACATCTCCGTGTATTTATTGATTTCGATGACATCGCGGCATTATTACTCCCGTAACTGCGAAGATTTATGTTAATTTATGATAATGTATATTATAATTACATTAACTCGTGTATTTTCACCGTTCGACGGACGGCATTTGTGTAACCTTCGTTAAAACGAAACCGCACAACTGGGTGAAGCAACGACGGCTTCTTGTTAGTTTCATCGACTTCCTTGGTTTTGGTCGGAGCTGTCAAAAATAAGTTTTCACAAATGATCATTGAGCTTAGAAAGGTTTTTAAATTCAAACGGAATGCTTGTCTGATGTTCTTACCTTACTACTTGTGGAGATGACGCAGTGTTTTTAAATATAGCTTTTAGTTGTCGTTAATTTGAGATATAGATATTAGTTGCAGTTCATTTGGAGTATAGGTTTTAGTTGTCGTTCATTCGAAGTATAACTTTAAATTGTCGTTCATTCGAAGTATAACTTTAAATTGTCGTTCATTCGAAGTATAACTTTAAGTTGTCGTTCATTCGAAGTATAACTTTAAGTTGTCGTTCATTCGAAGTATAGGTTTAGACGTGCACAGTATATTTTAAGAAGCTTTTACGTTTGAGTTGTTTCAAAAGACCGTGAATATATAGATTTTATGAACCAATGCCAATATGACGTCAGGAAATATAATTCGTTAACCTTTTGGGACCACAGGTCTCCCGAAGAAATCCATCTGCGGTCTACTGCGAACAACGCTTATTGCTTTCCGTGGTACATGCTGAATCGTGACGTCACTCGTCGAGCTCTTTCCAGTCTCCTCTCTCGACGCATCGCTGCAAAAAGGTAGATGAAAGTGTCCTTAGTTCATATGTGTTCATATGTGTTCATATGGATACAATATTCCCTGTTCAAACGAGGAATTTTCCATGAAAGCGCTATCCACTGCAATTTAACTAGTGAAGACGCTGTAAAGTTAGCTATCATTAATTAATCCAAATATATATCTTCTATTTACGGCGGCCATATTTGTTTTTAAAATTCACCGCAAAATTTGTCACGTTTCAATTCCTGCTTGCCGAGGAAATGACTTCCCCGAAAAAATCCCATCGGAATGTGACATTCTGTATGTTATCTCGCTTATTGCGGAATTTTCACCTATATGAAGGGCCCCTTAGTGTACATTCTCTTTTATACAGGCAAAGTGTAACATTTAGCTGTTATCTTACAACCCTATGCTAAGATAGCATGAAATCCATTTTGTACATTAGATATAGAAGTTGAACTTCGTGCACAAACAACACGACCCTATGCTAAGATAGCATGAAAAGTAGCCCAAAATAGATATGCGACATCACTAGAACAGATATATGACGTCACTAGAACAGATATATGACGTCACTAGAACAGATGCGTGACGTCACTAGAATAGATATATGACGTCACTGTATTCGTTACCTTTCTCCGTCTTGTTGCGTCAATCTTTCGCCTCTTCTCATCTTCTCCACCTGTACCTCTCTGGCAACGATTTGTTTGGTTGAGTAAGGCAAATGACGGTGTTGAGGAAGGCCGGGGAACTTTACCATCTCTTCGATATTCCTGTTGTAAAGAAAATGGTGGGTGGTAGGGAGGGATTGCAATGAATCTCAGGGGGTAACACCCACTGCCGCCCCCTAAGCTAGTTTTCCACCACATTTCTCAAAATCTAGTTCTCACAAGAGCATGCTCCCCATAAAAAAACTCCATTAGATACTTTAATATATAAATATATTTATTGGTAAATAATAATTCATAATGGCGGTCGAACACGATACCCACAAGTGCGGGATGTGAAATTAAAGCCGCGCAACTTACGGTTCCAGCACGTATGCGTACTGTCCGTCCGCATTTCTCTCCTGGACGAAGTTCAGGTTGTACGCGATCATACGCGTAACAAGCCCGCGAAACACGCGTTTCTCACTCTCGCTATAGAGCTGTGTGTTCACCTGAAGTGAAGTCAAAAACATCTCACTGAAACGACGTCAATAAACCTGCGAGATTGTGGGTAGTATCATCTTTAAACCTGAGGGATTGTGGATAGTATCATCTTTAAACCTGAGGGATTGTGGGTAGTATCATCTTTAAACCTGAGGGATTGTGGGTAGTATCATCTTTAAACCTGAGGGATTGTGGGTAGTATCATCTTTAAACCCGAGGGATTGTGGGTAGTATCATCTTAAAACCTGAGGGATTGTGGGTAGTATCATCTTTTCGAAAGGTGGGAATAATTTGGTAGATTTACTGAATATTTACATTTAGTGTTGTTAGAGACAATTATAAATTTACAACGAAAAACACAAAAGTTTGTGTGTCGTGCCATTGGTTCCTTTGCTTATTCACATAATGGACAGTTTTTCATAAAAATGTAATGTTTCAATTCGAAGATTTTTTTGAGAAAAAGTGTTAAAGATCAGTCAAAATAACTGAAAGAAGTAGGCCAACAAAGAACAAATCAATGATTACTAAGAAAATACCATACCGGACGAAGTGTTGGCGATGTAATCGAAAATAAATACGGAGTGAGCTCTAAAATGCTGACGTCAGCAGAAAAATGTCTTTTGATTGGTGCCGCCATTCCATTGGTTAGCGCATGCAGTGTTTGTTGGTTGTTACTCGTTGCTAAGTAATGCTGTAAACAATAACGACGGGTACATTATTATTATTATGTCATTATTGCACACACAACTATAAAACTATAGAACTATAAAACCTGACACACCAAGAAGGTGTTACCTCGTAGGCGAGATTTGAGTATTCCAGTTTACCAGGTGATACACGCGCGAAAAACATGTGAAAAGCCACAGGTAAGAAGGGCATATACTTCATTAGCGAATACTCTTGTTTGCCTTGTATGCGGAACTCAAGGAGATCAGTGAATCCCAACCAATCACAGCCATTGTTGATTGAGTCCATGTATGTTTCCTTATATTTTACCTTCAAGTAGTGGTCGAACAGCCCTAAAATCAAAACAGTGTCTTTGATTAGAGAACGAACAGAGTAAGTTAGAAAAACGTATACCTTAAAAACGATATATATAACAGAGAGAAAACTTGTCTGTGTATGTAATGATTGCCAAAATAGGTATGATTATTTTCAAAATCCTGCGATAATGTAATAAAAATCTGGCCACACATAAACCTTGTCTACTCTCCTGGGACTGGCCACACATACCAAACCTTGTCTACTCCCCTGGGTTTGGCCACACATACCAAACCTTGTCTACTCCCCTGGGACTGGCCAATCATATCAAATGTTGTCTACTCCCCTAGGACTGGTCACACATACCAAACCTTGTCTACTCCCCTGGGAGTGGCCACACACATCAAGCAACTAATGGTTAACGAACATCCATCACACACATCAAGCAACTAATGGTTAACGAACATCCATCACACACAATTCTATATATCTATATATTTTAAGTTGACAGAAAAAAATAATAACACAAAACTTTGACGATTAAAACAATAGTCCAGTATTTATTTGAATTTGAAGAACATTTGACAATGATTAAGATGTGATAAATATATTACCCTGGGTTATTTTTTCAAACTCTGTGTTCCCGGTCACCAAATGCAGAATGTTATGGAACCTCATTGAAGAGTTCGTCTTTGCTTCGTATATCTTTCGTTTGTTCGTACGAGGGAGCTGAAAAACATCGGTGACAATTCCACGTACTGACTTCTTAACGTCTTTGTGTCCGACATCGTGAGACTTGACGTCATCAGGGGTTATGTTGTTTGTTCGACGTTGTATGAACTGAATCGAAGAATGTTTCGTGTTCTTACAACGTTTTCATAGTATTTAAATATCAAAGAAACAATAACAAATAATAATAATAATAATCATTTACATTTTTCAAATCTATTTTCCATGCTAGCATGAGTTGGACGGGGTTTCAACAGATGATATTCCCCACAATTTTGTAGGTTTAATCAGTTGATGATTCATTGGAGCTAAAGTTTTTTTACAGCTGGATGCCCTTCCTAACGCCAACCCCAGTGAGAGTTAACCCACGCAAGATACCAACTTTGCATTTTAAACTCTTTGGCAGCAGTGCATAAAGGGCATGGGTGCTTATATCCATGAGGTTACATGACCTGCATACCCGCATCATAGCAATCATAACAAATAACAAATAATCATAATAAATATTAAATAATACACCAATATTGTGCAACTTGAGAGAATCTCACCTGCAGTGTATTAAGAGATGCCCGAATATCATTCTCTGTTCGATCGCACAATAGTAATAATGCACTCATGTCCACCCTCAAACCTTCCATTTGGGAGATCTAAAGGTCAAATGATTGACAGGTGCAAATGATTGACAAGTTCAAATGATTGACAGGTATAAATGATTGACAGTTTATGTAGAGTAGTGTAGTATTTGAAATGGTATTTTGCTGCGGACATCTTTAAATGTAAATGCTGCCTGTCTGTTTGTAATAAAACTCCTTCTTGAGCCGTGAAACGATTTGGGTGAAACCTATACATACAGGTGTAAGGGGTATAGTTTTATAGTTTTACTATAGAGGGGACGGTGTTAGAGATATCCTGCTGTCCAACCAAACACTTACAATTAACAAACGATTGGATAAGCGAGACTGCAATGTCGATGGAAACACTAAAGTGAGAGCGATTTTCCGTAGCTGGCGCAGTGCAGGCACGTATCTGTAAATAAGAAACTGATTGAATGAACCTTATTATTATGACAAAAACGTTTTTTCAAATTCAAAAATTCATTTCGCAAATTATTTCATGCATCTCACTGATTATTGCAAATGCAGATGATTGGTCGATTCAAAGATTCATTTCGCATAATTAATGTTATTTCATGCATCTTACTGATTATTGCAAATGCAGATGATTGGTCGATTCAAAGATTCATTTCGCATAATTAATGTTATTTCATGCATCTTACTGATTGTTGCAAATGCAGATGATTGGTCGATTCAAGATCAACTTGCCTCTTTTTCGTCTCTTTTTCTTCAATTTTGTTTTGTTGCTATCTGCGAAAACCATTGAAAAAACAGCTCATGTTGATTATGTTAATAATGCTGTAAATCCTGGTTAATTAATTAAAGTTATTTCTTGTTGATATGTATGATTAATTGCACTCTCCGCAATTGGGTATGGGGCACCATAGTCATCTCCGTGGTGTGGTAATAAATACATGACTAAGATGTTAAGATCTCTGAAAAGTAAACGAGTGCCAATATTCCAAAATAACACGGAATAAAACAAGTAATCAGACAAGTGATTTTAAAAGTGGGGAATAATTAAAAATACATAAAAATATGATACGCAACTTTTTCTCAGTTTTAAAATTTATAATCAATTATAAATAATCAAAAACAATTCCCATAAATTTAATGGCAGAATAATTAGCGCGCTCCTCTCTAACAAAGTTTAGAAGTAAGTTTATATTACATAGAGAAGATTTCAAGCTTACCGTTATCTGTTTCCTTGACAATATCAAGCAATATGTTGATGGCTTGCTAAAAGAAGAATAACAAATGTACCCTTTGGGTCCCGACAAAATCATGTCAACTATATGGAGACTACTGCATAGGGTAAATAACCCAACCCAGACAAACTCTGCTTAGCCAGATTCCAAATGGATGGTCCCAGAGAAAGAGTGTGTTAAAGAAGCATTAGCCTGGAGGTAGAGTGTGGTAAAGAAGCATTAGCCTGGAGGTAGAGTGTGTTAAAGAAGCATTAGCCTGGATGAAGAGTGTGGTAAAGAAGCATTAGCCTGGATGAAGAGTGTGGTAAAGAAGCATTAGCCTGGACAAAGAGTGTGTTAAAGAAGCATTAGCATTTTATCTACCATACAAATTTATACTCATCTTCACAAACTATGTTTTTGTTATAAAGCTAAAAAAATCAACTTTAAAATAAAAATTTCTTACAACCGGAGCTCCGTCAATTTCGTCTATGACTAGACAGTTTGGTTTCCCAGCATGATACGCCTTCATTTGAGTAGACGCCTCGATTCGATTGTGGAAAATCTCTGGAGATCTGTCATCACTGAAAGACGAACATAAAGATGACAAGATGAAGATGAAAAAATGAACATAAAGATGACAAGATGAAGATGAATCCTCTTCATGATTTGCAAATACTTGAATGTTACTTGGTTCTAATTCTTCGTCGATTCATTAATTTAACCATGACATTGCAGAATTTGCAAAAGTAGTTTTTATTAATGACATCATAATTTCGTATTTTTACTCATAGCAACTTCTGTTGTTTCTAATTTTTATACAGGATATTTACACTTCAATTTATAAAATACTGCTATCCTTGTGTGTCCATTTTGCAATTTACAACCTGCCTTTATCATTTATTGAAGATGAATTACTTTCGTTTGTTTCAATGAAATGAAAAACTTAAATTTAATGACAAATCACAAATGACAAATATTGTTTCGCTGCACGTTTCATATTTATTAGTATAAGATATATTTCTTTGATAAAAAATAAAAAAATAGAAAATCCCGAAAATAACCTTCATAGCTGTTTTGAATTGTCGCTTTGGAAACGATAAAATGTTGATTGTGTGATTGTGTGACACAGTAGAACATATTTGGGTTTAATAGTTTGATAATGATCGTGCAAGGTTCCTTATTAATTTTGTTTACAAATTGTAACATCCAATTGACCTAAACTTTAATTTGACTTCTTGATAATTCCAAAATTTGCGTAATTTGAATAAAATGTTCTTCTGTAATATTTCAATTATTTAGAAACTTATTTATTTAAAAACTCTTACCTTGCATTCATCTCCACAACATTATACCCAGCATGCTTTGCAATGATGTGCGCAAGCGTCGTTTTACCCAATCCCGGGCTACCGCAGAGCAGAGCGATTTTATGTTTTGGACGTCCGTTCCCATCCATGACCACCTCATCTTCGATGTTGAATTTGTTGAACATCTTTTTAACTGGAGGGTTTTCAACTTTTTTGTTCGTTTGTTTGACGGGAGTTTTGAAAACAATGTTGTCCCATAGTTTCAACCATTTCAGTAAAATACGATTTGTTCCCTAAATAAATGTAAATAAATAAATGAATAAATAAATATATATAGTATATATAAGTATAAAATATAAATTCAAAATTCTAGAAAAGTAAGATATAGTTTTAGAAAGAAGAATTTGTCTGAAACCTTGAAGTAGAAAGAATTGTTTTAATTGAACTTTTTCAAAAATCTGGATTTCCATTAATACATGACAAAAAAGAATTTTACGATATTAGATGGCTTTGTGAAGCAAGCTCTTCTTTCCTAACCTCCAATTTATTCATTATCGAATGTTACAAAACAAATAAAAGTAAAAAAGTGAAATAAAATAATTAACAATTTAAGAAAGTTTGATGATCAACAAAGACATTCTTACGTCATCGCTCAGGAGTTCGGTGAATCGTTTCGGACCGTATTTTTCAACCCAAAGTTCTGTTTTCAGAAGTGCATCACTGTCCGCTTGTCTTTTCGTTAAAAAAAATTGTAATACAATAATGCAATAGAATTAATAGAAATTAAGTATTAACTATATCAGATATAACTGTATCTATATATAACTGTGTCACTTCCAATCCTGTGTTTAAACACGTATACCACAAGTAGGGAGCTGTTTAAACACAAGATAGGAAGTGGAACTTGCATAAATAAACATTGGTATCCGCAAGAAATCATTGTTAAGCAAATGGAAGTGGCAAATAAGGATTAAAATAGATGTTAAAAATTGCGACCGCAATGAGTAAAATGACTGGTGTGTGACCACGTCTGATATATTGTGACGATAGAGAGCTACTTAATCTCCTTAATTTACAGAAGCATCAAATCAAATCAATCTATTTTGTGCTTTTATCAAAGCATTGGGCATCAAATATCTGAAATATCTGAAATATCAAAGCATCAAATATCTGTGTACAAATACAAATAGCACAGGAACGTTGCAAATAGTGAAACACTACAAAATACACAACGACCCCACAAATAAAGCAAATCTGCATTACTGCACTTACAGACAGAGCGAATATTGGAACTTGGTCAATGTTAAACGCATAAATTATTCTTGAAAAAATGCCATTATTAAGCATCAACGCATAAATTATTCTTGACAAAATGCCATTATTAAGCATCAACGCATAAATTATTCTTGACAAAATGCCATTATTAAGCATCAACGCATAAATTATTCTTGACAAAATGCCATTATTAAGCATCAACGCATAAATTATTCTTGACAAAATGCCATTATTAAGCATCAGCTTCCTTGGTTTGTGTTATTAGAGAGAGTTTTTATTCTCAAGATCATTATACTGTAGATTGTTTTTATACGCAACAAGAAAATTTAAATGGCTGCAGCAACAACAAAAGTGAATAAGGACAACAACCCTAAAAAGCGAAAAGCTTTATAAATTTGATCGCAAATGCAGCAAAAAATAGATTGCAGTTTATCTATTGGGAATATTTACATCAAATTATAAAGCAATACGATAATCATCTGCTGGCATGAAAAGTTTGAATTGCAACACAGTAAAGCAGGTTGAAGATTTCAAATATCTAGGTAGTTATATTGCATCCACTGAACACAACGTTAACATCAGACTCAGTAAAGCATGGGGAGCATTAAATGGAATGAATAAAATCTGGAAATCTGATCTACCTGATCATCTAAAGAGAAATTTTTTTAGAGCTACAGTAGAGTCTGTTTTTATATATGGCTCTATCTCATGGACTCTAACTTCGAAGCTGGAAAGAAAAATTGATGGTACATATACCAGAATGCTTCGCGCTGCCCTGAACAAATCATGGAAAGATCATCTCACCAACAAAGAACTCTATGGCAACATTCCACCCATAACCGCCTCCATTCGTCAACAAAGAATACGCTTTGCTGGACATTGTTGGCGCAGCAAAGATGAACTAGCTGCAGAACTAATATTGTGGAATCCATCTCATGGAAAAAGATCACGTGGAAGACCTCGAAAGTCGTACATTGATCAATTGACAGAGGATACTGGCTGCAGAGTTGATGAACTGGCCACTGCTATGAATGATAGAGATGAGTGGAAAAACCGTGTCATACAAAGCCGAGCGAGCTCAACCTGATGATGATGATGATGACAATAAACAATTGTATGTAAAATAGTTGGCACCTGTTTGATTCTTCTGTCTGTTCATTCAATACTTCCTCCATCTTCAAACGTCGCTAAAAATTCCACGAATCAAATTCAACATAGCAACAAAACAACAGATTTACTTGTTAATTTTGTTAATTTATTTATTTGTTAAGTTTGTGTTTTTTTATTTATTTTCGTGTTTAGTTATTTGCCACAGATTTCAAATTTTGATGTGAGGGTTAAGTGAGAGTTACTTTGGTTGGGTTAAGGTTTCAAAGAAAATATATTCTCACGTTTTCGTCCACTTGTTGCTTCAACACGTGGAATGATGCAGAGAGAAGATTCAAATCGCTCCTCTTCTGCCATCCGGTTGCCTGACAGCAAAATCAATATATATATATATATATATATTTCCTTCAATATTAAATAAAATAAAATCAATAACATTAATAATAATAATAATTAAATAAATAATATATAATTTATGAAATGAAAATTGAAAATATAACATTTATTACCATATTTTCCTTTTAAACGCCGCCATCAAATAAACGCTGTACCGTCAAATGTTTATTAGAAAACATACTACTTTTCTACATTATGAGATTAAAAATTACACAACTTCTTTATAAAAACATTGGTTGATTTCTTTTGACAAATTCTTCAACAAATTATGATAAAATTGAGCAGTTAGTTTTTCGTGGCAACAGAGTCAACAGAGTCTGATACCAAAGATAGTTATATGGGGTAGATGGTACGATATGAGGATTTTTACATATTTGATCATTATTGACATTTATCACAAACTGCTTTTACTCACACTACCTAGACACAACGATGGGCTCAAACGATTGAATACTCGTCTCAAATGCTTGCATCTACTACCAAAAAACAACTTACATTATTCTCTACGTTTTCGTGCATTATTTTCTTGATCACAGCGGGTCAGAGGAGACCCCAAAACATTGATATTTAAATTTGTTTGTTTTTAACTTTATTGCGTTTTAGCATTTTTTTATATAAATCTTTTATTGCATATTAGAAAAAAATTCAATAATTTTCGTCGTTTTTATTCATAACGTACTCAAGCACCTCACCATCGATTCTTCCACATCCGGTCGCAACCGCATAAACGCTCGCTCCCCCTCTGTGTTTGTTACGTGGAGTGATTCCTCCCCGAAAACAGGTCTGCAGAATACGCGCTGTCGTTGCGTGCGTCGTCTTTCATCAACAACATTGGAGCGAAGCTGCGCAAGAAGATCGTTGGTTGATTTTTTGCAATCAGCTACTGATTGGGATTTGCAATCGATTTTACGTTTCTTCGTTTGAGAACAACTGGAAACTTTGAAATAAACAAACAACTAGACGCAAATATTGCTTAAAACAACAGTTGTGGGTGTGTTTTTATGTTTGGCATTTTCATGGTTTTTCACAAAAAACAACAATTTTCATACTTAATACTTACGTCAATTTAACAGAGAAATAATAAATAAAGATAAATAAGGTGAAGGATTCTCTATGTGTTTCCGATAATTAGTGAAAATAATAATAATAATAAGTAGTCAAAATATTCTTAAATGACATAGCAGGTAAGTGCATTCACCAGAATGGCGGACATATTTATTATAAATGTTTCTGTTATAACACACCTTTTTGACACAGTTAAAACTTCCAACAAAACAACATCTTATTCTTACCATTCTTTATTTCATCATCATCGTCACTGTATCTTAACTCTTCATCCGAGGATTCAGCAATTCGTTTCTGTGGGATGCTTATCTTGTTGAAATCTTCATTTAGCCGCAATGTCTTCTTCTTAATAATAACTCGTTCGAAATCAATTTCTTCTATAACAAAAAATATTTAATTTTTTAAATGTGAAGTTGACGTTTGCATTAACTTTTAAATGATTCATGTATATACTATATATTTGTCTAAATAACATTAACATATATATAATTCTTCTACTTCGTTTATTTCTAATTCTTACCATCCTCATTGAAATTTTCAGCAATCCGAAATTCATCTGAATACCGTTCTTCATAACACCTATAATCTTCATTGATGATGCAATCTTCTAGATCTGGATTCTCATTCATTTTTGTGTTTATTACATGACTAAAAATAAAAAATGTAAAAAATATATATATATATATAAATAAAATATTTAATTTTGATTTTAATTTCAAACTAATTTATTTATTTAGTATTTATCAAAGAATCAAATTCATTCATTCACAAGGTAATAAAAGAGAATTATACCAAATAATATATAATTGTAAATAGGTGTAAATATCACTTACCAATTATTATCACTTAATTATTAACAAAGTTTAATATTGCTATAATCACACGCTACAGAACGTCTTAGTTCACAACCTGCATAACCATAACCATACGATTTGCTGCCTTAAATGCAACTTATGATTGGGATATACTAAAGATAAACTAAAGATAGATGATGGAAGAGTTCCTCAGGAATGCCATAATCACAGAAAATATTTCGAAATACTATAATTGATTTGTGGCTGGTGGTTCACGGGGTTGAAAGTGAAAAACAAAAAGCAGATTATTGCCATCTGCTACATCAATTATCAGGTAGAAATGATTTGCATTGATGAAATAATCAGCACACCAGCGAACTTCTTTTGTTATGGCTTCATGTGCACCTTCGTCCAATCGAATAATTATCTGTGCGCTATGGAATAAAGCAAGGAATGGAGATAAAAGGGAATCTTGGATAGGTTGTCACGTTTGCCTAGTGAATTTCCATGTTGAATGTTGGGCAAAAGGCCTTAAAATTACTGACAAGTTAGGCCGTCCGTCTTAAAATTACTGACAAAGAAGAGGGGAAAAACATGTTACATCACTTTGAAAAAGGCTGGTCAAAACCTATGTGTGTTAAATGTTTGAATAACAAATTAATATGGCACAAAATTGGGAAAACATAGTAAAACGTCTTGACCAATCTGAAATTAAGCATAAAGCCCTCGAAGCTCAAATATCTGCACAAAATAAACGTCTGGATGAACTAATCGAGGCTAACAAAGGTCACACACAAAATGCTAATGATATTCCTTCTTGATTGATGTACTCATGCCATTAAACAGATTTATTAGCACACGCTTTCATTCCGGTTATCCCTTGCTGTGCTGAATGTAAACTTTCCAAGATCTGCAATCAACAATGATTCGATCTTCCATTTATGCGATACCATAGCATAGTGAACAAAGAGTTTTCCATGTACCTCCCAATACTCACGTATGGATGGATTAGTATGTTTGTGTAGATGATGTGAAACCACCCTGTAATAATCTCTATAAGCAAGGCGTAATCTTGATCATCATGACTGGCAGATAAAACATAGCTGACACTTAGCAAGCGTTTAGTCGTGTTCTGAAGGTGGGCAATAGTGTTCATACATCAGAATGAATGTCAGTGGAATTAATGAAATATCAAGAACAGATTCCTTTAAGATTTTAATAACTCTGGATTATTTACAGCATTCATTTCATTGAAAATGCCAAGTAACTGATTTATGATAGACTGATCATAAATTACCAACAGCCATATCGCATCTTTTTATTAAAACTTCTAATACTCATTCTTATGCCACAAGAAGTACAGTACAAAACTAGCCATCGATACGTTCAATACTGTAAGGTACGGAAAATCTTCAATCATTTACCAGTGTGTTAAAGGCTGGAATGATATGATAAAAAACATTGACTCAATTTTCAAGAACTCTGAAAATATTAAAATGGTAAAAATTAATGAAATTCCTCGACATAAACTTAAAAAGTGTCTTTCTCAAAACATAACATAATATGCTTACTCGCCTAATTCTTTATTTTAAAAAGGTGTCATTCCTTTGCCTAGTTAACCTATTGAATGACACCATCCAATTTGACAAATATAGATATTTCCTTTCATTGAAAATCAATCTTTTGTGTTGAAAAACGTTATATTATATTTAAAGAGAAAAAATGTGTATATTTGTTGTTTTTGGAAAATAAAAATTTTGTTGTTGTTGTTATGTGCTTTGCTATATCCAGTTAAAGGTGTTGTCCACCAGTAATACTAGCTAGCTCTACTATTCGAAAAAATTGGTACATTTATGTCGTTGTTTGGTGTGGTTCACATAGACATAGGATCTATGTTTATAATAATGGAGCTTTTACTGGATTCTTCACATATAGCGTATATTACATATAGTGGCTATTCTTATCCCAAGGTTTAAATTCTGGCATACTTATGGTACCCATTTGCGCCTACGAAGTCGCTTCACCCATAATTTAATCATTTGATGATTTAATTGAGCAGATGTTTTTACAGCTGGATGCTCTTCCAAGTCCAACGCCAACCCCAGTGAAAAACAGGGGTGGGTTAACCCATGCAAGTTGGTATAACTTTGCATTTTAAACTCCATGGAAACAAAATATATATATTAGAAAGCAAGCATTTTACCTTTTCAAAAAGTGTACTTAGGTACTACCATTTGTTAACATTTCCCGCGCAATTCGCTAAGCGTTTTGTTGTTGTTGTTTTTTATTTCAATTCGCCTCAGGCGTTTGCTATTTTTAACAGCGGCAATTTTTTAATATTTTATTTGGGAATTCAGTAACTGGTTCACCCCTTTTAGTTTGGGTGAACCTTGTAGTTTAGGTTTAACTCTATAACTTAAACTACGCTAGAAGTGCACTATTTTAACATTTTATCGCAGAGCTTTTTACAACGGAGAAGATTTTAATACAAATTTTGTGACGTCAATAACAACAATTTCTATTTTCACTGATTTTCTTTATAAACAACTCTGTTTTGCTTTTTTCGCTGATTGTATTGATAACTCTTCATTGTTTGGTTATTTAGAACACACACATTAGTCAAACCTTTCTATATATGTGTGTAAATGAGAAATATGTCTGAAATGAAACTTTCAATGGGGGACTTATTTCATCAAAGTTTCGATGTAAAAGATCCTGAACAAGGTATATAGCTATAAAATCCAAAATGTTTAAAAGTGACAGTCGCATATCGATTCTTCTCATATTTCTAGATAGAAGTGGAATATCATTGAAATATGGGACATATAATTGAAAAACAATTTTTTAAAAGTAACATTTTTTCCATTCATTCATCACTTTGACAAAGATGCATAGCTAGTAAACTTTTAATAAGTCATGTCAACAAAAAACCTTAATAACCTTACTTAATAGGAGAAATAGTCTGAAATATCTGTACATATTATAAGGCTTCAGGAAAAAATGATTAAAATGTATATTATTTATATATATTAATTCTTATAAAATCTGGATAGTTACAAATAGTCTCTGACATCCTGATTGGGTAATCAAGACCTGATAATAAAGGGCATATAAATACACTCATGAACTTGCAAATGGTTGTATTTTAGAGTAAACATTAAAATTTAATCTCTTACTCTATATATATTTAATAATTTATTCCCAGTTCTATTTAAAGTACTTTCTTCAATTGCATATTCAATTTATCATTTTCTAAAAATACAACATTTAAAAAGTTTAACGATGAAAAACCATGATAATGGTAAGTAAATAATAAAACTTCCCAAAAAATATTTGAGTATTTAAATAATTTAATATTTAAAAATTCTGCTCTTTTCCTCTTACCGGGGTTGGCATTAGGAAGTGCATCCAGTAAAAACATCTACTCTAATAAACCATCAGATTTTAAACCTAGGTAATTGAGTATCATCTTTTGAAAACCCCAGCAGTCCACCCATGGAAAACCCCAGCAGTCAACCCATAGAAAACCCCAGCAGTCGACCCATGCTAGCATGGAAATGCACATTAGGTGATGATGATGAATCTGGAATCTTCATTGAATGCTTGCGCGACTCTTCACAAACATATTCACAACACATGTCACCAACAAAGCTCCACAACGATAGATCTTGTATTTACTTCTGAATACAACATGATAACTTCACTATCATACCTTGGCTCCGGTTGGGAAAAGCCATCATTATCATCTTCTGTTTGAACTTAATATTAGTACGGATATAAAGAACTAGAAGTCGAATCAATATCTCTACTCAAAAGGTAACTATGAAAAGATAAAGAACACTTTCAAATCCTTCAACCTTGACCAATTATCCCAGCTAAATACACATGGTGTTATTTGATATGAATAGTATTTTTCCTCATATCAGATAGCAGTCAGTTAGCAGAAAGTTCTTGCGACACATCACGTCTCAAGACAATAAATCAAATTGAATACTTGGGATGATAGGCGGAACCTTTGCCTAATTAGATGTTGACTCATTAAAAAAGTTGTTTACGGCACCACTAGTTCAGTCTCATCACAAATATTGTGGAATGATATGTTTCCCGAAACTGCTCAAAGTCAAATTTCAAATTGAAAATGTGCTGCGTCGTGCCTCCAAAATGATTCCGGGGTTAAGACATCTCTCATATGAACGGCGTCTTCGTAGCTTAGATCTCTCGAGCATGCACTATCAGTTCTTGAAAGGAGATTAAATTGAAACTTATAAATGGTTTCAAAACTAGTATAAATGCGAAGCAAGATTGTTCTACGCCACAAACCGTTCTTTTACAAGAGGTCACACATACAAATTGAGAGAATAATTTTTGAAGTTAGATGTTTGTAAACAGTTCTTTGCAATGAAAGTCGTTGAGAGATGGAACTTCCTGACGAAATTGTTTGTGTTCCTTCATTGAACATTTTTAAAAATCATGTTGTCACCTGAAAGTTGAAGTCTTGTTTGACTTGTTATATTTTTTACCCTGTACTTTTTGCTTTTCTAAAATTTTCTAAACATTTTATGCTTTCTATTTAAAACATTTTAATCAATCCAAAAAATATTTTATCCGTGATTTTTGCTTTAATTTATTTATTCAATCACATATATTTTATACTAAAAATTTGTTTACGTACAACGTTTCCAATGACAACATGTTGTAAGCCTGAAATAATGATGGTGATTATTATTATTATTAAAGGTTTATTCTGGGCTTATCCATTAACAATAATGGCTCTTCATCCCGTAAATACTCATAAAATTAATAAAATAAATTAATTATAATTAATTAGTCATTATTTACATTGTTTAAAATAAAAATTTTAGTCAATTTGCAAAATTCATTATAGTTAGTGGAGTTCCTTATATGAATTGGTAAGTTATTAAAATGTGTATATGCATCGTGTTGTAAAGTTCCTTGAATGTCTATTTTCATTCTTATTTGATGACTACTTCTTAATGAAGGTCTTGGCACATACAGTTCAACTGGTGCAATTGCTGGCCAATCTTCTTGTGATGTATATATTTTTTCCTTTTTAGATCTTTTGCTGGCTGCAGAAATTGGTCAGGTCTTGTTAGAGAGGAATAAAGAACTTGAGCTCTTGTTGAAGCATTCTCAAGAAAGTTACGAAGAGCAAACTACACAAGTTGACGTAAGGCGTGCATATTATATATATATAACTCATGTATCAGAAAAGCATTAGTCCAGTGGTGTGCGATTGAAACCTTGACACAAATAAATGAGTTTTGTTATGCTGCTCTCTAAGTAACAAAATAGTAGTTTCCTTGGCAACATTAATCATCATCATTGTAATATTGGTTAAGAAGTATAGGGATTTAGTTGCTGATGGTAAGTGTGGCAGAGGCAGGCCACGGACAACATGAAGGTTGTGAAGAAAGATCTCGTTGAGAAAAGTATTCAGCCTGGGTTGGCGCAGGATAGAGTAGGATGGAGGCATGCCATCAGTAAACCCGTCTATCCCATGCCGCCAGCATGGAAAATAGACGTTAAATGAGAGAGGGAGAGGGAGAGAAATATTAATTATGTTATTTAAAAAATGTCTTTTCAATTTTGTATTTGTATTATATATCTAGAAAGGAATGCAAATTATTATTTTTTTTCAAAAAAATTTTTTATTTTATAAAAGAAATAGTATTTCTACAATTCCTACACTTGTATTATTATATTTCATACATATATTGTTTTTATTATTATATTTCATACATATATTGTTTTTATTTTTCTTCTTTCTTTCAGTATTACATTGAACAGGTGGAAATTTTGCGACAGGAAATTGATTCTTGTAATCGTTCATGTGAACAACTGGAGGTCATAAACCAAAAGCTTTCCAACAAATATGAGCAACAGGTTGAAGAATGCAAAATGCTCAACGGTACAATGTTTTTTGTAGTTTGTATGTTAACTACTACGTTTTTATACTTTTTATATTTATCTTCTTCTTTTACATTTTTTCAAGTCTATTTTCCATGCTAGCATGGGTTAGACGGGGTTTCAACAGATGATATTAGACAAATTTATATTTAATATTTAACAATGTCAATCACAAGCATCATACAACCGAAATATGCAGCAAAAGCTACATCACAAAACGTTTTTTGCTGACCAATAAGGTCATTGTTTTTTCCCAAAAACTAACTCAAGGATATAGAAGTCATATCTGAAAACCACAAGTATACTACACAGCAAAAACAATATCTTTTGGTTTGCTGGATTGCTGTTCTTGTTGTCGTGTTTATATTATTCTTTTTGTTCTTTAATATTTCCAGGATTATCCAAGCATATATGAATTTAATAACTGTATGTTGTATACATGTACATGTTTAAAATGTTGGCGGAATTTCGTACGCACACACACACACCACACATATATATTGAGTTTGAGTTGCTCCTTTTTTCTTTTATAATTAAAACTTCAAGGTGTCATTCCTTTGCCTAGTTTTACTATTGAATGACACCCTCCAATCACAATTTGTTTCTTGTTTGAAAATCAAAAAAAAAAAAGAAAGTTTGACTGTATATATACGTTATTTTGCTAGTATTGAATTGCATATATTATTCATTTTATTTCATAAAGAGTTTCTTTTTTATGTACATATTGTTGATTGGAAAATAAAATTGATTGATTGATTGATTTTGCAACTCCAGTACGAACAATACTCCTATAAAATCCTATTATACTATTACATTATTATGGAATACTCTTCTAACAAATATGAAACTTGAATCGAGTCTACTAAGGTTGAAAACGACTTGTAAAGATATTTCCTAGATAACTAATTTTAAAATTATATAATTATCTTTTAATCCTTTTGTTTATTTGACCCCCAGCAATGCTTATGTTGTAATCATCATTTCCATGTTTTTAAAGGTAAGAACGAAAGGCAGTGGGAGAGCATACGCTCTTTGGAGAACCGCAACGAAGAATTGAGAGTTAAAGTGGCAACATTAGCTGACGAACTACAAAATCTTCCTGTTCCAGATGTCGTGGAAATTGCACCGATACCCATACGAAAAGAGAAGGTTGTTTTAAATCAGAAAAGTGAAGATTCAAGCTTATTAAGTCAATCTGAGCAGCTCACAAGGAACGTCTCCGATCTGAAAGTGCAGGTGAACTTGGAGAAATTGCAACGCGAGGAGTTGGAATCTCACATGGACGATGTCGTGCACGCGAACCAGATGCTGAAAGCGAAGATTGAAGCTCTGTCGAACGAGGTGCAGGAATGGGAAAGGTTCGCGCAGAAAGAGGAGAACTACAGGCGTCTCGCCGACGCGTTCTCTGTTAAACATAACATCGAGCATGACGCGGATTTAACGCAATTCTCGCCCAAGACGCGTAAAGCCATCGCGAAAGCTAAATCGTGCGAGTTCTTGCACAAAGCGCGTATAAGCGAAGAGGTGAATATAACGAACAATTTTCTCTCGACTGTAAATAACTCATCGTTCTTATCGGAGTTGGACTCTGAGTACGCGTGTTTAGTGAAACGATACGAAGCGCTGCTGGAAAAGTGCACGAAAGAGGGGAAATTTCTCGAAAATCCGCGCCGTACTCGCAAAGTACAGAGGGCCATTCAAACACTTTCCTTTGATTTCACAACTCTAGTTTTGCCTACTGCAGCGAAGAAGAGTAATCTGTTGAAGGGGACGCGAAGTGATTCGGTTTCCAAGACAACTCCTGAAGAAGAAAAGACAAAAACATGTGACTACAAGACCTTGTTTATGGAAATCTTCGAAAAAATACAAAAGTCTAAAGATTACCTACAACAGAAGCAGCATTAAATATGATTTCTTTTATGAAAATCCTTTTCAGTTCTAATTTGTTTATTTTCTCTTTAGGAGCTAGCTGAATTTTTTCATTTTCTCTTTGGGAATTAGCTGAATTTTTTCATTTTATCTTTGGAAACTAGTCAAATTTTTTCATTTTCTTTTTGGGAGCTAGTCGAATTTTTTCATTTTCTTTTTAGAAACTAGTTGAATTTTTTTATTTTCTCTTTGGAAACTAGCTGATTTTTTAATATATTTTTACCAAATAAAAACAATCGTTTATCGATTAAAAATTGCACATTGTGTCGAACTGTTCAAGCTGAACTGGCTTTTTACTTTTGAAATTACCGCCCATATAATTATTGTATATTTTTTTAAGTTTATTTGTATTTTATTGTAATAATTTAAAGCCATATGTTTCTCAATCTTTAAAGTTGTGTTAGTGTACATACGTGTATATGTTGTTTAGTCGTTACGAATTAATCACTACCAATGATATATGATACGTCACATTAAAAATTGCTGGTTTATGTTTTACTGCTGTTGTTCAGCCAAATTTTATATTTGAAATATTTGGTTAAACGAGGCAAAATAAAATACAAAGCGATACTAACAAATTCAACACAATGAATATTTGGTTAAACGAGGCAAAATAAGATACAAAGCGATACTAACAAATTCAACACAATGTTCTGTACATTTGTGTGCGGCCCACAATGCTCTCATCAATGCAAAATTCCGTTTGTGAAAAACTCACCTTAACAATTTGTATTTATTTTATTCTTTTGTACCTACCGGCCAACAAAATAAAATCCACGGGAACTGAATAAAATAATCTATATAACCCCCAATGATGATTAACCTGTTTGCAAACCCACCAAATGTCCAGGATGAATTTCCTTCGTCTTAGTTTCTCCTATTAATGTGCGGTGTCCTTTTAAAACATTATTTGGCTGTTTTGTAATTAAAAATGTGTCTCTGTAGCATTCCCACGAGGCTCTTTGAAACAAACTCTCTCTCTGCTTGTGATTCGTTCGCGTATGAGACGAGATGCGCGTCTATAATCGAGCGAACTCTGAAAGAAGAGATAAGTGAAATCTATCGAAAGGTCAATTCATCGCAGTATTTACAAACATTCGAACCTCTATAACTCCACCAGCATTCAATCAATTGCTGATATTCAGCGAACGTAGCTACATTATGCGGGAGTATCATATACTGTGATATATATGTTATATATGGTTTCGTTAAAATAAATATAATGAATAAATATAAATAAATAAAATAAAAATTTAAATCAAGTTTTTATTCGATTTTATCGCGAATCTACTGTAAATAAAAATAACTAAAAAAAAAAAGTAAATATAATTTATTTATAGCATGTATTTTCCTTCCTAATGTTATTTAATTTCAGTGTTTGTTTGATACTGAGGTGAACAGCTAGCGGGCAATCTACTGCTATGTTGACCGTTTTATTCTGACCTTTATCGCATCGTTTGGTTAGTAACAGTCGGTAGAACATTCTTGTGCCCTCGATCTTATCGCGTATATTACGAAAAAAGAAAATTGTTGATTCAAGGCGCCAGTTTTGGAATACACTTATCCGAGCTCGCGCGCTACCATTTTTAATTTTGTGCACGTCGAAGACTCGGCACTAACTATAGGGGTAAAACAACAAGCGATTTCACAAACCTCAGTCAAAATTATATTGAGAAGACTCACAAGTTGACAAGAAAAGTTATTTAATTACGATAACAAGAAAAAATGCCAAAAGATAATTGTGCTGTTATTGGATGTTCCAACAGTACCTACAAACTCAACAAGTGGAAAGCTGAATTATGTGAGAAACATGTTGGAATTTTAAAAAAGAACTGTGGTTGTTGTAAAGTACCTTTCAACTGTTTTGTTTTCCTCGCACACTTAGGAACTGTAGAGATAGACGTAAATGGGTGCAATTTTTGAGAAGGGAAACATCTTGAACGACAAAATGGGAGCCTGCCTCCCATCTGAATCTTTGGAATTTCCAAAATTTCAATTTGGAATATTTACAACCGTCTGCTCAAACACCTTTATCACAATAATCAGACTGCTATCAACAGTTCTGGGTGGAGCATTAGTTGTTTGGCACCCACGCGAACCCATCTCTATCAGCATATGCCTGAACATTTTAAAAAGTCAGGTCGTTCAAAATGCAGAGTGATAATTGGCTGTTATGAGGTGTTTATCGAGAGACCAAAGTCCCTTGTATTGCCAGGCTGCAACATGGGGTGATTTTTTATGATAATGATATGGTATGTGTACTACATAAGTGGCGCCCACTCCACTATATTATTTTTTAAAACTGGCGAGTAAAGACATTGTCAAAATCTTAACTTTATCTGTCTCTAGTTTCTTTTGCCCTTGAAAAGAAGAGAAGTAAGTTTCTTATTTTGCCCAATTTTACGCTTCAACCATAAGAAACTGGGTTTCTTATAATAAAAAAAGTTTATTGGTTTTGATAAATTTCTTTTTAGACCATTAAAATTACAAATAAAAAATCATCTCATTGTAGTGAAAAGAAGTAGCTAAAGAAAGTATTTAAATGAAAAGATTTATTGCTTTATGACTGAAACTTTCATGCTTTCATTTGCCTGAAGTAAGTTTCATTTGCTGTTTATTGTTATTTCGATTTTGTTTCGACCCCCATAGTTAGCGCCCAGACTCTTTTATCCGCGCCTTTCGGCTGCCGGCAGTGTGAGCGCGGATAGGTGTATTCGTTCGAAAATAGTTGCCTTAAGAGGAGAGAACCCTCAGAAATTTTCGATTTTTTTATTTCAGATATATATCTTCCAAAATTATCAAGGAATTCAGATTTTCAAACCGTTTTTCAAAATCTTTTTTTGGTTTAAAGATATTTAAAATTTTTTAGTCATTTAGTCTAACTCTTCTATTTCAGCAACAATGACGTCATTCAGCTATTGCGCATGCTCAATGACGAACAATAAAAAGTGAAGAATTTCCTATTAACAAGAGGATTTCTTTGTGGTCTATTATTTACAAACGATTTAAAACTCGTCACGTGCTGGTCACGCATCAATCACATTCTGATCACGTGTCTGCTGGATGTTCACAGTTCGTTTTCAGTTCTAAAATTAATGAAAAAAACTATTTAAAAACATAATGGCAGCAAACATTTTTACATGAACATTTGTATGAGTCAGCATAATCCGTATTCGCTATAAAAACAACTAAATTCACAGTTACGTGTAAAGTTGAAAACATACCCTTCGTTAGAATTTGTTTCCGGTCCATTCCTGTCACGTGAATCTTTCGCTGGCTCTGATTGGTTAGCTGGTGTGTCTACTAATTCGCCATCTTCAACGGTGTCCGAGTCACGTGGTACTGAGAAAGAAGTAGTTTTTCGTTTATCCGTTTTTTTGTTTATTAATTTCATAACAATAGTTATAATATAAAGATTGATTTAAGAAAAATATATATTTTTTTAAATTTATTTTTTAAGATCGAGTGAATTTGAAGGACGATATGTCCTGACGCCAAACTATCTGCAGGGATGGAGGTTAATGTGTATTATCATTTACATTTTTCACATCTATTTTCCATGCTAGCATGGGTTAGACGGGGTTTCAACAGATGATATTCCCCACAATTTTGTAGGTTTTATCATTTGCTGATTCATTGGAGCAGATGTTTTTTACAGTTGGATGCCCTTCCTAACGCCAACCCCAGCAAGAGGGAAAACAGTGGTGGGTTAACCCACAGAAGATACCAACTTTAAACTCTGTGGCAACTTCATTGGTACTTATATCCATGAGGTCAAAGATGTTACATGACCCGCATACCCAAATATCAAATTGGGTTTCAACGGTGAAAGATGCAATAAAGTCACCTCGGCCATGTTGTGACAAGCGATTTCTTTCCCGACTGTCGTCTTTCCGACTCCGACGACGTTCTCGACTGCGACGTCTATCACTGCTACGACTTCTCCGATGGCGTCGCTCGCGATCACGGCTACGACTTCGACTTTTATGACGTCTTAAAATCACAGAGAATGATAAAAAATTCAGCGATACTAAAAATAGTTCACATTAAAAAAAAATATAAAATATGTTTAGAGTTTTGCTCTTTAGAGTTCTGAAAAACGTTATATATACCTTATTTTTAAACGTATGCGATTTTTATCATTAGAACTGCAATGATAGAAAAAAAATTAAATTTCACAAAATGAGGTCTAATGTACATACATACAACTCAGCTAACGTTTCAAACTCTTGTTACCTTTCCCGATCTCGATCTCTATCGCGATTTCTATCACCTCTTCTTTCCCTCTCTCTACTTCGGCTTCGACTCCTCTCTCTACTGCGTCGCTCAGTTCTCCTCTCTCGCTCGCTATCTCGGGCTGAACGCTTCTTCTTGACAATGTTCTGAAAACAATGTGTTTCATTACTGACATGCGTTTGCACAAAAACTACATTTATCGTGTATTTTGTAGTCCCTACCGACTGTTAGTAACAGTCTATGAAACGTTACTTCCAAGCAAAGAACCTTTAGTTCTCCTAAGTTCACCTGGTCATTTATATCAATTAAAAACGAAGAATGTTCTACAAACATTTGTTTGATTTCTCTCTTTTTTCACTAGACAGACAACAATAAAGAATATTTGCGCTATAAAGGTTTCCACACTCAGCGCTAACGAGCGGTAACTTTCTATTGTTTTCATTCATCGCTTATTATTGTTACCGCTGTACTTCAAAGGTTGCCGAAAGTTAAGTACCGATCGTTAGCGCCAAGTGAAAACCAGCCTTAAGAAACTTACATGACTATGGAATTGTGTTTTTTAGAGATTTTGCCAATTTTTCGAAATTCCGACTGAAATTCCGATTCCGATTATGACCCCCCGTTTATTAGGAACCTAAGAGTACCTACATCGATCCTAAAAACCAAAAAGAATCACTTAAACAAGTTGATCAGATACCTCTAGTTCTGTCAATCTTTCTCGCACTTGTATGAAACCCATATGCAGCCGACCTCCGAAATGATCAGCCAGGCGTCGATCGTTGTCGTAGAGACTGAGAAAAGCGGCACAAATTTCGCACACTCGCAGCTTTTGCTGTTGGTTAGTCGTGGCAGGCACAGTGTTCCGATATATGTCCTGAAACACGGAGGGAAGTGTTAACAAGATCACTAGTAAAGATTCAGTTGTTTTGTAAGAACCTTTATCTAAATTTACTGCAAAATGGCAAAATCCTTTTCGTAAAAATTCAGAATATTTCTTGTTTGAGTTATCAGGTGCATCCATGATAAACATAGCTTACTTCTGCTTTCCTCTTATTTTGTTTTAACTCTTCTACGAGATTCATCATCGCCATTGATTCTTCAACATTCCCATCCGCACCTACAGAATTATGATTTATAAATATATAGCATATATACAGCATATTTCAAACAGTTTAAAATAAAAACACAATATTTCTGAACCGGTAATTTCTCGGCTTTTCAGTTCTGTTTTTAATGCGAAACATCATAGACGTCTTTAGAAAATAAAACTGTACCAATGTGTCTCACTTACCCAGTTGTTCAGCCTCGGCCAACTTCACACCAATCTGTTCATTGAGTTCGTGGACAGCGAGAGCTTCAGGGCCCAGTGATTCAGAATCTTGCGTGACCTCCAGACGGCGCTTGTTCACGGCCACTTTACGATCACAATCTGACACAAACTGGCGAATCTGCTCCAGTTGCTAGGAGACAAAATGATAACCGACATGTTAAAAATGAGAATCTGTTTTGAGAAAAATAAAATCTGGCTGAAATAAAAAAAAATTATTTGTTCTAAATCAGATTTATTTATTGGCATCTTTGAAGACAGGCTTCTATAAGTTGCTGCATCCAACAGTACTAGTTCAGCTATAATCGTGAATAAACAAATAATTTAATAAAATTAAAACAGCGATAGCGCTATGGGGATGACGTTCGGAAGGTTTCTGGGTTCGAGACCATGCTATCAAAAAGTTGTTTAGTGAGCGGTAATAAATAAACAACGCCGTATTTCATCAAAAATAACCATAGATTACCATAACCACAAATGGGAGCAGTTAAATACACTAAAAAACTCTGGGTCGAGGTCTTCAGGATAATGCTTAGTTAGCGTTCTGGAAGCCTCGTTAAAAAGCAAACAAACAACAAATTACACAATTAACTATTGTCAGCGTGAAATTTGCACGTGCATTGCAAATAGTTATATAAAATAGGCTTTTAAAAATTTCTTACACCTAGGTGATGAGCGCAACAGGTTTCTATCAATAAAAGGCAAGTTGACACGACCATTCCTTACTTAAGATGTGCGCAATGTGAAATAAATAGTAGTCAATATTTCCTTTACATCAATATCATATCCGTAATCGTGATTCTTCGCCTCCAGTTCGTAATCAGCTTTCAACGCCAAGTCGTGGATTTTGGAACAGGTGCCTAAATCCAATTTCTAAAGGACAAAACAGTCAAATCATTGTAGAACTAAACGTCAGGGTTGACAGGAACAAATCGAGTACTGCAAAGACTACGTACCTTACTTGATTTGAAGGTCCCCTAAAAAACAAAAAAATGACTTTTTTAGTTATTCTTTAATACCCAAACAAACAAACTCAATTATGTAAACGTTGACATTGTATTACATATTACAATATTAAAAAATTAAATTCTTCAGTTAAATATATATATATTTATATTATTTCATAGAATTTAATTATACCAACAGATCAATTCTTACAAAACTGTTTTGCACTCGATTTGTCCCTGTAACGATAAACTTTACAAAATGAATGATTTCTTGGTCTACTACAATGCGAAACACATAAAAATGGCAGGAACAACAATCAAATTCTGCTAAGATAGTCAAAACTTTATCGTGATGGAAGATTTGGGAAAGTGCTCTTAAAACTACATTGAAATCTTCTTATCACCGGAAGACATGACTTAGATGTTTTGCCTGCCATTTCACAGTCGTACGAGATGTAGATCAAGAAGTCATTGTATTAAAAAAACCTACCTTACTAACCGTATTATGAAATAAGTCGTAAGGACATAAGCCCATTAAGAAGCTTTTGCAAACGGATGGCCCATCAAACCTCACTGAGTTCGTATCCTGTAACCCTAAAGAAAGACAATTGATAATGACCATTAATTCCTGCTCCACGAATTTAAGTTAATGTTATACATAAAAGATTCCTCAAAATACACTCTAGGTTAGGTTGTATTACCTTGAAAAAAATTCCACACTTTTTGGAGTCAATTATAACCATTTTAGGGTATGTTGAATAGTGATTACAAAGTTACAGCAATGATAGGCACAGATAAATTAAGCTGTGAGGCCTAAAAATTCACTCTTACCACTATACTTACATTTCCCACTGAAAAGTTTATGAATATATCAACAAATTGACTTTAGTATGTGTGATCATGGTTCTGATCAACACATGGACATCTGCACAAAGCGAAATTGAAAGAAGTTAAAATAACGAGATTGCTCTTTGAAATAAGAGTCTACAAAGAGCATAAAAAGCATTTACAGATTTCTCGTTAATTACCAGACCAAATTCCGATTCCAAGTCAATTCAATACCACATCCTTTCAGAATGAGATTTACTCTGTTTCATATGTAGCTGTGGTCAACCTTACATATTAAAAGTATTTAATTTGAATATATCAGCTAGCATTGGGTTCTACTATATTGACAAAATTCATCTACTGTTGTCCTTGTTTTAAAAAAATCACTTCACAAATATATATTTATATAAATAAAGTATAAATATATAACATAATTACTCGCAATTGTATATATAATTTAGTGTTTTTATAAATATAAAACCTTTTATTCACTGATTGAAAATGAAGGCAGAGATTTAAACTAAAACATATTTTTATTATTATTATGAAAATTCTAATTAAAGTTTGCTTAATTTGTTTTAATAATCTCAACTAGAAAACTGACTAGATGATTGTGATACAGAAGCATACTCGTACGGAAATGATGTGGTACTGAAAAAATGACCTGAACCCCAATCCGGCAAAGAATGGTAATTGAAAGAGACAATGTCATTTATCAAAGGTTCGCCATGGATAGCATCATTTTGTTTTTTAACTTCTATGCAAGGTACCCATGGCATCGATGATAAATGATGTTGTCCCAAGTTGTTGTAACAAGTTCTCAAGGTTTTCAAAAACCCAGACATTTTCTGCTGCATCAAATCAAAAGTCAAATGTTTCGTAGGACATCTTAAACTAAATAACATGAGAAATAAGAGGAAAAATGCATTGTAAAACAAAGATATGTTCAAAATCGTTCCTTTTTGAAGTAATAAAGTAAACTTTCCTACCATCGCGTTGCGTACCCATCAGCTCATCCAGCATCTTTCTCATGTGGTCACTCATGTTTTCGTTTTATTTATTGCTAATTTAGAAAAATGAATTTCAGAAAAAATCTTTCTCAGAAACTACTACAACTAGTCTGAAACTATGACATTTGAAAAATTTGCTTTCAATCACTCACAACTTCGGCAAAACTTTTCAAGAAAAGCGACATGTATTGCAGTGTCCAGTCCATTTCATAATGGCAGCTTATTAAAAACGTTTTCAAACCATTTTTCAGTCTTTTATCACCAATCAAATTATTCTGGCGATCATGTGACACTAAAAATGGTGTTCGGTTGAAACAAAACTTACAAAAATACCGTTTAAAAATATGCTTCCCCGGTGCATGCGCCCCCCCCCCCCAATCTCCGAATACAAGCCGTATATTGACTTATAGTTTCGGGTATTCGGTATATTCAAAGAAAAGGGCAAAGGTATTTCACTTTATTTCAGCACGTGTTTCATACATTGTAGATTTTCCGGCTATAATATCACCCTTCACAATTAAACACAATTTCTTGTTTCTTGATTTAAAACCACAAATCCGACAAATCTTACAGACTGTAGTACGGCATAAAAACATTGTTAAAACCGATAAAGCAATGTTCCGCAGATTGTAGAAACCGTCTAACAGCAAATGATTGTCTACGGTCGGTCATTAAGAACTTGTGGAATTTTCGGATTTGTTTCAATTGAAGTTTTGGTGATACGTTTATTTATCTGCCAGTATTCTATATTCAATGGTCACATCTAGGTCCAATTTTTGTACCCACTATTTTAGTTGTTTGTGAAGTCTACATTCTTATGTTATTAATCTGAAAATTCTAAATCTTTGAGAATGTCCAAACTCGGTTATGTCGAAAGGATTCTTTGTCCCAATATATAAAAGCGAAGTTGTAGCTCAGTGAATAAGGACTTTGCCGGTTCGAATCCCATCACCAGGGTATCTGTATTTCCGAGTTACAGTTGAGTTCCTGAGCGAAACTCGTTGCGTAATGCAAGTCTAGCTTAAATAGGTTAGTTGTCTGGTTGAGCGATTTTCGTAGGCGCAAACGGGCGCCCTAAGTACGCCAGGACTAACCAACAGGGCACACAAGGATAACAGTATTTTATCTACTGGAGTGTAAATGTCCTGTATAAAAATTAGAAGTAAATAAAAGAAATTACCAGGGAGAACAGAACATTTTATTCTCGCTATTACAAACCCTAATGCTGAAGCATCATAAACGGTTGCTTACCAACATGCCAGTGAACCATTGAAATCTATTGTGGCAAGATGAATAATCTTGTGATTTTGCTTGGATTATGATCGACAGATTTAATTGTTAGGTTTAATACACAGTTTAGGAGACAAGTGATAGAACTAGTGATAATTTTGATAATACTCACTTAAGACATTAAAGAAAGAATCCTAGGGGGTATGCATGAAAAGTTTCATTAAAATCGGTTCACGGGTGTTGGGGGGAATACAAAATAATGACTAATTTAGCTGAACAAAACCGTACTACAGTACAACGATACAACAAACGTTTTCTCGATGTAGCTTTTTGCTGGTATTACTCACAATGCCAGACTTCGAAATGAATCAAAGTTATATCTTGAAAGCGTGTGCCACTATATCAAATCGAAAGGAGTTAGGAAACGAGATTTGTTACTGTTGGTGTCACAGTAAAATTGATGACGTCATGATACACAATTTTATTTCCGAGCAAAATAAAGATCCTATTAATCTATTTTTGTTTAGAGTGGTATCATAGGTATCACGTATATTGCCATGGAAATTTGGTCGCCTGGTGCGGTTCTTTCACCTGAAATAATTTCCCCGCCACCAAGTACGAAGATACGAGAATGCATTGAATTGCATTTTTTGACATATATAGCTACTGGCGGACATATGATGGTCACATTATGAAGAAAAGTTTGTCGATTTACGAAGTTAAATGCGTTGTTTGCATCTATCAAAAGGACTGCATCTGTTTCTTCATCTTTGAATATTGTTCTCATTGCATGGATAAGCACTTCACATCCTGATTCATGTCCAGCGCACACTTGTAAGGATCCAACTGAATCCAGCACATCCATCCATCTTTGTTGATACCATCTTAACCTTTTTAGCTATTCATCGTAATACCTCACCAATCTCGATTGGTCGTATACCAGGATTTTTATCGAGTGGTATCGGACGGCATGCCAGAAATTCATAAAAATTTTTCATTCATAAACTGAACTTTTTTTATCATGTTTGCAATAGCAGTGCATAAATCAATAGCACTATCTCCAAAACTTCGCGATAACAATATATGTCTCCATCCTTCAGCATCTAAACTTGAGGGTCCAGATCCACCTTCCTTTTTTTGCACAGACTGTTCCCCGCCTGCACCTTAGGAGATTTTGTTTGTTTCAACCGATTTAAAGTTTTTGTATCTAAAGGTAGAACTCCATTGTGCGTGGTGTCTTCAGGAAGTTTCGTTGCTGCGTTAATTTCAGTTCTTTTGACATTTCAGCTATGTTCTTTCTCTTGTTTGGTGTCTTTAAACATGTCTGAATGGATGCCTTGTTGGTTGCTCGATTGCTTCAATTGACAATCCGGAAGTGAAGCAGCAATACACACCATGAAGTGTATATAGGAAAAAGAAAGATCCGAGGCGGTTTTTCTCGTCATCTAACAACGTAAACAGGGAAATTATTCTACACAACATTTCAATTACTTGCCCTGCGATCTCAACATTCGTCCAGAACTGTTGCGCAACTTCACTACGTTTGTCCGTCATGGGAGGGGTAGAGTTGCGCTCTCAAGAAAGAACAACGCAAGACGATCCCCTGGGCATGGCGATATGCGCACTCGCTATCAACCCGCTTGTAGATCTGATGATAACACCCATAAGAGCTAAATGCAACAAGATAACCGCATTTGCAGAAGAACTAAGCGCGGCTGGTGAACTACATGTGTTACGCGATTGGTGGAATCAACTAATTCAAATCGGTCAGATGAACGGTTATGTTCCGCAATCAACAAAATCCTGGTTAATCGTAAAACCTGAAAAGAAGATGAAACAAGAACATGTTTTGAAGGTTTGAAAATAACTAGCGAGGGCAAAAACATCTAGGAACCGTAATTAGAAACAAAGAGTACAAGAAGGACTACGAACAACGGTCGCAAAATAAGTAGAAGAGATAGGATTGCCAGCTGAAATTGCTACAACACAGCCCCAAGCAGTCTATGCCTATTTTGTTGCAGGGTGCCAACACAACTTCTCAGAACCATCCCGGAAATGAAAATTTATCTGATGCCATTGGAGGATATGATCAGACATAAATTCAGTGGTGGTCATCCGGTAAATGATGCCGCACGAGTACTTTTTTCGTTACCTCTGAGACTCGGAGGGCTTGGCATACCAATCTTCATTATTACAGCACTAGTTGAGTACGTTTACTTATGTAAAGTGACGTCGGCGCGCATTTTTTTTTCGTAGTCCGGCTAAGTATCCTAAGCGGTAAAAGTATCCCAAGTGGAAAAGTATTCTTAGCGGGAAAAATATCCTGAAATTTTGAAGGAGGAATTCCCAGCGGTCTCAGTATCCCAAGCGGAGTTAGTATTCTCAGAGTTATTTCGTGTCAAATTGTACACTGCTCTATATATGTTGCTTTCGGTCCGCGCTTTTGTAAACAAAAAAGTATGTAATATATATAATTGTTCCACACCAAGTCCGTTTAATTAATAGTAATATATTATAGTTTATTCCAATTTTTTATTTATTTTTATAAATGTCTTCCGATCATCCTCAAAACTTAGATTCTGCAGCCATAGAGCTTTTGTGAGTATTATTTGCTTTTATTATTATTACAGAGAAGTTTTAGTGTTTTTTAATTGGCGTTAATATTTGTATTCCATGTTCAAAGTACAATGTAAAATACAGACAATCAGAGGTTTTGTGACAGGTCTTGGGTGGACTATAATGGGCTAGTGTTTTTTTAGAACTTTAGTTAAAAACAGGCTGTGATTAACACATATTTTAATTCTATTTTTTCTTGTTTAGAGAAATAAGAAATTACTGGGAAAGACACCAAAGAATAGAGAATAGTATAATTTGTTTTATAAATTAAAATCCAAAAAATATTTAGTTAATATTTTTGTATTTCAATCACCAACTTACAAAGCAATGGATCTTATTATATTAATTAGCATTTTATTATGAAACACGTGCTTCAATCGATAATTTCACAATGCATTATTTTGTCATTTCTGTTTACTTATGACACATTCCGCCGTGTTGATGTTGTTCTCGTGCGTGACGTTGCCATTCTACGCTTGAAACTTACAACAAATGCAATATCTTTTGTTATCATAATAGAGAAAAATTAAAAATAATCGGAAAAATCGAAAAAAAGTGCAAAAATTTAATTTCGCGAACGACGAAAAGGTTTTTTTTCGCGGGAATTTAATTTCGCAAATGAAGGGCCAAATTCGCGAAATTCGCGAAATTTTCTTCCAGCGAAATTTTCTGACAATAAAGTAATTGAATATCTGAAAAATTACCGTGTTTTATGTTGGCATCTGTAGTAATGCACAATTCTATATATAGTTTCTATTTATAGTCTTGTGTAACAGCTAGCACGGATTTTTGAGCTTTTGTTTTTTGGATACTTTTTCCGCTAGGGATACTTTTACCGCTTAGGACACTTAGCCGGACTACGGAAAAATGCGCGACGTCGGCGCTGAAAAATCAAATCCAAGATACGAACGAAGAAGGAAGCAAGACGAAACATGAATACATTCACAACGGAGGCAAAGGCAACACAAAACGCTCGAAAGTTTACGCGAAGAAATGAGCGATGGCCAAAACCGACAAAATGAATCCAACATGGAAAGTAGATATTCGAAGGGTGGCACTTTGCACAATGAAATTCGCGAAATGCTTACAAAAAAATGAGAAAAAGCGACAGTATAACGAGCGAGTTCTTCAATTTTTCCTGGGCAATCTTACAAAAGAAATATGCAAAATATAAATAATGAATGTAAATAATGATTATAAAATTAAACTAATCAATAGTTATAACACTCCATTGTTCTTCTTCTTTCTTATTCTTGTTTGCCTTTCTTTTAGCACCCGCTGGAAAAAGTTTCTTATATCTTGGTGAGCGTTTTGTGTCACTGTAGCTGTCTTCTTTTTCTTTCTTGGCATTGGAACTGCATAATATTCACGTTTTGTTGGTGCCAGCTAATATGACCCAGCTATTCCAGCCGCTCGATTTAACCATGAAGAAACATTGCAAAACTTTCCTCAAAAGGTTGTTCTCCGCATGGTTCTCACAACAAATCGAAAAACGCGTTTGATCTACTAGCATTTACTATTCTTGCAAAATTCTGTCCCTGATCTTAACTACCCGGCGCCTGTATCCGGATCTTAAAGATTTCTGGATTTTTATTACCTGAAAATAAGGCCGCATAAAGGCACCCGACAGCTACTTTAAAGGAAGAAATTGTTGTGGGAAGAAAAAGTTGCGGGAAAAAAAATACTGCAAGCAAATTTTCGCAACTTTCGCGACTTTTTCTTCCCGCAACAATTAATTTTTTTACAATTCGCAACTTTTTCTTTCCGCAACTTTTTCTTTTTTTCTTGTTATTTTATACAAGCATCCAAACAAAAATAGCCGCGAGTTTGGCTGGTTCAATGTCGTTTTTTGCAAAAATTTATCAGAAAAAGCGGACAAAAGTGGCCAGATTCTAATGATGAAAATGTTAACTGAAATTGTTTTAAAAACTTGGAACAACAACAAACGCAATGTGCGAGAATATTTGTCGATAAATATTTTTTACAAAATCGATCAGATTTCAACGTAAACTCTAATCAATATTTATTGTTTCTTTCTTATTTTGTCTTGTTTTTTTTGCCTTTATCAGAGGACTTCATAAACCACTTCCTTATGGGCAACTTGCTTCTCTTGACCGTACGTTTTGAACTTTGTTTTTGGACCTTTTTTGTATAAATAAAGTTATATGAAGTTTACACCTTTCTGTGTACATTGAGGTACAGTCTGAGTCCGTAGAAACTGCTTATAAGAAAATCCGTCTCCGATTTTTCAAATAACCGTAGGAGGCTGTATTAATTTTGAAATAAATTTAGTGTCCAAACGCTAAGTTGCTTGGAACGACAAGAAAAATTATCGTCAGTTCAACTTCACTCGCAACATTTTATGTACGCAGCTTTTTATGAATGTCCTGTCTCGCAACATTTAATGTACGCAACTTTTTCTTTTAAAGTTGCGAAAATAAAATCGCAAGTTTTGCAACTTTTTCTTCTCGCAACAATTTCTTCCTTTAAAGTATATTTTTTGCTAAAAAGAACACTTTTTTGTTGAATCACCCATACATATTTCCTCTTTATTGTGTATGTACTCATGTACTTCATGCGAAAAATATCTTTAAAGAAATTTCTTCGTAAATTGTATCAAAAACAAATTTATATTGCTTTATATCTAGTTTCATATTTTACAGAATTTTCGCGCGAAATTTGTCCCGTCATGCACCAGAGCTGTAATAAAAGGAACAATTCGAACAAAATAAGCCTTTTTGTTTAAAGATTCGAAAGCGTTTCTTAGCAGCGGTAAACAAATATGTTTAACTTTTGCATTTCTGAAGAAATAATATTTTTTCAAAATAAGACAAATCAGTGTTTTGATAGTTCTTTTTCATTTCGATAAGAATGTTTTGTGAAATCTTTTTGTTTTAACTTAACGTTTATAGATTTTAAATTACTGTAAAATATTACACTGACTGTCAACTTATTACCTAACTTAAGGTATTTCGTGGTTTGCGTTTTTAAGCAATTTCAAGTGATCTGAACTTAGCAAATGTGGTATTTCAAGCATATCAGGAAAAGATTTTATATTGTATCCAGTCAATAGGTTTTTGTGGAACCTTGCTTTACTTTTGATAACGAACTGGGGTAATTTTGGACAGGTATTAGTGGTTACATACATCACAAACATGTGCTTTTCTTTGTTTACATTCTCCAATGTCTTTCACAAATCACATACGATGTATCATCTTCAATTATCAACTTCATTCTCATGTTAGCATGGAAAACAGACGTTAAGCTGATAGATAGGTTCTCCCAGTTACCTTATTTTCTCCCCATCTTAATTAATTTGTTTAATGGCCATATTAAGTCAGACTTGGATGCATCCTTGTTTTTCAAATTAATTATCTTTGCATAGCTGGTGGCCATAATTAAAATTTTCTGAAAGGTAGATGAAATTGTCATATCTGAGTAAAACCACTTCATTCCAGCTTCACTATCAGCATTACAAAGAAAGCTGCACAAATCTGTTTTTATAAGAATAATGCGCCTGATACAAACCATAATAACAACATGTTGTGGTGAGAATGTGTAGGCTTTGATGATTGATGCAAAGTCAATTGATCATATATATCTATTGACTTAACGTCTGTTTTCCATGCTGGCATTTGCCAAGTGTGATTCAAATTACCCTGGAATACCACAATTCCATCCTAGATTCTTTTTGTCTTAAAACATGATTCTGATAATATAATGTTTGTTATTATTTAGAAAATGGAGATTTATGATGAAAGTGATTTGTCGGCTTATGAGTTAGAAAGGCAGAAGAATATTATAAGCAACTATGAGTTTATGAAGTCCTGTGGTAAAAATCAGTTAGATTATCTTAACAAAATCATTTCATGTTTTTGAAACTTGCATTAAAGTAAAATATTCTAAAGAACATGTAGCCCAAACTAAATGGAAAATTTAAATTTGAGTATATGTGAATTATGTCATCACTAGTAATTAGGAGAGAATTTGTTTCAGTAATTAATGCTATGAAATAAAATATAAATTAAGATTTATTATTATTTATATTTAGTATTATTATTTATTTGGATCCTGTTTATTTAAAAGGCTTACCTGTGAAACCTCTGGTCTACGTGAAGCGAAGAAAAGTAAAACAAGAAGATCTTTATGAGTATGTCTCGGAAGAAGAAGAAACAGATGAAAATGACGAGGATTGGGACCTGAAAAGCCCTCATAAAAAGAGGAAAGAAAATAAAATTATTCCAGGTAAATACATGTGTAGAGTTGAAAAAACAAAATAACTACAAATGAATCGATGTGCACTACTAAGCCAACTATGTTCTCTGAAAGTTACAACTCTATTTCATTAGACTTCAAGAGAAAAGTTAGCAATCCAACAAAGTTCATTACAAACCTGAAGAGATCAAAGAAAGTGGGTTTTGTAAAATAATTTAATTTTTGTAGAAATGTAAATATTACATATATATATATAATTTTAAATTTGTACAGGAAAATGACAATTCAAAGAGAACTCCACTGAAGGTTGAGACGGCACAAACACCTGTTAGAAACAGAACTCGAATAACATCTGTGAAGAATGAGGGACAATTAAACGGTAGATATCCGAAACGTCGAGTAGAACGCAGGGACTATAAAGAAGCTGAGGTGCCAGATGATGACCACTATTTGTGTGAGTAGATATTCTATTGCATCTACAGGATTTTAAAATCATCATCTCACTTTGCACTAAACTTCAGATAAAAAGTATATTTTTACATTATTTCATGTCAATTCAGTTAAATTTTTCTTTAGTTTGCGAAAACTGCTCTGAGTTTTATTATGGAGATTGTCCTGTTCATGGTTCTCTGCATCCGCTTGCTGATAACACAACGAAGAGTACTTCTGAACCCTTCTCTCTGGCTACACTTCCTAGTGGACTGAAGATTAAGGAAAGTAAAATACCGTTGGCTGGTTTAGGAGTGTTTACAACCCAGGATCTTGAAATAGGAACTCGATTTGGGCCTTACCAAGGCAAGAAAGTTTGTTCAGATATCTGCAAAGATGAATGGGACACAAGCTATATGTGGGAGGCTAGTGCAGTTGTTTTTGTTATAAAATTCACAGCATATTAAAAAGGACTGTTACTTTTCTGACTGACTGACTGTCTATCCAGTTTTAGTCTTTATGGTGCTGCTGTTGTCCCAGATTCTGGGGTAGGCAACTGCACGTTGATTGAAGTATCACTCTGATGAAAATTGTTAACAAAAGAGACATATCTTTTTAACTACTTTTGGCGTAAGAGACACTTAAAATGTCATTCCAGAGCCTATTTTATCTCTAATTTGTTCATATTATGATGTTTTCATTCAGGTTATGAAAGAGGGTAAGGTGGTGTTCTATATTGATGGCAAAGAAGAAAAATACGGAAACTGGATGCGCTACATAAACTGCTCGCGGAATGAAAAAGAACAGAATCTTGTTGCGTTTCAATACCACGGTGAAATTTACTACCGTTTGTATAAAAAAGCTAAGAGAGGAGACGAACTGCTTGTCTGGTATGGCGATGAATATGCGAAAGATCTTGGAATCGAAGCAGAGGAAAGAAAATTAATAACAGAAGATGAAATCGGTAATCACCACCTACTACATATATTCACAATATGCACCAATTATGCAGAGGCCTTTCTACTGATGCTTTGGTAATTATATTTTTTGTTTTTTCATCCGATCTGATCTCTGTTTTAAAAATATATTTTGTTTGGAAATAATCTGATATGGCAATCATTTTTTCTGCAGGTGAAGTCCATAAATGCGACCAATGTGGGCTGACTTTCTCTGCACCCAAATTCTTATTATTACACATAAACAATTGTTTCCGTGGAAACAATCTGAAGAAAAAATCTAAGATGTCGAAGAAAGTTGGCGCTGTAAGTTCCTGTGAAAAACGGTTTAAACGTAACAAGTATAGCGATGAATCAAATTATAGTGGTATTATGAAAATGCATGTGAGAACACACACAGGCGAAAAACCGTACAAGTGCGATCAGTGTAGTTACGCATGTACAACCAGTGGTAATTTTGAGACACACATGAGAACACACACAGGTGAAAAACCTTACAAGTGCGATCAGTGTAGTTACGCGAGTACACGACGCGGTGATTTGAAGAGACACATGAGAACACACACAGGCGAAAAACCTTACAAGTGCGATCAGTGTAGTTACGCATGTACACAACATGGTAATTTGGAGACACACATGAGAACACACACAAGCGAAAAACCTTACAAGTGCGATCAGTGTAGTTACGCATGTACACAACGTGGTAGTTTGGAGACACACATGAGAACACACACAGGCGAAAAACCTTACAAGTGCGATCAGTGTAGTTACGCATGTACAACCAGTAGTAGTTTGGAGACACACATGAGAACACACACAGGCGAAAAACCTTACAAGTGCGATCAGTGTAGTTACGCATGTACAACCAGCAGTAATTTGGAGACACACATGAGAACACACACAGGCAAAAAACCTTACAAGTGCGATCAGTGTAGTTACGCGAGTACACGACGCGGTAATTTGGAGACACACATGAGAACACACACAAGCGAAAAACCTTACAAGTGCGATCAGTGTAGTTACGCATGTACAACCAGTAGTGATTTGAAGAAACACATGAGAACACACACAGGTGAAAAACCTTACAAGTGCGATCAGTGTAGTTACGCATGTACAACCAGTGGTAGTTTGAAGAGACATATAAAAACAAACCACAAATAATTTCAATTGCAGTTGAATGTATTCTCGAAAACTTAATTATGGATTGAATGTATAATTATATATAAGATATTTATTTTAAAATTCCTGTATTTTTTGAATTGTTGTAAATAATTGAATTTCTTATAATTATTTTATTGAAAAGTTTATATTTCCAGATTTCTTTGTTTTTGAAAATGTTTATTGCTTGTATTATGATGGTGTCTATTTATATGAGATATTGGTTGCTTAAAAAAAAATTTTCTCAAAATTTATTTTAAATATTACTGCAAGTAAAGTACGAATGTTGCTGTAAAAACATGTTGTGTTGATATAAATAGTGAAAATGAATCTGTTTCATACATTTGTTTAAGAAAAAAGAAAAATTTTAAGATACTAAGTTTTGTGAATTTGAGAATAAAGAATCTATATGTAAACTTAGGAATTTATATTAAATTTAAAAGTCACACAGAATTGATTTTACAAAGGAATAAGGTACTATTTTTAAAAGCTTTATAAAGACAAGGAAAAAACACTATTAAGATTTGAAGTTTTACGTAAGACTTACTTTTCATTAACATCAGTGTTAAACAAACATGACAGATGACGTTCCAGCAAGCCAGATTGAAAAACTTGAACTGGTTTCAACCATTGGCTTTGCTGGTATGTAAACAACAAATTATTTGCAAAAGGTTATTAAAATTACACCATATTTACGTCTTTGTTTATACTTTTTTTGAATTTTGCAATATTTTTATTTCGATCCTTCAAAAGTAAGTTGGCAGGCATTGTGTATTTTTAAAATAATTTTAATGAAATTGATGCCTCTCTTTTCAGGGAATGTTCCTGGAGGCTTGCTTGTCCACCCGGATCGAAAACACCTGGTATATCCACTAGGCAATACCCTGGTCATAAAAAACCTGCAGAGTAACAGCCAGCAGTTTTTATCAGGCCATACTGACAACATATCATGTGTTGTGATATCGAAGACCGGTCGTTACATTGCATCGGGTCAAAATACGCACATGGGCTTCAAGGCTGAAGTGATCGTTTGGGATTACGAGCAAATGACTTTGTACTGCCGTTTGCTTCTGCATAAAGTTAAAGTGGAAGCTTTGGCCTTCTCTCCTAATGAGAAGTTTTTGACAACATTAGGCGGGCAAGATGATGGGAGGTAAATTCTTTTTCTCGTCGCTTTTACGAAAGTGTTCTTTTTTTGGTACTGCTATGATTTGATATTCTTTTTCTATTGTTACCAAATAAATTGCCCTGCTAACTCTCTTATCATAGAATTGATAGATTTCTAGGCTTTCTTTTCTTCAGTGTTGTCATTTGGGATATCGAGAAGAAAGAAGCGGTATGCGGTGCACCAGCTGCAGTTTTGAGTGCGGGCGTTACGTACTGTGTGGCCTTCGCTAATAACTGCAGTCACACATTCGTGACAGGAGGGAAGTAAGTTATGTGATTCCATAGTGCATTACCATGTCAGGGTATCCATCAAGAAATCACATTTGTGTTTTTTTTGTTGTTTTTTGAAAATGTTTTTAAACCTGTTTTTTTTCACAGTAAAACGTTACGTGTTTGGGACCTGGATGTTGAGAAACGAATCATTCGACCAACAGATTGCAATATGGGGCAGTTGAAACGTATTGTGAAATGCATACAAGTTAGTATTTACACAAAGAAATAAAAAGGTTTGGAGTTATCTTTAGTAAAAGCTGACTGCGCATATTTTTCCAGGTTTCAGAAGATGACCAATATATATACTGTGGAACAACTAGCGGGGATGTTTTACAAGTATGGATGTTTTGTATTACAGTATTTAAAAACAAATTAAAGCACGAAACAGCTAAAATGTTTAATGATTTTGTAAGTTGCTGGGAGGGTCAATTCCACTACGTTTCGAAATTGACGATTCGAAACAATATTGAAGGATTTTTCATTTACGATTAGAATACAATTTTTTATAAATTTTTTGATTTTTTATTGCAGCTTTTAAAATACCCGGAGAGAAATGAATAAATAGATTTCGATGGTTTATTTGGAGATCTTAGATGGAGCGTTTCTCTTCGCCATCGTGTCTCTGCACTTCAATACTTAAAATTTCATTTACTAATCATTCATATCGGAGAGCTCATCACAAAATTTATATTGAACAAATATACACAAGCTCTGTCACAGGAACATGCAGAAACATTTCAAATGCATATCGCATGGCCGCAACTGTAATAATGTTCCAAGATTCCAACAATTTGATTGAATTTGATTGATAGAATTTTTAAAAACGAAAAACAAAATTATTTCAAAAATTAATAAAAGTTTAAAAACGCAAAGATATTGTTTTGAACCGGCAGTTCGTAAACCGAGAGGGTCATGTCTCATTAGAGTTTTCTGTGTATAGAGTACCTTTTACAGATCAACATGAAAACGAAGCTACTGTGCCATTACGGGCCAACGAAAGACAAGTTCAGCTTGGGTGTTCTGGCGCTTTCCCTCATTCCCAACAGAGAAATTTTAGTTGGTGCAGGAGATGGTACGATTGCCTTGGTGAAAGGAGACAGCTTCAAAAGAGTGAGGTCACTACATCTTCCTTCTTATCATGTTTCAATAATTGGTTTAACTTTATTTACATAAATCAGTTAATTCATAAATATTCCCATCTAATTTAGATCTACGAAAATTGATGGCGAAGTCACCTCAATCACTTTACACGGCAATGACCAGGTAGTTCTCTAATTGGATTAGGACCACTGTGATGTTATATATTTGAGTCTTTCAGTTCTTTGCTGGGACCTTAGTATCACAGATTTACAAGTTACAGAGAAGTGATTTCTGCCACGAAGTGATCAGTACATGCCATTATGCAAGTGTTTCTGATGTGTCGTTTGCAAGGTTAGGTTGTTTATTGCAGTTTTTATGTTTTGAGTTGCAATAAATCCATCGTTAGGTAATAAATCATTGATTTTTCATAATTTTGTAATACATTTAAACAGTAATAGATGTATGAAAATGTCAAAAGGAAACAATGCATATTCACGTATTTTGAAAGTGTATAAATTATATTTTTATTGTTGCTACAATTTAAATCTACAGTAGCACAAATGGGAGCAATTAAATACACCAACTTCGCTGCAATTCTTTTTGTAAATGAAGAGTCTAATAATATTTTCAACTCCTGCTGGTCTCTTTTTTGTCAGTTTCATGGAAAACCTGTCATCCTCGCTTATCCGAACAGCTGCTCTGGCATTTCATTCCATGCCATTTGGATAAGCGAGGTGAGGATGTGCTTTTCCAAAATTATTACCAAGGGTCCCAGTAAAATAGTTCAAGATGACAAATGTTTGAGTTATCGAGAGTTTTACGAGAAACTATTAAGAAAGGGGAATGGAAAAACAGAAGAGTTACATGAGTTTAAAAAGTTAAAACAGAGTTAAAATGAGTTTGACTTTACGGGATTGTACTGTAACTTTAATAAAATGTAAATTTTTCTCTCAATCCTTTTTGTAATGCATTAAACTTTCACTTTTGCATCATCACATGTCATAATAAGAGTGGAGATATTTATTGGAAAAGTGAAGAGAAAAGGTTTTGTTTAGAAATTATTCGCAGCTTTTTATGACCTGTTCGAAAAATGACATTCGTATTTGGAATGCGGAGACCAGCAGTGAACTATTACGCATTGTGGTCCCCAACATGACTTGCAACGCTGTGGCTTTCACTGCTGATGGAAAGAACATATTGAGTGGTAGAGCTTTTCGATGTCTTAAGATTTTCGCGATGTTTCATTTTTGTTTTGTTGAAATCGTTTAGGAAATAAGATTTTGTAATTGCCATGTGTTCTCAAACGTTGTTAATCAACGTAGCATATTTTTTGAGACTCTAGGGTAGAGAATGTTAAAATAATATTCTCGCCATTAGCTTGGGACGATGGAAAGATACGCGTGTTTACACCTGAAACTGGACGTCTGAAGTTCACTATTCACGACGCGCATAATAAGGGAGTTACTGCGCTTGCTGGCACATCAGACAGCAAGAGGATCATCAGTGGAGGGGGTGAAGGCCAAGTGAGAGTATGGGAGATCAATAAGAAGGAATATCATATGGTACAAGCTATGAAAGAACACAAGGGTACATCTCTTCATTTTAGTCAAATCGCCTTATTATTTGTATATTATATATGTATATGTATATATATATATATTTTGTATATTATATATAGTATTGAACCCGTATAAATTTGTATATATTCTTGTAATTATTACTAATTGTGTTCATTGAAATTTGTGTTTCTCTACTCGTAGGGACAGTCACGTGCATCAAAGTCAAATGCAACGACTCCCAGGTATTTATATTGCATTAATATTTATCTAACTTTATTTATGGAGTATAATATTTAAATAAAAAAAATTATTATTATTATTATTATTAACGAATATTTACAATGAGGATAAACATTTCAGTGAAAAATACATTGTTATCAATATGCGTCCCCATATATGTATGTGCACGAGAAAAGGTGAATGATTCTAAAAATATTATTTATTGACAATTAGTATACAAGTTAAAAACAAAGGATACCATGCAGAGAGTATTGCTATGAAAGAATGCGTTCTTTTGCTTTTTTAAATTTGAAATCTACTAGAAGATAGTAACAGGTCTAAACTACAATAAATGTATAAAACGTAACTAAGGTAACCAGCAAACAATTGGTTAAGTTGTTCCTACATATTGAGGAGGCCCATTGTCATTGTATTTGAGATGGATTTTAATATGGTGTGGTTGGCAATCAAAAGCCATTGAAACAAAAACATTGTTAGTGTTTTGTTTTTAGTGTGTTACAGCCAGCACGGATGGTACATGCATCATATGGGACCTTGAGTATGTATCAATCTCCAGTCTAATTTAAAATATTTTAGAATCTTCCTTTTTCTGTTTTTTTCCTTGTTATTTGACTTAAATGTGAAGTTAAGATTTTAGCAAGACATTTACATTGATTCATCATCATCGTCTCTAGTTTTAAGTCACTTTTCCCTGTTAAGGGCGTTGCACAGTGATACAATTAGTTTTCAGTTCCTGAAGATTCTGTCCGTTGGATCGACACATCCCATTTTCCACACTTTTCTGTCTTTTTGTATGGTATCAGCACATTTTTTGTTTGATCTTTCACAACCACGGCTACCAGCGACTATCATGTCTGCTGCTTATTTGATGCTGCCTTCATTACGACACATATGTCCATTCCATTGCTGTTATATAGCATTGCTGATTGAATATCGACGATTCCTAGTATCTACACTAAGGAATCGGAGCTGATGCAATTTTCCAAACACACATTGCAGGTCCACCATATGGCTTGGTCTTAATGTTGCAGTTTGTGTAAATTGTCAGTGGTTGGTGCCCAGCATTCACTTGCATACAACAACACAGGACGAATGTAGATGCCATATATTCTGCTCTGCGTTTTGAAGGAGAGTCCACGAGAAGTGAGTAAGGGTTCTATAAACTGGCCCCAAGCAGATCTGATCCTTGTGATGATACGCAACCACCACCTGTCCCGAATGTATAACCAAGGTAACAGAAGTAATCAATCATGTCAAGTTCACTATCACGAGTGAGCGTTCATTTTGTTTGAGAGCTTTCTGGAACAAACGGATTTGGTTATGTTTTCATATTTTCGGTTGGAAAATTTCACAGCTGAGAACTTTGTGTTGTGGTACACATTCCTCGCTAGGAATCATGATACAACGAGGACCGATTCTCCTACCAACAGCTTGATCAACATGATTCAATCAGATACACGCTCGGTATTGTAAACCTTTTAGGGTCTCAACCTATTTCTCAGCCTATTGTGCACCAACGCCGCTAGTGCCCTGATCGTTGCCTACCCAGAATATGTTGTATCTGGAATCCTTTCCTGTTAAAAATCTTGTGGAGGTACCTCTCCATCTGACCTCTTGCACACAGCAGAGGTCAATGTTTGCTCTTGTGATAGTCTCAACTACCTCACTGGACCTTCCTCTCGGGGTACCGACGTTCCATGAGTCGATCTTCAGTGGGATTTCGGATTTTGCAGTTCTAATATTTTTGACACCTTCAACGTAGTTTCCAGTCCCGTTCTTGTGAAATTTGCTAAGAATGTACTCTTTAACGGCACACCAACTGCTCGCCTTAACCAACAAAAATCTATAAATTATAACGTATTCATCGAAATTTATTAATTAATTTATCTAAATTATCTTGTGCTTTGCTATGAATTATACATTTTTTATTTAGCCGTTTTGTACGAAATCAGATCATGTTCGCCAACACGATGTTCAAAGTCGTGTGTTATCAGCCTGACGAAGCCCAAATTATAACTGCTGGCACAGATCGAAAGGTGAGCTTTTTCATAAGCTGGGAGGTTCGTGTAACGGACACTTCTTTGCCTTTCTTAAGATCGGGTATTGGGAGACGTACGATGGTTCGCCCATCAGAGAGTTGGAAGGGACGAAATCTGGTGCCATAAACGGCATGGACGTTTCCCCGGATGGAATATGTTTTGTGACTGGTGGCGAAGACAAAATGCTAAAGGTATATTAAATATTTTTAACATGATTTCAAAGTGTTCCTGTAAGTTTGATTGGTCCATACGAATTGCCAACTCAACTAAACAAAGTAGGGGAGTATGTACTCGTAAAAAGAGATGGATGATGTGTTTGATAGTACTTTTGTTTGTATGCGTTAAACAGGTGTGGAAATACAACGAAGGTGAAGTTACACAGGTCGGAGTTGGCCATTGCGGGGAAATCACCCATTTAAAAATATGTCCTAATCAACAGCACATCGTCAGCGTAAGTTCGGACGGAGCTGTACTGAGATGGAAGTTCCCTTTTGCGTCCGCATACAAAAACGCAGCAACCTAGAAATTTCTAAGCTTGAAATTTGGTAATTCGTGATCCAACATTTGTGTCTATATTGTTTGATTTTAAAAATCCATTTTAAAAATAATATTATGACAAAGTATATATATGTACCTGATTTTTGCAGATAGCGTCGATATAATTGACATATAATTTTAAAGTTGTAAATATTGAAGATATTTTGTTACTACTTTCCTATTATTCTGTATGAGTGTGATTTTTAAAAGTTTGGTGAAGAATGTATTTGATTTATTTTCAGTTAAAAATATTCTACGAAAAGTTTTTTTATTGTTAAACGATAGAGCCATTTTTGAAACGAGGTCACGAGGTATGCCCCACTGACGTGTATCTCAAAGGTTCTGAGATGCATTCCTGTGGCGGCAGTGGGTATTTTTTCGTAATCTGTAATTTAAAAAATTTGATTCCTTGAGTTATTTTTATAACAAAAGAAAATCGTGGAAACTCTTCTTAAAATTCGTTTGTTGCCTTTTAATCCAAACTGAACAAAGAATTAATAGCGACTAATATGTTTTTATTTTTTTATAATTTAACTAATAGACCAAAAACCGAATGGAATCGGTATTAAGGACAGTGTTGTGTTAAAAAAATCAGTTTTTTGTGACCGTAAAAACTCAATAATTATTGCGATATAACCTATCCCATAAAACTAAAATTTCTTATTTTATAGTAATTTTTTACTCTAATGTATATTCAAAACTTGTTACAAAAAGGTGATGTAACAAAGGAAGAGCAAAAACTGTAATTAACAAAAAGGAGGAGCAAAAACTGCAATTAACAAAAAGGAGGAGCAAAAACTGTAATTAACATAAAGGAGGAGCAAAAACTGCAATTAACAAAAAGGAGGAGCAAAAACTGTAATTAACATAAAGGAGGAGCAAAAACCGCAATTAACATAAAGGAGGAGCAAAAACTGTAATTAACAAAAAGGAGGGGCAAAAACTGCAATTAACAAAAAGGAGGAGCAAAAACTGTAATTAACATAAAGAAGGAGCAAAAACTGCAATTAACAAAAAGGAGGAGCAAAAACTGCAATTAACAAAAGGGAGAAGCAAAAACTGTAATTAACAAAAAGAAGGAGCAAAAACTGCAATTAACAAAAGGGAGGAACAAAAACTGTAATTAACAAAAAGGAGGAGCAAAAACTGTAATTAACATAAAGGAGGAGCAAAAACCGCAATTAACATAAAGGAGGAGCAAAAACTGTAATTAACAAAAATAAGGGGCAAAAACTGCAATTAACAAAAAGGAGGAGCAAAAACTGTAATTAACATAAAGGAGGAGCAAAAACTGCAATTAACAAAAAGGAGGAGCAAAAACTGTAATTAACAAAAAGGAGGAGCAAAAACTGTAATTAACAAAAAGGAGGAGCAAAAACTGTAATTAACAAAAAGGAAAGCAAAAACTGTAATTAACAAAAAGGAGGAGCAAAAACTGTAATTAAAACTTTAAAAATAAATAAGGGTACGGCGACTTAATCCCGCCAATGAAATTGCTCAACCAGACAACCAATTACAACTTTGCATTTTGTATTTAAAATCATCCGCAAAAACTAACATCTCCCTGGTCTGTTTTCCATCTGAACGTCGACCTTTTTATGTACTATTTTAAAGGAAGAAAAGTTGCGGAAGTTACGATTTTATTTTTGCAACTTTAAAAGAAAAAGTCGCGTACATTAAATGTTGCGAGACAGGACATTCATAAAAAGTTGCGTACATAAAATGTTGCGAGTGAAGTTAAACTTACGATAATTTTCCATGCAACTTAGCGTTTAGATACGGATTATTTGAAAAATCGGACGGATTTTTTTATAAGCAGTTTCTGCGGACCAGACTTTAATATTTTTATACATCAATGTAAACAGCAGAAAAGTGTAAACTTCATATAATTATACTTATACAAGGACACTGGGTGAAAATAGATCTAATTCAATAAACATGCACTAATCGAGCCAAAAACACAACGTCACGCAAGCTTCAATAGGCTTCAAAGAAAGAACAACGATGTTACTACAAATAGCAAATACAATAAAAATATTCTAAGACTCATCATCTTCAGCATCAACGTTGATCCCCGGGAAGCATTCGCCGCCATCATCTCCACCTTCCTTATCAGGAAAAACTTATGAAAATACTTATTAGATCGTTGGGCGACCGTGACGGCAGAGTTGACTAGTACACACTACAGAAGACCGGTTTTAGTTCAAGGAGGCCTCGAAATACCTTGTAAGTTTACAGCATAATTGATTGCCACAAAAAAGAACAACCTTTTATTGGAACACTACCTACACTCTGTCGTCAAATTAAATTATATGGATGTTCTAAAGGACAAGTTATTGTCGGCTCGTTTGTGGAAACTGTGAAAGCTAACACTGCCAATAGTAAATCATCATCGCATGAACAAGAAAAAGGTCCAAAAACAAAGTTTAAAACGTACGGTGAAGCAAGCTGACATACGGAAGTAGTTTACGAAGTCCTCTGATAAAGGAAATCAAAATAGACCAAGACAAAATAACAAAGAAACAATAATTATTGATTAAAATCTACGTTTTTGATCGTCGATTTTGTAAAAAACATTTATAGACGAATATTATCGCACATTAAGTTTGTTGTTGCTCCAAGGAGATAACTTTTTAAAACAATACAGACAACATTTTCATCGAATTTGGCCACTTTTGTCTGGCATTGCTTTTTCTGATAATTTTTTGCAAAAAACGACAATTGGACCAGCCAAATCCGGGGTTATTTTTGTTTCGATGCTTTTATGAAATAACAAGAAAAAAGTTGTTGAAATTGTTGCAAACACTGGAAATAATTAAAAGTTGCGGAAAGAAAAAGTCGCGAAAGTTGCGAAAATTTGCTCGCAACATTTTCTTCCCGCAACATTTTCTTCACACAACAATTTCTTCCTTTAAAGTAGTTCGTTTCTTAAAAAAAAAAGGTTGTATGACCATTGTACCTTCACGTCACGATATATGAATCGATAAATTATTCTCATGATTAATTCATAATTATGCGCATATAAATACAAAATAAACCATTTAACTCGTGGATGCTTCAATTGTTTTATCACGGACACTGACACATCTGTTACCCAGCAAATAGTATCGGTAGAGCTTCTCAGCACTTTCTTTCCCATACCCCTCGATCCCAATCCTTTTGCAGTTAATGACGTCACCACAGGTAAAACCATCGTCGCAAACAAAAAAGTCACCCGAGGTTGCCATGTAGACGGAGTTTAGATTCTTCTTCGTAATGTTCAATGCTTGACAGAGCTTAGACGGACCGTTGCAAAGTTCGTGAAATTTTAACACGGATTTACGTTTGGCGGAGCGGTTTTTTATCATGCTATCAACGCCTGAAAATAAAAGCATCATTTTAAAAAAAAGGTTTTAAAAATCAACTTTTTGAACCAAAAAAACACTTATTCGTACGGTAGAAAGTGCGATTCATTGAGGGTTGCTATAAACAAGTTCCAAAACTGTAAAGTGATAATGTATTTTAAAGATTTAAAACTGTTCCAAAAGTGGATACAATTGATTACACTGGCCTTGTATTGGTTCCAACGCTCTCACAAGCACACATCCGCCTGCATCTTTACTGGAAATGTTGAAGCAATGATACATTCCGTAGATACTGTAAACGTACGAGGTACCCGCGGTTTCGTACATAGGTTTCGTTCTTTCCGTTCGCTTACCCGCGTGCGAATGACACGCAGCATCTATTTCTCCCAGATACGCTTCAGTTTCCACAATCCTTCCACACATCATTTCGTTACTTGTGCGCCTATATAAGACTTTGCCCAGCATATATTTAGCAAGCTCTTCTCCTGGCTTATCGAAATCATCACGTTCTAACTTTCTTCCACCTTCAACGCAATCATTGGTCGGTTTGAAATATTTGGATTTCGTGTCGTCTACATGGAATTCAGGGTGGTCACGCTTTGCTGACATTGCATTTTTCATTCGCCATAGTAGCGACAGTCAAACATTTTTCATAATAGGCATTTTGCTTATGGCTAAAAAAATGTACGAAAAAATAAAAGAAGTACCAGAAATATTGCTTAAAGTGTCACCTTAAATATACATTCATTCATTTTTAAAAACATTCTAAAAGAATATTTACAAATTATTCCATCAGGCGACAATCGATAATGTTTTTATCTCGGCGAGTTTCTTGGCCGTCTCCTCGCGGTACTGTTCTTCACTCCACTGCTCCAAAGGACAGTCCACTTTCTCCGACAACTCTTCGAAAATGTCTCTCGAGCGATCGAAAAACTGAAACTGAGACTTTACCAGGCCTTCGAAACATGGCTCAAAATACGCCATCCGACAGTTGTAAAATTTCGGAAGTTCATCGAGCAACTTTGTGTTCCTTCTTTCAAAGTCGGCCTTAGCTAACGCCAGATATCGCTCATTCGCATCAAATTTCCCTGACTGAGCCATCGATTCTTTTTCCAAAAACTTCTCGCGTCGGTTTACGTATTTGCTGTAATCCTGCAAGCTCTGCTCTCGCCTCTTGATAGCGCCGTTCACCGTATTAAAATTATTGGAAAACTTTTTCAACGGCTCAACAAAGGTTTTACGTATATTGCTACTAGTCTCGGTGTGAAGTTCAGACTGTTTTGTCAATGCAATCTGCAAGTGTAGACTTGTCTCAAAAAGTTTCGGATCCGTCTCTAAACCGATGGTATTCGATTGCAGGTCCTGCGCAAAACGCTGCTGGGATTTCACCAAGTTGGCGTTTGTATCCAAATGACGTTTAACATCTTTATATACCTTTCTTGTGTTGGCCTCTACTTTGCTGAAATGCTCTGTCTGGTTTTCGAATTCGCTATCAGAAAGATTTTCCGTGATTCCTTTTTTTGGCTGCCGACGAAATGGTAACCAACTCATTATTGATTTTAATTAAATTTCTAAAATATAGTGATATACTAACAAGGTTTGTTATCAAAGAAAAAAGTTAAAATTTTTTTTATCCAATTTAACTAGTTAATTAGTTAATGGTTAATCAATTTTTATCTTAAAAAAATAAATACAAATATAAAAAGCTTCATATGATTGATTTTATTAAAAATTTAAAATAAATCTCACTTCACCTGTAACCATTCTGCAAAATACACAACCTCATAGAATAGAAACCAAGAAGAGCAATTTCACCGTCATAATTGCTTAAAAAACAAATATCACTTACAAACCGTTGTGTAAAGAAATAATTTTCGACGTGGGGACAATACAATATTAAAAGATTATTAAAAAAACAATAAAATTGTAGTATTTATTTGAAAATAAGAATGGTACTATTCCTTCTTTGGTCGATACTCCAATATTAAAAGGCCCTCCTTGTAGCGCCAACGTGTTAAATAAATGAACTCCAATGTGTGATGTCTTCCCATCAACTCCCCGTTACATAGGATGTCCATATCATACCCAGAGTAATTCAGTTTCTTCTTTAAATATTTCTTCAAATGACCAACAGTTATATGCGAAGATGTCCTCAAATATGGTTTTTCGAGTTTTTGAAAACTTGAAAGTTTCGTTGACTCTGGTTGAATGAAATCCAAGAACAGACCGATTTGTGATTCATCTAACGGCTTTGGTTTCACCTTTTCCGAGCCAGAGTTACAAGCTTCGTCTTTATCGACTTCCTTCTTTGATAAATCTTTATTGCACAAATTCAAATTGGAATCGGCATCATTCTCCTCTGGATCTACACAGCCACGCCTCGAGTAAAACAGCTTTCGTCGTTTCATTTCGCTTTGTGCAAGGTTAGGGACTAACTTGTAAATGATAAATTCCAGTTTCTTGTCCTCGCGTAGCATGTCCCATGGATTCGTCTCGTGGATTATGGTTTCGCAGTACGGGCATTTATACTCTGACGACGTCTCCAGATATTTGACAATGCAACTGCGACAAAAATAATGCAGACACTCTGTGATTGCGACTGGACGAATCAAATAGCCATTGCAGATAATGCAGATAAAACTCTGATTTAACTCTCTTATCTTTATTTTTGTTGTCATTTCTATTCTAAAAACAATCAACCATCATTACATGTGTAAGAACGTTATTCTATTTGTTGGCTGGATGACAAAATTAAGAAGATAATAAAAAAATGATCCCCTGTTTATTCGACATATTGCATAAAAGTTGTAGAGATACATGTCATAAAAACATATCACATTAACAATGATGTATAGAAATATCTTCTCAAATACAAATTCATTCCTTTTCCGGAATTTTGAAGACTACCGTTCTGTTTTAGATGATTGTAAATGGCGGAAGTATTAGGAGTTAAAATGCATGAAGACAAAACCAAGTAAAAATTTCATATTTATATATTGTTTAAAGAATTGTTACCTATATAGTGTGGTGTGGTGAAGTCAACTCTCATCCACCGGTTCCCCAGGTTGTGGATAGGGGAACGGCCTCTAGATATAGAGGTTAGCTGTGAATATGGAAATAAGCCATCCTGGACAAAAACACGGGTTGCCCTTTGGCAAGGCATAGTACCCGTCAGCCATCCGCAGGATGTTTGATTGTAATCTTGGCAGCTGTTGACATAAAGACCGTCTGGCAACATCACTACACGCCAAGCAGAGGAACAAATCATGATTTATCAATGTGTGAAATAACATCTTGTGCAGAAAAAGAAGGTATTGACGTTATTTGTATTCAAGAGCACCGCATCTTTCACGAGGAAACAAACATTCGGCATCACAAAATGGGCAACGAATGGATGTTACTGACTACATCAGCAGAAAAAGCCACTAATAATGCAACCACCAGAGGTGTAGGTATCTTGCTCAGTCCAAAAGGTTACCAATCACTTAACAAAATTGAGTCCATCAGTTCAAGAATTCTAATAGCTTCATTTAATGGAAACCCAATGACCAATGCGATTTTCTGCTATAGCCCAACAAATGTGGCTGACAAAGAAAATGTTGAGCTGTTCTACAGAGATATGACGGAATTAGTTAAATCGGTTCCAAAACATAACTTGATTGTAATCGGAGGTGATTTTAATGTAAAGGTTGGAAATTCCAAATCAGCCAATAAATCTTTCCATCTTTACACAAATCGAAATGGTCAATACCTATTAGACTTTACTGCAGAATGTGGATTAATCAACTTGAGCCTTCAGTATACAAGAAAGAGACAAGGAAAGCAATGGATGTTTACGTACCCATCTGGTGCCAAAGGACAGATAGATTACATCCTGATAAACAGGAAATGGAGAAACAGTGCATTGAACTGTGAACCACACAATACATTTGTTACTGTAAACTCAGATCATCAAATTATCACAGCAAAAATATGTCTAAGAATGCATAAGAATAAGAGTAAAAAGAAAATATTAAAATATGATTGGAATAGCTTACTCTCTGATGATGACATCAAAATTGCATGCACAGTGGAAATCCGAAACCGATTCGAAGCCCTCCAAATTGAAAACGCGAATGAAAACTCGGATTCCATCTACAACAACATTATCAAAGCACATACAGAAGCTGCCGTGATACACATCCCTGAAAAACAGAAGAGAACAAGTTGCACACTATGGGAGAATGAGAATGTTCAATTGAAGCAACAGGAAGTGAAAAAGGTACAACATTTGTTGGCCACAAGGAAAACCAGATCAGCTGCTCTTTACCTCAAAAATGCCAAGGAAGAACTTGAAAATGTTTATACTCAAGAACTTTGTAAATATGTCAATGAAAAAGTTGACATTATTTCACATGCTGCAGAAAATCAGCAATCCCGCCTTGCATGGGAAACGGTAAATGAAATCTCTGGAAGGAAAAATACACCAACAGGAAAAATAAAAGCTAAGAACCCAAAGGAGAGATTGCAGAAATGGAAAAAACCACTTTCAGAATCTTCTTGGACAGCCCCCAGTTGTAAGCAAAGTCAAATTCACTCCAGTAGTAGAGGAGATACTGCCAATAAACACTGATGATTTTACCGAAGTTGAACTTTTGAAATGTATCAATGGGTATGCGGGTCGTATAACATCTTTGACCTCATGGGTATTAGCATCCATGCCCCTGATGCATAGCTGCTACGGAGTTTTAAATACAAAGTTGGTACCTTGCGTGGGTTAACTCACCACTGTTTTCCTCTTTCTGGAGTTGGCGTTAGGAAGGGCATCCAGCCGTAAAAACATCTGCACCAGTAAACCATCAGATAAACCTCCATAATTGGAGAAAATCATCTTTTGAAACCGTCCAACCGATGCCAGCATGGAAAAGCGACGTTAAAATGATGATGATGATAATGATGATGATGATTCAAGAATGAGAAGGCATCAGGCCTGGATAATATACAAATAGAAGTTTGGAAGATAGACGCTCTAACAGAACCACTGCTTGAGGTGTGTAATAGAACATTCCATGGAAATAAACCTGAAATATGGGCAAAGAGTGGCCTCAAACCATTACCGAAAAAAGGAGATCTTGGAATTACTGGAAATTATCGAGGAATAAGCTTGAATGTGATAGCATATAAAGTGTACAACAAAATGCCCCTGCAACGAATAAGGCCCCACATAGAGCCAATCTTGCGCATCAAAATGGCTTTCATCCTGAACAATCAAAACTTGCACAGATATTAACCTTGAGAAGGCTTATTGAGGGAATCAAATCAAAAAATTTCCCAGGCGTCCTTACATTTGTGGACTTTAGTAAGGCTTTTGATTCAATTCATAGAAGGAAGTTAATGGATATACTGAAAGCTTTGGCATTCCCATTGAAATCATTAGGGCAGTAAACATCTTGTATATTAACACTGAGGCACAAGTACTCTCTCCCAATGGTAATGCAGATTTTTTCCGAATTCAAGCTGGTGTACTTCAAGAAGATACCTTGGCACCACTGCTATTCATTCTTGCACTAGATTACACCATGAGGAAAGCAACCTCAAATCCTGAAGAAACAGGGTTCACCCTAATGCCAAAACGCAGCAGAAGACATTCCCCATCATTATCACTGATACTGATTTTGCAGATGATATTGCTCTCTTGTCGGAAAATATTGAAAAGGCACAACTCTTGCTGACAAAAATGGAACAGGCTGCAGAAGCTATCTTGTACAATCAAACAGAGGTTGACATCAAAAGCTTATCCGGTAGACAGCTCAATAGAGTTGAAGATTTTAAATATCTCAGGCTCATGGAACAATACATCTGAAAAGGACATACATACATACCAGAATTGGAATGGCATGGGCTGCGGCAAATAAAATGGATATCATTTGGAAGTCAAGCATGAACAAAAAACTCAAAATCCAATTTTTCAAAAGCACTGTAGAGAGCATACTACTGTATGGTTCGGAGTGCTGGACTCTTACCAAGTCAATGGAGAAGAATTTTGATGGAAATTATACAAGACTCTTGAGAAAAGTGCAAAATGTGATCTGGAGTGACAGGATAACCAATCAAAAACTACATCCTATAAATCATGTCATCAAGACAAGACGTCTTAGATTTATAGGACACGTCTGGCGGAGACAAGAACAGACTCTGCATAAACTTCTTTTATGGGACCCACAACATGGGAGAAGATCAAGAGGTCGCCCAACAACAACATTCATTGATCAAACCTGCTCAGATACCAACCTACCAAAAGATCATCTACGAAAAGCAATGGAGGACCGGGAAGAATATTCAATGGGGTCCGAGTACGCTCGACCCGACACGGCACAGCGGCACCTATATATATATATATATATAATGATCAAAAGGATAAGCTCTCTTATGCTTTTTAAATTGCAGCTCCTTTAAATTAAAATGTAAAAATCTATGTTTATGCCACAAATGCTTTTGAACGGTATTTATTGTGCTTATTGGCATCAGAAACTTCCATTCAACTTAACTTTGTTATAATCGAAATATAGTGTCTTGACAGTCACAGTAAGATTTCTGGTAAAAATGCAGTTTGTTTTCATTAAAACAAGTGCTTTGAAACAACTATTGATGTAAAATTATATTGCATGATGTTTTTACAAATAATACCCATAGTAATTAAAATGAATTAAAAAATTAATTCATCAATGGCTTTCATCAGCTGAATGAAAAAGATATAATTTAGGCACTCACCACCAGATATCTAGCAGAGTTCAAAACAACTGGAGTTTTGTTAAGGCGACAACAATAAATGGTGATGGAACATTTTGTTGCAGAAAGTTGTTGTCTCCTGTCTTTAAAACACATTTTGCAAAGTTGTATGTATTCTGCTTTGTTACCGTGTTTTTCAAAACCAGTTTAAAAATCGTGTGTAAAAAGTTACTTTTTATCCTCCGTTTCAAAAATCAATATTTGTTATATTAGACATTAGCTAAGATATTTATTAGATATTTTTTTGTTTTATTTTCATCATTAAAAATTCATGATCTGTCATTCACTTTGTCTGCCAACAATTCTCACAAAAAAACACCGAAACGCGGCGAATTGTTTTTACAGAAAAAAACAAAATTTAAATCATGCTCATTAAAAGACCAGCGTTTGAAATATTGAGGTTTGTATGTAAGACTTGATCAATAATATCTAACAGCATTTTGTAATGAAAACAATAACTTCTGATTTATAGGAATGATATGGGAACTAAATCTTTGCATTGTTGACCTCATTCAACATGAGCATTGACTCAGGCAAATAACCACTTTTCCAGCCAATAGTAACATTCGCACTTCGAATTGATATATAACAAACTCACTTTGAAGTCTCCAGCAATATAAATATTTTTAACCTTTTCTTGTTTAACTGAACCTTTGGGTGGCCGATACATAGATATAATCAATGATACAGTTTTTTCTTTTTCTTTGATTGTTTCAAGGCAAAGGCTTTCAATGTATTTATTAGAAACGCTGAACTTTTCCCTGAACTCAAAAAAGTAAGTTCATAGAATATATACACAAACACCGCCTCCACTCTCTTTACTTTTGTTCGCTGTTTATTAATGACATTGTATGGTGCCAGACTATAATGAGAGTTGTCCTCAATAGGAGAAGGAGTTATTGCCCACGTCCCTGATTAACATATAGCGTCGAAAGGATGGTTTAGGTTATGGAAAAAGTTTTAAAATTTTCAAAGTTGAAATGCTGTGAATGTTAAGGAAAAGAGTCTTCAGCTTGCACAAACGTGAAATCAGCAGGAGTAATAGAGGTGTCAAAAGTTAATTCATTTAAGGTCAGTTTCGAACCGATGCGATAAATAGTTTTGAGAAAGTAGCCATAATAATAAGAAAAGCAAACTCTATTAACCCTTTAACGCGCACAACTTACAGAGAAGGATTTTTTTTAAAACGTTAGCATTTAAGTGTTTATATACTATGCGGGTTTAAGAACATCTGAAAAGAAAAAAATATTTTTATTGACAGAAATATGACATGGGACACCGGTGTCCCATTGATCCTCAGGGGTAAAAAATAGTTGTTTTTTTATAAATCTTCCTCATCATAAATATTCACAATATGCATAGCCAATATGCCACGTTTTTTACGTAAACGTGGTTATTATCCAAATAACCGGAGCTGGTCAATATGCTCACAAACTAATAAACAAACATCATCATCATGCAAAAAAGAAGTTAACACACACAATTAGGTAAGTTTGGCATTTGGCGATGGCTTGGGATTGACATTCATTATGCGTTAACACGGATTATGCAATTATCCGGTATGTAACTAAACGGATGGCACTGTTTTGTAATTCTGTTCTTTATTGTTGAATGCTTAATCTTTACAAAGACTCGTGGTACGCTTTGAAACAATCTCTGTCGTTCACATAGCATAAATAAATGCCACATTCAACGCATGTGTTGTTGGTTTTGTTTCCCAATTTTTGACTTGTACAAAATTTGCATCTCCTTCTTTCATTGGATTTTTCCATGGTGTGTTTTGGCAAGTCATTATCTTTTCACTGCATCTTAACCTTTTGGGAGTCATGGACAATGGTGGACAATGCAACCGGTCGTTTTCTGCTTGTAAAATGTCTAATCAGATCTCTGGCAACAAATCTGTGAAATGTTTTGGAGTCCAGCTTGTCCATATTGGGAAATTCCTCTATATATGACAAATGCATTGTTGACAGCGATGTCTAACAGGTCGAACACAACCCGTAGGTAGTATTTGATTTTGGACCTATGGTCAAATTGATAAGTAACTTTTTTCTGGTCCATAATGTCCACCCCGCCCATGTGTTCATTATAATGTTTCACAACATCTGGGCATGGGATGGACTCTTTGAGGCTTGAACCTTTTTTCCCTCTTTTCACATTAGATAACGGAAAAGCCGATAAAACGTTTGACAGCATATGGACTGCTCTGTTGTCCATCCATTTGGCAAAATATATTTTGTCAGCTTGAAAGCACACTATTTCTCTTTTCATACTTTTGTCTGTTGGAAGTTGCGATTTCGGCAATTGTTTCCGGCTAGATCTAACAGTCCTAAAATCTTTTTTGTTCAGAAGGGCATCCTGTAACTTTGGTGAATTGAAGAAATTGTCAATGTATACCTGGCAATTTAAGTCTTCTATTTTCACTACTGATTCCCCAAGACCAAACTGAAAACTCAAAAAGATATCCTGATTTGGAATCGCATCGACAACACATTTTGAAACCCCATTGAATTGGCTTTCCTTTCATATATTGACGAGGGATGTTATGCCCTTTGAACTTCACCATGTGCTCATCAATGGATTGTTTCTCAGTAGCAGACATTGATGACAAAAATGCATTGTTAAAATGGTTCAATACAGGTCTTACTTTGAAGGCTCTGTCATAGGTAGGATCATCCCTAGCTTTCATATTCTCATTGTCGTTGAAATGTAAATTAGCTTTAATTTCTTCAAATCGCCGTATCGACATAATTTTAGCTATAAATGGAACAGATTAGCCTTGGTTGACCAGTAATCTCTCAATGATGGAAGGACATGGTATCCCATCGCAATGTGCATACCAAAGAAAGCTTTCATTTCATCCAAATTACTTGTAAATATTTTACCATTTTGTTGTGCATACAGCTGTGTTTCAGGTATTGCAATATCTTGAAGAAATTTTTCAAAGTGGGATGCTTGCAAGTTGCAAGAATACTTCATAGGGAGTTGGTGGGTCACTGGTAGTAATCAATACTTTACCATATTCTTGACCCGGAATAGGAGAAACCGATGCATCAGAAGACGTTCTCAGTTGTGGATTAGTCATCATTTTCCACTTAAAATTCGCAGTTTCACTCCTAGTGTCTGCACATTCTAAGTTGGTTGTAACTTGATTTTCTTCTTCATTCACAGTAGAACAATCAGGTGGTTCTATGATGACTTCCATAACACCATCAGTAGGTTCATTGATTTGAAGATGTTCTAAATCTTCTTCAATGAAGTTAAAGTCTTTATCATCCAATAACAAATCGCCTTCAATGTCACTCTTGTCTCCAAACAAAATACGGTTAATAGAATTTTCATTCAAATGAAAAACCTTATTACTTTTCGACATTTCACTATTTTCTCTATTACTTCGTATTGCTAAAAAAGAAATTAAGCAAAGTATTTAAACTTAAAATTCTCATGCTAAGTTCAGGCAAATGCTTTTTCATGTGAATAAATGTTGCATACAGGCATGCAACCTATGTAGGCTAACAGAATGAACCTTATGTTACAAAAACTAAAAAATGACCTTTGAAGCACAGTGGGACACATATGTCCCATAAAAGTAAATCAGGCTTAGCACCCAAAAAACGTTACTGAATGCCAAAGGCATTGCTGCCACATCATAGTAGATCATCATCATCATCATCATCCATTTAACGTCGCTTTTCCATGCTTGCATGGGTTGGACGATTTCAAAAGATGATTTTCGCCAATTATGGAGGTTTAATTATCTGATGGGTGCTCTGAAATATCTACTGTATGCAAATCAAGATGTAAAACTAATTTAAAATTTAGAAAAATAAGCTAAAACATGCTGCTGAACAGAACCTGAAAAACCAGAAAACCAAAACTTCAGTAGGGACATGAAATCAGTTCAGAATTTCCAACTAATAACTAGAAATTAATGTAGAGATATTGAAGGGGCTGCAAACCAAAAATTGTGAAAAACTACCTAAAAGAAAGTCTTGAAAATTATAATTTAATTCATGGGACAACGGTGTCCCATTGTGCGTCAAAGGGTTAAAGCAAAGTAAATATATACATAAAATATCTGATAACTTACTAATGTCATCTGTCTGCAATGATCTTTTAAAAAATTCTTTGACAACCAATCTGTACAACCTTCGCCCACCTGTCATACTGCCAATGCATTTTTGCTTGTTGAAAAGTTCTCTCCTCACCTAGTGGCGATTTTAAAGGAGCCATGGCTCCCGGTCCCGCTCTCTTTGTAAGCAGATGGAGCCCCGCACCAAATAAAAAAATATTTCTTAGTTTTAGGAAACTTAATCTATGAACTCTAACTAATGACGTTTGTTTACACATCCTGATACTCAGCATGTTTAATCTAGTAGACCCTGACGACTTGGAGACGGAATTAGATACGGAATTAATGCATTTCAGTGAATTTTTAAAATGTATGAGAAGGGGAGGAGCTCTTTCCGATAAAATCAGTCTTTACAGTCTTTTATGTATGTTGCTTTTGATCAATCACAATTCTTTTGTTTGTCAACTATTTGCCAATGATTCGATTTCATTTAAAGTATATCTTTGTATGTTACAAACTGTAAAGGAGATCGTTCGTTTGCTAAACTCAAGTTAATATTGACTTACTTGAGAAACTCAATGGGAGAGGAGAGGATGGCGGCCTTGGCCGTTCTTTCAATAGAAAGTCATTTATTGAAAGGCATTGACTTCTCGTCTGTAATTGATAGTAATTTTAAATCATTATTTGATCTTTTGTAAATAGCTTTTTCAGTTGGGAATAAATAACTTTTCTGCAAAAAAGTTTTATTTTAAAAATCTTCAAATAGATTGATACACGTTTTTTGTCGATTTTTATTTATAAGCTAGAGTTGTTTATGTAGCAGATCATTATTTATTATCATTATTTATTATCATTTTGTCGTTTCTTGGGTTTATTTTTTTAAATCTAATACGTAGATATACAGCCGTTTGTTATGGCTGAAAAATTTGCTTAGAAATAACTTTTCATTTAACATATCTGGGAACTGAAAATTTTTTGTGGAAACTTCTTTTATATATATAGAAGATTAAAAAAAGAAAAAGTTTCCGCACCTGGGACCTGCAGTTATTGAGAAATTGGGCAACAACTAATTGTGGCGTCATGAAAGAAAAAAATAATTTAAAATTGATCTAAAACTATTGAAGTGATATTTTTCTGAACCGGAGTGTGATTTTAAGCATTTCTTCCGCTTGGACTATGTTTTGATTTTTTTCCTTTTCGAGTTATATCTTATTTTCTTATGTCACGTGACAGGGTGTAAAAGCCGTTAGAATAAAAAAAACTGTTTTTTTTTAACTCATATTGCAACTTTAGTAAATACTGTATAGCAAAAAGATGAAAATTGATAAAATATTAATAAAATAAAATAAGAATAATAGAGATCAGGTTACCTTTCGTGATCGTGGATACATTTTCGCGTGGATTTTATTTCGCGGTTTGGGGTATTAAATATATCGTGGATTCAATTGCGCGGTGCTGAGAATTTTTGCAACGGTTACAAAGGTAACTTGAAGCTCACGCATTTCGTATGGTTTAATTTGCGCGGTTTTTGCGACCCTTTATGCAAGTAATACATATATATTATGGTTTATGACATTATATCATCATCATTGCTGTCTTCACCGTCGCAAGATGAAGCTTCCCATTCATAAACAACGTCATCTTCATCCGAGTAGGTATCATCGGTGAACGAGTCGTTATCAGACGTCGCAACTATACCTTCTTCCCCAATTTCACTTATTTGATTTATATATCAATAAGAATTGAACGAGTCGTTTTTCTTTATCTCTGCTGCTTCTAATAACCGACCTGCAGTTATAGTCTGCGAGAAAGAATGATACTGGGATACTCTTTTTGCAGTAGTGTTAAAGAGGATAGTAAATACAAAAGATAAATCTTCTGGATAACTTTAATGGATAGTAAAAAAGTTTACACATGTAATAAAACAACAATTTTGCACAAGTAAAAACAAATTACATATAAAATAGATTGAATATAAAATAGATTGAAAAACGAAGATTACATGATTATTTTTTCCGGCATTATTACCACCACCACTACCACCACCACTACCAGTACCACCACCACCACCAACAAACGAATCCACTCACTTTATATTTTTTTTACAAACAATTACCTTCGATCGACTGACTTTCCGGAGGCCGGGTTTTGTTGATGTTGTTTAAGTTAGAAGAACTCTATTTATAGTATCTATTCCAATTATATTTTGTTGATGTATGTTGTTTAATTCAAATTCAAAAATACCAACAAGAAAGTGATGATCGTAACTTTTTTGTTTAAATAAAGAGGCCCAGCTTTTTTACAGATTATACAAATTTACAAGAGAATTGAACTAGATTTTTGAGCAGGAGTAGTAGAAGAAATTCTTTTAGATCGTTTAGGTTCTGGAGGTGCTGGTGATAGCGGGGGAGGCGGAGGCTGTTTTTTTCTATATAATTATAGCAGCTTTAGCTCGTTCTATTTTCCCTTTGTTTGTTAAAAGGCTATAGCAGTTGACGTGATTAAAGCAACTCTTCCAGTTTGAATTTGGATCGACTTCTGGGAGAAAACTTAACGATCTTCTGGCGACTTCACAGAATTCTCCGTAATCTTTTTCCAAAGCAAGCCATTTGTTGCTCTTTACCTTGACACGCTTGCTCGCAGTAAACTGGCGAATAGACCCTTCTTTGCCTTCAAAATGTATCACACAATCGTTTGACATGTCTGAACAGTGTCGTAGTAGTTATTTTAGTTTTTGCAATTTCATGTTCAAATATATTTATTTCGAAACGACCATTTTCAAACTTTTTAATTTTACATACTAGAAATAATATATATTTTTTTTAGCTTGTTTGTATTATCATTTATAAAAAACAACAATGTAATGTTAATAATATATTTATTACTTTACTGAGTGTACTTTGAAAACAAACTCGTTAAATAGACCAAAAAGCGGCCTTTACACCCTGTCACGTGATATAGAAAATTAGCTATAACTCGAAAATGCAAAAAATCAAAACATAGTCCAAGCGGAAGAAATGCTTAAAATCTCACTCCGGTTCAGAAAAATATCACTTCAATAGTTTTAGATCAATTTTGAATTATTTTTTTCTTTTATGACGTCACAATTAGTTTTTGCCCAATTTCTCAATAACTGCAGGTCCCAGGTGCGGAAACTTTTTTTTTATTAATCTTCTATATATATAAAAGAAGTTTCCACAAAAAATTTTTAGTTCCCAGATATGTTAAATGAAACTTTTTTAACGGCCTATAAGCCTTAAAATTTTGTCGAAAAATCTTTAAAAGGTTTTTTCGGTTAAAAAAACATTTCAAAACCGAGTCCTGTATTCTTACGGTCTGATTAACTAAAGGGTATAGACAAAAACACATTCTTCGTTTTACTGACGTTGTCTAGTAATTGACGTTAATCGTGTCACTTGTGTCGTGTCGTGTCACACGTGTAACTCTGAAAATAATGCAACAAAATGATTATATATGCAATTCGTATTATTGTTCTTGTTCAGTTTTTTAGTTTTTTCTTTTTCCTTTAAAGTACCCATGAAAACAAAGCGAATCAGTAATATGCGCGATTTTGTATTTTTCTTTGTTAGTTAATTTTTGCGCTATTTATGAAAATATTAATTTATGACGTACACTAACTACACAGGAAATATTTGATAGAATTTTTGTTGTTGCAATGAATTCCACTAGTCCCGGCAGCTTGTTACTCGACGCAGTGAAAGTCTTTTATTACATTGACAAACCAGCCATAAATCAAGTTTTTATCGTCGTAATTTAAACTACGCTTGTTGTAACGGACCACGAAAAATAAATAATTAAATAAAATCAAATGATTATCAGGTCCTTCTTAACCAACGTATAAAAGCACTTTCGGCAGTCCTACAAATCAAACTACGGCAATAGGGGAAGATTTTCAGAGGTTAAACTCCGTTGAAGATCTCATTTCTTCAAACCTAATTGAAGTACTATAGCTATCTTAAGACTTGCACTCTGATAATTTTTAAATATCAGGATGCAACTTTGAGAAACGAAGCCAGGTGAAGGAGCAATATCGGCGAATAATTCCAACAAAATGAAATAAACTGAACTAATGAACTCTTTCTTTCGATGAATTCCTGGAATGCTTTGAATGTAGATTTCTTAAAACAAAGAAAACTTTTAAGGTACTTTATGATAAAACTTTTTAAAGTTTTCTTTGAGTTTCCTGCCGACTTAATACATTCAAAGAACATTAAATAAATGTGTATATATTTGTTGTATATATTTGGATAAGCTTCCATTGCAACTTTTGTTGTTTTGGCGAAATGATTGAACCATTTATTACACACAAATCAATGAAACGAGAGAATGGTTTTAGATAAATAACGAAAGAACAAAGGGATGAAAAAGACTAATAAATATTACTGCGATTGACAAACCTTTTTCAATTTATCGATCATTATTTTATTTCTTGTAAGAAAAAGTTAAACATTCGCTGCAAAAACAGTTGCGGTATTACTCATCAAGAACTGGCCGTCCGTATTACCTGTACCTATCGGAATGTAGCTCTAAACATTTTCAATGTTATCGCTACTGGAAACACGCGCCTATCGTCAATGGAGGAGTTAAATGCCTGGAACGATAATGAACTGAAAAATACCATGGACAGACATGATAAAGTAAGATACACAAAAATAACAGAAGTTGTTCGTGAAAAGAGGCGTATAGGTTCATTGGTCATTCCTTTGAAAGCTGGTCAACTCATTGATTGACGTTAAATAAAACCACACGACGTTGCACATGTTTTCCTGTCATATTATTGGACTTTGTTTTTTTCTTTGATGCCGGCTCCCTCTGGCCCCGAACAATGCTAAACTTCCCAAAGTAAAGTTAGACTTGAAGAAAAAGGATTTTAAATTTCAAGGTGCTAAAATCTACAATGATCTACCTCATTGTGTCAACCTACCTTATTATTGCCTGGTTTGACCATCCTGCATTTAATCAAATAAGACTTTTGTCTTTTGTCCGCGATTCACTAAATGTTATTTTAAAATGTGGAAAACTAGTTCAACGGTTAGAAACTTCGTCGAATCAACCGAAGAGGGGGGGGGGGGGGGAGATGTGATTTCGCTTCGCATGGTGAAAGAACTTTGCGCTGTGCAACGTGAAACAATTCGTGAATCAATGGGAAGACCTACCGAACCGGTTGACAACATGATGAAGGACATCTCCGAACTGAAGGCGTTGCTTTTATAGGTGACACTTGCGGAAACAAGGCAATGAAAGTCGCGAAAATTTGAAATATTACCAACAAGAAGTGGGGAAGTTGAAAGACGACGGCGTCCATGTAAAAGTACTTCAAATCAAGCTTGTTCCACAGATCAGTGAACTGAAACAGAAAGCGGTTGTGCAAGGAGACAGATCATTACGGGACAAGTTTAGAATAAGCGGTGTTCCAGAAGACGTTAAAGATGATTGGAAGGAAACAAAAGGGGCGCTGAATTGTTATTTACTTTGAACATAGATATAAATGTTTTCAGACAGAATATTTATTTGTATAATGTCAAGAATAATCATGTATTGCGATAAAGGTTTAGCGTGAGTGTGCTTGCTTGTCTTGAGAGAATATTAGGCAGGAGCATTTTTTGTAAATCTTTGGTTATAGAAATAAAGCAACTTAAGGGAATAAATTGTTTTACCAAAAATATTTGTGACCCGTGTGATACGGAAAAACGAACTTCTGGCTTACACGCACTCTATCATCATTTACTTTTTTATACAATCCAAAATTTTTGCATTGCAACAATGCAACAGTATTGAGTGGAATTACTATTAAATTGTAAATAAATTTGATTTTTAAAAATGGACTTCCCAGTCTTTTATGGGTTTCCTGTACTACACTTACAGAGTTTAAAATTGACTAACCGACAATAAAAGATCGGTCTGTTTGACGTTTACTGTGTTCACTTTTCACGGAGGCCGATAAAACACGCGTTCTAAAAACGTACTGATTACTGTTACGGCAGCCGTAAACTATTATCTCCACACTATTGCTACGGCAGTACATTTTTGACATTTGACACCTCTTCAACTTGTGTCGTTTCTTGTTTCGTTTTCACGCAATGGCTGAGGTTGTCAAAGGCACAAAATTTAACACCGCTGATGATGTTTTTAAAGTGATTAGAGACTTTGAAGATGCAAACTATGTAAAACTGTATAAGAGATCATCAAGAAAAATCGATTCTCAGTTAAAACGGACACCTAAAAGGACTTTTAATCCTCGGATAGTGTTCACCTAGTTGGCATTTCGGTGTGTTCATGGTGGAAGACAATATAAAAACCGTGGCAGTGGAACAAGAAATCAGACGTAAATAAGTCTTGCTTATTGTAGAATTCTCTCACAGACTGAAAAATCAGAAAGGTGTTCCATGTTCATCATCATCATCATCATCCTTTTAACGTCGCTTTTCCATGCTTTGCATGGGTTGGACGGTTTCAAAAGATTATTTTCTCCAATTATGGAGGTTTAAATCATCTGATGGTTTATTGGTGCCAATGTTTTTACGGCTGGATGCCTTTCCTAACACCAACCCCAGAAAGAGGAAAACAGTGGTGAGTTAACCCACACAAGATACCAACTTTGCATTTTAACTCCGTGGCAGCTATGCATCAGGGGCATGGATGCTTATGCCCATGAGGTCAAAGATGTTATATGACCCGCATACCCATGTTCTGCAAAGCATAGCATCAGTTATTGCTGAAAAGGGAATGGCAGAATTTAATACGAAGTTTCAGGTTATGAAGACAATTGAAAGTAAGATAAAGAACGATATTGACTTCGTCATAATGGAGGTACCTACAGAGAAAGGTAATTAGTAATTATAATTGTTTTTATGTATTACATATATTGTACCCTTGATTGGTGTGGTTTACTAGGGATTACAAATTGTTGGAGAGAAAGTAGTACACTTATATTGGTTCATACTATTATGTCTTCATTTCAGTGCAAGGGATAAAAATTGTTCATAGTTACTAATTCTATTTGAGGTACTCAATTACTCTGGCCCACAGTTGACACATTAAACAGCTCTACTTCAGCCACTGGTGATGCGGATATCGAAGAAATGCCAAATACAGTCCAGAGTTGATTAATAAAGAAGGCGATGTCCAGGAGGTTGATTGCCCGGCTTCAACAATTGAACGTGCGGAATCAAGCCGTACACCCAACAACCAAGCCTCGGTGAGAAATGGTAAGTAGCAAGTAAACAGTGGCAATTCTTGGAATTGATTCAGAAGATTTGGAAGTATATCTTTTCTTTTCAGATAAAAGTTATGAGTTCAACCCATTCATAAAAATGCCTCCAAAAGTAAAAAAAAGGGGTTTTCCAAAAGGTGCAGATATGACTGTTATTGGTCTTCCAAGCAAGAAAGCTTGCAAGGATAATAAAAAAATCTTTAGGACATTATCGCCTGCTGAAAAAGAAATAGGTGAGTTTTTATCCAAGAGAATCCACACTTTTCAGTTCCAGTTTCAATTTTTGTTTCAATTTCAGCAATGTTGGGGTGGCTACTTCATGATCATGACATAATTGATGAAGTCAGATGTTCGAGAACAACCAGAATAGTGGAGAAAAATGACCTGAAAAGAGTAGATGCCATACCTCATCACATTACAGACGATTCAGTGACAATTTGGGTAGCAAATAGCGTAGCAGTCAGTCCAGAAGGTAGTTGAAAAACTTAAAAGAACTCCTTGGAAGTGTTCAACATGTTACGTGATCTTTCTAGTATTGGCTGTGATGTTTGTCTTCTGTGGTTCCATCAGTCTTGTGCAGGTATCAAGAAGGCGCCAAAGAGAAAAATTTGGAGGTGTCGAATATGTAGCGCTAAATGACAGGGAATGGAAAATCGGAAGTAGTCGTACTTCTCTCTGCCGGAAATCCATGAGAAGCTTTGTATTTTATTAACTATCTTACTGTTGTATTTTTATTCTTTGATGCTGTTTTATTTCTAATAAACACAGCAGTCTTGGTATCACGAAACTCCGCCCTCCTTAAACAGGGACATATGAAGCATATGGTTAGGGTTAGGGTTAACCCAAGTATATTAACGACTGAACGAAACAATGGGTAACTCCAAACAACAACAACAACAAAACAATCAGTCAGTACATATAGGTGATATAAAAAACAAAATTGTTGAAAACTAACATAAAAACACAATTAAAAAATATTTGGATTTTAAAAGAAGATAAAACTGGATAAATTATAAAGGGATAGATACTAAATATTTAGTTGTATTGTAGAATAAAAAAAATATTTACGGTATATATATAACTTTAAAAACAACATATAATAACCAACTAAAATTTTCGTCTTAAAATTCGAACCGTCGATAAATCTCATCGTAAAAAACTGCTGGCGCTCACGCCGTCGGTTTAATGAACTACTTTTGATTCGATGGGATCAAACATGATGTAAGCGTGATATGGTATGTGTCCAGAAAACCTGTCATACCAATGTAAAAGTCATTTCAAGTTACGGCAGCCGCAACAATATTTGATTTATAAGTTGACAACATGTGCGCATGCTCAGAAAACCTGCCGTAACAATAAAAAAGTAATTTCATGTTACGGCTGCCGTAACACTATCCTGTGCCTTCTAAAAACAGAACACTAGCTTGAAATGTTGGTAAATTTTTGTAAAAATACTGCTACAAAACCTTCATGATCATAATATTGTATCCAATTTATTTGTCAGATTTAAACGACGCAGTCTTTGCTTTTTGTGTTTTTGTCTAGGAATTTTAGCTATATACACATTTGAAAGTATTTTATTGTTATTATTTATATTCATTTCTACTTTATACTGTTTCCTTTAGTAGGAACAAAGAATCATCAATAATCACTATTAATAACATGCCTTCTTCACTTTTTTTCTTGTTCTACTCTATATTAAACATCACAACTAATCAATGGAAGTTAAGAAGTATGATAGAGTTAAAATGTTTAGCTATTGTAGAGTCTAAATATAAGATTCTACATTCTCTAAAAGCTACAAATCTTTTACACCATGTTCCACTACGTACAAATCTGATATCATGACCATGTCAGAAACTTGGTTTTCCATACAAAGTACTAAAAGACATACACATTGAATCCTGAAAAAAACTGCTATAGCTAGAGATCACTAGATAGATCAAACATAACTTTAAACTTCATATCTTCTAGGGGTTTTCTATCAACTTAGCACTGTGGAAAGCATAAAACAGGCTTATAATATAATATATATATAATACATATTATATATGTATTATGCCAGGTTGTGAAGAAAGATCTTGTTGAGAAACGTATTCAGTCTGGGTTGGCGCAGGATAGAGTAGGATGGAGGCGTGCCATCAGTAAACCTGTCTAACCCGTGCCAGCATGGAAAATGGAAAATAGACGTTAAATGTATAGATAGAGAGAGAGAGACAATATAATATAATATATAATACATAAACATAAACCCACGAACATCCGAGTGATGCGAACCTTGTAAAAAAGAAGATAAAATATGGGGTACCACCAGCAAAAACCTACGACTTATCCATATATAATACGGCTTAACTGGCATTAACTAACTTGCAGACACCTTGAGCAAATTAAATGTTTTTGATTTATTTTTGTTGTCTTGTTGCGTGCTGTACATTTAGGTCCATTGGAACCCGGTCCTGGATTGATTACATCTTTGCTGATTTTTCGATACTAAATGTTGCATATGTATAATAGTAAAACATAGGCAATTTGTTTCTTACATTTATAATCCCATCAGTAACCAACAATTGTCAATATTACTCACAATTCTCTGTATTTCATAGGTGTAACTATATAATCTTATAATATTTCTTTCTTTCATAGGTGAATACTCATAATGTTTAAACAGCATAGAAGCGAGACTGTAGTCGAAAATGTTCTTTCCAGTGCCAAGCATAGACCTCCATTGTTTTCTCCTAACTTAGGTTTAGAGACACCTTTAGTGTTTCCACGACATGACAAAAAGTTTGGAGTTGTTACGTATGCTACTGCTGGCTTCATTTTTTTCTATGGAATTTTTTTCATGGATTTTGGAAAGAAGGAACATTGCTTCACTAAAATTCGAGAAAAAACATTTGGTTACCTGCAGTCATTTATGGATGTTCAGGACAGTGATAAAGAGTACATGGAGAACAGAGTCAAGACATTGAATTTGCAAATAGAACAAGTTTCAAAAGAACAAGAAAAACATAAATTGTAAAGGATTGTTCATTGGTTAGTTGTATATCTATATATATCTTTTTACAGAAAAAATTTCAAGTAACTTTCATTTTTCAGGGTTATAATATAAACTGACGTTTTTTAAATTCATAAATAAATAATTAATTATATATATAAATATATGTTCAATTAATTTCTCTTACAGCAAAAAAGTTGATTAATGTTAATATTGAATCCGCAACAAAATGCCAGGTTTTGACTCTAAACGAATCAATGGTCCGAGTGTAACTCAATCACTTTCTAAATTTCTACCACGAGTTGCAAACGAGGACATTGTTGATGCGACAGGTGCAAGAAAGGATGGCAGATCAGCAACAGAGATTCGATCCATGTATATGAAAGCAGGTACCGTATTTCACACTGGTTTTCTATTTCATTGAAAGTACAGTTTTCAAAACTCTTATTTCAAATCCTGTAAAATAATAATAATAAATAATAATAATAAAAAAACAACAATAACAAAAACCAGAAAATAAAGTTAGAATCTTAATCTAATATTGATCTTTTCAATTTAATATATATATATATTATATTTAATTGACGTCTACTGAAATCCGAGTTCTATTGAAATATCGGATATCTACTGTTTTGTTTATGGATTATTATTTCAACCTTTTGAGTTATTTCTTTTTGTCACATCAATCTTTTGGAGGTATTCTTTTTTCATATTTTCAAGCTTCGAGCTCTCGCTATCACTGTACACAGCATCACATCTGTCAGCAGTCTTTTTTCAGACCAATTGGACAGTTACATCACTCCTACATGTATACATGTATCTGCCTAATCACCTGTACTTCTTAGGTTTAGATGAATGTGTAATGTATCATTAATGGACAGAGTTTCTTCTGATGAGCTAATGTCTAGGACTTGTATCTATCAGAGAATGTATACAAAGGCATTGGTTAAGGTGGTTTGGGCATGTGGAAAGGATGGATGATGATTGTTGTGTTAAGAAATGTAGAGATATGGTTGTTGAGGGACATGTAGGTAAGAGCAGACCTTGTAAGACTTGGGAACAGGTTGTGAAACATGACCTCAGAATGAAAAACATCCATGCAGACCTTGCGCAGGACAGATTGGAGTGGAGAAAAGCCATCAGGTAAACCTGTCTAACCCATGCTAGCATGGAAAGAATAAGACCCCCATTGCAATAATATCCAATATCCAACCAATATCCGAGTGTCTTAGTCAACATGCCGTCTTAGTTAGTCCTCGCTGTTGATTTCCTCTTTGATGCAGTTTCATAATATGACTGCAATATTCCCTTTTGTATATGCGCTGTTGTAACTTTTCCCTAACTGCTTCTGCAAACTGGCCATGAATGTTGTTACCTGCTACTTTGCATTTCATTATTGCTCTCCTTTTTTCTGCATGTGGTCACACTTACCCAGGATCACCTTGCAATATTTGATGTTAACTTTGATGTTCTTGTTCTAACTTATGAAGATTTAATCAATCAATCTGTGACTCCGTAGCTCCACTCTTGTTTGACTCTGTTTACTGTTCAGAGGCTATGACTCAACCAAGTTCATTTCCCTCTCATCATGCTCCAGATGGTTTGCAAACATAAGTTTCTTTGAAAATGATTGGTTAACTAATTTTCCTGTTATTTCTTTTTTATTTTTAATAGTAATAACAAATGACTGTTTTGAATAATATTTGAATCTTGATAAAATGTACATTTTCATTAAATTATTTGTATTAAATTAAATGAGCCCTTTCACGGTATATTTCCATTTTCATGTAATTTTAATATAGTGTACAATGTTGGTAAAATTGGCTGTTTTTCCTCTTATCGGGGTTGGTGTTAGGAAAGGGCATCCAGCTGTAAAAACAACTGCTTCAATAAACTTTCAGATGATTAAACCTACAAAATTGTGGGGAATATCATCTTTTCAATGCGTCTAAGCCTCATGGATGTTGATAATGATGTACATGTCACTTATATATTTATTGTGGAAATATTTATTTTATTTAATTAATCTTTATCAATGCTGTTTATCGTTTACTTTAACGACTTACCAGATCATCTTATCAAAGCAAAAGTAGTCATGTATACTGATGATACCGTGATCTACTATGCTGATAATAATGTTGAAACGATTGAAAGGTACCTTAACAAGGAGCTTATGGAGATTGCAAACTACCTGGATGACTCGGAACTTATCATCAATCTTAAAAAAGGTAAAACCGAGTCCATGTTATTAGGAACTGCAAGAAGACTGGCAAAGATAACAGATGACTTTGAAGTTTCTTTCAGAGACACTGTTATTAGCAACACAAACAGCTACGTATACCTGGGAAACGTGATCGACCCATCCTTGAATCTAAATAAAAACTTTCAAATGAGACACAAAAAAGCATCTGGCCGAGTAAGGCTTTTATGTAAAGTTCGATCATATCTCACAATAGATGCAGCTGAAAAAGTATTTTCAATGATGATAGTTCCATTGCTGACGTATTGTGGCAATCTTAAAGTAGTTCTGACGCGAAGTCAAAAATCTGCTTTAAACTCGATCGAAGCTCGGGCTACAAAGCTGATATACGGAGCAAGCACAATAAATAGACTTCCTTCCATCACGAAGTTGTTAAAAGTAAAGGCATGTCTGGCAATTCGTAAATGTCTTGATAATGAAACCTGCAGTCCCTTCAAAAACTATTTCGAAGTCAACCATCACGAACAATTTACAAGAAATCAAAACAATCTTTTGAAATTACCTAGATTAAAACTAGAAATAGGTAGGCAAACTTTTTCTTATTCTGGATCTAAGCTTTATAACAGTTTTCCTCTCCACGTCTGCAAGACTCAAAGCTTAGCAGGTTTTAAAGCAGCTCTAAAAAGTCTTGAATTTTAATTGTATTTATGTTAATAAAACTTTTAAAATTTAATTTATTATATATTTATTTATTCTATTTGTATTTAACATTGTATTAATATTTTAACACAGGTCCCACTGTGATAGCAGTTTTAATTATTTTTAAATATTTAAATACTGAAGTGATTGTACCTGTATAAATATTGAACTAATAATAATAATTATAATAATATTTTTCAACTAACTATTCTGATCTATTTTCAGTGGTCTGAAGAACTATTATTTGGCCGCCTAAAATTAGGTTTTCCAGTAAACCAAATTAAACATGGTGACCACCGAAATTCTTGAAATTCCTGGATAAAATAGTTTGTTTTTAAAAATTCTCTTGGATTTGCCCTGGAAAATTATAGTTGGAAAATAAAACTGAAATGAATGACTTTGTGCCTTTTGTAAACTTATTGGCAATTTTTATTTAATCATCTTGGAAAAAAGAAAAAATGTCCTGGAATTCAGATTTTAAATTTCTGTGGCCACCATGTTAAAGCGACTCTCCTTCGCAGATATCATTGAATAGTTCGATTTGCTTATGTTATGTTGCAGGTTGTGTCTATCCCGCCAACGGTTCAGCGTATATAGAAACCAGCGGCAGCAAACTGATCTGCGCCGTGTACGGACCGCGAGACAACCCCAAACGTCACGAGTTCAGCTCCAAAGGAACGTTAACATGTGAGGTGAAGTTCGCGCCGTTTTCCCGTCGCGAAAGAGTGCTGAGTCATCAAGAAGCAACGAGTAAGGAATACGCGAGCGCGATCATCCAGGCTCTACAATGCGCGGTCTGTCTGGAAACATATCCGAAGGCGCAGATCGATATTTACGTGACAGTACTCGAAGACAATGGAAATACATTAAGCCAGGCGGTAATCGCTGCGTGTGCGGCACTCAATGATGCCGGTATCGAGATGTTGGACGTAGTGACATCATGTTCGCTATCTTTTCTCGACGAGCGAACATTCATCGACCCGACCGCCGCAGAACTGAAACAGAGCGATGGTTACCTCATTCTCTCGTATATGCCATCGCTAAACCAGATCTCTTTTATTCTGCAGCATGGCGAGCAAAGTGTGAGTAACTCTGTGACGCGGGTGAACGCGTGTATCGAAGCTTGTCTGAGGGTACACGCGGTCGTAAAGGATTGTCTAATAAACGCGGCGTCAACGGATGAAGAGGACAGTTTAATATGAAACTTTTTATATGCAAAACACGAAAACTAAATAAAAGCCTCATTTGTTAGTGCCTTATTTATTTCAAACGCAGTATAACGCGGACCTTTCAAGTGACCGGCTGAAATAGTTTCAAGTTATCGGATTATTGGGAAAGGGGAATGGAAAAAACGTTTCGGGTTATCGAGAGTTCATTGTAAAAGCTAAAAGGGTCACTAGAGATGTGAGAGATTTCTGAATTTTAAGATCTGGTTCTTTCCGTAACATAGGTCTTATGTGGTGGACAAAGAAGATAAAATGTTCATTTGATTTATATAGTTTCTGTAATGTTTAGTTTTGAGCGCAACGTCGGTCAAGTATGGAAGATTTTTGATAGCAATACTGTTGAAGTTAGAGGAAATTTCGTCGTATTTCTATTGTCTAAAGATAATAACGATGTTGATAGAATTGTTAATAAATCATTTAATCTAACAGATCTGCCGTCTCTTGAAAAGTGAGAACATCAACGAGTGATTGAAAATCAGTAGAAAACATTCTTACAAGCAAAAAAATATTGAGGTTGTACAGCCAGTACTGCTTCTTTCTATTTACATAAAAATTGTAAATAAAGATGATTCGGAAAGAAAGCAAATTAAAGTTAAATATTATTCTGAGATTGTCCGTAAGAAGAAAAAATACCTTACGATTATTTAATGTTATTTTACGTTGACTTTTTCTGTACTGCAGTTTTTAAGTCTTATGGCCGCTCTCATGTTGGTATAATAGCAAATGTTTGCATCGTGTAATTTTGATCGACGCGACATTCATTGTGTAGGTACAAGCCAAGGCAAATATGTGGATAACTAAAATCAGTTTCATTTGATGTTGTTTCTAAAAATGTACTCAATTCCCGAAGAACACTTACACTTTCGAGGAGATCGCGACTTTAAATTTCACGGAGCAATAGACCTTTTCATGGTTGCGCAACACCAATAGATACCTACTGTATGCATTATAGAAATTCCTTCACATTAATTGATGAACTTGACTCCAATTTCGGGGATCATCAAACACAAGCAAAGCATATTCATCCATTGTATAGTTTCAGTAGAAATATATACATTTGTGACCAGATACCACATCTATAGCTAGTTCAGCAAAGATGGAGTTTGGCAATGGCAAAGTTTTCTGACACTTTAGTTAAGTCAATATAGCACCTGACCTCAAAGAAACTCACTCCAGGATTTGTTTTCAAATAACTTTATCTGAAAAGACTTTCAGACATGTTGAAACTTTTTTTATTTCAATTGGTTTAGGAAACACACTAAACTTCGTCAGCATAGATGGTCTCACTGAATGATTTTGTTCTAATCTGTACAGGGTAATCATGTCGTACCACTTGGCAGTAAGTTTGTTCTCTCCATCCAATTCATCTCTATTTCTCAGTGAGCCAGCTATTCCTTAATGTGAACGAAATCAAAAAGAATATACATTCCTTCTTTGGTAAAACGAGGCTTATCACAAATTCAAACATGAAGTGGAGTGCCTGGATGTTATCACAGATAGTGACAAAAACATGCATCCTTAATGCAGGCTCTACAGTGTGTGTCTCCTCAAAAAGAAAATTGACATCCAAGCCAGAAACAGGCAACATTTTGTGTGGAAACGACTGTCCACTGAAAAAGGTGGCAATATAAAATCCTAATACAGTATTGGCAAGCTCATCAGGTTTATTGACAGATTTATCAAACAAGGTTCGTTCCACCATGACATGTCAGTGTAACTCAAACTAGTTTTTAATAATTTTATGTAATCGAGTTTGTTAGTTTTGGAATTCATTCCAGTCAATATAGTCATACTGAACTGGGAAACTCTAAGTCGTTGCTCAATATGCAATAATGTGCAGGAAGTAGCATTTAAAGTATTTATTTGGCTGATGATACTTTCTGTTCCTAATTTGAAGCAATGAGCTTATGACTCATATTTTGGCCCATTGCATTTTTCTGACCGCCTTTATTTATGGAGTAATATGATAGGTAAATTCCAACATTTTCAGTTTCCAAAGAAACCTTATTTAACTCATAAGTTAACCGAACTCTATCACTTCTTGTCATAAATTAACATTAATAATAATAAATTAACATAAATTAGTGTTTAAGCCAAACAAAACAATGAGTGCATTGGATTTGAAGGAGCAGGGAAATCGTTTATTCGCGGCTCGTAGTTTCGATGATGCTGCTGGATGCTACACAAAAGCAATTGTATGTGAAACCTAACATCAAAACAATATATAACTAGAAATGTAGAAATTAAAGTTTGTGTAATACATAAAACATGTATTCTAGTAGAATTTTTTTATTTATTATTTTTTTTTTTTTACTTATGTTAAATATGGAGACTGTATAGGGGCCATTCAAAACGTACGTACATGTGAGGCTGAAGGGCGGAAGGGTGGGAGGGGAGTCCCCAAAAATCGAATGAAAACGAACAGAGAAGTTGAGAGTAGTATACAATATACAACTTTAATATATTCATATATACATATCAGAGTTTGTGAATCTTTGAAAACTTTGTGACACTTTTTTTTTGATGACCTCAGTAACAACCAGTGTGCCTCCTGCATTAACTTACCCTAATCCCTTTCTGCATCGAGTCTGTGAATGATCTTTCAATCTTTATTGATAGTGAGTCAACTCTAAGTTTTACATATCAATCACGTTTAACAAAATATTATGGCAAGACAGCCTTTCCGTCAAGTTTTATTGTGACAAATAATGTCCTTATTTCCTGCGTCCACTTCAATTGAAAATTATTTGCTCATTTAGGGAAGCATGATTGCTTGGCTGTAAATGCCTCTACTTGTAAAAACTTGGTCACCTGATCATGCGCACTTCGGATAATACCAAACCAAAAATTTACTAATTTTGTACATACTTTTTGAATGACCCCTAGAGCCTTTTAATAATGTCAAAAGAACATATTGACAACAAGTCTCCTCTGAAATTTATTGTTGTCGAACATTATGCCTTTTTGTTACAAACAAGTAATAAGATTTTTTGTTACCGTAAAGTGTGTTTACAACCCGCTCTTTAATTTGATTGTATTTCCTGGTAAATATTTTATATTTGCAAAAACTTATTTATTAAATTATCATTTTTTTAGATCAAGTACCCGACTACGGCTTTGTATTACACAAATCGCGCATTGTGCTACTTGAAGCTGAAAAGATGGCAGCTTGCCATAACTGATTGTCAGTATGCCATTGATATTGACCCGAAAAGCGTGAAGGGTCACTTCTTCCTTGCACAGGCTTACGTGGAGAATCTGCTGTATGATGAGGCCATCAGTCATTTCAAGCAAGGTGGTTATATTCAAAAACTGTAATTTCTTTCTTAGAAAGGTAATACACAGGACAGGCAGGGCCTATGACTCGACAGAGTCCTGTGTACTGGGTCTAATTTTCACCAGACCCACAGAAATTCTGATGTTATATAAGGTCCAACCCCCTCTCAATTCTTAACCCGGAAACATGAAACAAATCCTAGAAACTCCAGAATAAGCCACTTCACCGAGACACAGACTGAGCGCAGTACTTCCAGGGATGTGGCAAGATTCGACCTGAGTGAGAGTCACACCAGGGACCTCTTGATTCTGAGCGCAACGCTTAGACCACTGTGCCACTGCTGCTGTAATGAGGTAACTTACGTGAGGTAACTGTAAAACAGAGAAATGTTCACGGCGAAATATTGATATGATCAATGTTATTTCGTTCAATTAACTCTGAGATTATTAAATTTAAAAATTTCATTTGTGTTTGTTTTTGCCTTCAGGCTATTTCATTTCTGAAAGAAGATAATATTTCTTTGCAGCCCACGAGCATGCTAAAGAACAGAAATTGAATTTTGGTGATGATATATCTGCAGCTTTTCGAGCAGCCAAGAAAAAGGTAAGTAACCTTTCTGTTCACATTTGCTTGGACTTGGCATTTATTATGTTTTTCATTAGTGAAATGCAATTTTGAACTTTATGTTACGTTATGTTTGTTTGTTTTTTGGTTCCCAGAACGCTCATTAAGCATTTATCATGAAGACCTCGACACAGAGTTTTAGTGCATTTAACTGCTCCCATTTGTACTATGGTTATTTTTGATGAATTGCACTTTGAATATCAAGAAATACTGTTTTACTATCTGTAGCTCTTCACTCGCAAGTGGCCTTTAATGGCCTTGTTTTGAGCAACTTCAATAAACAAAAAACAAAACAAAAAACTATTTTTAACTAATAAATAAACTTTCAAATCAGGGTTTCTTGCATGTTTCAAATAATAACAACAAAATCTGGTCACAAGTCATTTGAAGTCTTTTTGCTACATTATACCAAGTATATCTTCTTCTTTTACATTTTTCACGTCTATTTTCCATGCTAGCATGGGTTAGACAAATATATATGTCTAATATTATATATTTCTTTCTATTTCTTTATTTAGCGTTGGTCTGTTCTTGAGGAAAAACGTATGCAAGAGGAGATAGAACTGCAGCAATACTTGAAAAAGCTCATATTGGCAGACCAAGAAAGGTGTGTTAAAGGAAGATTTGAAGTAGTTGGTGGTGGTTAAAGGAAGATTTGAAGTAGTTGGTGGTGGTTAAAGGAAGATTTGAAGTAGTTAAAAAAGAAGATTTATAGTAGCTTAAGTTAGTTGGAAGAAGATTTGAAGTAGCTTGAGTTAGTTGGAAGAAGATTTGAAGTAACTTGAGTTAATTGTAAGACGATTTATAGTAGCTTGAGTTAGTTGGAAGATGATTTATAGTAGCTTGAGTTAGTTGGAAGAAGATTTGAAGTAGCTTGAGTTAGTTGGAAGATGATTTAAAGTAGCTTGAGTTAGTTGGAAGAAGATTTGAAGTAACTTGAGTTAGTTGGAAGAAGATTTAAAGTAGCTTGAGTTAGTTGGAAGAAGATTTAAAGTAGCTTGAGTTAGTTGGAAGAAGATTTAAAGTAGCTTTAAAGTTATTTAGAATTTCGTTTTTTTCTTTGAAATTTCATTTCTCAGATAACAGAAGGCCTGAAATCGCTGTATTGGTGTATTACTAAGAAAACTATTGAAGTAGCAAAATGTAATATTAAAGGTTTTGTTTTGACATTTTTATCTTCATACTTTCCAGGAGGCATTCGATGGATGGTGGTGTCAACGATATTGAAAATAATACAGTATGTATCTAACCATGTCATTTAATGCTTGAAACATAAAAGTCATTAAAAATGATTCGTAAATATTTGTATGCTTTCTACAGCCATTTTGGTTTTTATGGAAAATTTATTTTCCTTTATGAACATGCCAAGTTTAATATTTAATGGTGTTTTAGCTATTACTTCCATCTGGTCCCCCGACATAAGCGCGACGACAAAAGCGCGCCCGACATTGAAAAGGTTTTTCCAGATTTTGAGTTAACTGAAACAAACGTCACGTTTGCGCACCATACAAGTGGGTTGCGTTTTGTCGATGTAGTCAATGGGGTGAAACATATAGTTAAAAAAAATTTATTACAAATGCGCAGTACGCCACCAATTCCAATTATAGTTCTAGGTTATGGGCAATGCTTCGCAGGTAGTCCATCAAAACAGTGTTTGTGTAAGTTGGAACAATGGCCTGCAATCTTCTGTTAAGCTGTACATACTTTTTCTTGGAAGCTTCCGGATGATTCTCACCAGAGAGATGTCGTTCAATTTCTGTTTCGACGTGATCTTGCTCTAACCGGAAGTGGTTGATAAGTTTAAACACTGAAGGATGATGTCAGTCAATTGTTTGTTGAAATGCGCAATGTTGTTTGTACGTGGGAGGTTTGCGTTGATACGATCGTGTACATTCCATAGATCTACGGCGAAACGAGGATTTGCTCTTCGATCTCTTCTACGTCGTTCGATGTATTTATCTTCCCAATAATCTATTATTGGCGTAATTTTGTCAGGACATGCTTCCAACAACGTTGTTTGAAGGAACAAAACTTAAGGCAAGCATCATCTTTATTGCCATGCAGAATCCTTCGTTATCCTGGTACTGTTGCGCTAGACCCGGTTCATGAACTTTTCTCGAAAGGCATTGACCTAGGTGGAAAAGACACCCAACAACACGTGCTCCAGGAGATATTTGTTTAAGGGCATTATGCGTGGCTTTCTCTAAATTGGACATAACGCTCTGTGGATTTAGGGTAGGTTTCATCATCATCATCTACATTTTTCACGTTTATTTTCCATGCTAGCATGGGTTAGACGAGGTTTCAACAGATGATATTTCCCACAATTTTGTGGGTTTAATCATTTGATGATTCATTGGAGCAGATGTTTTTTACAGCAGGATGCCCTTCCTAACGCCAACCTCAGGAAGAGGAAAAACAGTGGTGAGTTAACCCACGCAAGATACCAACTTTGCATTTTAAACTCCATGGCAGCAGTGCATAAAGGGCATGGGTGAGATGAAGTCAAAGATGTATCCATGAGGTCAAAGATGTTACATGACCCGCATACCCGCGGGTTTGAGTTCTTTTATTTTCTCAAAAATCTGTGTGTACGTATTTTCTGCTTTCAATACACCAAAGGCATAAATACACTAAAGATGGCGCCATCGATCAGCACGAATAGTAAAAACCTGATAAAAAAAATTGCTGGCGCAACATTGAAAGTTCCATCCACAAACCAATGCCCATTTTCTCTGGAAAAGTTAGATTTTCAGCGATTCCAAACATTAGAATTCGATTCTCGTCATTTGATTCTGAATACCACGAGACAAATTGATTTGACATCTCAAGAGTTTCAGGAATAATTATCTCTGCTACAGTTTGAGGACTTGGATATGGAAGTTGCTTTATTTTGCTTTGTCGTTCGATTGTGTGTTGAGATGCTGTGTATCTCGGTAAATCAGGTGCAACTTCCAAAGAAATTGCACTTCTAGCTTGATGTATAATGCTAGTGTCTTGGTTTTTCGACTCTTTCGACTGCTTGTGTGGGCATAGCTGCCACTACTTTTAATGCCTCATTTCTAGCATGATTGTGTTCTGTTATTGAGAGAATATCCTCATTAAACATTTTCATTCTTCCACGACAACCATCTTTTTGTAGCATTTCCATGCCGTACTTCCGTCTTTGTTTTCTTTACCCTTACGATATCTGTAGCCGGAGACCAATAACATCACCTTCCCGTTCTGTGAATCGATCTTTTCCACGTTCATTTCTTAAAGCTAAGCTATTCAAAATTTAAAGGAAACACTTAATCTGGTACTGGTATGGCTAAGCTAACTCAAAGTACTGGAACGATAGCCTGATAACTCACTGGCTTTTATGCCGGTGAGCATTTGTCGGTCGCTCTTATGTCGGGTCACCCTTCCATCTCAGCATCTGAAACATGGGACATTGGTTTTTCCATTTATTTAGTCCTGGCTATTTGCCTTTAAGGTAGCTTTGTTGGACGATTATTCACTACTGATCTAATTGGCAGTTTTCCATGGAAGTGTGGACTGTATATTTGGATTCTTGTATTGACTGGATTTTACCTTCATACTTCAATTCATCCGGTGCTTCGTTAAATTTTCTAATGTTATCTGGCGATGGATCGGATAACTTCCTGGATGCTTTCTTTTACAGTGAGGCTCTCTTCATCTTCACTTCGGATGACTCTCTTGTGAGGTTTACTTCGCTTATTCTCCTCACCAGCTTTTTCATGTGAAATGACAAAGTTGTTGCAACTGCAGTTTGCAGAAGGTCTATTTTGCCTTCCAGAGCAGCAAATCTATTTCTGATTGAAACAGTGAAGTGTGCTTTGATGTTTTTATCTGTGGACGGAAGTGACCAGTTATATGGTGGAAAAGGTGATGAGTTTTCCCCATTAGCACAAAGGATGAGACAGAAATTCGCTGATACGATTCTGTGATCAGAAGAAATGCTGCGGAAGGTATTATAAGGTTGTCAATTTTCCCAATTTTACTGATCATAAAAGTTGTGCCCATGTCCTGTTTGAGTGGGTGAACGTCCGTAGCTTTTTTTTGTTTTTTTAGTTTTGTGCTTAGACAGGCAAGATCATTTGCTTGCTGGAAGCCTAGTAGAAGTCCATTTTTTTTGGGAGAGTCATGGAAGCTTTTAACTCACTGTGCATTACAGTCTCCAGCAATGATAGGGAAATTGTGCTTTGGAATGGCTTTCACTTCTAGGGATTTTGAAGGAATTTTACTGGAGTTTGTCGGTCGGGGAGTAACATGGTGCAGTTGTTGTGGTTGGGTTTCCATTCAAAGTAACATTTCTAGATTCTATTTCTTCTACGCTTTTTAGAGCTTGTGGACTGAGTAGCTTCCTTATTCCACCAAATGGCTGCATTAATGTTTCTTTGCATGCTGAAGCTGAGACAAAGGTCAGCCTTTTTCATCGTCATGGTATTTCAGGATGGAAAAACCTACAATTGAATTCCATGAACTTGTACATATTTTACTTTCATCAATCCATTTTCCAATTTCCAAACATTGGTTGGGTTTTACATTCGAAAGAATCGGACCTTTAACTTTTTTAACTATTTGAAAGCTGAAAGCCAATGTTCCCACTCTTGCTCCCGATAAAACTCACAGAGAAGAAATGTGAATTGCAATACCTTAAGGACAGAAAATAAGGCGAGGATAAAGTAGTGCGGAATTAATTAGTGCGAATTAGGGTGTATTTCGCACTAATAAATTCCGCCCAAATCTGATCGAGCTCTGCAATTTGCACTAATAATTTTTTTTTTCTAAATTGCGAAAAGATTATTTTAATCCGTGTTACATGCGGAAATCGGAATCAAAAACGATACAACATTGTTAATCCAAACGTTTACAAAGCAACCTAACCAAATAAAAAGTGTTCTTTTAAAATGATTTTTGCAGAATTCAAACACACTCCTTCGTTGATCTTCCAGCTCACAGCCTCTCAGACATAGAAGTGTAGATCTCAGTAAGGAGAAGGAAATTTTTGATCTAATAAAGCTCGTTGCTTTAGCCACACTTTTCTCTTTTCTGCAATCATTTCCGCAAGACGTTTGTAAAAAAAGTTGCCTTCTCGTCTCATCTCACCATTTGTTGAGAATACCATTTTCCACGCTGATGACGCGTTCGTTGTAATGTGCTTTTTCTCGTCCTCATTTCGTTTAAAGCATTTATTGAGTTCTAATCCCCTGTATCTCCGAGCGTTAAGGTCAAAGACCCGAATATCGAAAAATGCCCTTTGACCAGGGGTCCAGAACCCAATTGTGCTGATGTCGAGATGAGCTTCTTGGCTTCTATTTGCACTTCTATGTTGCATCTGTTCGCCTTGCAATTCGATCAGCATCGGTTCTCGTCTTATATCTTTGCAGATCTCGTTCAGCAAAATGGTGGCGATGCCGCCTACTTCGTTATGCCGCAATGTGACGAAGCCACCCTTCTTGCATGATAATGCATGCTGTAGATCAAATCTGTTTCCGCATACACATTCAGTAGGTAGTTTGGGTAGTGCCCAGTTATACCTGATACACAGGGCGTATCGAAATTGCTCCTTATTGAGTTCGTAGCCAAGGTCTTTAATCGGCAGACAGGTTAGCCAATTCGAAGCGCCAACCATCTTGTTGGCGTCATTCAACCTTCTTTCTTCATTTCAGATCGTAATTTTTTCTAACTTGTCAATGTATTGCTTGCGTCGTTCACTTTTTATTGTTCCGATTGTCTTTCCGTCATCTCCGATGGTTTCTCCCAGTATCTCTTTTTGGAGCTGATGTGTGAATTGTATTGAGTTTTCGTGTTCTATTGGAGCGGTTTCACAAACGTTTTTGATCCCAAGGCCTCCCGATCTCGGAGGCAGTGATAACAGTATACGTTCATTGTCGTTGACCAGATGTCCACCGTTAATGGCTGGAATGAACTGATGCCTGATTATTTTTTCGATCGGGGATAGATAGGATTCAATTCCAGGTATTGTACGGATGAAGTAAGAAAATCGATGTTGATACCCACTGACGTAGCAAGGGTATGCAGATTGTGGTTGAGTTAACGCGATTCTTGTCAACATAGACAATTCATCCGACCACTTGACGACCAACTTGTTACAATACTCATTTTTGTATTCCTCATTACCTATCACCGCACCAAGATGTCTCTCTCCTCTAGTTGAAATCTGGATGGTGCTACTTCCAAATGCCTCATTCGCTTCTCCAAGAAATCGCTCTTTTACTATTAACTATGACTTCTGTGATTGAGGGAAATAACCAAATAGTGGACCTATGGTTGTTATGCTGTCCCACCATTTCTTTAATGATTTACATTTTCCAACTGCCGTTATGTCATCAGCGAAAGCAACCATTTGATCTTGTTCAGCAATAACCGTCATCATCGCCTCAAGCAAAGGAGTTATACCGATCGTATACACTGCCATACCCAGAGGATCGCCTTGAGTTGTTCCTTCATTTGAATGCAACTCGGTTCCCCCAATCACAAACAATCTTGCTGGTATGTTGTAGCAGTTGGTTACGTAGTTTGCAAATATTGGACACAAAAGTCGAATATTATGAAGAAGAGCTCGTCTGTTGATATTGTTAAATGCGTTGGCTGCACCCACGAGTAGTACAGCTTCTGCTTCTTCACTCTCAAACACTCGACGCATCGCATGAATGGCTGCTTCATTGCCGGCTTTTTGTCCTGAGCACATTTCAATCTTACTGCATGAGTCTATTACGTCTCTCTTCACAATATACATCGCTACCTTGGCACAAATCCTCCTCAACACTTCTCCAACATCAATGGGTCGTACTCCGGGTCTTTTATCGAGCGGTACCAATCTACAGGCTAAAAATCCTTTCAGCGTTTTATCGAGTAACGTTTCCGTACACAGTTTCTTCATGACGTTTGCTATCGCTACTCTCAGGTCTCTCCATGACACACCTTGACACACGGAAACATTGGAGCTTCTGCGGCTGCAACAGTATTTGTAGTTTAAATCAAATCGGTATTTGTGGTTTGAATCAAATCAATTGATACTGATATAACTTCCCTTTTTTTTTCCTCCAATTGATTAGTTGTATGAATGTCGTTTTCTTTTATAAAGTTTCAGCAATTCGTTGCATTATAAAGATACAAACAGTCAAACTTTCCGTCGATTTCTTGGACATCAAATATCCGTTGAAAAAAAACACGTTCGCACTAATAAGTTCCGCCCAACGCAAGAAAAATTACCAATTCGCGCTATTAAAATCTATGTAAAACAATTGGCCAGCATTAGAAATTTCCGTGAAACTCACCATGAACTTAGGAGTTCCACACGTTTTCAGATATCTAAGTTGTCTTAGAAAATAGAGCCGTTTGGGCACCTTGCTTACGAAGTGAAAAAACGTACGGAAGTCTCAATTATATAGAGGTTCGATGTTTAATGAGTGACTTGATAATGTCCATACACATAAAATCTTCATATATTTTCCTTCCTCAGTGCTACCAAACTATTTGTCTTTTTGGTAAATTGAATATGTTTTCTTTCCGTCTGTCTGGTGGAATGTCACAAACACAAACAAGTCACTCATCTCCTGCAAAAGACAAAATAATCAAGAAACCTTTATAATATTAATAAAATTTAATAGTATTAATATAATGTTAATTAAATAATAATTAACTAATTTAATGTCGCATGTGTTACTTTGTGTGTTTTAGTATTTGTCTCTTTGAGCAATGGAAATAATACACAGTAGTTTTGAATCATGTATTTAAGAAGGGCACAAACAGCATGGTCAATAGTGTTTTCTGCTTCTACCTCGCTCACTTTTGTCTCGTTTACCCAGAACAAACGTTTATCAGAGTTGAACAATCTCTTCGCTCAAGTCGATGAAAGGAGAAAGGTAAGTTCAGAGTTTGGTGAACATAGTTATATAAAAAATTAAAAAAGTATTAATTATTATAATTATCATATAATAAAAAAAAAAATAGTATTATTAATTAAAAATTAAACAATTGAGTTATTTTTGTAACAAAAGACACCGAAGTTCATTTTTGGTCTAATTCGAAAATTTCTAGAAGTTACTATTGCATCACATGGATAATGGTCATTGGTTGAAATAAAATCTTCTTTGGATTATGAATGGTCATCACATATTTTGCAATATATTCATCTATTACTGGTCACACTTCCTAACGTTACAATCTGTTGTAAACGTTCGAATTCATGTGGGACGGTTGACCACGGTTGTGCTTTTGTGTTTCTAGAAGCGCGAGGTGCCAGATCAGCTTTGTGGGAAAATCAGTTTCGAAATTATGAAAGATCCTGTGATAACTCCAAGCGGAATAACGTATCTTTTTAAATTTAGTGACAATAATTGAATTTGATAGACATGTTTATTAAATATTGAATATTGAACAAACGTTCGTATCAAGATGTCACTACAAACAATAATTGAATTTGATATTTTTGTTTATATTTATAACAAATAAAGACAATAAATGAAATCCTTTAAAATAATATATATCGGATCTTGCCCACTATTTGTGTTCATGTAGCACAACAACACTTTCATATGCACGAATTATTACAGCCGGCTGATTGGCTCAATCCTTAACCACTGTTTACAGATATGATAAAAAAGACATCGAAGAGCATCTACAAGTAAACATTTCTTACTAAGAGATAATAGGATGTGAAATTGGTTTTATCACATTTTCTTTATGTACTGAATTACACGAAATGCAAGCTGGACGGTAGTTAACCCTTTGACCCGCGTTATTTTAACCACCCCTTGATTTCTGACCCGCGTTATTTTAACCACCCCTTGATTTCTGACCCGCGTTATTTTAACCACTCCTTGATTTCTGACCCGCGTTATTTTAACCACTCCTTGATTTCTGACCCGCGTTATTTTAACCACCTCTTGATTTCTGACCCGCGTTATTTTAACCAGCCCTTGATTTTGACCCGCGTTATTTTAACCAGCCCTTGATTTCTGACCCGCGTTATTTTAACCACCCCTTGATTTCTGACCCGCGTTATTTTAACCAGCTCTTGATTTTGACCCGCGTTATTTTAACCAGCGTTAAATTTAGCTTTGTGTCAATAGAGTCGTTTTAAATATTTATTACACCGGCTCCGCTAGTAATGAAATATTAAAAGCTACTCCATAATCTCAACATCTTCATCGCTGTTTTCATTTTCGGTGTCGCCAAGCTCGTCATCATGAAGAGTCCCTCGGGGTCAACAATGTAAAGTTAAACCCGTTCTAATACAGATAAAATGAAGTTGTTGGTAAAAATGTTTGTGTCCAAATTCTTTGTCTGACAAAGGATCCGCGTAAATTTGGTTTACGTGTCTGCGTTCATTAATGCACGCGTTAATTCCTCGCGCGCTAAAAACATATCCACATTTCGTGTAGTATGGTATATATATAAAAATATTGATTTTTTGTTCTGAAGAATTTTGCAGTTTAAATTTTATGCAGTTTGCTTTACCTATCATGACGTCAACTTTTAATTTATACCTTAATTTATGTTAATTTCTAGCGAGTCGGTCATTTTGACCCAGTAACGCGGACGCCATTGAAAGCAAGCGATCTAATACCGAACTTTGCAATCAAAGAAGTCATTGAGGATTTTGTTGAAAAAAACGGATGGGTAGAAGACTACTGATGCCAGTAATGGCTTCTTTCACTGAACGCGTCGATTGCGCGAATGTAGAAAAGAAAGGGAAGGTGTGGTAAAAACAACGCAGCGCATTTCATGAAAGGGTAGCTGCATGAGAACGTGTTTGTAATGTGTTTTGTAGTGGTCGATAAAACACGTGTCAGACACGTGTTGATCGTGATTCGTCCACGTGATGTTTTCAGTATTTTTTGTGTTCTTAAATCTGCAGTAAACAATTAGGAATTTCTCGCCAAAAAAAGCATTTACACGGGATGAGAACGTGATAATAACGTGATTGTGAAAATTTTGTAACCTCTACATACCCCGTTTTTAATTTTATATTGTGTGGCTGTATTCTGTTATAGCACCAAACGGTGTGGTGGAGTATAATCCATTAAATAATTTTTTATTTAGCAATATATATTTTTGCTTCAAACTTAGAACTGCTGTACATGCAATAACTTCTGCAGTCATTTTTATTAGTTTGCTAAAACGTAAAACTCAATGCTGTAACTTTGCGCATCATCGTTCGTTTTACCGTTGGCGGTTTCCATGGCATTCATTGTTCACGGTGATTGATTAAATATTCTGGTTGCTTAGGAACACTACTGGAGATTTCGATTTTTAAAATTAAGGAAATTGCGAACTAGTCTGAGGTGGGACACAAATTAAAGACACTTAGGAGTGCTAGTTAGTTTCAAAAGACTCACAAATTCTTACGTCAGTTGGAAGCTCGTTACCTGTCTGGAATTTGAAGGAAACCATATATCTTGTGGTGATCATCGTAGGGGTTATATCAGTTCAAATCTAGAGGGTGGTCTCTCTTTCGTCAGATCATTATCAACGCTGGATTCTTGCGCTACATTCTTTTTTTTATAAGCATAACGCTTATAAGCATACTTACCGTAAATGACCGATTAAACGCCCTGGGCGTTTATTTTAACAAACGAATTTTACCCTGGGCGTTTATTCGGGAGGGGCGTTAATAAACAAAGTCCATCAACAAATCATGAAAGTTTTGTAATGATTTATCGTGTTTCCTTTGAATCTGTTGTGAGAGGACATCATATCTATAAGGCAAAGTGGACTCCAGAAAAGAGAGAAATTCTAGTTTGCCGCAAAGACGAACGAGAAGAAGCGAGAGAACATGACAAGCATGCCATCAGTGTTTACAAAAAAGATGAGACAAAGGTGAACAGTGAAGTAGGCCATGTTCCGATAGAGTTATCGAAGTTATTGGTGCAATTCTTAGAATCAAACTCACAAAACATGGTCGAAGTTCGAGTCACTGGAAAAAGATACAGAGAAGTTGGACTAGTTGTGCCTGGAACGTACTTGTGCTACACCAAGAGCAAGAAGATCGCAGATGTGTTGTTTAGTGAACTGAATAGAAAGAGTAACTTGTATGAACATTTTACGCTTAAAATTAGTGAAACTGTTTCAAAATATCCACACTTTAAAGATTAAAGAAAGTAGTATTAATTTTGCTGTGAATCAAATGAAAGCCCATGGGCGTTTATTTTAATTTTTCTCCATGGACCCGGGCGTTTATTCGGAAATGGGCGTTAGTTAAAAAATTTAACTTTAACCCTTGGCGTTTATTTGGGAGGGGCGTCAGTTCGGGAGTGGGCGTTAGATCGGTCATTTGCGGTAAGCTCAAATTTCTCTGAAAACGGAAAATGCGAAACCGGTATACTGTAAGGAACAAATAAAAATGACACAAAGTAAATTCAACGCACATCTTTCTTCTTGATAAAGAAAAGGTTTGAACGAGTGTTCATCAATGAGCATATTACTAAGCATACTTTCAGGCTCAAATTGGAAAAATCTTAAGCATACTGAGCCTCAGTCCAAATCAACCGTATGCTTATAAAAAAAGAGTGTATTTCATGTAACTCTTACATCGCTCAATTTGTTTTACTTCGATATCAGTTTATTGTTTCTGATGAAGAAGGCTCTTACTAACTAACCAGCGCCAGCAGATTGCTGGCAGGGCAAGATGCAATGGATCGTCGAATCGGTCGGTACAAGCTTTCTAGTGTAGTTACAGCTCCACATTTGAAGTTCAGGAACACTTTAACTAATATGTTGGCACAGTTGTCGCTTCATCGAATTAGCCTTGCATAAACAATTGCGGTTGAATGTAAAGGTGATTGAAGGATATCAATGAGCAAAGAATTTTTAACCAATAAGCTTCTATTAAAATTCGAGATTAAATAATTTTTAACCAATAAGCTTCTATTGAAATTCGAGATTTGTGTTATTTGGATGACTAGTTTTTTTCAACCGTGTTCGCACGCTCTACATTTTTAAAAGACAAACTAAGATGTTTTGTATCGTGCTTGTTTGGGGGTTACCCAAAAATGTAACAAAAGAAAAAAAACACACACAAAAGCATTCGTGTTGGCACGCTCTGCATTTTTAAAAGACAAACCGAAAACAAAGAGCATACTCGGCTTGTTGATTCACTCAAAATAAATAAAGTTCATTTTAGAAATTTAAGCCTTCTTTCAGACCAACACACACTTCGACTTGTCTGCCCACGGATTGGCTTTGCGGGCCCCTGGTGTGACCAAGGGATCGTTGGCACTGTTTTGTATACAGTATTGTTGCAACCTAAAACAAATGTCATTTTGGATAGCAGGACTCAAAACATTTAAAGAATTCATTGAATTTTACCGTCGAAATAATAGATTGCACTTTTTTATAAGAATACTGGCGACCTGGTGCGAGCTAAATTTAGCATTATTCTTCATGAATATTCTTCAGTGTAATTGGGCCTGTACGTGTTTGTTTTTTCTTTTCTTTGTAGATGTATTATGCAACTTATGGAGTAATAAGAACAGAATAAGAACAAATCGAGGCTAGAATCAGCTAAAAGATAAGGCTAAGGCTGAATCCAATTTACATGCTGCTTATGAAAGGTGAAGTGTATTCCACTTACTCGTTTGCTGCTTTCGACACGGGAAGTCGTTCCATGTTCAACTGTAGCCTCAAACTTTCGACTTCTTGCTGTTGGAGAGATTTGCTATCCATGTTTTTTCAACAACAAACTTCGCTTCGAATTTTAAAATGATTCAAGACATCTGCTTTTTTCACATTACAATATATAGTAATACACGATTTCGACTCACACACAAAAACTATTATTTTGCATACACCTGCGATTTCATTGTGTTTAAGAAAATCTGTAAACTAGTTCCCTCCTGTTGTTTTTTTGCTCTGAGCAAACATGAAAAAATGCTCCAAGGAGAGTTGTTGCGTTTTGTATTTTTCACATTGTCTTTACGTTTTCTCCTTCGCCGTTGGAATGAAAACAAATTGACAAAATACTTCTGGTTGGTTCAAAGCTGACACACTCGACACTGATTGGTTAATTTCTAAACTAACGACGGCCCCACGACGACCGCGTTTTAGAGCCTCGGTGTAATGACGTAACTCGTACTGTCCATATTTGGATTTGCTATCTGGGTTAAAAGTGGTGAAAGGGTTTACGTGTATTGGGTCCGATTGCGTCCGCGTTAAGATCCGTTTGGAACCGTGGTCATTCAAACTGCGAGTAGAGTTCATTGTTTTCTTTTTAATTTTACTCAAGAAGAAAGAAGCAAGGTTTTTCTTGTTTTGCGTAACACTTCTAGACGATTCGTTCCCCTTTTGTTTTTCGTCCGTCCGAAATTTAGTGAGAACAGGATCGGAAATTGAGAGATTTTGTTTGACTGGTATTTCGGGTAACTTTCTAAGTGGTTTCCTTATACTTATACTTTCCTTATATTCGAGTGAATCACCCTCACAACTCGACGAAAGCTTATCATCGCTCGAAAATTCATCATCAGCTTTTAAATTTTGCTCGAAACTTGGCAACAGCAACTCGCTATTTCGAGTTTTAAAAGTTGGTTTCGATGGAAGTCTCTCAATCTTGGCTTCACTGGGGCATTTTAAATCATATGTTGTGGATGAATGAAAGTAGCGGCTGCAGTCCTCAGATTCATTATTTTCGCTCGAGTACGTGTGACCATTGAAGGGGGAAGGTAATGACAGAAACACCTGTTCAGATTTCATCTCAACAATTAGCGATCTAAAAAAAGTTATATTAGTTGTAATTTAACGAAGTTATTATTATTACTTATAAATATTTGTTTTATTTTATTTTAAATATTTTAAATGCTTTTGAAACCATCATCAAATAATTATTCCATTTTTATCTTTTAAATAACTTCTGTATATACTTTTTAACCTTTTTGCAGGCAGCCTTTTGTTAAAATAAATAAATTATTTTTAACTGGAATTTGTATACATTTTAAAGATTTTTTTTTAAACGTGTTATGATTGGTGTGTTATGATTGACGTGTTATGATTGACGTGTTATGATTGGCGTGTTATGATTGACGTGTTATGATTGACGTGTTATGATTGGCGTGTTATGATTGGCGTGTTATGATTGACGTGTTATGATTGACGTGTTATGATTGGCGTGTTATGATTGGCGTGTTATGATTTAGAAAACTTATTATTATCTATTTATAGTATATAAATATTAGATTATTATAGTGAACTATTTTATTCGAGAGAATAACTAAACATTTTATGTTTGCATTATCTGTTAACGAGACGTTAACGAATGTTTTATTGCATTTTTAAAATGGCGAACAAAAATTTATCGAGCAAATCAAGGCAATTATTAAAGTTACCCAAAGTACAATGATGGATTTTATCAACATGATAGTCGATAGACAAAAAGATTAGAGGAAGTAGTCAAGGACGTACGGGAGCTAAAAGCAGGCCCACCGAGAGGGGGGGGGGGGGGGGGGGGGAGTACCCGAGGCCCATAAATATTTGAAACAATTTTTATTTTGTTTAGCAATGGGCTTAAATGCTTTAAAATTAAAAAATTAAAATAAAGATTTGGTCTAATGAGTTGGTAGGCCCTTTTCAATAGCCCCCCCCCCTACTAAAATATTGTTTTTTGAAAATAACACTCGTGCTGCGCTCTCGTTCTAGGGCCCAACTATACTTCTGCCCCTCCATGCTTAACGGCGAGTTAGACATCTAGTGTTTTTTCTCTATATCATTGGTTTGTAAACCTATCGAAAACCTTCGATACCGTGGATCACGAAATTTTTTTGCTATGTAGAAATAGGACATCAGTAGCTGCTTTCTTAAAATAACTTGGTTTGCTTAGCGAGTGAATTTTCGAACAAAATATCGTTTGCACCATGTGCATGTCGCACGTGCAGCTCATTAAGAATCGCTAATAAACGAAAATAAATGCATAGCTTACGGCACGATTACGTCATCAATAGTGAAACGAAATTCCAGCGTAGGCGGTTCAGCCATTGCAGAATAACTGGCCGGAGAAAGAACGCTACTTTGAGCAGCTGTAGCTAGAATCTCGCACGTGTTACATAAATTAATGACGTCACTGAATGATTTCCACGCACATTTTTGCGTAGTTGACAGACGACGCATGCGCATTTGACGCACTATACAATTTCTGTATTATGACGTGCTTTTCATTTTGAAGACGGCTCTATTACAATGTCTAAAATGCAAGCCACTATGCCAAATTTTAACATTGCATCAGATCATATATATATATATCACAGGATTTTTATTATTGCATTAGGCCGTATAGAATGTAATACTTTTAAAGTTAAAACGTACGAATTGGAACAAGAACTTAAACTCCGCAAAATAACGAGGAATGCTGTAATCCAGCCTCGAATCATAGCATGGACCCAATATCGCTGTCAAACAAGAAGCAAACTTGGCACAAACATTGTTTATTACTCGGGAGAGTGACATAATTCTAAAATGTCACTCGATCAATAACTCCTTTGTTACCACTCTACGACAGTAAAACCGGCTAATCGAGTCCAGTGTGACGCTGACTGGAACAACAAGTTGCAATTCCCTAAACACGATTCAAACTGAAGGGAGTGCGCATTTTAAATCCAACCGCCATGAAATTCACTCTACCCATATTTTAACTCCCAATTCAAAATCTCACAATCAAACGTAAGATCGATTTATGTTTCACCAAACGTTACAAAGTTGCCGACATGAGTTTACCGTAATATGTTTAACTGAGAGACACGATATTTCAAATGATTCAAAATTTTACTTCAATAATTGTAGACTTTTATCTTTTCCGCGGGAACATACATCTGGGGGAGGTATATGTTCATGTTATCCATCATCATCATCATCATCATCATCATCATCATCATCATCATCATCATCATCATCATCATCATCATCATCATCATCATCATCATCATCATCATCATCATCATCATCATCATCATCATCATCATCATCATCATCATCATCATCATCATCATCATCATCATCATCATCATCATCATTATCATCATTATCATCATCATCCGTTTTTACGTGACTTTTCCACTCAGAGTGGGTTGCACGGTTTCAAAAGATGATATTCCCCACAATTATGTAGGTTTAATCATCTGGTTTAATCATTGTGGCATATGTTTTTACAGCTGGATGACCTTCATAACGCCAACCCCATTAAGAGAGAAAAATTGATTCGTCATATAAAGCACGGTTCGATATATCACAAACTAACGAATCTTTCTGAGTTAAACTCCGGTATAGAAAGATTTGACGTTTCTGACCATTTTGTGGTGTATTGTGCATTTGCATTAGGGAATAGCGAGACAAAAGTTACGCCAATAGTCTCGATTAACTTTCAAAACTCCAAATCATTAGAACCGTTTGTTTGTATACTGATCATGCGATTTGTACGATATCTTTGTAGTATCATTCTTACGTAATCCAATAACCTCAACTAAATCTCACATCAAAAATCTCTACGGAAAACAGAAACTGGCTGCTAAATTCACTAAAGTCAGAAGTTGTAACACTTGTTGCCCTTCAATATTAAAAGAAATTTCAAACGTAATTTTCATGTAAAGAGTAAAAAATAATAAAACTCCAAACATTATTCAATCTATTAATTCCCAACTCAATAAATATGATACCAGGAATTCACATATCGAATAAATGACAGTGCCCTATTAGAAAAAAAGGCCAATTTTCAATAAAACTTCGTTGTCCACAATTGCGAAACCTGCACACTAAGTTTGAATCGTTAGAGTTGTTCAAAAACGGTTTTAAAAGCAAACAATTAAAATCGATTAAGATTTAACAGAATCTCTGAGAATAAATTGTACATTTATAGCCTTACTTAGCAACGTATAAATTATAGCATGGCCGATTTTTACCGATTATCGATAGCATATTTAATCATTAAAAACAGGGCTTTGTGATAAAACTAAATCAGGTTTCTTAAAGTTCCTACTACTCACTAATTTCCAACACTCCTCGAAATCAACTCGCTTTTTAACGTGTTTAGCAAGCTATATCTTTGTTGCTGTTATTTATATTATATGCATAATAGTACAGTATACTCCCAATAAGTGAGAATTTCACTAATTGGGACGGTTTTTCTCGGTCCCTTGAACTTCCTAACCTAATATAGGCATACGCTTAAGTGAGACATTTGCTAAGTAGGACAGATTTTGTCGGTCCCCTAAGTGTCCCACTTATCGGGAGTATACTGTATGTATTTTATTTTATAACGCTTGTTGTAAATTGTTGAGTAGGAAAATACATGAAATAAAATGATAGCCAGGTTTAGCAAAACATCAAAACATTAGGGTTAGAATTAACATAATAGCTAGCTGTGAAAAACGAACAAATATTATTGAATAAAAAATATCAACCTGCCTCATTGAACATATTTATGACTGCACGAAACTGTTGTAAACGCTTCATCCAACTGTTTTATTGCAATCGCTCGATGAGTATTGAATAAAGTTGAGTTGATTATTCATACTCCTGTCGCGTTTCATTCGAATTATACATTTACATGAATTATGCAATATTTTGCGTTAACGAAGATTTGATTGATGTGTTGGTGAGCAGCGATTCTCATTGGCTACAATTAAGTTACAGATTTGATTGATGTGTTGGTGAGCAGCGATTCTGATTGGCTACAATTAAGTTACAGATGGGATTGATGTGTTCAACAACAATGTACTACAACTGTCAAAAAATAATAATTTGTAAACAAATAACTAGCTAGACAGCTAGCCGGCTACATAAACTTTCTCCTGACCTTCTTTAGCAAATGAACACAAAATTTGAACAAATACTAATGTTTTTACCACTCCACTTGTCTGATCTTTGCAAGTATGTTTGCTTGCTCCATGTCAGACAAGTTTAAGTCCCTTTTAAATGATTGCGAACCTCTGATGCCCATTAGGGTTGATCGTAGCGGCGAGAATGATATCTTCGTTCGAATGAAGTTTGTTGCTGAAGAGTATTCTATGTCTCGTTTGTCAGAAATCATTTGTGTCAGTCTTTTATAAAATACTTTGCATTCACTTGCCATCCCACCGTTGGTTGCAAACACTAGAGGTGTGAATGTCGCGTTCTCCGCTTCCAACACCCTCTCGTTGTATGCCCTCTTATTCTCATCTTCATTTCGTTTGTAGCACTTCTGGAGATCTAGATTCTTATGTCGCTGAGCATTGAGGTCAAAAACCCTTACATCTAAAAATACTCGTTGACCAGGAGTCCAGAATCCAGTCGCACTAATGTCGAGCCGTGCCTCGGGCCCTCGGTTGGTTGTTGTTTGTCGAAGCTGTTCGCCGTTGAGCTCCATCAGCATTGGTTCCTTTTTAACGTCCTTACATACCTCTTCCATTAGCTTTCCTGTAATGTCTCTCGCCTCGTTATGTTGAAGGGTAACAAAACCTCCACGCAAAGTTTGTGTGGGACGTTGTACTTTACTCCGCAGGCACAATAGGTTGGCAACTTTGGTAGGGTCCAGTTATATCGAATCCTGATTGCATCCCAGAATTGCTCCTTGTTCAGGTCGTATCCAAAGTTTTTGATGGGCAGACTTAACAGCCACTTCGATGTACCCGTTTCCTTGTTGCAGTCATTTGTACTTCTCTTATCCGTAGACATGTTAGCTTGAAGCTCTTCTAACACTGCGTTGTTCCGTTGACGACGCTTGCTTTTGATTTGTTGTCGTGTCTTTCCGCCTTTGATTGTTTCTCTTTTAATGATGTCGTCCTGTAATCGCTTGGTGACTTGTTTTGAATTTTCGAATTTGATAGGGGCGACTTCATTAGAGATTTTGATTCCCAAACCACCAAGCCTTGGTGGTAAAGCTAACAGCTCCTCGTCATTTACATTGTGACCCCCGGTTATTGCTGAAATGAAGGAGGTTCTGACACATTCTTCAAGAGGAGTGAGTTGTTTGTCTATCCCTGGTATGGTTCTGAGGAAATACGTCAGCTTATGTTGGTAGCCACTTACGAAACATGCCTAGGCGGCTTGAGGTTGCGTTAGGACTACTTCAGCGAGTTTCTGGCTATATTCGTTTTTGAAGTTTTCTTTCCCAATTACTGCTAGGTGTCTCTCACCTCTTGTCGATATTTGGATGTCTGTGCCAAGGAAAATTTCTCTGGCTTTTTTCAGGTGTTTTGGTTTAACAATCAGCCATGATTTCCTTGGCTGTGGTAGGTAGCCGAAAGAGGGACCGATATCTACCAGGTTTCCCCACCAGGTCCTTAGAGTTTCACAATTCCCGATGGCTGTGATGTCGTCTGCAAAGGCTACCATAATTGCTCCCATGACAACTTCTAACAGAAGTGGTGTCAGACCTATTGCATACATCGCCATTCCTAATGGATCCCCCTGTGTCGTTCCTTCCTTCGATTTGATCTCGGATCCTCTTATCACAAACAGCCTCGCTGGAATCTTGTAGTTATTGTTGACATATCGGCCAAGAATTGGACAAAGCACTTTGATGTTGTGTAGAAGTGCGTTACGGTTAATGCTGTTAAAGGCATTAGCCGCGTCGACCAGGAGTACCGCCTCGGATTCTTCACTTTCAAACATTTCCCGCTTTGAGTGGATGGCTGCTTCACTCCCCGCTGCCTGACCCGAGCACATTTGCACCTTGCTGCATGAATTGATGATATCCTTTGATTGATGTGTTTGCGAGCAGCGATTCTGATTGGCTGTAATTAAGTTACAGATTTGATTGATGTGTTTGTGAGCAGCGATTCTGATTGGCTACAATTAAGTTACAGATTTGTAATCAGTTATGAGCCTGTTTTTTAATTTGTCAACATAAATTGGCCGTTTTGTTAAAGCATGAACACAACTACCGGGGTCCTTTGCGAAATCTTTGAATAAAACAAACACATTAAATCTTATTTTAAGCTAAAGAAAATATTTTGTTTACATTACAATGGATTACGAAGAGGAGTTAATTAAAATCGATGACCAAACCATGGTCGGCTACTGTGTATGTTTTAACCACGAGTTAAAAATTACGTTATCCGGACAGAAGCTTGACAGACATATATATTTTATCAAACAACTAAAAAATAAAATAGGTTTGCATAAAATATTTAGTATATTAACATAATTGTTACTCTTGGGTGACTAATAAACGGGGGGGGGGGGGGGGGGGGGGGTAACATATATCATAAATGAGGGTGGTGATGATCCTCGCTGATTACTAAGGAGATGGAAATGTCCTCATTCTACATCTTCATTTCAGATTTGTTTTTAAACTTTTTTTTCAATTCCTGAAATACTTTGTCTTATTGAATGTGTCTATAATGAGAGGAGACCGCCACAGCAACGGCGCCATATTTGATATTGGTGCCACTTACGCGAATCACAAAATGTTATTTTAGAGACGTCAAGTCTGGGAAAAATTCGACTTAACGAGTTCTTTGAAGAGTCGCATACATAAGGAAGCATCGAACATTAGAGATTCAAGCTGCTAAGGGTTTCCATGAGCTTTTTAGTTTTTAACCGCGTTTGCTGTAAATCTGTCAAGAGATATTCAAGCATGTTCAGGAAGCTAAGAATATTGAAAAGCGAAAATTGATTAAACCATCCGACAAAATTTAAATTCAGTGTTTTAATACTTGGTCACACACACTCTACTAAGTATTCCTATAGGTAGAGCGCACGTTCGAACAGTGTTTTCGTATAGGTAGAGTGCACGTTCGAACAGTGTTTTCGTATAAGTAATCTCATCCTTCTTTCTCTTTAGCATTTTGTAATATCCGTGGTTTTCGAACAAATTTTACAGATGTTGAGGCTTTTTTGATTGAGAATAATCCGGATGTATTAGCACTTTGTGAATCTAATCTAAACGCTGGTATGTCTTCTAATGATTTCTTTGTTCCAAAATATCTACCACTGTTTAGAATGGACTCCTCTATTCATATGCATGGTCTAGCAGTTTATGTTAAGGAAACGTTACCAATACCTCGAGAAATTGACCTGGAAGACCCCGATCAACCATTCATGTGTTTTCGTTTGTCTCTTCTACATTCAACTAGTTTTCTATTTTTCCTCTATCGCTCTCCATCTTCTCAAGAATGTTCTGTTATCAAATTAGCCTCAAAGTCCGCTGATTTAGCTCTTCTTAATCATCGCTCAACGAACATTTTTGTATTCGGTGACTTTAACATTCATTATAAACAATGGCTAAAATTCTCTAACGGAACAAGTAGCTCTGGTGTTGAAACCTATAACTTTGCAGTATCTCAGTCTCTCTCGTAATTGGTTGATTTTCCAACACGCATTCCTGATCAATCCAGTTAATCGTCTTCCTTGTTGGATTTATTTTTAACCTCTAACCCTGACATCTGTAAAATATCTCATAGTGCTCCTTTAGGTCGTTCTGACGATGTTGTTATATCGGTCAAAGTTAACTTCAATAGACAAGTTTCTCATGAACATCCCATGCATAGAACCTATTTTAGATATGATCATGCGGATTGGCAAAAATTTCAAGCACACATTCAGTCTGTCCCTTGAAAGGAAATTCTTTCCAACTCAGCTGATGATTGTGTTAATGAAACTACTTCAATAATATCTGAAGCAATAAGATTATTTGTTCCTTCAAGGAAATATCAGATAAAACCTCATTCTTCGTCTTGGTTTACACCAGCATGTGCTGCAGCCATCGTAATCATTTCTTTCATTGCTACCGACGTCATCCGACTGATCTTAACAGAAAATTGTTTATTGTCTCTCGCAATAACTGTAAATATGTTGTTCGTAAAGCAAAAACTGTTTTTGCTGAAAGAACTAAAGATCATATCAATTCAAAAAAAATAGGTTCATGTAAATTTTGGCGTATCATTAAAAATGCCCGAAGTAATTCTAAATCATCTGTGCCTCCACTATTCAATGGTCCTGAAGTCATTAATTTATTTAAGGATAAAGTTGAACTATTTGCTAAACTCTTCAGTTTTCATTCTACCCTCGATAATTCTGGACACGATCTCCCATATTTCACCTCCAAAACTGACCAGACTTTATAGGATTGCTTTATATCGCCGGATAACGTTTCCAAGATAATTTCCAAAATGGATTCCACTAATGCTACAGGACCTGATGGAATTCCTGTAATTGTTTTTCAGAGGTGTTCTACCGAGTTATCTCCTGTTTTGTGTGCTGTTTACAAAAAGTGTTTGGATGAATCTTGTTTTCCTTCATCCTGGAAATTTGCCTCCGATATTCCAATTTTTAAAAATTGTGGTGACCGTTCTAATCCTTGCAATTATAGACCGATTAGTTCAAAAGTTTTTGAGACTTTACTTAACCAGACCTTAGTGGAATTTATTGAAAAAAATAATTTGTTTTATGACTCCCAGTACGGGTTTCGTTCTGGTCGTTCCACTGCTGATAGTTATAACTGAACGCGAGCAGTTGCTCTTGACATCTCCAAGGCATTTGATAAAGTCTGGCATCTGGGTCTATTACATAAACTCAAAGCATATGGTTTACAAGGGCGTATTTAGGGGGGGGGGGGGGGGCTAAGGGGGCTCTAGCCCCACCCGTTAATATATAAAAAAAATAATAATTTGTCAGGTAAGTAAAATTTTTTATCCTTTACATTTATATTTTCGCTTCGTGCAATTTGGCTGCGCACGCCTGGCGGTCCGCGCTGAAGACGCGTTAATAATTTGCAAGCCCCACCAAAATATCTATCATCTTAGTAGGGCTCGGCAAGATCAAATAGGATATAAAATGTTTTCGGTCACGGTCTCGTTTTCACTAGTCAAATGGAAATCTACCATGTCTCCTTTCTGGCTAGCTAAGACATCCTTCTTAAAAGTGTCCAAGATTTTTCGAGAAGAGATTGTTTGGTAATGAGTTTTTATCTAAACACAAATTGTTTGAAAAGTTGATTCAGGACTTCATCAATATGATGTATTTCCCCTTTGTAAATGAAGCGGACTGACTGATGTGTAACTTTTAGAACTAGGCCATTCGCTAGGTTTCTTATAAAAAAAACGTGTATGTTATCTATGATAGAGAGGCCAATATGGTAACATTTTTTGTGGCATATTCAAAATAATAACAAACGGAGAATACAAAATATAGGTTATTACTAGGTATAATTATATATATAAAACATTAAAAATGGTTTTATTTCTGGTTGTATATATAGGTAAAGTATATACTAAATTATGATGGATATGGTTGTTATTTTTATTTATTTATTTTAGATCTGAAACAATTGGAGACCGCCTTTACAGTTCTTCTTCTCTTGTCCTTTTCAGAGACAACAGGTTTACTGATGAATTGAGAACGATGATGGTATGTATTGAACCACCTGAACGCCAAATTTTACTGCCTACAATAAAAGAATTTCCATCCATAACTACTATCCTTTCACTTTCAAAAAAATAATGCTCATCTTTCCCCTGAAAGTTTGGTTCAATTTGAAGCCCTCCATAACTGTTCGGGGAACACTTTTTCATCTTTTTTGTGTGTAATGGGGTTGTCAAGTGTAATTGGTCGGAAAATACAGTTGCTATATCCAGATTCTGGGGCAGATAAGCTAAAACCTTTGTTTAATAGCTTAATTTTCCCTCGATCTTCCTTAAATGACTGTTTTTAGACCTAGTCTACTCAAATTATCTGGCTAATCATTTTGCCCCGATTGTAGTGAGAGACTTTATTGAATCATATGCCCCCGATGAATTCCCTAAATTCTCATTTGAGGAAAATGTTGAACCTTCTCTTAAAAAAAAGAAAATTCAATCTCAGAGTTATATACCTTTTATGCAAATTTCTACATCATCTGTATCTGCTACTGCCTTTCAACATAAAACAACAACAACTAAGTCTTCTACAGGAAGTCCTATTTCAAAATCTTCAACAATCTATAATTACATGAAGCAAAAACCTAAAGTTAACATTCCCATTGAGATGGAAGGAACCTTGTCGTGGTTCACATGCTTAATTTAAGTACAGTGCCATTTACATGGGCTGTCTTAAAAACAAATACCTTCCTTTTTTGAAAAAAATAAAACTTCAAGCATATTGTTGTTTTTAATTTTTACACCTCAAACCCTAGGTCCCTAAAACCCCGTTCACCTGGACCACGTATCTGAATGCTTTTGAGCAATTTCTTCAAAACGCATTTTCAGACGTTTTATTGTTTTATTGTAAACTTTAGATTTACTTTTCATTGTTACTATAGACTGAAATAAAGGGTAGCTCAATTGTTAAAGCGCTTTTCGGATTTCTGAGGTTGCCAGTTCAAATCCTCCCGGCCTCTCCAACTCAGCGAATGAGTAGCATTTCGATGCGATAAGTACGGGTGTTGGTGGTAGAAATGGCGCCCGCCTCAAAAGTTACACTTAACGTCTTGCGCTAACGAAAAGGGAGTAGACACCCTTGTTTACGCCCGTTACCAACATTAGGGTTAATTTGGCCGCTTAGTTATAAACTGAAATTAAATAAAGCACTTTTTCGAAAAATGTGTTAATTATGACGTCATTAATAAAAACAAAAATTTGTTTGAATTTTACGTTTTTTGCATCACCCTAAAAACGCCCCCAAACCCCCACCACCTGGCTGTATAAGTACGCGCTAGTCTTGAGCCCCCCTAGTTAACAAAACCTACCTACGCCCCTGGTTTAAAAGGTTCCTTTTTCAAAATTATCTCTTCCTTTCTTTCCAACCGTAGACTCAAGGTTGTTCTTAGTGGTCATTCATCTTCCACTTTTTCCATCAATGCTGGTGTTCCCCAAGCATCAGTTCTCGGACCAACCCTGTTCCTACTCTACATAAACAATCTCCCAGACAATTTATCATCCAAAACCATTATTTACGCTGACGATTCCACATTGTATTCCTGTCTTGATAAATCAGATGATTGTGATAAGGTTAATTTGGCCTCTGTTTTCAATAAAGATCTCAATACGGTAGTTGAATGGGGTAAGAATTGGCTGGTTAAATTCAATCCATCTCAAACTAGTCTTCTTTCCATTAATCATTTCAAGCAAGCTTATTTACCTCAAATTTTGATGAATGATGAATGGTTCTCATTTGCCTGAAAACAATTCATTTCGCCTTCTTGGTCTTATATTTACAAGCGATCTCTCATGGCGTTCATACATTGAAACCATTGCAAAATCAGCTGCTATGAAGGTTGGTTCTCTTTTACGAGAAATGAGTTACCTCACTCCTGAGTGTATACTTTGCCTGTACAAATCGTCAATACGTCCTTGCATGGAATACAGCTGCCACATTTGAGCAGGTGCTCCTGCGAATCGCTTGAACTTGTTAGACCGTGTTCAACGGCGTGTTTGCAACGCAATCGGCGCAAACTTATCTTCGAAACTGGACTCTCTATCATACCGGCGAAACGTAGCTTCTCTTTGTCTTTTCTACAAGTTTTTTTATGAACGTTGTTCAAGCGAACTATCAATTCTTACACCTTCTCCCAGAATTTTTCACCGTACAACTAGGTTTTTGTCATCTTCTCATCAATGAACTGTTTGCATTCCAAACTATCATTAGGGATTTCTATAAGAACAGTTTTTTCCCGCGAACATCCAGACTTTGGAACTCCCTTCCTTCTACATGCTTTCCATTTGACTATAACCTTCAACTGTTCAAATCAAATGTTCATCGATATCTGAAAACTGTGTAACTTTCCTTGTAACTTTTCTAGCTCTTTACACTCAAGTGGCCTTTAAGGCCTTGTTCTGAGCAACAACAATAAAAAAAAGAAAAAAAAAGTAGAACGGGAACGGCGTTTTCGGAACGTTTTTTACCAGGCATTTACTTAAAAAAACAAGCCCGTACGAAGACATCACAAACGAAATCTATTCACAAAATTGCGTGTGCTTAGATCACGAAAGAAGCTACCTCATTTTCATTTTAAAATTTGCTGACTGTGTCAAAGCTCTTTAGACAATGAAGCAAATCAATTTAAAAAATTTGAGTGTTTTTATATCTTTTAGTGTAATTATGAACGTTTTAACATAACTATGAGGTCGAGTCCTAGCTTGCTACTGGTAACATGTAAACCAGTACTACCTGTCCCATGGTCGGGTAGTCGGCGACTAAATCTGGTTGAGGAGGGTGTGTGGACATCCAGCAGGACAAAAAATAAAACCTGTCAAAAGGCGGATGAGCTCAATGGAGCCAACGGCCTTCCATACCTGGAGAGGAGATGGATACCACCCAATGAAACATTATGACGACTAGTAATGATATCTCTACTATACCGTCGGTCACAACATAAAGACCGGAAGAAATGGTGGCGGACAGTGCAGTCATCAAAATGTCCCAACGGTCCAAAGACTAGGGGAATGATATGACAACATAATTATGAGTCGATTAACATAATTTATTTTGCCGCCAATGTAGCTTGAACCACATTTAGCGCAAATGAATTTGTTAACATTGACATATTAGTTGCGGGGGTTATGTTATGGCTAGCTCGAAAGTGTTTTATTTGTATAATATGCATAAATATTTAATCATACAGTTTAATAATAGTAAATAATAATAATAAATAATAATACAAAATACATTTTGCATCTTTCTCTCTAAATTTAGAGTCTTTTTCACCAACTAAACTAATTTTTTACCTCGACGTATCAAAGATTAAATAGACGGTTTATTACAAGTAACTTGGTGGCTTGAACACTCAGATCGAAATTAGGCAACCTCCTTAGCAACCCTGAGGTCTCATGTAAAGGACAAGCCGGAAAGGTAAAGCGAAAGAGAAATTTTTTAAAGAAAAATATATAACTTATATTATAAGAAAATATCCGGCGCATGCGCAATGGGATTGGCGTTCGACACTTAACCGAAAGGTTCTGGGTCCGAGACCATGTTATCACAAAGTTGTTTAGTGAGCGGTTATAAATAAAAAAACGCCGTATTTCATTAAAAATAACCGTAGCACAAATGGGAGCAATAAAATACACTAAAACTCCGAGTCGAGGTCTTTATAATAATGCTTAATTAGGCTTCTGGGAGCCTCGTTAAAAATAAACAAACTAACAAGAACTAAAGTTACATTTTCGTTAGTCCTCAAAAAGTATACACCAGTTCGGAGTGATTTTTGGAAATAACTTTCGCTTCGTTTTTAATTTTATCCCTTATTTGTTTTGCTGCAAAATATATAAGAAAGTTCAGATTTTTCCTTTGAAAAAGAAATGCGAAGGTAATTCAATCTTCTTGACACAAAGAAATGCGAAGGTAATTCAATCTTCTTGACACAAAGAAATTCGATTGATTTTTTATTAAGTGTGTTTTGTACAAAAAAAAACTTTTGGCAACTGCTAAACAACCTGGGCGTTCTCTGAACTGTTCCTACACTTAGCAAGCCCCTGACATAAAAAACCTGCTCATAAAGAAAACAATGCCCATAGACTTTCGACTAAACTAGACTTTGTAAACGGTAAAATGACAACTGTAAGGGATATGGACATATTTGAAAGGCGTTTAAATGAAGATAAACTCGGCGTTATATAAAATATGCAGATCACTTGACATTCGATATTCTCATAATTATGCGCTCGTACAAATTGTTATATATATATAATAAGAAGTGACGTCATAATTATGCATTTGGGAGGGGGGGGGGTAATAAGATATAAAAGGTCTAAACACCAATGGTTCTATAAAAACTTTTTCACTCGTTCGCTCAGTTGGCTGTTTGATTTACTTTTGAAAATTTGCTTTGGCAGACGGTGAGAAGCAACTGGATCCTATAAAACAAACAACAATAATAAGTCGTACGTCACACAAATCTGACATGATTGTTCAAAACACTGATGAGACGAGAACTCATTAAAGCAGTTTAACTTATGAAATTGTTGACTTGTACCAAGTTGTTTCAGAATATTTACAATAATAAATTCAAAGGTAATAATAGCACATGACAAACAGTGGACTCACTCACCTTCGTAACGTTCCTGTAGTCCTGTAATTCTTGGAAGGCATTGCGTGTGAACGTCTCCTCCAGACCTCGTTGTTTGCCCGACTTCTTTCGTTTCTTTTTATCGCAGTCAATATCCCAATCGTCTGCGTCTATCATAGCGCGCTCACTGTCGCACGTGGTCTTGTTATAAAGAGAGCTGTTGTCCGCGCCATCCCAGGAAGAAACTGGAAATAGTTTTTATACAATATAAACGAATTACGTTAAAACTTGAATCATTTGACTCGATTATTTGGCTAAAACATGTAACCTTTGCTATGCGTGTGTTCTAGGTAATCGAGCGAAGGTTTCGACGAACCGTCCCATAATCCTTTGCCACTTTTTCTCTCTTCGTCCCAAACATGACAAGGAACTGAAAACCAAATTCAGTAAGAGAAATGAATGTGACAAAAGAATCTTTCTCATTTTTTCTTTGTACATTGAAAGGGCATCCAGCTGTAAAAACATCTGCTCCAATGAATCATCAAATGATTAAACCTACACAATTGTGGGGGAATATCATCTGTTGAAACCCCGTCCAACCCATGCTAGCATGGAAAATATGATGATTGTGTCACTTAACCTATGTATAATCTACCTTCTTGGTCAGGGGTCGATTTACGCGATGATTTCCTAGGCAAATCCACCGAGCTATCGCTCGAAGTGTGGTCATACTTGCTCTTCTTAATAGTCTTGCTCTTTCTATGTTCGCAACTTTTGTGCGTGAGGTCTTTGGAAGGGCTGTCGCGCGAGTGTTTCTTCTTGTGCTTCTTCCTTTTCTTCTTTTTGTGTTTGCGTTCGTCAGCACTTTGGCTGTACTCGTGCTAGAATATGCACGAAATTGAAGCACAAAAAGTCAATGAAGTTCTTTAATACAGTTTTCTTTGATGATAAATCAAGAATTAAAAATATCAAGTAAGTCAAAAAATTTGATTGGACAACCTGTACCATTGCCATGGTAACAACATCCTGTAAGAAAGAGAAATATTTCTGAAGCTAGTTGTCATAGCAATATGCGATTTTCCTAGGATTTTTTTAATGAAAACGAACTTTCTCATGTTTCCGTTTTTTCTTCTTTTTCTTGGCGGGCGTGACGTCACCATCGTCATTTTGGTGCTTCCGTTTACACCCGACCTCGACCCATTCCTCTTCCTCGTGTTTCTTCTCTCTATATTTCTTCTTTTTCGTCAGATCCAACTGTAAAATCATGTATAAAGGACCTTTCAATAATGTGCGCATGCGCATGATAAAACGTTCGCTAAGTTCTTTCAACTGAATTAAATATCAAAAATAACTGCGACAATAGAGACAATAGAATCATACATGAATATTACAATAAAAATTCTAAAGAAATAATAATACATAAGAAAATAAATAAATACAGCATATATAATAGTATATTTGAGATTCATTCGTTTGTTTCATCATTTGTACAAACCTCGGAAATCTTTTTATTTTCCGAAGGTGTAATGTGCAACTCGGTGTGATTTCGTTGTTGTTGTATGATGGGCGTACTCGGTGCAGACTGTGGATGTATCCGGACCGAGTGTGTAGATTTAGGTCGAATGTTTTCAGTGGAACTCGTCTATAATAAAACGTAACATTTACATATTTATGTTACTATAATTCATGTCTGTCTGGTCTGTCTGTCTGTCTGTTACCAAATTCCCAGAGACCGATTCGATTAAAAACTTGGCAAACATACTCTCTAGGGGTCGGTATAGTTTTCGAGAGAAAAATAAAAATATTGTAAAATTGTCAGAATTCAAATTGTTAATAGTTTACTATATTTTAATGTATCATCATCATCATCATCATCATTTTTACCTATAGGAGAAGTCAGAAAAATATATATTAATGAATGAAACAATATAAAGCAAAAAGAAGATATTCACCTCCGAGCTGGTCCTCCTTCGTTTGACATCTTCAAGTTGGCCAGCTGAATGATATATCAGAACAATTCTAACGGTTTGATCAATTACAAGAAAAATAAGTCTCACTTAAAGATCGCACAATGGACAAGAGAAAATTATTTTTTTATTTGTTAAATTAATAATATATATATATATATATATATATATTTGTTATGTTAAATTAATAATTTTTAGTTAAATTTGAGTTATTCATTTGTACACAACCCTACCTCCATCCTCAAGAGGTGTATATTTCTGTCGCTCCAGCTCCCCCTCTGACAAGCTTTTATTAACAACTCTATGATGGAGTGCAGCTTTGGTTAGCGGCGACCATATATTGAACTTCTTGTTGGTGAAGTATTTCCCGTTGAAAAGTTTCGAGCGATACAAAGGTGATTGTTTCGCTTTGGAGACGACATTTGCGTTTAGATTCAGCGCTAGTTTATCGCGTTTCGTTTCTTTGTTCGCGTCGTGCTCAGACAACACCGGGATCGATTTCGCAATGTTTTGACTGTTCGAATTGGTTTTCACGAGGACAGTACGTGTGTCTGTTTCCAAACCTCGTGAGATTTCGCTCTCGGTTTTCTTGCCAACCGGAGAAACCGCGGGGCTGGGAGTCGCGCTGTCGTTACTGCCATAAGATACCGTAATCGCTTCCAAACTACTTAATTGCAGTTTCGCTTTCTCCTTTGGTGAATGTAGCTTATCGGTGACAGCGCGATTCCAGGTGATTTTAGGTGCAGGCCCTCTTTGAATGGGGACACCCACAAAACCTGGCCAAAACAAGAATCCAGTTTTAACCATCATCAATCTTTATACAGGTTAGCAATAAATTAGGCAATCAAGACATACATCAATAAATGCTTTTCATATACGTGCTTTATGTAAAAAATATTTATGATTAATATATAAAAATAATTATAAAAAAAATATAATAAAACCAAAATAATATCAATAAAAGAATAAAATGAACAACTTGGCGATCATCTATGGAAAAAAATGTGGAAATTGCATTGATAGGGTCAACTTAGTAACTTAGCCAAGAATTTGGCTTTAGCTTTTGTAACCATAGCGATCTGCTTCCACTTTAAACCTCTCATGGAAGTAGACTACATACTTGATTTAAAGTTAGTGGCGGATTTCTGGACATTCAAAGACGAAAGAACTGGTGAACTGACGGATTTGATTGGTGGATTTGGTGAACTGACGGATTTGATTGGTGGATTCGTAGGTTCACATGTCTAATCATAAATAAAAATTACAAATATCTAAACGGGTAGAGTTGGTCAATAAAACTAAAATGAAAACTGATAGAGATTTTTCAAATTGGAACAAATCCTAGCATATAACAAAGAGTTTAAAATTGGAGCAAGTAAAAACCAATAAGGGCCTGGGGCCGAGTGTCTATATCTCAGGAACCGTAGGTGGTATTAAACTGAAATTTTGTACACATGTTTCTTTCATGAATACAAGGTTGCATACCAAATTTCAGCAAAATCTGAGGGGGAGAGTGACATGGTCCGTTTCATTTGACATGGAATGACCCTTTAAGCATTCACTCCGAAAGAAAAATTATGAGACAGTGATTTAGAAAGTGTAACCAATGATAGCAATCTAAAAGTGAAATCACCTGTTTTTTATCTGTTCTCAAATAGAAGAGTATATATGCTTGCGCATTCAGTACAGTATGCAGGCCAACTTGGGACACCTAAATGAAAAAAATCAAAACATACATAATTTTTTTTAAAAATTAAATTTTAAATTTTTTTTTTACATATTCTCGTACGAAAATAATAAAATTCTATGAATAATTTATAATTTAAATTGGATTGCATTGTGATGAAGACAAAGTTTGATAAATACTAATATCCCGATATTACTCAGAGTAATATTTATAATTATATATTTATTACAATATTTAGTTTATTATTATCTCAGTTGTTTTTAGTGAAAATCTGGAAAATTAAGCATTTTATAATTTTTATAATTTGATTTTATTTTATAATAATTTCATCTTTCTTTCATAGATACATACATGTAACGGTATAGTCATTCAGCAAGCCTTAAAATCTCTGATGCTTATAAAAAACAAGGTCTGTGTAGACTATTTAGTGTACTTTTATATATATTGACCTGATTTTCACCTAAAACCGAGGCAAGAAGAACGAAACATGAAGGATGGAAAGCATTGCTGTATACACAGTGAAATGACAAATAATTCTAACTATTTTTTGAGACGCACAACCATTTTCTTAGCATCAGTAAAACTCACTGTAGCTTAGAGGTTAGTGCATTCAACCCACAAAATCAAAATCAAACAGCGCTGGTTCGAAACCCAGCTCGGACATATTTTGATTTCTGAGTTACAGTTGAGTTCTCGAGCGGAACTCATTGCATAATGCAAGCCTAGCTCAAATGGTGGGTTGCCTGGTGAAATGACTTTGTAGGTGCAAATGGGTGCCCTAAGTACGCCAGGACCTAAACCTTAACTACATTAATAATTTATTTATTTATCAGTACTTACTCGGGTATCGTTCATCTCGTACCATATTCCATTCGAGGCTTTAACGTAGCAGTAATAATGCCCCGAGTTGCAAGAATACCCAGAATGCACCAGCACAGAATATAACTTGTAGTAAACAGGACTTCCCTGAACAGAGAGGTGTTGCTTAAAGTATGGAGTGAACTACAGCCAATATTGGCACTCTCAATTTGGATGAATATCACATAATAGCAGGTTTGTCAAATTTGATTTTACACTTACTAAATCAATTGCATCACAAAAGAGCGATGCGACTTGATTGGTTAAATTTTGATTACGTCGGCATTACATTGTTATTTTGATCACCTCTTTGTTATAGAAGTTTTCAAATGATGGTACACTCCACAATTTTTATTCAACATCATTCAAGGTAGACGTTTACTATGTATATTTTCCCCGGACCACAAAAAAAGTGTTGTCATGGAGATTTCAATTCGGAGTATTAGTGTATTGGATGCTCTCAGTTATTTTAGTGAAATACAGTGTTTTATTTGTAACCACCACTGTCTCAAAGCCAGAACCTTTAAGTTGAGAGTCGGACGATCTAAGTAAGTTCTTATCATCATCATCATCATCATCATGGGTTGCATTGGGTTTTTAGCAGATGATATTCCCCACAAATGTGTAGGTTTAGACACTTGGTTTATTGGAGTAGATGTTTTAACAGCTGGATGCACTTCCCAACTTAGAAAAATAGTGGAAAGTTAACCCACGCAAGATACCAACTTTGCATTTTAAACTCCGTGGCAGCAGTGCATAAAGGACACAGGTGCTTATGTCCATGAGGAAGGAAACCAGCGATGAGTTAACACACGCAAGGTACCAACTTTCTACTTTAAACTTTGTGGGAGCCGTGCATAAAGAGACAAACAGTGTGTTGATGATGATGCCAGAATACTTTAATAGTACAAGCCCGATGAGTGGAACATTGAATAACTGAGAGTTTGGATAAGTAAAACGATTTATCTATTCCACATAAAATTCTGTTTCTGTTTTCAAAACAACGGAAAGCACAGATAAAATAATCGATGATTGGACTGGCTGCCATAAATGCAACAGAAAAAATTCCAGTGTTTGTGGAAGGCGAATCAAAATTTTGCTTTAAAGAGTGAAACTCCTGCTTGGTGAAACGTTCACAACCTTTTGCTTTGCATTCACATACCTGTTGTACACACATGAACGGTTGGATGTCGAGTTGGTCAGGGAAACTGACATGTTTCGAAATCTTCCCTCCAAACATGTTTGTGAAGTCAAACCTATTGTTGTTGAGAGTTGCAAACACAAATGAAATAAGATGTGAAGGAAATAAAACAAAAACAAAAATATTAAATTAGACAAAGAATTAGGAAGGATATCGCAAGATAGAAAACTGGAGAAGAAATATCCATCAATTTTTTAAAAAATTTCAAATATATATAAAGAATAAAATTAATTTTTTAGTTTAAAAATACACACTATGAATATTTAATATTAACAAAAATAGGCAAACATTTTTCTCGTATAATTTCCTATAACTTAAAGAAATACAATAACAGTCTCTTCACCTTTTCAACTGCAACGTCAAAACATTTGGCTCTTTTAATATATTTCCTTTCTTTTGTGCGATCGTTTTTGAACGACATCTAAAGTTCAAAGTTACAAACAAATAAAAAATATATTTAATCTAAATAATTGAATAATTTACAGTCATTAAAAAAGAAATAAAATAAATTTAATTATTAAATGGTATGCTACATGTAAAAGTCAGTTCTGGTTCCACTGTTAGTTTTGATATCTCAAATAATCTGTTTGAGCTACAGTTTTAATTGTTTTCAACGTTTGATACTTTCTGGGTCTCACAAAATTTTTCAGAAGAAATTCCAGGCATATTTCAGGTTTTTCCGGGTAATTTTTCAGTTACCAATGAAGAATTTTTCATCATTTTTCTACTTGAGGTAATTTCAATTCTAAAATGAAAAGAGTACTTTCGTTAAATTTCAAAGTTTTCCACATTAAACATATGATTCTCCAGGTTTATGTGAGAGAGTCACGAATAAAGAAAATGAAAGACAAAGAAGTTGACTCATATTGAAAACAGAATTTAAAAATTTTGAAATGACAATAGTCGTTCATTTTGATCAATCATTAAACGGTAGTCCTTCATTTTGACCAATCATTAAATGGTAGTCCTTCATTTTGACCAATCATTAAACGATAGTCCTTCATTTTGACCAATCATTAAACAGCAGTCCTTCATTTTGACCAATCATTAAACGGTAGTAGTTCATTTTGACCAATCATTAAATGATAGTCGTTCATTTTGACCAATCATTAAACGGTAGTCGTTCATTTTGACCAATCATTAAACGATAGTCCTTCATTTTGACCAATCATTAAACTGTAGTCCTTCATTTTGACCAATCATTAAACGATAGTCGTTCATTTTGACCAATCATTAAACGGTAGTCCTTCATTTTGACCAATCATTAAACGGTAGTCGTTCATTTTGACCAATCATTAAACAGTAGTCCTTCATTTTGACCAATCATTAAACGGTAGTCCTTCATTTTGACTAATCATTAAACGGTAGTCCTTCATTTTGACCAATCATTAAATGGTAGTCCTTCATTTTGACCAATCATTCAACGATAGCCGTTCATTTTGACCAGTCATTAAACAGTAGTCCTTCATTTTGACCAATCACTAAACGGTAGTCCTTCATTTTGACCAATATTTGTTATAAACACATAAATAAATATAAACCTGACTACCTCGCACAATAATATTTATTTTCCCCTTCCAAGCGATCGGGACTAATGGAACGCTGCAGAGCCTGCATGATCGTCGAACAGTCCTATAAAAACATAAAAAAATATATTCACTTTTGACTTTTTAATAAAAACTACGAAATCAGAAAAAAATCAAGATATTTATTTATTAATTATAGTTATTTATTTGTAAAGAGATAAAGTTTATTTAAAACCATCTTTTTATTTTCGTTAACATGTTTCGGTTAAGTTGTAGCCATCATTAGAAGAAACAAAATATACAAATCTCATAAATATATACTAAAAATGCTGTGGCAGCGTATTTACAATAAAGTAGAAACACAGATCATTCATAAAACATGTTTTTGCCCTAAATGAAACTAATCAGTCACTAATGTGCAATGTCAGTATTTTAAACATTTCCTTGTGTACATTGTTGGTGCAATGTCAGTATTTTAAACATTTCCTCGTGTACATTGTTGATTATATCACCCTAAAAGCTACAATATTTTACATGACATATTCTAATTGGTTAAACTACCTTGACATCGAGGTTTAAGTCCATCATTGGTTCGTATGTGTTCGAATCCATGTGACATTTCAGACATTTCACTAAAGAATACAATTCACTTTACTCTTTTTAGTGCCCACCTTCAACTGTTTCATATGGACAGATTTAGGACGGCCTTGAGATATATTGTTCCAGATTATATATAAAGAGTTCCACTATTTCGGGTAGAGTGGCCAAACCGCAAACATTCATTAGGGTTTCTCAACAAATTAAATTAGACACTGCATTATTAATTCAAATGGTAACCTTGACTACGATAAGTTCCACCAAAGATGGCGTTGGCAACTGTGGTTTCCTTGGACAGTTTGTCCAGGCTGAAAAACCAACACAGTACAGACAACACAAAAACAAAACATTTAGTAAATAAAATTATTTATTAAAACTTTATTAAACTTTATTTATTAAAACCAAGTAATTTTCTTTGTGAGGAAAAATCACAGACATGGAAAAGAATTGAAAACAATAATTGTAATTAAAAAAGATACAAGAAACCAAAATATTGTGTCAAAATTACTAACTTTGGCCGTCCCACATAATCACTCTTCTGGATGGCTTCAACGACATATCGCAGGAACTCATGGGCATCTTCTTGCCTGCCGAACCGAAAATTTTTCCCGATATCTAAATCGAAAAACAAAAAAGGCGGCTAAATTTATGCTGATATTGCAATTTCTATTTCTCTGTGCCTAACATAAGAAAGAAGGAACAAAAAGAATAGAAAGAACAAGAGAATCTTTAAAAAGCTAACTGTTTTGATTATTTTTCTATTCAGAAAAGGTTGGATAGCTCAGTTGGTGAAGCGTCTGCAATTTTGGATTTCAGAGGTTGGGGGTTCAAATTCCCCCAGCTGAGGGGGGAGTAGTAACTTATTTACTCCACCCCAAACTAAAGAATCTCAGATGTTGGAGGATTCATGATTCTTTGGATATAAAATGTCATGGCACATATTATTTTCACTAGCAAAATACAGCTTTTAAAAGTTATAATACAACGACTTCTTCAATAATAGTCAAGTCTTCAAAATTAGGAAAAGTGTGAAGTTAACAACCTTTAAAACTGAGCAGTCGTGTTTATTTTCTTTAGTGTCTCTCTACTGCATGTTTATTAGTTTTGTGAAAGTGTCTTTTCTTTGTTTTTATAAACAAAACTGAATGTTTCGTTGTGGTTTGATCTTTTTTGCTTCCATCATAGTTCTTCTGCATTTATCTGTCTCTAAGATGAATGGAACTCTTAAACAACCTGTAGCATCGCGTGTAAACATGTCTGTCGGTTCTCTTACAAAATCTTCATTTTCGTATTTTATTTTACATAACAAACTTTTCGAAATAAACAATAAAAATGTTTAATAAAAAAAATGAAATAAAAATAAATAAATCAAATTCACGAAAATAATAATAATAATTTATGAAAATAAAAAAAATAATTGTGAATTAAAATTTTTTTTTCAGCATTCAGTAATTTTTGCTGGATTATAAATACCAATGTATATAAGTTTACAAATTAATTAATAGTTAACATTAATAACGGGGCAAAGCGGGACATCGCGATTTCTCACGTTTTGTACTCTTTGGCTCCCTCTAACCGGAAGCACTAGTTAAGCAACTATAAACTGTATTTGCTGTGGAAAAATGGCGACTGGCAGAGCACAACGCATGTCGCGAGGAAGTAAAATGTGTTTTGGCATGGTTTGTTATAAGAAAGAGATGCAAAAGTAGCCATCACATTCGTTAGCATAAGCGAATTTGTTGGTAGCTTTGATTCTATCTTAGACATTGAGACAGTATTTGTTGGTAACAAAAACAACTTTTACCTAAAACTTTACAGGTTTCAGCAGAGATGTTATTAAGGCTATACTTTGGGGCAAAGTGGGACAGTGCATTAGAATTGCTCGGGCTATTTCGGAGTGGGAAATTGTGTCTGTGACCTTTGTTCCTAGTGTGTTATTTTGTATGTGATTGGTTTCTAATGCTTTTATGTGCTACCTTATTGCTGTGTTATCTCATTGTTGTGATTATTAAAATTTGATTTTGTTTGATCCTAAATGCGGTGATATTGATTCCTATCCACTGTCAAAGTAACCTTGAAATCACTTATTAAGTTAATTATCGGACGTTTAAGACTCAAAAAACTTCTTAGCAGCTTTATTTCATTGGATTTCAAGCATTGGGGAACGGCTGTGGCAAAGAAGGACACGTGTCCCGTTTTGCCCCACAGCTGTGGCAAAGCGGGACATTTCAAGAAAATTTTATTTTTCATTTGCACTATAACAGTAGAAAGATTCCTCTTGATCTTCGAACCAAATATGCTGACCAACTTAGGCTTTCGATTAAAAAAGAAATTAACTAAATCCAACCATCACTGTTACTGAAATTACGTTTTCACAAAAAGTGTCCTGCTTTGCCCCATCTTCCCCTATGCATATACATCACCGCTTAAAAAATGCTACATAAGAACTAGACGTTTTTAGGTTTAGATTAAGGTCAACATTTATTTTTAATTATTTATTTATAATATAAAATATAATATAATAAATATAAAATTGAGCTCACTCACATGTCAGTTTTTCGATGATGGACATTGGTCTTATGGCCATATTACTGTTGCCTTTTGAAACCCGATTAAAATGATTCGTTAGTTCGCACTGCATACAAAATCCAAAACACCTGCCTGTAAAACGAAACGTGGAAAGTCAATTAAATGCAAACAATAGAGAGATTATCACCTGATGATCATAAACTTACCATTCTTTTTGTGATGATCTGACAAAATGTAGTTCACCAGAGGTGGAGTGTAGGCCAAAACCTGAAGCACGGAATTCAGAAAACAAGTGTTGCCAAGATTTGCTAACCCTGGTCCAATACGTTGCATTGTCTTCCATTTATTTTCAATTTTCTCCATTGGAAATAAAATGACATTGGGTTTCGGAAGAACATCTTTTTGCTTCAATATCGAATGACTTTTCATTTTCGCACAAAATCCAGCATTGATTGGCTTGTACTTTTTGGAGGTTTTACGCTCTTCATCAGGGTGTAAAGCTTCTTTGAAGACAATATGTTCGAGCAGAATCTTTTTCACAGATGCATTTAATTGTCTATCAACGTCACTTTCCTCACACAACCAATCGTCAAACATTTTTATATTAACTAGATTACAAAAAATACAAGGTGAAAATCAAATTTCAAAGTTGTATTATGTACCAAAGTCACGCCTTGTCTTCACACTATTTTTAATCTCAGTTTGTGTGAACAATGACTCATTATTCGTAATGTAGCTTGTATGCACTACAAAGAACTATTTTGTAACTACTTCTTGTAGATTTTTCAAAACTTTGAAAACCAAAATACAGACCACCATATACCATCCGTAGTCAACATGTTAATAGTGTTAGTCAGGAATACAAAAATGTGAAACTACATTTTGTTAATAAAACAAACTTCAATTTATCACAATATCACTTTGTGACAAGACTATTTTTTTTTTTAGTTAGGAAATACACGGGAAAGGCAGGGCCTATGACTCAACAGAGTCCTGTGTATTGGAAGGAAAGATCAGTAAAAGAGACATAGACTAAATGGAAGGTAGACAAAGGAGTAGAGGAGAAATAAGTGCAGAAGGCTGAAATAAAGTTAAGAAATTTTCATAAGGTGAAGGTCTAAACAATTTATCCTTTGTTTGAAGCCTTGGAGGTGGTAAACATGGCTTTTGGGGAATACACTGCATGGGAGCTTGTTCCACCAATTGGAGACCCGGACAAAGAAGGAAGATGAGTTCCCTTGAGGAGGGAACGGAAACATTGAACTGGTGGCAGTTAGAAGCGTACCTTGTGTTTCTGGAGAATACAGAAATAGGTGGGACAGTAGAGTGCAGTTCATCTGAGCAATGACCAAAAAAGTATCTATAGAACAGACAAAGTGCGGCTACTCTGCGTCTATGTTCCAAGGTTGAAGGCTCTCTGTTAACCTGGGATTATCAATTAATCGTACTGACTTGCGCTGGATACGATCAAGAATTTCCAACACAGACTTAGAAGCCCCGCCCCAAATGGGTGAGTTGTAATCTAACTGAGGTCTAATTAAGGATTTATACAGAACTACAATTTTGTCAAGGGGGAAATACTTCCGGGCACGAAACAGAAACGCCAACTTTTGCGAAGCTCTTTTCGCCAAACCAAATATGTGCTCATTCCAGTGTAGGTCAGAACTCACTCGTAGGCCAAGTTGAGGTAAGTGACAGGAGAAAAGGAGGGTGTCGTTACCCATAACTACATCTGGGAATGAGCGGTTCCGCTCTGCGGTTCTGGAGACAACTATTTGGTCGGTCTTTTTAGTATTAAATTTGACCATGTTGTGGTCTCCCCATTCCGTAACCCTAATAAGGTCATTTTGTAGAATATTTGCAGCCTCAGATCTTTTAAGGGAAATTTTTTTAGCTGTGGCCTCACTGACACTAGCAAAAGAGTAAGAAGCATGGAGGTAGGTGTCGTCAGCGTAGGAATGTACGGAGGAGAATAAGAGGGACAGTAGGTCAGTATGGTTATTTTAATATTGTCATTTCTATGTATTATAAATACTTGTCTTAGTGTGCAAATTATTATTAAAAACGGTTGTGGGAATATTTTTATAGACAACATTGTAAAACATTCAACTAGAAATATAATGTACACTTGAAAGTAAAAATATACTTAGCAAACTCGCCATAAAATAAAACTTTATCTATCTATTTTACTATTTTTACTACTTATATTTCCTTATTTTTACTAAGTGACCTTAGGCAAAACATTACTCTAGTGTCATGCATCAAAACATGCCATGAACGACGTGCGAAACAATGAGAAAATATCAATAATTCATTTAGTTTTAGTATATTATGACTCCGTCCGGGTATCCATATAAATAAATGTTGCCAATTCAAAACGGACTAAATCAAATCATTTTCTATACTTAAAATGATTCGTAAAATAAAGTAGAGTAAACTCTTAAAAATAAACAAAACCAAAAAATGTCACGTTGTCTCTGCACTCCATAATGGCGGCGTGTAATAAAATAGAATTTTGCGTAGGGGAGACATCCTTCCACCCCCGTGGTATCAGACCTGCATTTTAGCGTTTGAAAATAAACGTGAGTAATTTTAGTTAGCCATTTTTCAATTGTTTTTTGTATCTAACTAGCTAAAACTAAACAAAAATTATTATCTTGAATTGAATAATAATACATAGATAACATTGTTGGAAGAAACATATTTGGCCTCTCATTTCCAGTCGTATTATATATTATTTAAAGCGTTATTGTGAAATACTCTCATGTTTGGTCTTAATGATGTCCAGTAGCGCAGTGGTGTTCAACAAGTATATATATAGCTACACAATAACAAGAATTATATAATGCTACAGTAATGAATTGAATAAAGATTGAATAAAAAGTGTTGTTGGTAATTAATTTTCATTGGTTGACATGAATTTGTTTCAGAGGAATTATTCTGTTGAAAGAATTTACATCGAATGTGCCTACCTTATCTGACCCTCACAATTCAAGTTGTCCAAGTCAATATTCTAAACTGCTAACAGTTGTCAGTGAAAATGGTATGCTGAAGTGTATAATAACAAAATATGTGAAATTATTATGACTGTTTTATTTTCAGAAAATCTCCAACATGTCTGTGTCTCCTTTTGTAACTGTTTTGACGAGCTTTCAACATTGGTAAAAATGTATTTATGGCCAGCAACTGCTAAAAGACCAAGTGCTGCTTTTTCTAAAAAAATATTTTACATGTTTGTGTCACTACAGTTTGAAGGAAAGATTTCCCTTATGTCTTTCTGTGATGCTTTGTGCTGGAAGAATGGATATTTAGATAGAGATCTAGTAAGTTTAAGTTTTAAAAATTCTTATAATTTGATTAATTTAAATATATATATACAGTTCAAGGCGTTTATATATTTATTAATATTGCTATATGTTATATCATAAAACTCGTGTAGTTTTTCCTTGGTTTTTTCCATTATATTTATATATATATATAATAAATATTTTCAAACTAAGTCATGCAATATATAACTTTTTGCTCTATAGTCTCTCGTTACTTAACTGTTTAATTTATTTTACTCAACACCCATATATTTGTTGTTATTTTAATTTAGAAACTGTGCTTTAACAGATTTCTTAAAACTGATTCAATTGACCAGTTCAGAATGTTTCGTCGATGGCTAATAAACTTACAAACTGTTTGTCCTACATATAAAGGATTTGATGAATGTACTGCATGTCCAAAGGTATTTTACTTGTATAACAATTAGGGTGGTCCATATTTGGAGGTCAAAAACCTTTTTTGGAAATGTTCAACTCTCACCCTCTAAATGTGTTAGGATATCAATAAAAACACACTGTGCAAAATTTTGAATTTTTCCAACCAAATTTAGAGGTTGCTCAAGGCCTTTGAATATTCCCAGAATCGCTAATTTGTGCGGAAATTGTACCGTTTACGAACATAAAACACAATTAAATGCAACCATTTTTTTTTAATAACAAGGAACTGTTAGTCAGTATTAGAGAGTGGTAAACACAAGAATACAAATAAATTACATCATGGAAATAAAGAAACAAACTTGTTAATGCTCGATTGTCAAGACAGAATGTTGAGATCAGAACTATAGCATAGTCTCATCAATAAGTTCAGTTCAAGTGATTTAACTATTTTCACTTGCACTTAGGACAAGTATTCCTATTCTGCATCAGAATATGAAACAAATGCTAAACAAATGAAACACTTGTCTTAAATGTATGAGTCAATGTTGAATGTTATAGTTCCGTAGCATCATATTAACATACAGTGACATGAAAAGTAACTAATCACTCATAGCTAGCATGCTTTTCCTAGCATCAGGGAATCTGCTCCGATGGTCCTGGACAACTTGCAGTAGGTATTGTTTCTGTTCCTCATCTTTGGTCAACAGGGAGTTGTACTGCTCAATGAGTGCAACACCCCTTTCAGCCGAATCATTGACGACCTTCAAGCTGTGTGTGATCGAACATGCCATCTTATAGTCGTCTCGGGAGTCCCACGTGTCAGGGTCAGCCTGGAGAAAATCTGTGGCTAGATCCAAGCATCTGAAGAAGTTTAGGGTGTTTTTGGTCACAAACTGTGCAAGAGATGCTTGTTTGATTGACTTGATGGCGACTTTTATGCGTTTTGGGCCTTTTGATGAGCCGACCACTCCTTCCGCTCCAACAATGGCTTGCACCATGGCTCGTTTTGTGTCAGCTGGAACTGCTGGGTCGAAAAGGGCTAACGCTACCAGCTCCTCACTCAAGTACCAAAGGTGCCCTGAAAACTTGTTCACTGCAGCCTTGGAAATTGCTGAATGAATGTCTTCATACCTTTTCAGACTTTGCAGAAACCGTAGATCATTGCAGTGAACCAAGCTCTGACATATAGTCTGACGATGAACACACAGACGTCACGAATTCCTCTAGTTTCATAAGCAGTCAGTTTGAATTGGTCACGAAATAGGAAGATCTTGAGAGCATATAATGCCTTGGCCATCCAGCGAGCATGATGAATAGCTCCTGGTGCCATAAAATGGATGCCTCGCGGAGGATTACCACCAAGGAAGATGATGACAAGTTCCAGAAGTTCTCTGTAGTCGTCTCTCGGCTGAAAGGATTCAAGCTGTTTGATGGCAAAGTCGATGGTATCGTCTTTGATGTCTGTGATAACATCACGATCAGTTGTCATGGCTGATTTGAAGTTTGCTCTGTCGATGTATTTCCAGTGCTTCTGAAACCTTTTGAAGATCTGAACATCAGGACCAGAGGTTGGACCCATACAGGTGGTGAACGCACATTCAAGAACTAGTTCCAATATGTGATGTCGACAGGCAAAGTGTAAAAGACTGCGATCCAATTTTGACTCCAGTAATGCACATGCACCATTGATGTGACCAGTGTTGGTTGCTGTTGTGTCAAAACATAAGGCTCTCACCAGATGTTTCAGACCCCAATCCTCCAGCAGCTGATCCACGGCTGTTGCTTGTGCCTCACCGGTTCCAGAGACCAATTTTGGAACACCAAGGAGTTGGTTGGTGCCAAGTCCAGATACAAGCACTGGTAAACGATCTACAAGTTCCTTTCCTGTGAGATCCTGCAACAGTTTTCCATCCCAATGAACACGGCTTCTGGCCGTCGCAGCTAGCACAAATGTTGCATTTCGATCAGAAACCTTTGTTCTGTCCAACGTAGCAGCCAGTTCAGGGCTAACAATATTTTTTCGAGCTCTGTTTGTGGTTTTGGAAGTGGAAGGTTCTTGGACTCCTTCCTGTTGATCGTTCACAGACACAGGCCGCATAGCATATTTCACAGAATCATCATCTGCAATATCATCATCCTCAGTACTATCTTCCGAAGCTGTCAATGCCGCTGTTTCATCCATCAATGCCTCCTCTCGTTGTGCCTGTTGTAGCCTGTTGTATTCTTCATTTTGCCTTTGTGTTCTTCTTGTTTCTTGTGAGGTAAGTGTCATATCAGCTGAGCCCATACATCCTCGGCGTCCTTTTTCTCTCTGGGCTGGAAGAAATGCTCTATCTTCAGGGTTTTTCACAAGAATGAGGGCATCTTGATGTGCAATATCAAACAGGTCTCCCAACTGCTCTGCGAAGGCCTGCACATTGGACTGTTGAGTCTCAGAAGTTCTGTTGACATTTTTCTTCAGCTTCTGCCATTTGTCGTGAAGTGTTTCCAGTTGTTTTATGGCATGATGTTGGTGACGTACGGGAATCCTGGCCTTGTCTCGGAATACCAAGACCTCTTTGATCACAGCTGTTGCACTTTCATGAAGAGTTTTTTTCAATGTTTTATGATGATATAACAACACACATAAAACCTGCTTCTTGGAGGGTAACTTTGTTCCAGTTATTTCAGTCTCTTCTGATCCGAGCAACCATAACGCGGATTTGCTTCGTGTTGCTGCAGCCATTGTTTGTGTTCTTGCTTTGAAAGACAATGGTATCACAACTAAAATGGGACTTCCTGTGAAAATTGCTCACAGCATCATATAATTGGGAAATACCAGAATCAACAGATGAGATCAGCAAATCAGTATTGTACATTTGCATGGATAATATGGAATTCCCATTGGAATCAATATTCTTCAGCAGTTGCAGGTAAAACCACCACACTCATAAAACCACCACAATGAAAAACCACATGTGGTCAACAATGAACATATATTATATGTTCAAATAAGTCCATTGCAGTCATAAACATGAAATATTAAACGATGATACATGCTAGTACAAAGTATCATAATATGCACAAAATCCCGAATATGCTTAGAATGGGTAAAACTTCAAAGGTCTTGAGCGACCTCTAAATATTGATCAATATTGATAAAATTTTTCCCAATTTTTTTTTTTATTTATCCTAACACATTGGTGGGGTGAGAGCATGAACTTTCGAAAGTTGAAAAATATGGACCACCCTAATAACAATGTATATAATATAAATTCAAAAAAGCATCTAACTACAACATCTATTTGTTTTCAACACAAAATTCTACATCGTGTTTATTTTTCAGGTGAAGAATCAAATTTGACTTTTGGTAGAACGATTTGTTGCAAGTAGGATAGTGACACAATGATCGAATTTCAATGCTGTTGAAATCTTTCACAACTATTTCATGGACACCAAATGCATGTCTTTTCATGTTGTCTTTTCTTGTAAATTGTAGACCACATAGATCACATAAAAAAATTGCTAAAGAAGAAGAAAAAACACTCAATGTAAATATCCATGCTGAGTTGTTCTTTGAAATTCTAATTTTGACATTACAAACTACCTATATAGGAACTAATACCGTTTTTCGAAAAGGAGTTTGCTAGAAAAAATAGAATATTCTGATGAGAAGCAAGAAAGTCTATAAGACATTACAGAAAGTCTGTTGGTGCAAAAAATTGAATTTCAATAATAATTAATTTAATTTTGGCGTTTCCCATAAAAGATTAATTCAAGTGGGAAAAATATTGGCGGAATATTATCCAGTACATATTATACAGTAATTATACATCATCTCGAATAATTTTCAGCAATTTTAACAAAAATAATAGCTCAGAGGTTTTTGTATGATAAGGCCTTTTCAAAAGAGATAACCAAGAAAAAGAAAATACCATCCAAGATACAGGACGTATATGAAAAGCAGTTTTCACTTTTGTTGTAAATAACTGATTATATATACCTATCCTGTATAAATATTGTTAAAATAATAAAAATTTGCATGAAATGCATCGTTATCTATTTCGTCTCTTTCTGCTTTATTAGCCTTATTGTTTTCGTCTTCTTCGCTGCTGCTAATTCTGTCAATAACGTTAAGGCCCATTTCCACTTCAAACGCAATTCGCAAATTGCTTGCGGTTTGCGACTTGCGAGCGCCTGCGAATTCAATACACACTCAAACCTTGTTCGCACGAATTCCTATTGTTTGGTGAGCCAATCAAATTTAATCACATTTATCTGCACAAAAACGTATTAAAAAATTGACATCAAACGAAAAGAATATTTTAAAACGAGATGGCTGAATTTTAAAGACTTTTGTTATTACTTTTAATGCAAAGGGGACAACACAGGAGAATTATGAAATATTCCTGTGCATTTTTGTTTTTATAATTTCCACTGCTTGTATCCCAAACAACTTCGTTTGAACGCACACTTTCAATTAATAATTCTACAAGTTCAGTAGTCCACTCAATCTTCACGCTCATCGTCATTTTACTTATTGGAAATAACTGTCACTGAGTTCGAAATAAAGTCTTTTAAATGCACATGTGAATTTTCGAAAAACGACTCCGGCAAATATCGCGGGTACAAACTACGGGACAAAAATGAGTTTCGGAGGTGTCTCCCCTACGCACAATTCAATGAAATAGAATTAACGTCCCGGCAGACTTCCTCATTTCCTCTTTCATGTCCCGGTCAGCTGACCCGCGAATGACGCAATTTTTAATTCGGAAGAAATTTTGGTGGATTCGCAAAGTAGTGAAATTTGACGGAATGGATGACAAAATATATATTATTTAATTGATGAGTTGAAAAATTAATTAGGTTTTAATTAATTAATTAAGTTAAGTTTACTTGTTTTGAGTACAAAAAGGAACATATAACACTTGTCATGTTTTATAGAACTTTTTGTTCGTGAAACTTTTATAAAAGATTTTGCGAGAATTTATTTTTAAGGTGGATGATAATCAACAACACGTAGCGGAGTTGAATATCACGCACCAAGAATGATAAATCTGATGAATTTAACTTGGGAATATTTTAGATATTAAGGAAGATCTTTTGTCCATAAGGTCTGTTGCTCATGTAGGTTTTTTAGTGGTTTCATGGGTGCCCATTGTTTAGTATGTATTTAGTAGTAGTTATAGTGTAATTTTATTTATAGTTGATTGATGATATCGCACAATAGTTTGAAATAAAACTAATAAGAACTGAGTAAAATAAAGTACTAGAATAAATATATAGCTATTTCCGTATACAATATACTTTATATATATTAAATAGTAAAGATGATTTAATATGTCGGCGTTAATTTTGACGTCTTGGCGTAACTAATTATTGCTTTAAGTGCACATTCATGGTACAGGAAAATGGAAATTTGCTTTCAAAATGACAATGTTTCCGAGTAAATTGTTAAAACAAGGTGAATTTATGACTTGAGACGGCGCAAAATGCGCCCATATTGGCGTAAAGTCAACATTTGATTGTGGCGAAATTAGGACTGGCGGACCAACAAGGTATATCATAGCTATTTATGTCAGCAAAATATTAGTACACTCTCTACCGAACAAGAGCTTACAGACTTCATATACCGTGGACACCACAGAGCGAGGAAAAGCGACCTGTGAGGCGAAGCTATCAAAATCTATGGTTTCCAGAAAATTTCTTCCCTTAAGAAGGAATGCTAAAAAGAACAGTGAAATCATCGATTCATAAGGGACAAATAAATGTACAATCTGCATCAGCTTCCACTTGAGTTATCCCAATGGGGGGCAATCTTCTAGGGGGGCAATTCTAATGGGGGGGGGGGGCAATCTTCCAAGGGGCAATCTTCCAAGGGACAATTCACCGGGGGGCAACTTGTTGGGGACAATTCACCGGGCACGTTTTAAAACGCGGGTCAGATGGTAAGTTCGACACAAGGTAATTTAGCGGCATAAACAATTCGTAAAAATTATAAAAATTTTTATGTATTCCGTTTGCTTTGAAAATTGGTATGTTAACCAATTAAATAATGCTGATTTCAAATCAAGTACCAGAATTGGGATATTTTCACTTCTAATCCCTTATTTGGACAAATTTAGGCCTAAAGTTTAAAATATTCCGTTTGCTTTGAAAATTGGTAGGTTTACTAATTAGATTGTGGCGGATGAGGATAGAGGATGCTGATTTTAAATCAAGTACCAGAATTGGGATATTTAACAATCGTGTTTAATTATTTTACAGAAGATTTAACTATCCATATGTCCTAATCCACTCATTCAAATACCTTTGTATTTTAAATATAACATCAACATAAAATTTCATCGACAAAAAGTCCAAATTAATTCTCACATCATTGTCATATATCGCATACGCATGCGCAGTATAATTTTGCGCATATTTCGTTGAGACAATATGATACCTGTAAACCTTTGCCAAAAATGATGCTTATATGATGGTTTTAACATATAGTATAACTATGTTAAAAAAAGGTTGGGAATTCTGGGAATTAAGCGCATGCGTACCATCATTTGGGAAGGGCTCTATATATTAAATTTACATTTACGCATGCGCAAGCCACTATATCCAAATTTTAAAGATAATTATCATATATTTCAGATTAATATTATTATTTCCAATCTCCCTTGAAAATTTCAACTCAATACCTTGATTATTCATCGAGTTATGCATTTATGAAATCGAAACCTAAGTCAGTGGTAAAACTCGATATAGATTACCCTCCAATGGATATCGGATGCACTTTCAAATATTTTTTCTTTCAAAATGGTCGTATCGCGCTAAAAATTTGGGAGTATTTAGAAGACAATATAAGACCAATAATAGCGTTTAAATAATCAAAAACAATTTTGTGGTTAGCGTACCACGTGACTTTTAAATCCAGTTTTGGTTATAAATAGTTATCACCTGATAACTCCTTCATTCCTAACCCCTTGAAAACCATGTTCATACTGAAGATACCTTACATTAAGCCAGATGTGGGGCTGTAAAGACATTTTAAAAATATTTTTTATTTTTGGGGTTAGGGCTGCATAAGTAAAAAAAAATCTAACATTTTTAACGATATCGAATAAATCTTTTATATGGCTTTTAGCTACATATAGAATACCTCAAAAGTGCTATTAGTTTTCGGATTTAGGGTATGGGGTCGGGGGTAGTGACGATTATATGTAAAAAGTGGAGTTTATGTATGGGACAATAACACTGTAATTATTGCGAATTAGAATTCGGACTTCTTATATCATGCTGAGGATGGCCTTTTCTTTGAGGTAAAAATTTACGAAGTTTTAATGGTCAAATTTACGGAAGTTATTTGCCTTTGCATTTGCTACTTTTTTGAAAAAAAAATTTTTTCTTTATGGGATTATCGCGGGTCCGAGCCAAATTGAGTAATCTAGTGCTAAACCCCGAAAAAAATAATAATTATCGAAGTTATAGTCATTTAAATATTGTTTTTGAATATTTTTCCCGGTTGCCGTAGTTTTTTCAAAAAAAAATTTTATGGGCCGGTGACACAGTAGCATAGCTATACATACACAAAAATTCTTTTGAAATAAACTTAAGTAGAACGATTTATGGACAATTTAACTTTACGCATGCGCAAGGGCTTACACTGACTTTAGAGATTTTTAACCAGATTATTCTGATAGATATGATCGTTTTCGATCACCATTCAAAATTTGGAGCGATAATCTTCATTATCAATTCATATTTTTCTCGTTTTTTATGTTTTTCTTAAATATTTAACTCGCCTAAAGGCTCGTGAAATATTTTGAAAAACATAAAAAACTCAAAAAAATATTTGCCATATTTTTCTCGTAACTCGCGATAACTACTACTTATTTACCGAGATATTGCTAATACACTAGGTTGGCAGCATTCCTTATACTAAAAAAATGGGTAAAGATTCGAAGGGTTAGAGTTAGTGCCGAGCTTCTTATATCTCCTTAACCACTGGTCGGAATTACTTAATATTTTAAGTATAACATCAACATAACATTTCATCCACAAAAAGTCCAAATTAATTTTTACATCATTGTCAGATATCGCACACACATGCGCAGTACCATTTTGCCACGGAATACTTCAAATTTGCCCAAGTAAAGTATTAAAATCCCAATTCTGGTACTTGATTTGAAATCAGCATCATTTAATTAGTAAACCTACCTATTTTCAAAGCAAAGGGAAAACAATTTTTTTATGCGAGCAGAATTGAAATAAGCGATGAGATTTGAGCAATGGAATATTATTTGCGAATTTTTAATTAGAAACCATTAAAGGTTTATCCAAAGTAAATGCAAAACGTTATAAACATGAAAATTAGAATATCAATTAGCAGTGCAGCGTGTCTATTAAAAGTTTGATTGATCAGTTTTTACTTTATTTAATAAGAGAAAACATCTTTGTTCTAAAACTCTGTCATTTATGCAAAACAAGAACACAAAGAGAAATATAATTCCTTCCAAGAACTAATAGCCAGCCAATGTTTTTAAAAATGTTTGTGGCTATAAAAATAGCCGTTTTAACAGTTTTTATAGTCCATGTTCGAGACTTCTTCAGTTCCAGATTGCCATCTGACAATTGATGTGACCCTTCGTAGACTAAAAATAAAAACATTACTTAATACTCTAAGACAATTTGAAGAAGATTTACCCTTCATTTAACAGAAATTTGTCTCTTTGATCAGTTTAAGACATTTAAGAATTTTAATCCGTATAAAATTCATTCTGTTTAGGGTTTCTTTATCGAAACCACTCAATTCTGGGAAGTTGGTCACTAGAGGAATTGTTAACCATTGATCAAACTCTGTATCAGAAAACTCTTCCTCCTCTTGGAAAAAGTCGGGGAAAACGGCTGCCTTTTCACTGTACTCAGAGATTAATAAAAGAGACCCACACTTATACGTATATACACTGTATATAACACAACATCAAGTAACTCATCCCAATTTTCTTGATTTTTATCAACAAGTTTTCTTACTTTCCTAAAGTATATATATAATATCTTACATTAATTTTTATCCAATCTTCAATAATATAACCTTTGGTTGCTAATTTAATACATTACCTTTTAATATTTTTGTTTGTATTTTCTGCCTGCCCATTTGCTTGCGGATGGTAAACAGCAGTTTTTCGATGCTGGATACCAATTATCTTGTACATTTCATTGTGTAACTAAATATTCGTTATTTCATAAGATTCATATTATGAGCGGATAACCCAATCACTTTTTAAATTATACAATTTTTATTAATTTATATATATTAAATAAACTTAAATTACCCCAAAATCATATTGACTTACTTTGTTATTGAATTCAGTACCATTGTCTGATATTATTCCTTTTGGAAATCCAAAAGTCGAAATCAAATTAACAAGGGCTTTCGCAACAGTTACTGCTTCTTTATTGGGTAGAGCATACGCAACAGGATACTTGCTAAACAAATCTGTGCATGTCAGCAGATACTTGTTACCATGAGGTGTTTCTGTCAAAGGCCCAGCAAAGTCTATTCCTATAATCTCACAAACATGACGTTGACCTCCAACAACAGATCCAAATTACATATATGATAAACATACTTTTATAGGCTGCAACTCAGGAATTGGCTGACTTAAACTCGAGTTTCTCTGGCACACAACACATTCTTTTACCTTGATGAGAAAGGAAGCTATTTTTATAACATGCTCTTTATACACCATATGTAATTGTTATGGATTAATTTTCTGTAAGAACCATAATAAAAATATATACATTATATCCAATTATGAACATCAGTTGCAACATTCGGCCAATAATATTTCTCTGTGATCTTTGCAATAGATTTTACTTGGCCATTGTGTCCACCCAATCTACTATCATGTTCCTCTTGAAATATATATTTTTTCTCCTCTTGAGAATGTACAACTTTTACAGTTCTCAATAAACCAGACAATGTTCTTGATAACTTCTTCAGCGCTCCATCTGATATAATACCATATTATTTATTAACGAATTTTTCTTTAATTTATAATTCATTTTTAATGAATGCAAGCTACCCATGCAATCCATTGAACAGATTGAACACCCAATTTAAGTAGCAGTATTAGTTTTTTTGTGGATAAAAGTACCACTGATCGACCGCTGCAACACTTTATGTAGACAGTCCAGCTCATAAACATTAAATCTAAAACTAAAAATAATATAAATAGTCTTAACATAAATGATAACATTGTAACAAACAAAAAGGACATAGCCAACCATTTTAATAATTTTTTCTCTTCCATAGCATACAAGCTTTCAAATAAAATTAAAAAGTCTAAAATGGATTTTAAAGAATATTTACTTGAACCTAATACCAATAATTTCTTCATTTCACCAACAACTAAAGAAGAGGTTGAAAACCTTAAAAAAAATCTACAAGTAGGAAAGAGCATAGGCCCCAATAGTCTACCTACAACACTCCTCCAACTAGTTTCTAAATCTATATGTAATCTCAGCACCATTATCAATAATTCCTTCCAAAAAGGCATCTTCCCTGACTTGTTTAAAACTGCTAAAGTGGTCCCTGTTTTTAAAAAAGGATCCAAAATTGACTGCTGTAATTTCAGGCCTATATCACTTTTATCTAATATTAGCAAGATCTTTGAACAACTCATGCACACAAGGCTTTATTCATTTTTATCCAGATTCAAATGTTTGTACAAGTATCAGTTTGGTTTTAGGAATAAGCATTCAACAACACATGCCCTAATTGAAATCACCGAATCTATCAGACTTGCTCTTGATAAGGGTCAGTATGCATGTGGTGTCTTTTTGAACTTGCAGAACGCTTTTGATACAGTGAACCATAACATATTAATCTCCAAATTGTACTACTATGGTATCCGAGGTATACCTTCCAAATGGTTTGTTTCTATCTTTCTAACTGTCAACAATTTGTATCCATTGATAACCATTTCTCTGACACACACATTGTTAATGTAGGAGTCCTCCAGGGTTCCATACTTGGTCCTTTGCTCTTCCTCATTTACATAAACGATCTAAACAAATCTATATCACATTCAACTTGCTATCATTATGCAGACAATACTAACTTATTGATAATAAAAAAATCTCTTAAAAAAGTAAACAAATATATTAACCATGACCTATCAACTCTGCTGCAATGGCTTCGAGCCAATAAAATCTCTCTAAATGTTAGTAAAACTGAAATAATTATCTTTAGATCCCTTAATACTCTTCTTAATAAAAAAAAATAATGTAAATATCCCTTAACATCTAAATTTCAGGTTAAACGGAGAGAAAATTAATTTATCTAACAAAATTAAATATCTTGGTATCCATATAGATGAGAATTTGAACTTCAAAGATCATATTCATAATATCTCATTAAAACTCTCTCACTCTAACGGAATGTTGGCTAAGGTCAGGCACTATGTATCTTTTGATACCCTATTAAACATCTATCATGCCATCTTTAATTCACATCTCAGATATGCTTGCCAGGTTTGGGGCCATTCTCATAAAACTTCTCTTCACAGAATCTCTTCTCTTCAACGAAAAGCTCTTCGTTTAATCTTCTTTCAACCTCCACAATGTAACACTGACATCTTGTTTACTCTCTCTAACATACTCCCTTTTCATGATCTAGTTCATAGTCTCAATTGTTTGTTAGTATGGGAGCATCAACATTCTAGACTACCCCCTGTATTTGATAACATATTTATGAAAAGAACTGGAGACCATCATAATCTACGGTCAGTTGAAAACAACAACCTCTTAGTACCCCATAAAAATACATCTACATATAGTATCAATTCTATTACATATCAATGTATCCATGACTGGAATACCCTGCCTAAAGAATTTAAAATGGACCAGAACCGGTTCCAATCTCAAAGTAAATTTTTAAAAACCCTACTTAATTACTTTGGAGAAAAAAATTCATAATATCTTTTTTATCTTATATAATAGTGAAGTTTATCTCACGTGTATATATACAGTTTTTCAGTTTGTTTGTTTTTATTTTTATTGTTGTTGTTTCTGTTTTGTTTTTGTTTTGTTTTGTTCCTCTTCGCTTTTTGACTTTTTCATTCCTATTTTTTCTCACCAAATCCATTTCACTTCCAATTTAGACTTTTTGATCGTACTCTGCAGATATACTTTTACTATTGAATTATTATCGATATGAGGTCGTTGCGTATTTTGTAGTGTTTCACTATTTGCAACGTTCCTGTGCTATTTGTATTTGTACACAGATATTTACCCAATGCTTTTATAAAAGCACGAAATATATTGATTTGATTTTTTTTTCCGCTTAAGTGACCAAATAGCTATAACATATAATGAAAATGTATTTAGAACCTACCTCCATCTACCTCATAGTGCTTCGAAGCGCGGAGGATTTTTCGCTTTGCGATTTTATTGCTACCCGCTGGGTATACTTTGTAGTTTGGTAAGGTAGTTTTCTATATCTAAAAAATAATCTTCGTCCATGCTTTTTTAAAAATATATTTTGTGGAAAACAGAATTTCGTGTTTACGGACGAACTGTAACTAATAAAGTTTGCCTTGCTTTACCAAATGTAAACAAAGTGTCAAGTTATTTCAGGTGTCAAGTTATTTCATGACAGGCGTCTTTGCTAACTATTTAAAACAACACCGTAACCCAAATTGGTTGGTCAGCATGTAATAATTTACATAATGTCTGGACCTCCAGTCTCGATAATAAAACTAAGATTAACACCTTCAAAACAATGATAGAACCTATACTGTTATATGGTTCCGAAACCTGGACCCTCAACGCAAGACAGCAAAAGCGACTTGACGGCACATACACTAGACTCCTAATGCGTGTAAAAAATCTTTCCTGGAAAAAACATCCTACTCTTCAAACCATCTATGGTGACCTCCCAAAAGTGTCTCAGGTGGTATGCAGTAGAAGAGTCCGATTTGCTGGTCACTGCTTTCGAGCTACCAACGAGATTGTGTCTCCTCTCATCTTCTGCAAACCGCAGGCAATTGGTCGCAAGTCCCGAAAGCAAACCTATCTTGACGTCATTGCAAGGGACTCAGGTATTAGATTTCAAGATTTAGCGGTGGCAATGCAAGACAGGAACACCTGGCGGGATATTGTGGCTTCGATATCGACTGCGGTCGAAAGATGATGATGAACCCAAATTAAAGTAGAATAATTTCTAAATAAAAATTTGTACACAGGGTTATTCAAAAACAATATACAACAAAGGGCATATTTATAATTTTAGTTTGACGTAAAGTAATTTGTTGTGAAACTAGACGTCGTTGTCGAAGATGAAAAAACTGTGGGACACGACTAACTAAGGTATGTATTTTGCTTAGAATAGACTGTTGCGACCTCATGTAGGTACATGTGTTGTTTCTAAACAGCGATACGGTAAATTAAGCGTCGTCCTCGATTAGGCAGCGCACTTTTCAATCAAACTTTAAAATAAACGCCGACTTCGAATGACGTCAATCCTCGATTTAACCCGGGTGGTTATCGTGAAATATAAAATTCTCTGTTCATGTGAAAATTCAAAAATATATAGATTACACTAATCAATATCATCATCGTCAGAATCATGGTCAGCGTCTACTATAATATTACATGGGGTACAAGCATCCTCATCATCTGCTATAAACGGTTTAATCCCTCTGTGTTTAGGATTTTCAGATGTTCCGCTAAAACCTTGCGACCTCTCTCGCTTGGCTGACCAGGTTTGAAACATTGGATTTCGTCATCTTCACTGATATCGAAGCTTTAAAAGATTTTATTCTCAGCTTCTTTGAAAGCTCATTCCATGCTTCCAAAGTCTTCTCAACAACTCTTTTTTCGAAACGGAGCTTTCAAATTTCCTGCTTCCGTTTTGCTGTGAATTCCTTTTTTCTCCCACCAATTATTCATCAGGAACTTGGATGTACGACACATCTGAGCAGAATGAAGACCTTATTGGAAGCAAGTAAGAACATGACAATACAATTGTTACATTGCCTATTTCACAGGGCTACTTTTCTCATTAGGGGGTCCGGTCGATGGTCCGACATATCTTATATCTTATATCTATATCTATATACTTTTATAAATATGCTCTTCGGAATTAATATTTCGCGATTTTTAAATCTAGCTCAGTCTGTCTGCGGCTATATCATATTCCCATATTTTCCATATCTTATATTAACCTACGCTAGTTGGCAATGATATCAAGGATTGCATGTTATTATTTTTTATTTCTTATACATTGTGGCTTCACGGAACGGACTACATTTTTAATACCAATTTCCAAAACCAAAATCTTGCTAATTTATCAAGAAATATTATTTTTCTAAGAAACCGGAACAGGAAAAGTTTAGTTCTAAAGTTGTCTTTTAACATTTTTTAAAAAAGTTTAAGTCTTTCAATAAATTTTTAAAAAAATGGTTGCAGATTCGTTTATTATTTTTTCTTAACAGTCTCCAACAAACTAAAATTAAATTAAATGGCGAATTGGGCGGCACAATTACAAATTGTTCTCCAATAACTGTCTATATTTCTTTGCCCATTTTGGTACTCTCCTTTCAGTCTTGTTACTCTAGATTCAAGTTGCGTCCATTTCCTTTTTCGTGGGGCCGGAGCATTTCCATTCTGCATTCCTTCTTTTTTTGCATCATTAACAGCCAACTGGTCCTTTAAAACTGGTCCTTTTATATAAAATTAAGTTCCCCCGAAATTTTTCAAAAAAGTTAATTCGCGAAATTAAATTCCCGTATAAGTTAGGTTTTCTAAAACATTTTCTATGCTACCTTTGCACGTATAGTTAGCTCAAACCCTTACTCACCAAACGATGAGAAAACGACAAAAATCGTAATTCCGAGTTTAAAGAGCTAAAGAATATGTTGTGTACTTCTGTCTACTTTTATTGCTAGATGCCAAGAGGGGGAGGACCAACTGAAATCGTTCCTGCTAATAATGTCTTGCCATTCCATTACATGCCATAAATAATGAAGAGTGGAGATTGTTGGCATTGATCCTGGAAATGAACGATTTATCAAAAACCCTAAAGTTTGCAACAGCTGCAAGGTACATTATACTTTAAACGCAGATCGGGCTGCGATTGATTCTATGGAAATGCCCTCAATGTTCAGTTCGTTTATCTGTCCGAGAAGATTCTTTTTTTGGATTTTCAGGGATGCAACCACACTATTACCACGTGATGGAAGAGTGGATTCTTCCGGGCACCCGTATAATAAGTAATGGAGAAGTGAGACAATGACACACACAAAATGTGGAAAGTACGTGGAACAGAGCGAAGCAAGTATTCATAATACAATATGGTACCTCGCGGCAGTTATTCGAAACACATTTAATTGAATTTATATGGCGTAACAAAATTGAAGGCGACTCATTTTCTGAGATGTTGGCAGCAATAATCAGAAAACATCCTGTATAAGACCATTACAAATATGTAAACAGTGTGAAAAGTGAGTGTATTTATCATTTTGATTTTGAATATATGGTTTCTCTCAACTGTAATAATTACTGCTTAAACAATAACTTAATATTTGTTAATATTTACTTTTTAAAAATATCTTTACAGAGAGGATTGTCCGCTATAAAAACCATATTTTAATTTTTAGGTTTGTCGTATAAATAATGATGTCGGGTGAAAACATCCCAATTCTGGTACTTGATTTGACATCAGCATCCTCTAATTAGTAAACCTTTAAAATAAAATTTCACTTAACGTTACCAAAACTAATTATATTTTATTCTATAACGTTAACCAGCACGATAATATACCTTTAAAATTACCGGATCTTGTTTTACGTAATAATGAGATACAAAGAGTTAGGACTACAAAATTTCTGGGTCTTAACATTGATAAATATCTAAGCTGGGATCATCACATAAGCTACATAGAAAAACACTCATCCAAAATATTGGACTTACTTTACAAAGTAAGATTTTTCCTGGACGAAAGCTGTATGAAACAAATATACTTCTCTTTAATGCATAGTTATCTATCTTACGGTAACATTACGTGGACGAGTAATTATAAAACAAAACTGACTAGACTTCTATCTATGCAGAAACATGCGTGTAGAATTATAAAGAAAAAAACAAAATGGAACATGCTTTACCCTTATTGCGCGAATTAAATATTTTAACGATTTACGATATTAATATTTACCAACATCTTATAGTTATGTACCGTTTCAAAACTGACAATTTACCTGTCATTTTTAATTACATCTTTTGTAGAATATCAAACGACAAATATAACCTTAGATCTCACGAATTATTTAATTTTAACAGTATATCATTTAAAAAGAAGAAATGTGAATTTTGCATATTACATAGAGGACCTCTCATTTGGAACAACTTTGAAGAGCCACTAAAGAACGCAAATAATATCATTGCTTTCAAATCTTCAACAAAGAAATTCATTTTATTAAAATATAACTAATTCTTTGTCTTTTTTTACGTTGATAATATCTAGTTGACGCAGAATTATATATATTACATATTGTATAATATGGGAAATTGCTACAGTTGATAAACAACAGTGGGTTTTATGAAAAGGATTGACTGACTTGTCAGCAAGGCCTTCTTTAAATCCACGCCAATAATTTCCTACACTGTACTTTATAGGATTTTAGCTACAATGTCTTTATTGTAACATTTTACATATTTATATACTAACAAACTGTTCATTATACATTTTTATTGGTAAAAAACAAGAAAAAAACCTACCAATTTTCAAAGTCAACGGAATATTTTAAACTTTGGGCCCAAATAAGGTATTAGGGGTAAAAATATCCCAATTCTGGTACTTGATTTGAAATCAGCATCCTCTAATTAGTAAACCTACCAATTTTCAAAGCAAACGGAATATTTTAAATTTTTTACATTTTTATACTTGACTTAGTTGCGTAACCCTCAAGGGTCTTTGCACATTCCTTCTTCACATAGTCTTTCCAGATGTCACGGTCTTTAGCTTTGCGTTCAGCAGTGAGCACACAGGGATCATTTTTATAATCTTTATGATTTTGTTTAGGCCGCTAAAATACGGCTTTGCCAAATCGTTTGACACCATACTCGAGAAGTTAAAAGTAAAGTAAAAAGTAACTGCATGACATCACTGGAACATAACTTATGTAACAATTATTTGTCAAATCGCCAATAATACACTTTTAACAATGATAGTTTAAAATAACATGCGGTGTTCCACAAGGATCGATTTTAAGGACCACTCAATAATGTTTGCTAATTGCACCAATCTCTTTATGGCATTAAGAAATTCACCTATACTTTTCCAAAAATATTACAATAATATGAAACTTCAGTGCAACAAACTATCGCTAAAAATCGTTTAATGTTAAAACCTTTGCTTTCAAGTTATTTATTTATGTTTGACATTAACTTGAGTTCCATTGGAATATTTTGAATAAGTTGATTCTACTTTCAATCGTGCATAATATGGATTTTATTTCTTGAACAATTTTGTTATGTAAGAAACTTAGACATCAAGTTTCTTAACATTTTGCAAATCTGTAAAGACCTGTATTAGAAAGCAGATCTATCCAAATATTTATTGATGTTTCTCTTTTTGTTTTTCAATTTCATGTTTAGACTCAGTCCGAAGTTGTCAAAAGTTTAAAAAAAACAAGTGTGCATATCTGGTCCTCGTTTTTTTTTTTTTATCACCGAGCAGGTCATTTTAATACTGGAGTACGATAATGTCAAATCAGAGGCAATGGCTACTTCCAAAAAATTTATGTTTGAGATTCTATCTAACTTTTGGAGATTATATTAATGATATTAATAAGTTTTTATCCTTTTGCTAACTTTGCATTATCCTTGTATTTTAATAATAATTTGATATTTTAACACCTTAAAATGGGTTCGAAAAAATTCAGGTCAGGTCTGAACATTTAAAATACATTTTTAGCCATTTCTAAAATCTTTCCAGGTTAATAACCTCTGTCTTGACTGGAAACTTCCTTACATTTTCATATTCTATTTTGATGCCTAGCTTAGCTATCTATATTTTAGTGATTGAAAGGTTAAATTATCAATTACACTGATTAAAACAAATTTGTATAAACATTTTTACATAAATTATATTATATATATGAACATATATATACCTTCTTCATTAAAATTTTAATGTTGGTATTTTGGTATTTTTCTTGTATACAAAGTTAGAATGTGTTCTCGCTTGTCTGTGTATCTGCACTAATGGTGAACATTTGCATTTTTGTTTTACAGTTTCTCCTTGGTGGAATTAAATTAATAATTATATATGATCATTTAAGATGTTGCTGTTTTCAGATTAGAAGCTTTAAAATGGACCAAATGTTAAGTGATGCAAAACGACTTATTCAAAGACTCAGCATCCACGATAACATGGTAGACATTATTATTGGCGAAACAACTAGTCTTCAGCAGCAATTGACGATTATGCGACAGTACCATGATGAAGTAAAAAAAATGAACGAGATGGCGGACCATCGACCCCGGAGTACACTAGTTCTTGGTAGTCAACTTGAGAACCAAAGAATACAAACACTAGAGCAAGAAAACAGAGAGTTAAGTATTTCATTAGCAGAGCATCAGTCAGCACTGGATCTTATCATGAAAAAATATCGCGAGCAGGTTCTTTACATGATGAAAACCGAAGGAAATCAAAGGATTGCTTTGGAGAATTCGAATCAGCAATCCGCCGAGGTACAAATGCAAGAAAAGATATCAGAAATGGCCAATGTGATGAGACAGTCGGCATTCATTGACGAAAGAGTTGCTACGAAGGAAATAGAAGCGTTGCGGTCTCTTCAAGTTGAGAATGAAAACCTAAGAGAACTTTTGAAAATTAGTGGTTCTAAAGTCAAAATAGAACTGGATGATGAGTCATTTGACAGCAATTGTAGTGCTTCAAGCTACCTGAATTTAAATAAATCGTTTGAATACTTAGGATCGTCTCCAGCTTTGGTAGTCGAAAGCAAAGATAGTGGTATTTGCAATGGTGATGATACTGCCACCCTTTCTCATGAACCTATCATCAAATCAAATTGGCCAAAAAACCTCTATGACAGCTTAGAAAATATTAATATTGTTTCTGACAAAGCGACAAAAGACTTGCGTTCACACCTGGAAGAGGACGCTACGCCAATAAATAATTTCCACGGAATAATTACTGACATTAAACCTCTTGTAAATAGCAACAGTGATATTTCTGTGGATATTTCACAATATGATGCAGAGAAAGACGATTCCTCTAACACTTACCCGTTTGATGATAACGATGACCCAACTAATAACGACTTGAAGAAAAATAATCATTTATCAAACGGATGTCTGACACCTATTCCTACACGGAATGAAAAGGCGACTTATCCTGACATTCTTGAAACCCTAGATTCCATTTTGTTGGGTGAAGAAGACTTCATTGATGACGAGGATGTGTGACAGGTGTGTTGAGTTTTATTTTGTAAATTGTAACAAGGTTTCATTTTTAAAACTTCAGAGCTTGAAAATTGAATCAACGTATTAACGTATTGATCTATGACAGGCCTGTCTGTAAGAATTTCGTCTGGCGCGCGACTCTTCGTGCGCGTCAACTCATCGAGGCGCGCTATTTATTTTTCCCCTCAGATTCCCAAGGTGCGTGATTTTTATTATTTTCCGAGTTCAGACGCGTGATTATTAATTTTATTAACTGTTCTAGCCAAGTCTTGATTGTTTAACATAAAGACATATCTTACTGTCTGTCTATATAGTAACCTTTTGTCATTATTTTATTTTATATAGTCGGCGATTTTAACATACTGAAACATCTGAGGAATAACAATTTCCCTAAAACTAGATCTTTTTAAACATGCTTCTTGCTCATAATATTTTTCTTCTAATTAATCGGCCCACTCGTGTAACTAAAACGTTAGCAACCGCTATCGATAATGTAATAGTTTAGACAACGCGTGATGGCGCCCTGATTTTAAATGAAATGCACTCCTAATGCGCTCGCGTTGTTTAGTTTAAGACAGCAAATTGAATTGAATTACGAAAAAATTTGATACATAATACAGGCTTTCTCATACGAGGCATGCGATCGCACGCACACGCCTCCACACACGCCTTAATCTCCTGAGGCGTGCGTTTAAAAACTCTCCTCAAATTATTTTCTTCGCGTAAGTCATGCGACTACTCGCACGCCTCAATCATATCACGTTTGTTTAATTTTCCCCATATTTCGTACAGAACATTAAACGCTCCGAAAATCTCAAAATTATTAAATTAAACAAAAACTTAAACAAATTTACATTCACATTCATTTGAATGACCATTAAAAACATGGGATGATTGTTGTTTAGTGACATAGTTTACAACATTAGTTATGCTCCTTCTGTATGTCTAAGTTGTTACGTTGAAAGATGGGCAAACTGTTTCATTTGTTGATTTATTGTCAACATGTTTTATCTTTTGAATTTCTATCGTGTTACGTCACGAAATTCAGAGTTTTAATGCTATTAAATGTCACAGCACATACTTGCACGTTGCATAGCGAAATACAGCTTTAACAAGTTGAAATACGGACTGCAAAGTTTGGAAAAAGCGTGAAGTTTAAAAACGGATGTTTGTTTATGCGTTTTGTTAAATTGTCTTTTCGTTGGTTTTGTAAACAAAACTGAATGTTTTTTTGTGGTTTGATCTTTTTATCTTCCATCGTATGCAGCATAGTTCTTCTGCATTTGTTTGTCTCTAAGTTGAATGGAAATTTTAAAAACCTGTAGCATTGCCCGTAAACATGTCTGTCGGTTCTCTTCCTTTTTTCTATGATTGACGTCAAACTTTTTGGATACAGTTAATAATTGATAACGAAATTTATGGAAATTAAAATTATATTTATATAATACGTTGCAGGAAGAACTGACTTTAGAGACTTACAATGTCTAAAAAACTGGAAATCGTGTTAATTTATTTTGCTTAGTAAGGGGAACGAGGGGCGCGATTTATTTTGTACGTCAACTCATTGAGGTGCGTGTGGAGGTGCGCGAGCGCGATTGCGCGCCTTATAAAGACAGGCCTGCTATGATGATGTGGCTCTGTTAGCATTCAGGTCATTGATGTTTGTCATTGTTAGTATTTTGCTGTCAATGAACTACTGATTGATAGTCAGCAATCCACTTTCTATTATATCTTCTCAAAATGGGTAAACGGGTCATGTAACATCTTTGACCTCATGGATATAAGCACCCATGCCTTTTATACACTGCTGCCACGGAGTTTAAAATGCAAAGTTGGTATCTTGCGTGGGTTAACTCACCACTGTTTTCCCTCTCACTGGGGTTGGCGTTGGGAAGGGCATCCAGCTGTAAAAACATCTGCTCAATGAATCATCAAATGATTAAACCTACACAATTGTGGGGAATATCGTCTGTTGAAACCCCGTCCAACCCATGCTAGCATGGAAAATAGACGTGAAAAATGTAAATGATGATGATGATTCATTTTAGTCATTCAATTTTAGTCTAACCCTCGTTTCGAGGAAAAACTGACTTTAAAATGAATTATATAATATGATGATGAACATCCGTAGCTCATTGTTGTGATGCCCCACATTTTAGTAGTTAAAGAATTGTAATCACTAATAAATCACAGATACTTTCAAAAATGACACCATGCTACTGATAATCATTGGATGGTGTTGAGGTTAAGTTAACACTAAGTTAAGTTTGTAAAGCAATATGTCCAGAATAATTCGAAGCACTTTTTTAAGTCCGTTATAAGGCTATAGATCTTGAATTGAGTGTGAAGTTCAAGTGAAACTCAATCTTCGATAAAAAAAAAAAATGTTTTGGTGCAAATAAATCAAGATTTCAGTGTTTATTAACACAACTTTCTTCTATGCTTTTTTAGTGACTTTATTGGTCACATTTCGCTCATTATATCCCAAAACAAAGCCATTATCGGTAAAATGCGCTAGTGAATATATAAAAAGTATGTATGGCCACACAAGAAAGTCTTTTTAACGTTTGTTTTTGCTTATCCCCCAATAGGGCTCATGTAGCCACTACTGCTACTTTACAGTCGCCCTCCAGCGTAAAACTGCTTAGAATGATCCCTCGATGATGCATTATGGTTAGTCCTGACTTCAAACATATTTAACAATTAAATTTATTATAAAGTTTTGTTGTTTCACAAACATTTCATACTATAGTATATGCCATTTAAGGATATTGCCACTTGGTCACCTTCGTGCTAGGACCACATGGTGAGTGATCATCCGTAAACTAAGGCGACCAAGGATACCTGTTACATGTGATCTAGTTGACATAGTCCTTTACTTTGAGAGTCACCCGAGGCATACATCAATGTGTGACACAGAAAATTACGCAAGATGCTATTGCCCTGAATCAGTGCGCTACAACATCAGGCTTTCAATCTACCATGTGAACTACCCATTAATCACACAAATATTTATTAACACAAGGCTTTAATGAATTTTTTAACACAAACCAAGGATGCTTAAAAGTAATAAAACAACAGCTCCTTTTAGATGTGAACTGGCCTACGTAATTCTGTGACCTACTGTCAAGAGTTTGTGTATCAGTGCGCCACAGTGTATTATGGCGTGTGATTATTGGCTTGCAGTAGGTTGCACACCAGGAATTTTAATCATTCCCAAGAAATTTGTTTTATGTTTAAAATGAATGAATCAATACCATGGCTATTGTTACGATGAACACAATGAATGTTGTTGAAGATCAGAATGTTTTCTGGAGGAAATGTAGCTTATCATCACATTGTTTATTTACTTCTGAGGTGATCCTATGATCGGCCTCATGCTATTTGACAAAACATCGCTTGCACGTGCGATTCATATTGGATTCATATTGCATAAGAAAAGTAAAGAGAGATGGCATTGGTAGCATGTTTAATGCTGTCCACCATCAAAAGATTGTTTGTTTTGTATAGACCAACATCAATTTCTTTAGATATGATTGCTGCGATGATTTGACATCAAGAGGATGCTCATCATCATTGCTCTCGCTCCGCATCCAGACTGCTTTGATGTCGAGCGACACCACCACACATATATCATGTACATATACAATACTAGCGTCTAATTTATTATTTTTAAACCCCGGTAAAAAAAACAAGATGCTTTCGATTCATTGCAGAGGTATTTTTCTATCCAGTAAAATGTGCGTTTTTTTTATTTAAGTGTGATTTTGCAACAACATTTATAATTTGCATATTACCAATGCATAATTAATAATGTTAATTATGTTAAATTTATTACATAGGAGTTCATTAAGTAAAGTTTTGTAAATGGTTTTCTTGTTTTTCGAAGTGCGTTTATAATTCAAAACCTAAATTTTCAGGTTTTCAATTCGGCTTCACCCCCCCCCCCCATGGTTTTAAAAAACACAGTTCTTCCAGTGACTTACTTTTAGCTCCTGTTTATGGCACGAATTTAGCTATTTTTAATTGTTGTTTGTTTTTAACTGAATCAAAAAAACAAAATTCTTGTTGATGTTCAATTTGGTTTTAACAGGAACGCAAAATGTCTTGACTTTTTTCATTCTTTGAAAAAGTCTGATTTCGCTCATAATAGTCTGATTTTGCATTGAAAAATTTGTTCTTGTTTCAGTGAAATGCTTTTTATAAGTGCATTTTCTTGTTTTAATAATATAATGGTATACATACAATTTTAAATGGTTGTTATTAATAGCGGTTTGCCACATGATATTGTGATTCTGCACTTTGTTGTTTTTGTTATTCAACGTGAAGTTCAAACCTTTGTAATGTACCACACTCGACTTTCCACCTCAGTGAAATTATGTCACATTTCCGAGGTTGGTGGTTGAGATGATAGATGGAAAGAATCAATCTCTGAGAGTATTATTATTAACGAAATTTATACAGGATATAAAACCTCGGTTAAAAATATACACTGTTATCATGGTCGTCCTGTTAAAATAAATGAAAGAGTAAAATCGTAAAAATATATATTATTATATAATATAATATCACATATTAATATATATTTTAAGTTCCAACTGAGTGTTGTATGATACATCAATTTTATGTCATGATTTTCTCTCATATTTGCTAGAAAATATTTATAATGGACGTTGTGGAAGAGTTTGATTTCGTTGTTGAAGATGTTGAGATGGATGATGATGAGCTGCGTAAAGAACTGAGACTCATTGAGGAGGAAGCTAAACTGAAGTCAAATGATCCAATCGAAACCGCCCCTACGCAGCTGTTGAAAGAGAAACAGCAAAACAGGTCGAGCGCGAGAATCAAGTTGAAAACTCGAACGGCGCATATTCAGAAAACTGATTTCAAACGATTACGCAAACCGCTGCACATTTATGATGGAATGGACGTCGGAGTTGCGGGCCGCGAGATCGCTTATCGTTTACAAGAGAAAAAGGTCAACTTGTTCGGACACGTCATTCGTGTGCTCGGAACAACGGTTGTCATGGAAATCTTTAAAGAGACCAAGAAGGTTATGGAAAGAGGCGGTCTGAAAACTGATTTGGGAGATCGCAAACGATCGTCGGGCGGTACGTTTTTGTATTTGATGAAGAATCGGGAGTACGCTTCGAAATCGCAGATAAAAGAAATTTTTCACGAAGAAGTGAAACTGAAGAAAGTGAACTTAAAGCGAAAACTGAACGATGATCAAAGCCAAAGTAAATATTGTAAAAATGATTTTCAATAACAAAATATTCTGGAATGAATAATTTTCTGAGATCCTAATTGATAAATTCCTTTCTGTAACACCAAACAGCTTCTTCAACGCTCTAATAAGAAAAGGCACTGGAAGATATTTATAGCATATGTTAAAATATATATATATTATATTTATTTTGTTTGTGTTTTTTTGTATATTTATAACAGCCTTTACTTTGTAAACCTATAGCTTATTTATAATTTGCGTTCAATTTGCTGTGTGTTATCCATTTTTATAATTATTAACATCCAGGATCACTCTAATTATGCTAATTATTTACATCCAGGATCACTCTAATTATGTTAATTATTAACATCCAGGATCACTCTGATTATGCTAGTTATTTACATCCAGGATCACTTTGATTATGCTAATTATTAACATCCAGGATCACTCTAATTATGGTAATTATTTACATCCAGGATCACTCTAATTATGTTAATTATTAACATCCAGGATCACTCTGATTATGCTAATTATTTTCATCCAAGATCACTTTGATTATGCTAATTATTTACATCCAGGATCACTCTGATTATGTTAATTATTTACATCCACAATCATTCTAATTACTGTAAATGACTGATTAAACGCCCTGGGCGTTTATTTTAACAAACGAATTTTACCCTGGGCATTTATTCGGGAGGGGCGTTAGTAAGGGAGGGGCGTTAATAAACAAAGTCCATCAACAATAGTAATATAATCAAGAAAATGTACGTCGACTACATGATATCAAGTTTCTCGTCATTCTCTTCATCGTCATTGAGGAGGTGGAATGGCTGGGTCGCATCCTCCATATCTTCTTCATTAATGAAAGAAAAGGGATTGGTATCACCTATCTCCTCGTTTGTCATTACAGCTAGTTGTGCTTTTAACTTTTCTGCTCTTTTTTTGTACCCTCCTTAAAGCAATGTATTTGGTCATCTTCAGAGCCATTTGTTGGGAGATTTAGGGCGCAAACCTTGAACGACTTGGCAATCATTTCTTTCGATAGATGTGACCACGATTTGAGAATCCACTGAACAATTTTCCGCCGTGGTGCTGCTTTGATATTTCCAGCTTCAGTAAATTTGTGTAAATCCTCTGCTAACCACTGGTCGAATTTTTCTGTAATGTAGGCCTTGAAAGGTTTATTCCAGCTAACATCGGGGGCTTGAATATGCTTTTTGCACCCCCCTGGAATGACAGCCATGTGCACTTTCACAGATTGTAAGGCTTCTTTGACACTTTCCATTATGTGACATTGAACATGACAAGCATGCCATCGGTGTTTACAAAAAAGATGAGACAAAGATGAACAGTGAAGTAGGCCATATTCCGATAGAGTTATTGAAGTTATTGGTGCAAATCTTAGAATCAAACTCACAAAACATGGTCGAAGTTTGAGTCACTGGGAAAAGATACAGAGAAGTTGGACTAGTTGTGCCTGGAACGTACTTGTGCTACACCAAGAGCAAGAAGATCGCAGATGTGTTGTTTAGTGAACTGAATAGAAAGAGTAACTTGTATGAACATTTTACGCTTAAAATTAGTGAAACTGTTTCAAAATATCCACACTTTAAAGATTAAAAAAAGTAGTATTAATTTTGCTGTGAATCAAATGAAAGCCCTTGGGCGTTTATTTTAATTTTTCTCTATGGGCCTGGGCGTTTATTCGGGAATGAGCGTTAGTTAAAAAATTTAACTTTAACCCTGGGCGTTTATTCGGGAGGGGCGTCAGTTTGGGTGTGGGCGTTAGATCGGTCATTTACGGTATGCTAATTAATTCATCATTGAACAATCATTCTAAGCAATTTATACCAATTTAGATGTAGACGTTATTTATACTTTTATTGTTAAATTTGTTGTTTGTGATCAACCTTACACAGATACTGTTACTCGAGTTTTAAACTGTTTTAAACATGTTCAACCTTAGCAACAACGTTTGAAAGTATATTGTAAATAGATGGGGTTTAACAAAAAGAATGGTAAAAATGGTGCAAATGACATTGAGAGATGATCATTGTTCACAGGGGATACGGTAAGTAACATACCTCGTGATGTGTTAGCTGTGCGATATGTATATTTGGTGTATTTCTAGTGACTTGACTCTTTACAATCATATTTTGATTGGCATCAGTCACATCATATGTATATGTGTATTTTGTATATGAATGTTTGAAATGAGAAATGTCTTCTAATTATAAATGCATGAATGATTGACAACTCAACCTTCTCTAACAAAAGAATGCCACAAAATGATTGACAACTCAACCTTCTCTAACAAAAGAATGCCACAAAATGATTGACAACTCAACCTTCTCTAACAAAAGAATGCCACAAAATGATTGACAACTCAACCTTTTCTAACAAAAGAATGACACAAAATGATTGACAACTCAACCTTCTCTAACAAAAGAATGCCACAAAATGATTGACAACTCAACCTTCTCTAACAAAAGAATGCCATAAAATGATTGACAACTCAACCTTAACTAACAAAAGAATGCCACAAAATGATTGACAACTCAACCTTAACTAACAAAAGAATGCCACAAAATGATTGACAACTCAACCTTAACTAACAAAAGAATGTCTTTGTCAAAAAAATGATTATTGTGCTTTTAAAATGTACTGGAGTATAAGGGAGAATAATTCTTAGTTTTAAAAGGATTTTTTTTCAGGTACATGAACTGTTGTGCCGCCAAAGGTGAGGCGTATCGACCGACACCCATCGAGCAGCTGGCTAACTGTCTCACTCATAGTGTACTTGCAATATTTTATTCCCATAGGATTTTGTACATTCCCGGTGTAATCATAGGATTTTGTACATTCCCAGTGTAATCATAGGATTTTGTACATTCCCGGTGTAATCATAGGATTTTGTACATTCCCGGTGTAATCATAGGATTTTGTACATTCCCGGTGTAATCATAGGATTTTGTACATTCCCGGTGTAATCATAGGATTTTGTACATTCCCGGTGTAATCATAGGATTTTGTACATTCCCGGTGTAATCATAGGATTTTGTCCATTCCTGGTGTAATCATAGGATTTTGTGCATTCCCGGTGTAATCATAGGATTTTGTGCATTCCCGGTGTAATCATAGGATTTTGTATATTCCCGGTGTAATCATAGGATTTTGTACATTCCCGGTGTAATCAGAGGATTTTGTACATTCCCGGTGTAATCATAGGATTTTGTACATTCCCGGTGTAATCATAGGATTTTGTACATTTCCGGTGTAATCATAGGATTTTGTACATTCCCGGTGTAATCATAGGATTTTGTACATTCCCGGTGTAATCATAGGATTTTGTATATTCCCGGTGTAATCATAGGATTTTGTACATTCCCGGTGTAATCATAGGATTTTGTACATTCTCGGTGTAATCATAGGATTTTGTATATTCCCGGTGTAATCATGCACTCTTGTGTCATATATATTCAACAAATTTAAAAATTAATAACATCAACTTTATTTGCGCAAGATGTCATTAATTTTGTGATATTTTTATTATTATTTTTTTTTTTTTAAGAAATATATGTATGTGCAAGTGTAGTGTACCAGAATGCGCGAAATTTGCAGACATTTTAAAATGGAAATCCGCACATTTTGTCACAACACTTAACCCCAATTAATCGCAGTAATGATACTGAGCATTTCATTCAACAAACATCGTATCTCTGTTTATTGGTCCTCCCGAGGATAAATTTAATTGTGTGTGATATCCAATCAAATTTGTAAGCCAAATTACCTGACATTTTTTACATGTGTGGTAACATTTGTTGAGCGATTTCATTGGTGCAAATTGACTGGAATTGGATTTCATTGGTGCAAATTGACTGCAATTGGATTTCATTGGTGCAAATTGCCTTCTTCATTCTTCTTCGTGATTTACTAACTTTCTGTAATTTTCTTCTTTAGATTTGGGTAATGCCAGCGATTTATGCAACGTACAGAATGTTACAAGAATCTCACACCTTAGAGCAAACATTTTGTGCAATTGTTTACGGAAGTTCGTTTGTCTCGCTTTTCACCATCTCCACCATGTTTCATGTGTTTTACTTTTTGGATGAGTAAGTCTAAACAATTTGAATGCGTGGAAACGTGAAAGAAACATCCTCTTTAATACATGCTGTTTACTAAGTACTATAAACTAAACTTTATTTAAGAATTTCCAAAATTTTATTTATTTTTCTTATTTTATTTCAAATGTGTAATTGTTGTAAATATCAATGGGGTCATTCACCACCTTGTGCCCTTGCATACGTACTTTTCGTATTTAACCCCTCCCCCTTAAAATCAACCATGAAATAATAGGTATAGATAATAATAGACAAGGAAAAAAAATCAATTTAGAAAGTGTGAAATAGTTTTTCTACTGTGATAAAATACTTGAAAAAGTGCAAATAATTTCCCCCTCTTTCCTTTCCCCTTGTACGCTTTTTAGCGTACCCCTCCCTCGTACACAATTGTGGGGAATATCATCTTTTGAAAACGTGCAACCCACTCTGAGTGGAAAAGGTCACGTAAAAACGGATGATGGATTCACATACCATGTGAATGGCCCCTACGCATCTATCGCTAAAATATATAAACTTTTAATTTTCATGCTGAGAGTTTGACCATGGTTAAATGTTTATTTCCCGTTTATGCAGTTCTCACGACGGCCAAGAAAAATAAGACAACGCAAGTGTATTTCCAACTTTGTTGTATATCTCACTACTTTTTCTATTTTGTTTTCACCTTCATCTTCACTCCCCATAATGATCTACATTACAGTACGTTGTTATTGTGCAAATTCTTCCATCTTGGCGACCGATTCATCATCTACATCTACATCGCTGCATCGTACACTCCATGGTAAAAACTGTTTTTCTACAGTTATGATGTGGTTACTCTCTCCACAAAGGTTACCAACTCAACTTTACATGTGTAGCCTTCCTCACCTAGTACTACTATCAAAACATTCAAAAGACAAATCAATAAGTGGAATTCTCCAGTGGAAGAATCACATTACTTGAAGCACATTAAAATATATGCTAAAATATGAAGCTTTGAGTGAAAATAACGAAATCGCATTCGATAGTAATTCCCATTAATAAGAGCCAGTGAAATTTGAGTTGAGGCTTGGATTTTTCTATTGTTTTAAACAAAAGACCTATTGTTTTCAATTAGCCAATCGGAACCTCAGTGTTCTTAGAAAAAGCATGTATTCATTAGTAATAACATGAATATGCCAAGCTATATATATATATATATACGCAATAAAGTTTGAAATGTTTATCAAGAATAACTTGGCATATTTCATGTTATTACATATATATATAATATTATAAATATTTCATTTAGTGAATTAATTATTAACAAATAATCCGTTTTATTTTATCGCTGTTATCAATTTTTCAGGTTTCTACTGCAATGCGATCAGCACTATGGCAACAGCATATCAACGTTTATTTGGTTGTTTGCATTCACAGGGGTCCTCTACACCTGGCTCCATCACGAGAAGTAATTAGAATAATATGTATATTCAGTACATCTTTGTGTTTTTCGTTCATTGGTGGACATAGCTTTGAGTGAATTGTCACTTCATTGTTTTGTTTTTGTTTTCTTTATTTTATTTACTTTATGTATTGTTCATTTGTTCTCTATGTCACCTTCAGGTATAAGATGCTGGAGACGATCATATATCTTTGTCATGGCTTCCTTCCGGCCGCATTCCTCGCTCAACTTGTAAGTAATTATTTGTCTGGAAAAGTTCCCTTCTCTGTATGAGATATGCGTCTTCGTGTTGGTTTAGTGATATGGTTTCAAAATCTGTTTTCCCAGATAGTAACCTAAGATCTGGTGTATTGTTCATTTGCAGACTTAAAAAGGATTTTACAATAAAACGGTTATTTGAAACAATAGATTGTTGACAGTGACGTATTTTGCTACACGGTGATTGGTTTTCATTTATTGCGAATGAATTGGATTGGTTAGATAATGTACCGACATATTATGGTAACCGGACATTTCCCCGACGGACGTTTCCCCGACCGACGTTTTCCCGACGCGGACATTTAAATACTTTAAAGGAAGAAATTGTTGCCGGAAGAAAAGTTGCGAAAGTTGCGATTTTATTTTTGCAACTTTAAAACAAAAAGTTGCGTACATTAAATGTTGCGAGTGAAGTTAAAATTACGATAATTTTTCTTGTCGTTTCATGCAACTTAGCGTTTGGACACTCAATTCATTCCAAAATTAATACAACCTTCTACGGATTATTTGAAAAATCGGAGACGGATTTTCTTATAAGCAGTTTCTACGGACCAGACTTTAGATCTATTCCAATAAACATGCACTAATCGAGCCGAAAACACTAGACAACGTCACGTAGGCTTCAATAGGTTTCGAAGAAAGAAAAACGATGTTACTACAAAATAGCAAGTACAATGCAAATATCCTAAGACTCATCATCTTCTGCATCAGCATCAACGTTCACCCCCGGGTGAAATTCTCCGCCATCATCTCCATCTTCTTTATCAGGGAAAACTTATGAAAATACTTATTAGATTGTTGGGCGACTGTGACGGCAGAGTTGACTAGTACACACTACAGAAGATCGGTTTTAGTTCAAGGAGGCCTCGAAATACCTTGTAAGTTTACAGCAAAATTGATTGCCACAACAAAGAACAAACCTTTATTGGAACACTACCTTCCTGTCGTCAAATTAAATTATGTGGTGTTTCAAAGGAGAAAGAAGTTATTGTCGGCTCGTTTGTGGAAACTGTGAAAGCTAACACTGCCAATAGTAAATCATCATCACTTGAACAACAAAAAGGTCCAAGAACAAAGCTTAAAACGTACGGTGAAGAGAAGCAAGCTGACATACGGAAGTGGTTTATGAAGTCCTATGATAAAGGAAATAAAAAAAGACCAAAATATAATAACAAAGAAACAATAATTATTGATTAGAATCTACGTTGAAATCTGATCGATTTTGTAAAAAATATTTACAGACGAATATTCTCGCACATTGTGTTTGTCGTTGTTCCAAGGAGATAACTTTTTAAAACAGTATCAGACAACATTTTCATCATTAGAATTTGGCCACTTTTGTCCGACATTGCTTTTTCTGATAATTTTTGGCAAAAAACGACAATTGGACCAGCCAAACTCGGGGTTATTTTTGTTCGGGTACTTTTATAAAATAACAAGAAAAAAAGGAAAAAGTTGCGGGAAGAAATTGGAACACTGGAAATAATTAAATGTCGCGGGAAGAAAAAGTCGCGAAAGTTGCGAAAATTTTCTCGCATCATTTTTTTCGCACAACAATTTCTTCCTTTAAACAAGTAATAAAATCTATAAGTTGGTAATCCCAAAAACAATAAGAAGATAGCATAAGTGATATGCATATGTACACTTCCCAAGCAAAAAACTAATAAAATGACAAGCTATAAGATACACCACGCAAAATATCTATAATGTTTTCAAATTGATAGTTCATTACTAAAATTTGTAAATTTTCGTTGACACGGCGATAAACGGGCCGTTGAGGTGGTACCGGTGCACCAATCAAATTTTGAGTAATTTTGTGTCGATTGATTGCAGCGTCTTTTTTCAATGCAATGATGCATTTCCAAATATTTCCATGGTTAGTACCATGAAAAAATCCCGCAAAACCATTATGCCACTCTTCTAGATCGTTATTAGTGCGTGCTAGCTCATTTTCAACTCGGCTGTTCATGTTCCACATCGAATGTGAAATCGTGGTCGGGTCTCCTTCCTCTTCGTAGCTCTCCTATGTAGTTTGTTTCAAAAAAGTCAAGAATTACTTGAGCTTCCTTTCCAGCGTAGTCCGAAAGTGCATCGAATGCTTGGATGGTGTCTTCAAGAGGAACAAAACTCAAAGCCCCAATCATTTTGATATTCATGCGGAAATTTTCATCATGTATAGTTCCTGTAATCCTTCACTTTGTACTTTACGGTATATACTTTTACAACGATGAAAGAAACATCCCTTTACAGTGGCTTCCGGAAAGGTCTGCTCCAAAGCGGATTTCATTGCAGTTTCGAAGTTGATCATAACACTTTGTGGGTTTTGATTGTTGGTTAATAGTCGTAGTTGATCCAAAGTCTGGAGGTATGTATCTAATCTCTTATTAGGTAAAAGACAGTACGCACCAACAACGTTTCTTCCAACTCTATACCCATAAACTGTGTAAATTTGGGCAAACTGGGGTGGTGCTGTCGAGAATGTACCATCCATAAACCAATGTTTGCTTTGGAATAGATAATTCAAACTAGCCGGTGTGCCGAATATCAAAATTTTATCCTCCAAACGGCTGTCATATTGTAGGAAGTTTCCGTTCGCTGTCATGGTGATATTTTTGGGAATCTCAAACATTGGTAATTCGTGGTTGAATTGTTTTTGACGTCTAACATCTCTCCTCATCGTTTCTATTCTCGGAAGATTTGCCATTGCTCCTTCACCGACATCAAGAATATGTCTTATTGCTCCTTCACCGACATCAAGAATATTTCTTATTGCTCCTTCACCGACATCAAGAATATTTCTTATTGCTCCTTCACCGACATCAAGAATATTTCTTATTGCTCCTTCACCGACATCAAGAATATTTCTTATTGCTCCTTCACCGACATCAAGAATATTTCTTGCAACTATTGTATTTTTGCGTGCTTCGGAAGTTCTTGCTTCCCGTTTCATTGTCGAACGTAAAATTTCGGCTCTATTACGTTTTGGTTCTGGGGCATGGCAGGGCCCGCGCCTTGGAATTAAAAGTGGAGGGGCCACATGTAATATACTATCACCATGGTTGGCGCCGACGAGCCAAAATTTTTTTGAAAAATATGCCTTCTAGAATGGCTAAAAACGTACTCTTTTTTATATCCTTTCCCGAAAATTGTTTCCACAGTTTCCATTGTGTCCCCAAGTATCTTACAATTCGACGTGAGATCTTTAACCGCCAGGCTTAGTGAGTGGCCAAAACAGTGAGTTGGGAGGGCTTTGGGCTGAAGCGACAAAATTTGAGTTGCCACACCACTTCGTTTACCAAACATGTTACTCGCCCCGTCATAAGTTTGGCCACGACATTTATCAATTGGTAGATTGAGTCGAAGCAAGATATCCTTAATCGCGGCAACTAAAGTGTCAGATTTAATGTTATGCACTTCGTAAAATCCAAGAAACACCTCGTTTGCTTGAAATCCCTCGTCTACTGTTCTTACACAGAAACTCATCTGCTCTTTATTGCTGCAATCTGTATATTCATCGCACATTAGTAGGAAAAAAAACCATTCATCCGAATTTTATCCAGTTTAGAGGAAAGTACCTGGCGAGCCATAATGTCAAGTAATTCATTTTGCACGTCATGGTGAATATATTTCTGACCTGATTGACCCAAAGTTTTCAGAATGTTACGGTCTTTTGTGCCAAGTAATAATAATAACTGAATAAAATTATCTTCATTATGTGTCCCTTGTAGTGCTATCCCTTGTCGTGCCAGATAACGAAGACTTTGCATAACATCGATGAGGTAGGCACGGTGCATACGTCTCGAGTCGATCAAGTTTTTGTTGGTTAATTCTTGAATATCGGCGGATGGTATCAAGTGATAAACTGCTGCGGCTTGGTGACATTTTGATTGTTGGTGCTCTTCAAAGCATTTTGGAGCTTTTTTCCAACAACGAAATCCACGACTGATGTACGTCTCCTCCTTGTTTCTTTCTGCCAACGGAGTACCCTTTTTCGACTGGGTAGCACAGTAGAAACAAAGTAAACAGTCGCGCCTTAATTCAAAACAAAAAGATTAAACTGTATAGTAATTGTAATACCGTATGCAGGAAAATTATCATAAGAAGTGCCCTATAATGAATATTAATTATATCAATAATTACAGCAAAATAATCTTACCTTTTATCATAGTGTAACCAAGGAAACTTTTCAAACCAGTTTGCTTGACATGATCTTTCTCTTTTTCCAATAACAGTTTTTGGGAAAGCGTAGTTTTTATTTGGTTGAAAAATTTCGCTTTCAGTTTTTTCGCAAGCCTCAGTTTCGGTTAACGGTGGACAAACTTCATTTACGTCAGCACTCTGCTCTTCGCATGTTAAATTTTCTTGAGGATTTTGTTCTTTTGTTGATTTAAAAAAGTCAGTTAGTTTTTTACTCATTCTTGTTTCACTTTTGCGACCTCGCTATATCACATACACCTTTTTCTTGATTCTTCGATTAAGCATTCGAAGACATTCCATTGTAAAAGAAGCTACAAACATCGTCTTTATAAATCTAATTTATGACCCATAGTGTGTATGATCAATCACCTATGAGTTTTTGACATCTAATACAAAATCAAATTGTAGTATGCATTTGCTGCATTGTAATTCTGGGCGATTAATTAATTTTGATCGACATCCATTACCACTCTGGCTGCATTCCCCGTATGTATTACCATGCTTAAAGTCTTGTTTATGAATAAAGAAATTCTTGATATTTCAATTTGGGCGATCCTCTAATAGATCTATCTCTAGGTACATCTCTGACAGCTTTCAAGTGACTAGTTTTTCTACGTTTTGCATGTTGTGAAGAGTTTGATGCTAGACGCACGAGGCTGTAGAAACGCACGAGATTTTAACATCTCTTCAGAAGTAGCAATTTTTGCGCTTTCCTTATAATATTCGACTTTTCATAGAAATATATTTGAAGACAATATGCCACCGAAGAACGAAACATATACTTTCAATCAGCTGAAAGAAATTATCGAGAAAAATGAAGAAACGATGATGAAATTCTTCAACTTAACGGTTGAGCGTCTGGAAAAAAATAGAGAAAGTTTTTCAGGAAGAAAACATTCTTTTAAAAAAAGAGCTAAAAGACGTGGAGAAATCAGTGAGTTTTCAAAGTGAAGTGTTTGAGAATGTCATGAACAGAATAAATGGGAATACGGAAAGGAATAATGTTAAAACATTATCTGAAACATGGCGGTGTTTTGATCTACAGAAACAAATGATTTACCGAGTACTGCATGACTACAGCGACAAAGACACTATTTCAGTCGAAATAAATAACGAGGGCTCTCGCAACATAGTAAACTGCTGTTATCGACCAGCATCAGGAAACACAAAAATAACAATTATTGTAAAATAACTTGTGGAGTTCCGCAGGGTTCTATATTAGGACTACTCTTATTTCTCGTCTATATTAATGACTTCCATAAATCCTTTACGTTATTGTCACCTAAGTATGTTTGCATACGATACCAATATATTTATTTCTGATAGAAACAGATGGGCTGTTCTTAAAAATGAACAAGGAATTGGAAAATGTTTTTAATTGGCTCAACGCAAATAAATTAACCCTTAACACTTAAAAAATGTCCGTCGGGGAAACGTCCGTCGGGGAAATATCCGGGAATCCATAGTATAGTTAAGAATTGACATATGTGGGAAGCAATGTGCAAAATGAAATGATGATTTTATCACTATATATCCATAGTAACAGTAACATAGCAACATGAGTAACTTATCAACATTACACTTCAGTCAACAAAAGGTTTCTTCGATCTTGCATGCGGAGGTGCCCTCTACGTCATCGGGGTGGTCTTTTTTAAAAGCGACGGCCGTATTCCATTCGCGCATGCGCTATGGCATTTGTTTGGCTCTACGGCCGCTTGGATACACCATTATGCAATCTGGACGCATTTGTACCAATCAAAAGTCGCCACTGACATTTAACGCGACATTGTTTTGTTTTGAATCATTAGCAATTTGATTGATGTTTATGATGATGGTGAATTAAATATTAAATAGATTATGATTGAATAAACAAATATGATAAATAAATGGATATATAAAATATAATAAATAATATGGATTACAAAGTACGTATAAATACAATTTACTGGCTTGAGTTAATTGCACACGCGATGATACGGTTTTCAATATTTTCATTGTTTTTGACATGCATAAATTATTGACATGCATAAATTAATTTTTATAGATTTTTGTCATTCCGTAAAATACTCTTTTTTATATAATTGTAACATATTTGTAATAAACTTGGAGAGATGTATATATAGATTAATATATATATATATATATGGATATAAAAGGTTAAGTTCTCTATGGTTTACCAGCAAAATAAAGTTTTAAATGAAAACAAGGTTCATTACTCGAAAAGTATTCGTACAAATTTTGGCAGGGAGAAAATTTGGCGATTTTGGTCTGAAATCGCCAAATTAAGTCCACGCCAAATTTAATTTTTTTTTCTTCTATCGCCAAATTAAAACCATGAGAAATTCAACTTTTTGTTACGTACACTTTTCTAGACAATATTACAAAAGAAATATGCAAAATATAAATAATGAATGTCAATAATGATTATAAAATTAAATTAATCAATCGTTATAACACTCCGTTGTTCTTCTTCTTTCTTATCCTTGTTTGCCTCACCAACGTTTGTAGTGTTACTGCTCCGCCAAATTTAATCCAAGCCAAATTAAATTTTTTTGTCCATCGCCAAATTAAATCCACGCCAAAAAAAATCGTTTTGGTGATGGCTTACTAAATTACAGGCCTTCCAAACGCGCAAACTGGAGGCTTAAAAGAAAAATGTTATAATTAATTTTTTGGTACGGTGGACTCACTCACTCACTCGGGATTTAAGTTAACGGAAGTAATAGTGTAAATCGGGGGAAGTGTGACCAAGACTTAAAACAACGCTTTTAAATTTATTAACTAATATGATTTTTTGTTACTTTTAGCTACTAGAACGTTGATAAATAATGGGACGTAAATGATGTGTCACGAATTGCAAAGGAAAAGATTCCAATGGGAAAGAATTAAAAACATTTAGATTCCCACGAGATCCTTTGGAAAACGAATGATGGCGTGCCACTATTCCGAGAGACAATATTCCCTCGCATAGAGATACTGTTGTTTGTATTAAACATTGGCCTGAAAATTATCCAGAGGTTAGAGATTATGGAAAACTGAGACCTATTAATCCACCATCTGTTTTTGATTGTGTTACACAGAGTCTTATTCCTACACCTCCTTCTGCTCCCCGACCAACCTCAAAAGCATTATCTGATTCTCGATGTGTGATACCAGATGGAATGGAAATTTTTAATAAAAAAGACATTGAAAGTTTTATTGATATGAAAGATAAAATCAGCCAACATATGACATTCACCTGTTAATTAATATCATGGAAAGTGAAATTATAATGCAATCAACTGACACATTGAAAGGGACTGGTGTGCCCTGATTTATGATAAAAATCAGTGATGAGTTTTTAATAGAAGAATAGTTAAGATTAAACAGATGGTCACAGGTAGAAGAAATTGTTCGCTATTTAAATTTTGTTGAACAAGATGGCAAGAAAAGTGTGATTCATCAGCAAATCAAAGCAATGGGAGTTAAAATTGTTGGCGATAGAAAGTTGGTTGTGTTATTCGTGCTTTTGAATATTTTGTCATTCTGTCTATAAACGACTCAGACAAGATTTTCATCTGCCAAGTATTTCAACATTAAAAACATTAACATCGAAAGTAAAAAATATTGTTGAAATGTCATACGTCGCAAATATTTTTAATAAGTTACCTGAAAGACAGAAGGATTGTGTTCTTATACTGGGTGAAGTTTACGTAAAGTCGATGTTGACACATCACGGAGGAATTTTGTTTGGAAAAGCCGTAAATAAACCGGATAAACTTGCAAACACCATATTAAGTTTTATGATTGTGTGTATGTATGGTGGGCCAAAATTTTTGTGCAAGATGTTGCCTGTGAAAGAACTTGCTGCTGATTTTCTTTATGAGCAGGCAAGTATTTTTTCATCTGTAATAAAAAGAGCGGGTGGTGATGTTATTGCCACTATTTGTGATGATAACAGAGTAAATCAATAATTCTTTAAGAAATTTGACAGACTTGAACTTTGGCGCACAAGAGGAGCAATCATATGACACATATTTTTTCTTTGAAAAATATGGAGATTATACCAATGATTTGAATCGTGGTGGTTTATGTATACCTGGTGATTCTATTTGTCAGTGGACTATATACAGTTACATAATCTTTCTAAGTTGCTCCTCAAACATGTAATTAAATCCTCTTATCTTATTAGGATCTTATTCTATTACATCACAACAACCCCGATGTTTCTTAAAACTTCGATTCAACAATTTTTTGGTGTCTACATCCGCCCCTGAGAACAATCAAAATTTGAAATATTTAGAATTAAGGGGGGGGGGGGGGGGCAAATAGTCCAATAGACGTCCATGTCCAAAAATAGGGGGAGGGGTAGAAAGTTCGGACGCGTGTGGATAGGGGGTCAAATTTTCAGCACTTTTTTGTGGACGTCATAAATGTATGGCCCCCAACCGCGAAATTGTCGCATTTCGCGTATGACCCATTTTCAAATATTTCGCAAAACGCGAAGTTTTCACTCTTACAATTACCTTTTTGAATTAAATATCAAAATTTATAAATTTAATGAAATAAAAAAATGAGAAAAAAAATTAAATTTGGCGGATTTTGTCAAAACTCTTAAAGTAACTTGATGTGTTTATTTTTTCTTACCAAAAGTATATATTTTCTGAAAGCTTATAAAATTACCTTATTATCTAACATGTCATGTTTTGTTTAATAAAAACGAAAAGGAATTGGAGCAAAAAATATAAAGGTTTTGTTCTGCTTCAACTCTCCCTCGCGGACCGTTTTAATTATTTGTCAAAAATGTGACAAACATTTGGGCGCAAAGGCCTACTGAACAAAACGAAAGAAGCCGCAAGGTTATATCTTGATGCCAAAGCGGAATATAACTTTCCAAAGGTTGGGCATCATCACAAAATTTGTTCATGAGGTAAACACAATTTAAGTTTCTTGATCGCTCCCGCTTGAATAAACAAAATAGAGTCTTGTTTTAGCCTACAACCAACTGTTTAGACTGCAGACTGATTTTATGAGGGTTGCTTTGCGTCTCATACGAACGCCAGCTGTTATTTACGGGATGAAGAGCTGTTTTTTATGGATATGCCTGAAATATATCTTTTAATAATTAATAATGATAATAGGGAAACCTTATTTATTAAAAAAAATATTTTTTCTTGGGTGATAATAGATTAGAGACCGTTATTGTACTTTTGGCATGAGTAGTTTAAACGGAGGAACGTGTCACATGACGCAAGAACTACAAGTTCCCTACTACTTTATTTTGCCATTTTACCACGTGACAAAAACTACCAATCAGAATTTATCGAATATTATAATACATGTATTTGTTTTTGTTTCCGTGGTTGGGGGCTGAGGCCGTTTTTGCCGTTGGACCGTTTCCAAATTTGATAGTTCCTGTCTGTTACTTCGTTTTGCGGGACGTTGTGTTGGCTACAGTATTCTCTGAAGGCGACAAACGAAAGGTTCGGGTCAGCAAAATGTTCACTTGTTAGTTCCTGAAAATATTAGAAAATCAATTAATTATTAAATGTTGAGGCGAACACAAAATTCTGACAACGCAGTTTCACTCCGTAATATTCCTTTGTGTATTTGCATGATTGCGCAATGAAGCTGTTTTATTGCGTCATTAGTCGAGTGATTCTATAAGGGCTCCTTCGGTAGAAGTCGATTGACATGGCGCACTGTACTTTAAAAGAATGTTTTTACACTCGGTTGTTGATTCTATAAGAAATTAGTAAAACGAACGTTTGTTTTGGGTGCCAACTCCCCCCCCCCCCCCCCCCCGCTAAAAATTGTTCGTTTTTGTTCGCTTTGACCCCCTCCCCCCTATCCGGACGAACGTACTATTAGAATGAACCTAATCATGGTGGGTTGTTGAGAGACGTATTCGAAGGTTCATGAATGAATTTTATTGATTGAAAACAGTTTAAATTTGCTGATCTTTGCACTTTATTTATTTATTAATTAATAGTGTTTTGGTAGAAATAATTCTGATTAACTAATCTAATAATAACAAATAAACTATAATTATTTCAACGAAATATACGGTGATTAAAAAAGGCCTGTTCATATATACTTGAAAACAACAAATAGTATTTTGTGATGCAAACAATTAAAGTCTTTTATATGCTAACCTACCTAAACAATTTTTACAAAAACTCAAAATTTACTTTACAAACCATTACGTACAAGAGTCCCAGTCACCTGTGGTAACACCAGGGGCGCCAAAATCTATTGTAATTTTCTTAAATTGGCGAACAGAAAATATAGCAAAAATGATTTTCAATTGACGCATATATCACCTGCACAAGATGTGCGATGTACGTTTGTTTCCTTTTGCAACCACCTGGTTTTTTGTCGTCATCATTTCTCTGAAAACAAAGTATGAATTGCATAGTTTCAAACCCATTTCAAACATGGTTTTCTCTTAACTCTATCATCGAGCGACAATGAAGCGCGAAACACTTTCTGCATTTAAGTTTTCCTTTCGGTCCAAAGCAATAAAATCACGTGGTCCGCATTTTCTTGTTGGACGTTTCCTTCATTTGATAAACCATGAAAGTTAAGATACATAATAAACCCATTCTTTCAGTAAAAAAAACCGAGAAGAAAAAGAATTTTTAATCATTTTGGTTTTACTTTGAAATTCTGTCGTAAGATTTGACGCTAAGATTCCCGACAAAATAACCGAACGTTAATTTGGAACAAATACCTGCACCAGCCTCTCAATTGTTGATAGTCGTTCGCCCATAGCTTCACTTTTATTTTGGGTGCCTTTTTCCCTCTATGAACTTAGATCAACTAATGGTGGCTTCTTTGCGTAAACACATAATATTTGTTCTTCGAGAAGTGCGCAACAAATAAATTATGCATGCATTGGAAAAACAATCTTTTGTAATTGAACAATCCGTGCAGAAAACTATTTTCATTTTTTTCAATCTGTGTTAATAAAAGTGTTTTTAATTGCAATTCACGCGAGAAAAAGACAACACTTTCTTTTCAACGTCTTCATTTTCTAAAAAGCTGCAAAGATAAATCGATAAGCCATCACAAAGGGAGATATGTCTGGAAATCATGTTGTTTAACTCAACAACACGTTATGTATATCAATAATCAAAATCTGTACCCCTTGGACTTCATGTAGGGCATATTAACGTAGTGGGATAAATTACGGGCTACTAAGCATAGCCGCAATGGAACCGAGGCGTTTTGTTCGAAACTCCCCTTCTCCTTCCAGTATTTTTGTAACAACAGTTACAAAGACGAACATGCCGAATAAAATGTTTCCAATTTGTAACTACGAATCTAACTATCTATATGGCTTTCTCGCAGTGCTCTTATCCCTCCCTTATGCCATTGCTGGTTCTAATACTTTTAGGAAAATTTGAACGAAATTCATTACCCCATCATTTCGGATGGAAATAGGTAGGAACCTTTAACGTTTTCATACTTGAACCATTATAAAAATAAAGCTAAGAACGCCGCCCTCAAACCCAGTTCCTGGTCATATATGAGGTCTATATAATAGGTCTATATGATATCTTATATAACACACTTTGAAAGCGTGAACATGAACGTCACAACTCAATGATTTTACGATTACATTATTCTAGCATTCGCACGTGTCATATTTTGCACTCTGTTTTTAACCAATAGGAATCCCGGGAATAGTTGCTTTAACCAATCACAAAAAATATTGAATTTTGCACTCCTTTTTAGCCAATCAAGAAAAAATATTGAGTTTTGCACTCCGAAATATGATATATATTTCCTCGTGATTAGCCAATCTAAATATTTGCGCTATAAAGGTTTCCACACTCTAACGAGCGGTAACGATGTTTTCATTCATCGCTTGTTATTGTTACCGCTGTACTTCAAAGGTTGCCGAAAGTTAAGTACCGATCGTTAGAGCCAAGTGAAAAACAGCCTTAAGAAACTTACATGACTATGGAATTGTGTTTTTTAGAGATTTTGCCAATTTTTTCAAACCCCCCTCCCCCCCGTTTAATAAGACCACCCCGTTTATTAAATTTTTGAACATTTTCCGACCCCCCTCTACTATTATGACCCCCCCCCCCCCCGTTTATTAGGAACCTAAGAGTAACAATTGATGTTTTAGTTTATCGTCCGAACAATTGCACCTATTAACACATGTTGTGTATATTGATGTCTCTCGTGTGGAGAAAAAACAAAGTGGCATACTCCAGTTTCACTCATTGAAATTGTCACATATTAGAACAGAATATTGTTGCGTTGTCGATTCCTTTTAATTTTCTTAAAATCTGTTTGTTACCTGGACATTTTGGTAATATTCTTCTGGCCTGCATAATATTTAACCAATCAGCTTTCATGTTTCTCCGATGGCATTATGAACTTAAAAGCTGATTGGTTAAATATTTTTCTTATTCAACCAATCAGCTTTTAATTTTCGTTAGTATTTGCACGAATCGAATTTGTCCATATAAACCTGAAGCTGATTGGATGAATTTCTAAAATCACCGGAGAGACTAACCAGCTTTCACATTTTCATAACAAATATACAATCCGTGAAAATGAGAATCAAGTTGTCTTCGCTTTTTCTGCTGTTTTTAAATAGTTTTTTTTTTGTGGGTTTAGTAAACTTTTGTTTAAGGCGTCATTCTTAAGATTTCATTTCAACTTTTTGTTTGCAAAACCGTGTTTAATGTTACAGGTACTAATATCCATTACCCCTTTTATCAACATTCGTCCGCAATTCCTATGCTATCAGTTAGCTTAGTTCTTCCTTTTTCTAACTCTTCTTTCGCGTGGAATCTTCCGAAATTTGCTTTAATAATGAGTATTTATAAGCATACACGATTTTACGTTTCCTAAATATTTATTGAATAGAAGTTATTTATTATTTTATTTTTACTTTATTTTTGTTAAAAACATATAAGTTACTGCGGTTTTTTAAGCAAACTGAAGTTGAACGAAGATTGCTGCTTGGTTTTGGGAGTTGATTGGCCAGTTCTTACCTTGAACACATAATTGGTCAGTTCTTGAACACATGATTGGTCAGTTCTTAACACATGACTGGTCAGTTCTTAACACATGATTGGTCAGTTCTTAACACACGATCTCTTATGGAAACAATATTTTGTAATAACAATACTTTCCCTATGTTAACTTTAAAAGTGAAAGTGGAGATTTTAACTTTAAAAATGATGTTTTATTGTGAACCTTTTTATAAAAATTTCATTGACATTTACTCAACACCATTAATATTGCATGCGTCTGAAGGCGATTTTTGAACTTTGAAACCACTCCTCTTGCCAGACCTTTCCGAGGCTCTTTTCCAAGCTTGATAGTTTGCCTCTTTCACTGCCTCGCTTGCCTTGTCCGTCGGCTGATGTACCATTTCCTGTAATTCAAAGAAACCGTTTATTATCATCCAATAGTAACTCTCAAATATGACGTCACAATCTTAGTTATGCCCTTTGGAAACGTTCACGTTAAATCTCGTCTGACTTGATGCTGATTTGTACCCTAAGGTGAAAAAACACCGTTTCCGACTTTAGCATTTTGGTTTTTAGAAAGAAAAACACAGGAGAGGTAGGGCCTAAAACTCAACACATTCCTGTGTATTGGAAGTTTCACCTTACTCTCCTTTGCCATTAAGAAAGAAAGGATACCTGGAGCATTTTACCTGGTTCCCCACCGTGACAAAAGCCACTAGTAGCAGAGAGGTATTTAGAAGTTAGCTAAATCAACTTGCACATACCTGCACAAAGTGTTCCACAGCGGTAGACAGCTTTTCGCCCATTTTGCTTTTTCTAACTTTTAATAACGTTTGCAAAGTTCCTTTATTTATAACACAAAGAAGCTGTGTAAATAATTGAAAGGCGACATTGCATAGACGACATGCAGGATTATCGCCAAACAAAGTCACAAATCTTTGAGCTGCGAAAGAGGCCATATTTTATTATTGGAAAATCGTTTTCTCGCTTCTATTTTTAAATGCCATTAAATGAAAATTATTATCTTTTATAAGCTTTTTGTTTGTTAGTTTTAGTTATTTTACTGTGCTGGTAGTGCAAACAACTTCTGTATAGTATTTGAAAATGTGAAGACATAAATAATATAAGACAGTAGATTTCCTAATAATAAAAATAATAAAAGCATGTGTACGTCCTACATGCTGACACTTTGAAGTCCCCGCTTATTACAACTCAAAACCTTCACAGTGAGGTCTGTAAGCCCTAAATATTGCAACTATACTGCAAATTGTGATAAAAGCATGAAAATTTGCACAAATGTCCCTGATGGCATGCTTTTTCGGAAAATCGAGAGACACAAGTCCAAAAAGTTCCGGGGGTCGAGTTATTAAAGAGAAAATTTCCGGGGTAAAATTTTTTAAAAAGGGTGGTATTGACCCTGTCACTGTAGAAAAACTCCAATGTTTTTCGTCATTAGGTCTTTACTAACTTATCTGTTTAGGGTATTTCGATCAGGAAAAATCTTCCCAGGGGGTCAAAATATTCAATTCAAGTTTGTGTTTTCTTGTGTAAATTTGGCTTTAGAAGAAATATAAACATATCGAACGAAAAATGTTTTAATGATTGTTGGCTAAAGTTGCCCAGTTAATTAGAAAAGATTTTTTCCAGTATGATCAAGAGTTTGATGGTGACATATCAAGAGAACGGCAACTTGATCCTAAAAGCTTACTACACTTAATGATGTTAATAATGGAGAGTGGATATGACCAAGAGAAAACTGGAGATAAATCAATACAAATTGCCGCAAATATGGTTCAAATGGTTAAGTTCAATGCCATTAATGAAAGACGTTGTAGTAACGCATATGTACAAAATCCACCTTTCTATTCTTCCTGCCAGTAACACGCAATATTCATTTTTGTATGTAGTATGAATAAAGGGAGTAGTCAAAATATGCCATCAAATTTTCGTTTAATTTTTTTGCAATTTGACTTCATATCATTGTCTAATCAGACGTCGTTGTAGCTTGGAAAGGTTCGTCAGAAACATTTGGAAGTTCAATATCGTTGAAAATTTAAAAAAATAATCTGCTTTTTTAGGATTATGGACAAAATCCGTTGTACACGGTACAGCCAGAATTTAATTACGATGACTGGGGTTGGGAAATTCGAAACAACAAATTGCAACCCAAGTGGTTAACTCTTCCACCAGTATATAATGCATGTGCTAAACTTGTTAAGTGTGGGACAACATGTGCTGGTAGATGCAAGTGTCGAAATGCTGGACTTGATTGCACAGAGTTGTGTACATGCAATGGAAGCTGCTAAATACGATGATTGTTATTCCCTGTTTTAAAAATAAGTACAACATGGCGTATTTTTACCCTCTGTTTTGACCCGATTTATGCCAAAATACTAGTAGTTCTACACCTGTTAGCAACTCTATACCTTCTTTTCCCTTGCATCTTCTATCTATTAACATAAATGAACAGAAAATTTCATATCATAGCAGAAAGTACGATGCTTCCTTGAAGAAAAAGTGACAGCGTACATTTATTTTAAATTACCCCCTGGTTTGAATAGATAACCCTCTGAACTGTTCTCATTTAATGGAGGAACGCATTCAAGCATGTATTAAAGCCAGAAAAATTAATGGGATGCAAAAAATGATTATTCCCAAGAGTATATGTGGTTTAGATTGCTCTGTTCAAGTAAAGTATTGCACTTTTACAGTATTTTACCCCCCGAAATAAAACGCGTATAACGTGACCCCCTAAATTGGTATAAATTGTGTTATAAATTGATTTTTGGAGTCTACATATGCCGGGGAATGTTTGTGGCAATTTTCATGCTTTTATCACAATTTGCAGTATTGTTGTGCTAACAGCCCTCACTAGTATTGCTTAATTATTTTGAAGGCTGTTGCCAAGGTAACTCATACGTTAATCTAGCGAACATTTTTGAGTGAAATCCCGGCAACTATAAATACTGGTGATTGCCAGAATACGACATGAAACAATTCCGCAATAGAAACTTCTCATGACGATGTTTTAGCGTCGAAACGAATACCGTATTTCAGGGGTGGCGCCAGTGGGGGGCTAGGGGGGGGGGCCGTCGGAAGTAAAACAACATTAACAAAATACTGACATTTTTTAACATTAGGTCTTTTTTGTGATTAATACAATTATCATGATATCAAGTTTCATGGCAGGTTATGTTTAAATTTAGAGGTGCCAAATCTGTAATAGATTTGATCATCAATGAGTTTTGTGTTAAACTTAGAGTCAAGCAATTAGCCCCCTTGTCGGTGCTGTAAGCCCCCTCGTCGGACAAACCCTGACGCCACCACTGCCGTATTTCCTCTAATAAGAGACCCCCTCAAATACTAGACCCTCTTCTAATTGTAGCCCCCTCGTGGAGGTCAGTTGTAGCGATAAAAGACCCCCTTAAATACTAGTTCTCTTTTAATTGTAGACCTCTATTAAGATGGGGCCAAATCAATAGTAGACCCGTCTTATATTAGAAACGGTATAATTTAGGTCGTTGATTTGCAGCGTCATTGACTTAGGAGTAGGGGTAGGAAAATACAATTTAACTCAAGTGAAGGAGCTATTCTGCATACAATACGATAAATTACAGAATCATTGGGACAATAAAATGGTCTTTTCCAATGGTTAATTCAAAGTATGAGAAATGGTCTTTAGGTTCCTTTATTTAATCGTGCATAATTCTCATAACTTGGCGTTCTTTCTCACTAATACCGGCAGTAACAGTGTACAGACACGGGACAACAAGCTCTAGACAGCTCGATTGGGACATGAACAACTAGCACTTCATTCCTGTAAACACCAACGGCATGAGCATCACGAAAATCCTCTTTGGACGACTTATATTCCACGATAGTCTAGAAATGCTTGGGGAAGTAGCAATGGCAAATCTCCCGAGAATAGAAATGATGAGGAGAGATGTTAGACGTCAAAAACAATTCAACCACGAATTACCAATGTTTGAGATTCCCGAAAATATCACCATGACAACAAACGGAAACTTCCTACAATATGACAACCGTTTGGACGATAGAATTTTGATATTCGGCACACCGGCTAGTTTGAATTATCTATCCCAAAGCGAACATTGGTTTATGGATGGTACATTCCCGACAGCACCACCCCAGTTCGCCCAAATTTACACAGTTCATGGGTATAGAGTTGGAAGAAATGTTGTTGGTGCGTACTGTCTTTTACCTAATAAGAGATTAGATACATACCTCCAGATTTTGGATCAACTACGACTATTAACCAACAATCAAAACCCACAAAGTGTTATGATCGACTTTGAAACTGCAATGAAATCCGCTTTGGAGCAGACCTTTCCGGAAGCCACTGTAAAGGGATGTTTGTTTCATCTTTGTAAAAGTATATACCGTAAAGTACAAAGTGAAGGATTACAGGAACTATACATGAACGATGAAAATTTCCGCATGAATATCAAAATAATTGGGGCTTTGAGTTTTGTTCCTATTGAAGATTCAAGCGTTCGATGCACTTTCGGACTACGCTGGAGAGGAAGTAATTCTTGACCTTTTTGAAAAAAATTACCTAGGAGAGTTACGAAGAGGAAGGAGACTCGAGCCACGAATTCCACATTCGATGGATGTGGAACATGAACAGCCGAGTTGAAAATGAGCTAGCGCGCACTAATAACGATCTAGAAGAGTGGCATAATGGTTTTGCAGGATTTTTTCATGGTACTAACCATGAAAATATTTGGAAATGCATCATTGCTTTGAAAAAAGACGCTGCAATCAATCGACACAAAATTACTCAAAATTTGATTGGTGCACCGGTACCACCTCAACGACCCGTTTATCGCCGTGTCAACGAAAATTTACAAACTTTAGTAATGAACTATCAATTTGAAAACATTATAGATTTTTTGCGTGGTGTATCTTATAGTTTGTAATTTTATTAGTTTTTTGCTTGGGAAGTGTACATATGCATATCACTTATGCTATCTTCTTATTGTTTTTGGGATTACCAACTTTTAGGTTTTATTACTTGTTTAAAGGAAGAAATTGTTGTGCGAAGAAATTGTCCGGTTACCGTTCCAATAAAAGTTTGTTCTTTGTTGTGGCAATCAATTTTGCTGTAAACTTACAAGGTATTTCGAGGCCTCCTTGAACTAAAGCCGATCTTCTGTAGTGTGTAGCTACTAGTCAACTCTGCTGTCCCCGTCGCCCAACAATCTAATAAGTTTTTCATAAGTTTTTCCTGATAAGGAAGATGGAGATGATGACGGAGAATTTCACCCGGGGGTGAACGTTGATGCTGATGCAGAAGATGATGAGTCTTAGGATATTTGCATTGTACTTGCTATTTTGTAGTAACATCGTTTTTCTTTCTTCGAAACCTATTGAAGCCTACGTGACGTTGTCTAGTGTTTTCGGCTCGATTAGTGCATGTTTATTGGAATAGATCTAAAGTTTGGTCCGTAGAAACTGCTTGTAAGAAAATCCATCTCCGATTTTTCAAATAATCCGTAGTAGTCAGGGAGCTGAGGGAGCGAAGCTGGACAATGTGGGGGACAATTTTTCATCTATACCAAATGATAGTATCTCTAGTTTCTGAAATCACGTGTTGGACATCCTCAAAGAACTGATTTTCGTGTATTTTGCAGACCAGCATATATTTCTAACGAAGATACTGTTTTTTTTCAAACGCCAGTATTTCAGTGTCAAGTTAAGCTATTATGTTAATTTTTTCACTAAAGTTCCATCAATACATCGAATAATTATTTCCTATCAAGGATTTTTCCATATCATGATCCGGGGTTGTGTAAATTTTAAAATTTTTTAAAAAAAAAACGATTTTTACAGTTTTTTAATCTTTTTTGAGCTATATAACTTGTTAAAAAGGCATGGTTCTTGATAAAAAGACAAAAACCTCTAGCACAAGTTTAATCCAAAAATTTTGGATTTGTACAATATTTCTCTATTTTAAAAAAAAACACGTTACTCCTTTTTAAAGCTACATTTTTATGTTTTTCCATCATTTTAATAAAAACAAAGTTCAAAACCAAAATTTTAATAAGTAGAGATGTTTAAGGTATCATGGTTAATATGTTAGCAACATTTAATACTAGTGATATGACTTTTATCTTTATTTCAGGTCTAAAAATACGTTAAAAAATTATTTGGTGCTATTTAAAAGAGATTAATACATTGATCAGATAGTGAAAACTAAAAACAAAAAGCTGCCTTATTGTTCTTTAAGTTATTAGTCTCTTGTTTATAGTAACATGTGTTGATTTTGTAAAAAAAAGAAGACATTTTCTTTAACAAAAACAACCAAGTTTAATCTAAATCTATACAAGAAATAAATTTAAATAAAGTTTTCTTCACTCAGTTTCGCTGTCACTGGAACAATTTCAAGATCAGAGTCATCCTCACTTTCCTCTTCAGTCTCGGAATTTTCACAACTTGTACATTTGCAGACATCTTTGCATTTCAGACTATTTGAACGGCAACGACATCACTGTGTCGAGCAGGAACCAACAGATTTGCAGTTGCATGAGACGCATTCAAGTAAAGAATCTGGTGCAGGTTTATTCCTCATTCACTTGATTTCATCGTGACCTATTGTCCAGCCGTGTTCAAGTGTTCAACTTCTGTGGATACCCTTCTAGGGACAGTTTCCATATCTTAGTAACATAATTTGCACGATCAAGGTAAAGTGACAAACTGTCATTTGTAGGTTTAGGCATTTTCTTTTTTCCACAAAAAATCTGATATCGAGCTTCATTTACATTCTTTGCATTTTTGACTTCGTACAGGCAGCAAACGAACTCTTCGATTACATTTTGGCAGGTTCTGGATATTTTTTCTTCCATTCCATGCAACGCAAATGCATACTCAAACGACACGTTCTCTTTAAGTAATTTTAATCCTTTAGTTTTCCCGAGTCCATGAAATGAACTTGTATAGTCACTCCCTGTAACTACATGGTATCCAGGAAGTGCGTTACAAAAGTTTTCATCAAATTTATGTTGACTAAAGTTGGAAATTCTGTCGGGTTTTGTCACAATTTTATGAAGAGTTCCCCGTCCAGTTTATTAGAAAAGAAGCAACCAAGTATTACATCAGTGTCGACGGTAACAATGCAAACTGAATTGAAGCCAAGAGGCAATGCAAATGATGCAGTACAGAGGAACATTTTAGTATCGGCCTCTTCCTGGTGAGAGCAGATCTCATATGCCTTTACACGAGATGGTAGTCTGTTTCTGCAGAAGATTTTGTGAGCATTGTTTCTTACAGTGACATGAATTTCTTTTTTTCTGATGTATTCAACGGAACGTTGTGATGTTGACCAATCATTAACCAAAAAATCCATCAACTCTAGCTTATTCTCTGCGTTACGAAGAAACTTATCAAAGTTCACCGGCACTTTCTGATCTCTTCGTCGAATTTGGCCAGATCGAGCTCTCGCTACTCTATCGAGACTTTTTATAGAAGTAGGGTCATATTGATTGCTAACGAAGAAGACTGCCTGTGATGTATTTTTGGTGATGATGCTTAGTAAATTATCTGAAACATCTCCAAATGTTTCAAGTCTTTTGGGCAACTGCTGAATCAGAACCATTGCATCAAAAACTCTTACATCATTCTCAGGTAAACTACTGACTATCGGAACTTCATTTTCTATGGCTTTAATAACTTTGCTTTTAAGGGTACTACACATTTCTCCATTGGGTTGTACATGGGCCCATGGAATAGGCCCAAGCTCATACTCAACAATATCTCTCATGCTGACTTGTCGAGATTGTTGAATTACCATGAATCGAGAGAAAACTTGATAACATGATTGCACAGTCACTGTCTTGTCGCCAACCTTCACTTCCTTGTTGACCCGTTAACTAGTAAACGCTTTTCAATTCGCTCGGCAATAAACTTTTGTAAGTGATTCTTTCCAATTTCTTCAGCGTTCAGCAGATCGTGCAGCACTCGATCGCCGGCGTGCGACCCTCCAGATATAACGTATAAAGCGATTCACTTTCTTTAAATGGATTTCCCCACAAAGTAAGTATGCCATAGCTAGACTTCACTCTCTCTTCGTCAAGCTTCATACGCGATGGAAGAACATCTTTGGGTTTGTTTTCTGTTGGAATCATTCCAACGAACAGTTGAAAATCGTCCATAATACGTGAAATAACATGGCTTGATACAATCCACCGCTGTACAGTACTCTCTGAAGTACTGAAACCTATGATTCCTCCGGAATCTTTCTGCTCTTTGTTTAACGTTTGCTCGATCACTTGGTCTGATGGTACTTTGTTGAAGGTTCCTGATCTTCTTCAGAGTTTTAGTACTGTCTAGGGTTTGACACTACTAAATTCTCATAGGGGTGGTTTGAAGTAGAATCTGTCTTTTTTTTCGACAGACGACGCATTCATAGCAAGCCAGAACAAGACCTATAGGAAATACACTTAACTGCGCTCATGCTTTTTTCAACTTGCAAACTACTTTAGTTTAACTACTCTGTCATTTAATGTGTTTATATTTATTAAGGTTTAAACAATTAAAATACATGGAATTAAAAAGTATTTTTTTGAATTTACACTTTACAGATATTTTACGCTAATATGAAAAATTTTACTGCAAAAATTGATAAAAAGCCAACAAAAAATGACTAAGTTTACTGTCACAAACCATCTGACGTAAAATTTTCTTTACCCCCTGTATGTATAAAAAATACCTTGTACATATCATTCTGTATTTATATTGACTATGATATATATTCCATCAAGAACCATGCCTTTTTAACAAGTTATATAGGTCAAAAAAGATTAAAAAACTATAAAAATCGTATTTTTTTTAAAAAAAACTGTGCCATTTTAAAATTTACACAACCCCGGGTCATGATATGGAAAAATCCTTGATAGGAAATAATTATTCGATGTATTGATGGAACTTTAGTGAAAAAATTAACATAATAGCTTAACTTGACACTGAAATACTGGCGTTTGAAAAAAAACAGTATCTTCGTTAGAAATATATGCTGGTCTGCAAAATACACGAAAATCAGTTCTTTGAGGATGTCCAACACGTGATTTCAGAAACTAGAGATACTACCCTATCATTTGGTATATATGAAAAATTGTCCCCCACATTGTCCAGTTTTGCTCCCTCAGCTCCCTGACTATAGGAAGTTGTATTAATTTTGGAATGAATTGAGTGTCCAAACGCTAAGTTGCATGGAACGACAAGAAAAATTATCGTAATTTTAACTTCACTTGCAACATTTAATGTACGCAACTTTTTGTTTTAAGGTTGCGAAAATAAAATCGCAACTTTCGCAACTTTTCTTCCGGCAACAATTTCTTTCTTTAAAGTATTTAAATGTCCGCGTCGGGGAAACGTCTGTCGGGTAAACGTCCGTCGGGGAAATGTCCGGTTACCACTTAGAGAGGGATAAAATATCGCAAAATTGTGAAAACGAAAATGAAAAATCAGTAAAATTTGATTAGGGAATTACGAAAATGGCATGTACGTAAGGTCCTTTTAAACAAAGAACTACCCTCTAAAGGGCAATTTTGCTGGATATAACAAGGCTTCGGTAAGTTCGAAATTTTCCAAATGAGTAAGAAGGTGAAGAAAAATATTTTTTACTTACCGATATTCTTTCAAAAAAACATATCCGTGTTCATCACATACAATATTTCTCTATATTCGCCTACATTAACATGTGTACTATACCGAACATATAGACATGACGATATTAAAAGATAGATAGATGTTAAAAGCTCACCATATTGTAACCATCTCTCAATTCAACTTTAGATTCTTTGAACATTCTAAAAACCGAAGGTCCCGTCTTTACTCTTTACAGTTCAGTAAAGAATTCGACATGTTTTAGAAATTGGACTTCTAAAAACTTCAAACTCAAGAAAAGGCTTACTACAACAACTGGATGAACGGACCAATTCCGCAGATTTAGCGCCTGAATATATTCTAGCCCTTTATTATATTTTATTTGTTACGGACGGTTACTCGGCACTTTCAAAATCAGTTTCATAATATGTTCATGTAAGAAAAGGTTGTTTAGTGTCTTACCATAATCTTCCATTGACCTTATTAATTATTTGAATTATGGAAACAGGTAGAAGCACCAATCAATTTCCTCTCGAGTCATATCGAACGGATTGATAATTGCAAGTGTTTTGCATTGTTGGCCTTCCTTGAAACAATAAAGTAACTCCTCCTTTGATCCTTGTTGTTGAAAGATTCAACGCGTATGATTTAAACGCCGAATTTCTTATCATCTCGGGTGTTAACTCATGGGGCTTTCACATTTCCAGAATTCCCTCCTCAGCAAGCCATTGATCGTACTTTAAAGTAGTTAGAAGTTAAACGCCGTATCCAGCTATTATCTAGGACCTGTATAGATTTTGTAGGAACAATTTTTGAATGGAGCGAAGCCTTGATGCTACATACAATATGAGATCATTTAAACTTTATCTTTATTGTTATCTTTAACTTTAAATTCTTTTTTAGTTTTTACGTTAGTTTCTTGTTTTGTTTATAAAACAATCATCTGAAGTAATTTTGTACCATCAGCTTTAGACACACTTGATATTTTTCCTCTCCGTGACGAGGTAATTTTACGGTGACTGTTTTACTCCCAGTTATGTCTATAGTCGTGTCTGATAACACATCCGACCAGCCAGCTGTTTCATCCGTGACGTCATATGCCTGGTAATCATATTGTAAAGGTCGACCTTGTAAAACAAATGTTACTCATACTCAGTCTAATGTATATAAGTATATCGGCATCTTTACGCGAGATGTAGAGTTAAGCTGAAATCATACAATCGACCAGCTAGAATAACCGCGTGTTAGTCAAGTTGTTCTTTCTTCTCCATTCTTCATGCGTTATTTTTGCTTTTTTCATAACTAACTTACGTGAAGTCCTTCCGAGAGTCGATTATAAACCCACTACAACAACTTGCTTTCATGCAATTTTGCTGGCTCCACATTTATCTCTATAACTGTAGTTTTAAATGGGAGAGTGCTAGAATGGACTTTCCCGCCTTTTCTGTGATGTCACACGAGTTTCATCCTTCATGATTACAAAATGATTTCCGGCATTATCCTCAATAACCAGAGCAATAAGAACACAAAGGCCGAGAGATACTATTCGATTTAGATAAAGTTAGTCAAAGAACAATATATGGTATGTCTAAAAATAATCAATGCGCTTGATTTCGGCATTTTACTGTAAAGTGGAAGATGGAAATTCAACTGGTTATTTGAAAAGAAAAAATATTATCGAATCGAACTTCAAAGGTGCCGACTGTCTGAGTACGCGTCCAAATATTTCTGACGTCACACATGCTGTTGAGGATGTTTATTATTCTTGCGACCATCCATATATGGTATGCCTGGGTTATTATCTGTTGGAATATCAGATACCGTATAATCAACCTTTAAAAAGTAATTAGTGAAAATTGAAAGGTTCAGGGGGGTAATCTGTACGAATTTGTCATTTATTTTGATATTTTATCAACGATCACACTGCTATTGATGGTTTGTCAAACGAATGAATGCAGCTATTGGTTTTAAAATATTATTGGTTGTATACATTAACAACGAAAAATTTCGGACTAGTTTATTTTCGGACAAGCAAGTGGTTCGAAAATTTTGGTATCCGAACTTTTTAGTGACCGAAATTTTTAAAATGATAAGAATTTTTAAATTTCACATTTAACGTCAATCACTTGCTGTAATTTAAAACCTCTAAGCCATATATAGGACTATTCTCATTGGTCCAGTCAACATGACAGTAGATAGAATGTAATTTAGAAACAGAATTGTAGTTGGGTAGCTTCATACCCTTCAAAAAAAACATTTTTTGAAACAATATTAATGTGAAATTCTGTCTAGTATTTTATTCTTTGACTTAATCAGCAAAATTATAAAACATTTTTTGTTATTCTATCATTATCGCTTAGTCCGAAATTTTAGATAATTTAGTACGAAATTTGTTTGTCCGAAAATTATTGTCCGAAATTTTTAAGTCCGAAATTTTTCGTTGTTAGCGTACATGTATTATAAGAGAGCAAAGGATTGTGGTCTTGTTGTAAACGAAAAGTTGTGGACAAGATAATCAGACATAAGCTATACATCAGACAAGTCACGCCATTGGTGATTTTGTTCATGTTGATCATGCGCGAATAGTATCATAAACAATTGTTGATTATTTATTACAAAAGTCCAGAGGAATTCTCTGCTACTGCAGTTGTTACAAGAAAGAGAAAGGGTGAGGTTATACTGGTGTAGCAGATTATTTCGACTTCCTGGAAAAAATGCAAATCAACCAGAGGAAAATAACTCCCTAGAGTTGGAATGAACTAGAAAATAACGTGTGATAGAAGCCATTTCAAGATAGAAATCAAAAAACGAAAAAATAGTTATGGACATTTTGAGTTGGACTTTAAAGTAGAAGAAATAATAAAAATAAATAAATAAAATATATAAATAAAACTATTTACAGACAAACCCATCGCCTCATTACAAATTCTAGCCCTTACTCCAGGGCGCTAATTTGACAGGGTCAGTTAATTGGTAGGGGACTCTAAATCATTAATTTACGATATTTTTGTTATTAGAAGTACATTAAAACTACATTTCAAACTCAAATGTTATCCATCCTTACTCGCCACACGAGTACTTGTTAACTCGCCACACGAGTACTTGTTAACTCGCCACATGAGTAATAGAAATTTGCTTATCCCATGCGAATTTCAAATCAATATCAGTAGAAAGTTATTTTGAAAACGACAATCATATCTGATTATTTCAAAGATAGTAGATTAAGAGGAAATTTGAATGTAGAAAAATCTGCCTGACTTCCAACTTTGAAACGGCTCTGACTTAAGTCATTCGAACAATTTTCGCGAAGGATCTCATTCATGCAACATTTTTCATTCAGGTATCGCAAAAATTTTTAGTAAGGTTGATGTTTATAGTTTGCCTTCTTATTTGGGCTTTTAGTCGTCTCCTTGTTGTTTTTATCATACCGCAGACCTTGAGCAAGGTCAGACGAGAAATTTAGATATCCTTCCTCTGATCCTCCAGTAATCCTTGCATCTCGGTTTATATGAATGAATCCTTGTATGAATTGAAACCTTTAAGAAACAAGAGGAGACAAAAGCTACGGACGGAAGTTAGATCTACGCATATTTCACACGGCTGAAACGCTTTGTAAAACTTATATCAAAATATACTCTTTACAAATAACAAGGCTTTACATTTTTTCAAAAGAACAAAGGACCCTGGGATCGAAGTTCTTAAATACAGGCTTTTGAGACTGAAATAATTTTGATCAAATGAAGGTTTTGGGGAACTCTCTGCTTGGATGAGATTTAGTTTCAAAGGAGATTGTCGCAGAGAAAAAGGCTGGTTTAAGGGTTTGGAAATAACGCAAACTTTAAAATTTCAAGTTTTTTAGGATTTTCACGAATGTACTCGGTACATACTCGGTATGTAGTCGGTATATTTCGAAAAGGCAACGGTAAAGATGTAATTCTTGCATTGGAAAAATAATTACTAAAGGGGAAGACTCCCGACGATTAAATCGGGTTTAAATGCTTCAGCAAATCAACGTTAATCTAGCATCTGACTGCGCTATAATCTTTGCAAGTTCAAACTTTATTGGATTATTTACAATTTGAAAAACGCAGTATGTGTTAGCAATAACTTTCAATAAACTCTCAATAAAGGCTCCATCCAATGTGCTATTGTTCCAGAGTCGTTTAATCTGCTGACATCCTCTATTCTTAAACTTGATTCATGTAAGGCTCAACTTCCTCACGCATCTACTTGTATAATCATCTCAAATGAAAACGAATGAAAGACACGTAGATAAAATTAATTTTTTTATCGCTTAAGGGTTAGGTCGTTAACTAGTTAAGCAGTTACGTTGAAGTTGCATCCCTGGAATGCTCGGCAATTAATCTTTAATTTGAAGGTCATAGGCAATTAAACCGAATTTAGAACGATAAAGAAGTTGACATTTGAATATTGGTTCACGTTTCCTGATGGAGAATAAGGAAAATGACTCTGCAAACTAATTGAATTATTTACTCCTAGCGTGGGTATATATTTTTTTTATCAGATGTTCCGAAGTTATACAACACGAAACTGCTTTTCATCAATACAACCGAAGGTATGCGTGGGATATGAAAAGCGTTCATTGACGCAGAGCAATTAGTCGAACAACACTAAAGAATCGGATTAGCATCTAATTGGTGGACATTGCATGCGCGTATTCCTTTACCAGGCTTTAACCTCAGGGTGCTTCTGTTTATCAATATATAAAGGATGTGGACAGATTAAACAAGCAGTGTTAGTAAGAATGGAGCCTCTGAAATGGACCCTTTTTGTGGCATTGATTTCGAGTGCGGCATTGAAGAACTGCGAACACATGCGATGGATGGGATGTGACGTAGACAAAGAGACTGAAGGTAGTAGCTATAAAGCATTGTCTGGACATAATGCTTTAATTGTTGATGTCAATATATTCCTTAGTGTTTTGCAGATAGATTAATATCTTTCGTTTGAAGGAATTGATATACAGACTTTAACTGCAAAACAAATGTAAGAAAAAAAGTGCTCAATACCAACAACAACTTTTGTCGTTAGGCCACGCTTAGATTTATTTTGAACTTATGAAGGGTACGGAGATTTCAGAAAATACGTTTCATTTTCTGATAGTGGATCGCGTGCTTATAGCAACTATCGCGCCACCCATATTCCAACTCGTATCTTTACTCGTTACAATCTAGCGCTTCTTTCGGGTACAATGTGTTCTATTTTTCCCTTCAAAATTGCTGTTAACAGCTATAATTATTTTTGTTCTTTTATAAATAATTAAAATTCACGCAGATAATCAGTAACTAACCCAAATTTTTCGTGGACAAAATTTAATACCTTTGATGAATCAGCAATATGTCTTTTTGTTGTATGACATCAGGACGCATATTGATAACAATGTGTTTTTCACTGAAATGTTTATCCTCATTGTAAATATTCGTTAACAATAACATTCCTAGAAGTCATTCAACCGGAAGTCACAGGTTTCAATAACTCAGTTGTCATTAAACCGCAAGAACTGTCTAATAGCTAAACTCAAGAACCTGTTTTTTAATAGTTTCCCCGATATTTCCTCTCTCGGATTTAAAGTTATTCGAGTGCTGTTTGTTTACAGAACTGAAGAAATCGAAGGAAGATTTTCTAAAGAAACTCGGTAAATTTTTCGCAGCAAACGCAAAAGCCGCCGGCAAGAGGGAAGAGGCGGACGTCGAGAAGCCACTCGATTACCTACTAAACTATATTGATGCACTAAAGGAGAGCGAAGAAGAGAGGAGGGAAATGGAGCAAAAAAGGGCGTTAAATCGCATTGCTGGGATTATTCGAGATTTAATGCCGGAACACGATTAACAGCAGGATGTGGTCAAGCCGTATCATGCGTATTACGTTGTCTGTTGCCATGGTCAACAACGAACTAAGATATTGCATGTAGATATTTGCTAGGGAGGCTAACGTCACCCTGTAGTAGTAGAATTTTCGGTTTTAAAGCCCAATGTGTGAGTCAGTTTTATATCATTTATTTTTGAGTAGAAGTCAAAGCAAAGCCGCATGGTAACTTCGAATGAATTTTTACGATGAATGATATCGTCATTATCAAATACCTCTTGATATAATCAAACGACTTGTCCAAAGTTCGCACTCAAACTAGGCTCGCTGGTAATATTTAGAAAAGCAAGCGTACCGTTATAGCAAACTTGAAAGTAAGTTTTGAAACATCGTTAATGAGGTTTTAGAGATCACATGAACTTAGGCTTGAATAGAGATTAGACACTGTTTTGGTTATACTTTGAAACTACAATAGGACAGACTGAGTCATGGAAAGCGCGAATGGTTAAATGAAGGAAGTAAATTTCAATTTGTGGAACAAAATTAAGTTAAGGATTTTACGTGATGTCGTCTTAAGGAGCTAAAAGGAGATGTCAGAGAGTTAAAAGGAAGCTAGACGGAGATGTCAGGGAGTTAAAAGAGAGCTAAGAGGAGATGTCAGGGGGTTAAATGGGGAGCTAAAAGGAGATGTCAGGGAGTTAAAAGGGAGCTAAAAGGAGATATCAGGGGGTTAAAAGGGAGCTAAAAGGAGATGTCAGGGGGTTAAAGGGGAGCTAAAAGGAGTTGTCAGGGAGTTAAAAGGGAGCTAAAAGGAGATGTCAGGGAGTTAAAAGGGAGCTAAGAGGAGATGTCAGGGGGTTAAAGGGGAGCTAAAAGGAGATGTCAGGGAGTTAAAAGGGAGCTAAAAGGAGATGTCAGGGAGTTAAAAGGGAGCTAAATGGAGATGTCAGGGGGTTAAAAGGGAGCTAAGAGGAGATGTCAGGGGGTTAAATTGGGAGCTAAAAGGAGATGTCAGGGAGTTAAAAGGGAGCTAAATGGAGATGTCAGGGGGTTAAAAGGGAGCTAAAAGGAGATGTCAGGGGGTTAAATGGGGAGCTAAAAGGAGATGTCAGGGAGTGAAAAGGGAGCTAAAAGGAGATGTCAGGGGGTTAAAGGGGAGCTAAAAGGAGATGTCAGGGAGTTAAAAGGGGGCTAAATGGAGATGTCAGGGGGTTAAATGGGAGCTAAAAGGAGATGTCAGGGAGTTAAAAGGAGATGTCAAGGAGTTAAATGGAGATGTCAAAATGAGCAAAATGGGAGATATTTGGAAGCTTAATTATCGTAAAACCACCTACTACTGTAAAAAAAATTTTATTTATATGGTTTATTCACAGCTTTTAACTTACATAAGAGAAAGGTTTACGTTAGAAATAGGAGGCGGGATGCATTGTTATGGGTTGAGATTTCAAAGCAACAAAAATACCTATGGCTAATCAATAAACAATGAGTAATTAGGATCAAAATCAGTGTTTAAATAAGCAAATCAAAACAATTGTCACAGCAAACACGATGTGGTAAAACAATAGTTGTCCAACGAAACGTCCTTTTTAATATCTCTCCTTCAATGAAATAAAATTGAAAAACTTTTGATTGTAATTAATAATTGGTATTTTAGGTAAAAACTGGTCGTTTCTTTTCAATAGAAACTTTTAAACTATTGCACCAAACAAGAAGCAAATTGAGGTTGAACCAAATCATAAATTGAGAGAAATTGTGGTGCTGGTGGTATTTTGGCTAGACGGTAGGTGATACACTCCTTGGTCTGGTATCACTTTTACAAAAGCTGACAAAAACTTCAAAAGTAAAAAGTGTATTTTTGGCGAATTTCATACATTTAGTCAATGAATGTAGAAAACGTTCGTTGCCTGGAGCAACGCTGGGGGTATGTGTTCAAGTATTTGATAAAAGCTTACGAATAACGATTGTAGTCATCAATCCTTAACTACCATTGAGCGATTCACAATTGTAGAGCATTTAACTCATAATATTTCAGTGACGTAACTCTAACATGTGGCGCTTGTTACTTTGCAGACGATACCTTCGTTTGAGAATGACAATTTTTATTTTCATTTTGCAGACCAGATGTTCATTTGAAAGTATTAACTTTCATATTCTGCAGACCATGACAGAACTTATAGCTCTTGCTAATTTGCAACCTTTATTTGTACTTATTTTGCAACTCTATTTTCTTTGTTTTTTGGGAATATGTCATTCATATTTGATATTTCTTTCCATTTTTACCTTTGAAGTCCTAATTCGCGAAGGTGATTCCTAATACACTAATGATGAAAAATGACTTATTCTCCGATTGTATATACAAATTTATACATACAACTGCGGTACTCGTAGAAGACCGTTTGATTGATCTTATCGTTGAAAACCATCTTTTAATTAACCATATACAATTTACCAGCGGCTAGCTAATATCAAATACGCGTGTATACAAAAGCAAGTGCCGAGAAAAGATCAAACGATTGTCAGAGAAAGCGAGATTTGCATCAGAAAACAAAGGCTTCGGGTGTGTAAATTTGTCTTTAAAATAATTGTTCTTACTGCATGTTTCTGACAACCTTAAAGAGACTTTAGTTTTGATTTATCCGTACTGTCCCATGCTATATTTGCGTATATCAGGTAACTATGAATAAAAGAGAAGCAAAATTGTTTCAACATTTCAACAAACATTTCATAAATCATCAGGGAATTAGGACTCCGCAGTCCCAATTGCTACTTCCTAATTCCCCTTGACACTGGGGTGTCAGGAAATAAACTCTCCCGGAGAATTACCCCCCTGGAAAATACCCCCCGGAAATATACCCCCGTACAATAAAGCCCCCGGAAATATACCCCCGTACAATAAACACCCCGGAAATGTACCCCCCGTACAATAAACCCGCCGGAAATAAACCCCCCAGAAAAATAACCCCGTACAATAAACTCCCATGAAAAATGTGGCTGTTGAAAATCTGTTGTTACACGTTTGTTTTTTATAAGAAACCTAGCGAAGGCCCTAGTATCAAAAGTTTCTTAATTTTTTGAAAATTTTAGTCCTAAAAGTTTCTTAACTAGTTTCTTATTCTAATGTTTGGTTCACAAAGAAAATAACAAATTCGTTCGATTACACGTTCGATCAGGATGGTTCGTGCTTTTTGATCAGGAAAATGTTTACAGTGAATAACTGGTTTCTATTCGAACTCTATTCGAAAATATATTGAAGTGAAATATGGTATAATAATAATATGGAAAAGTATAGGTTTTCCACGCTCAAAACTCCTATTTCTTCGGGATATGAGGCAGTCCCCTGGGGTTACAACCCAAGCTTCCAAAAATCCTTAAAAACCCGGAAAATGGATGATCTTGAAAAATTAGATTTGAGGGAAGTGAAACAATCGGTATACCTGCAATGTGTAGCAGCAACAAATTGCAGCATCATGATTCGGTGATGGAACTTTCAAAGTCTGTCCAGACATATTTTTTTAATTGTATACCATTCATGCTAGGATCAATCAGCGAATCATACCCTGTGTATATGCTTTACTACCAAATAAAACTCGACAAACGTACGAAAGACTTTTACTTGAGGTATCAAATCAAGTTCTAGCGGTTGGAAATCTTTCTTTGATCTTCCTTGCAGATTTTGAGATAGCAGCTATGAACGCTGTCACTACCATTTTTCCAGAAACCGAAATTACTGGTTGTTTTTTCCATCTTACTTCAAACATTTGGAAACGAATTCAAGCTTTTGGCTTACAAAAGCAATACCAAGCCGATCCCGAGTTTTCGCTTCATTTGAGAATGGTTGCAACTGTTGTTTTTGTACCACCAGATGATGTCATTAATGTGTTTGAGCAACTGTGCAATGTTATTCGAAATACCTATCAGGATGATGCTGACCGTCTTCTAAATTATTTTGAAGATAACTACATAGGGACGTTCCGACGAAATGCACACCACGCGCTGTGCCACTTTCTCCCATCTAGATATGGAACATGTTTCATCGAACACAGCAAGAGATGCCGCGAACAAACAACCATATTGAAGGATAGCACCGGCGCTTTCAAACCCTTTGCTCGTCTTCGCATCCTACATTATGGAAATTCTTGAAATTGCTAAAGAAGGAACAATCTATAAACCGTACTGAGATCTTACAAGCGGAAGGTGGACATCCTCCTCCAGCACAGCGTCGTCGATACATGGATTGCAACGAGCGAATCCTTACAATACTAGATGGATATCCAAATCGTGAAAACATGCGTTATCTTCGAAGCATCGCTCATAATCTCGGATTTTAAAGAACATGGAACAATAATTCTTTTGATTTTCCTACAATCATTCAATCTTATGAGAAATATAACACTTTCGGGAGTTAATTTTCTCGCACTTTTTTATTATTATAGGGCTATATTTCTGGCGTTCATTTTACGGAAGTATTTTTCCGGGGGGTTTATTTCCGGGGGTTTTATTGTACGGAGGTATACTTCCGGGGAGTTTATTTTACGGGGGTATATTTCCGGAGGGTATATTGTACGGGGCATATATTTCCGGGGAATTTATTCTACGGGGGGTAGTTTTCCGGAAGGTATTTTTCCAGGGGGTAATTCTCCGGGGGGTATATTTTCGGGAGTATTTTTCCGGGGGGTATATTTCCTCGAACCGACACTGGTGTAGCCACTGTATGTTTTTCTCATGGGTCTTTGTTTGTAAATGATAATTTTCGTATTTTGCAAACCAGATGTTGAGTTGAGAATGATGTATTCATATTTTGCAGACCAAATGTTGAGTTGAGAATAATGAGTTTCATATTTAGCAGACCAGATGTTGAGTTGAGAGCGATGAGTTTCATATTTTGCAGACCAGATGTTGAGTTGCGAATGTTGAGTTTCATGTTTTTCAGATTGGAATTTCTTCAACAGAAAGTTTGCAAGCGATTAAGCGCGGGTTTATATTATTATTAGTCACATTACTGCTGCTTACAGTCAAGATACAATCTTTAAACTCTTCCCTCGTCATTTGGGTTTTGCTATTTCTTCAATATTAGGTTCAGTGCCACCAATATTATTTGCAATATATCCATCTGTTATCATCCAACTTCTGCAGATTACATGCACGTGAGGTAGCTACTAAACGATGAGAGGCGGAAAGATAGCTTGGGAATTTAACCAAATTCTATGTTTTTGACGGATTATAATTTTTATAGATTTGAACACTACAAAAATTCCTGATGCTTGCATTTAGACCCGTATAAACATATTGCAGTTAGCGATTAGTTGGATATTAAGATCTGGTCAGGAAAAAAATCAACAATTTTAATCTACAGATTCGAAAGCGGTTTTTATTAGCAGTTTCGTACATTTGTAGCAATTGAGAAAACAAGAACGTCCCCAAAAATAATTGTAACTTTTGATGTGTGTGACCTGACCCCTTTCCAGCAATTTGTACGCATCGAAAGTGGAAATATTAAAACAGAAACAATATTTGGGAATTTCGCAATATAATATTCTGGTGGTTCACTCAAGCGCAAACCTTTATATTTGGTTCGTAAATAAATTCACAAAGAATTTTTGAATTATCTATTGGTAGTAAGGAAACGCAGCATAAGTAAGTTGATGCACCGCGGCTTCAACATTTTGCTTCATAGGAAGAATGTTTGTTTACTTTTCGTTCCGATTTTATATTTAATATGACTTATATATTTATATATGCTTTTAAATTTTAGATTATTATTTTTGCTATTATTCCCATAATAATTTTAACTAATATATGAAAACCGGACGCACGTTGATAACAGCATTTATTATGTTGATGTGTATGTATATTTTTGTACATATCCTGTATAAATATTCGTTATAAATAAATAATTAGAAACACGGCGTTTTTTCTCCTTTTTTTACATTTAGTTTGAAACATTGTATAACTTGTTTCTAGAACAACCATGAAGCTCTTGTGTTTGTTGGTGATCGCGTTTATCTTTGTGGCTAACGTTCGGGGAAGATCTCATAAGCACACATCAGCGACAGTTGAAGATCATGCAGCGAAAAGAGGCTGGTTTATGGACATCGTCAGCAAAGTGAAAGCGAAGTTTGACAAAAGAAAATGCGATAGCAAGTTGAAAGCGAATGTAAGTGAATTTCTCTATTTAAAAATTTAATAATTGGTTGCTACGTAATTTGGTTGTTACGTAATAACTGGTTGCTACGTAATAACTGGTTACTACGTAATAACTGGTCGCTACGTAATAATTGGTTGTTATAAAATAATTGTTCGCTTCGCTACGTAATAACTGGTAAAAGTAAAATAGAAATTAAGAGAATTATTAGCATAATCGATTTTCATTATTAGGTATTATTAGGTATAAACGTTATTTTAGAAAACTCCAGAAGCAGCTGAAGGGGATTCGCCGATTGAGGCGTTTGGTTATCCCAACTTCGACGAAAGTTCTCGGTCCATCATTCTCCTGGGAAAAACTCCCCTCTCGGTATTCGGGGGATTTCCTGCCCCCATTAAAATCGGGTCTCTTGATTATGTATTTGCCGGTAACGCGGATGAGTTGAAAGCTTTTTGCAATTGTTTTGCAAAGTACGAGGTTATTGGCTCAACGCTAGCAGAAAATGGGAAATGGTTAGCAAATGTAGGCTCTGTGCAGATCCAGGTGTCGAATTTGAACCCCGACAAAAAGGACCTTGGGAGCAGCATTTACGCCGACATGTTCAAAATCACAATGGATCGCATCATCAAATTTCTCGACCCGGTAGAAATTATCAAAGGTGCTGACGCTCTTTTGCTTGGAGCCAAAAACGCCCTTTCAACCATTGACAACTTTGTCACGGCTATAAAAAAAATTAAAGATGCTCTGCCCAAAGGCGTAGCTGACAAAGTCATCGAGATTTACAAAATGAAGAAACCAAAAGCAGAGAAAATTAAAATTTTCATAGAGTTCCTGAAGCAGGGCGCGGTGCCATCGAAATGGTCCGGTATAAAGAACATCAACAAAAGCGGGAAGATGATGGTCACACTAACCATGTACTCGAAGCCTGAAAATACTATTCGCGCTACCTATAGCACGGGGAAAGCTACTGTGACCTTGGACGACATTGGGAAAAAACTTAAAGAGTTGTTTGATCAGGCTTGAAACTGTTTTGAAGATTAAATAATTTTACGTTAACTGTGAGATGTTTTTTAACTGATAGTCCTTTAAGAAAAAATAATTGAGTCAGAGATTTCTGTAGCAAAAGTAGACTAGTTGAAGGTAGGGATGGTGGAGGACTTTTCAAATTGTATCGTATGTAATTGTAAATAGTATGGTATGTAAAATAAAGAAACTCATCTCCAAAGAAAGAAACATGAAAGCATGTATGAATAATTAAGACTCAATAATTATGCATGCATGAATAATTAAGACTCAATAATTATGCATGTATGAATAATTAAGACTCAATAATTATGCATGTATGAATAATTAAGACTCAATAATTATGCATGTATGAATAATTAAGACTCAATAATTATGCATGTATGAATAATTAAGACTCAATAATTATGCATGTATGAATAATTAAGACTCGAAAACGCGCTTTGAAGCAAAAGGGTTGGTCTCATATAAAATCAAATACAAAGTGACTAGAAGTGAATTCTTCAGTTTAAATAAAAAGTATTGTAACGAAAAAGTATCAAAATGGACAAGCGAATTAAAAACCCTCTCTGAGATCTCGAAATCCGAACCACAGGCGGCATATGTCGCGTTTATTAAGAGCTTCAAGTCAAAATTTACTTACTTTACAAGAACGATTCCTTCATTTGAAGACTATGTTGAGCCGATTCAGGAAATAATAAACGATTGCCTCCTGCCAAATCTTTTCGACCAGCAAGAAAAGTTTTCGCCAGAAATGCTAAAATTATTTTCTCTGCCCATTAGTAAAGGAGGCTTGAGTATCCCCTGTTTAAAATCGGATGCTCCCTTTCAACACAAAGCCTCTAAATCATTAACGAAGAAACATGTAGAATCTATTTTATCCCAAGATTTGATTTCATTAGTCGATGTTGAGAAAGAAGATAGAGAACAATATCTTAGACTGAAAAATAATAAGTTGAAAGAAAATATCGCAGACGTTGACTCTACACCACCCCATGAGAAAATGCAGTTCGTAAGCCAAGCGAGAGACAAAGGGGCAAGCTCTTGGCTTAACACACTACCTTTAGAAGACCAAGGAATGAACCTAAACAAACAACAATTTAGAGACGCGCTGAAAATCAGATATAACGAAAAATTATCAGGATTGCCAAGCTTTTGTGCATGTGGTGAGAAATTCTTCTGCAACCATGCCCTTTCTTGGCAAAAAGAGAGGATTTGTGTATTAGCGCCATGACGGTATACGAGATTTTCTGACCACACTACTTTCTAAAACCAACAAGAACGTACAATCTGAACCGCATTTGCTACCGTTAGACAATGAAGTCTTTCAATTAAAATCAGCAAATGTAAGCCCAGAAGCGAGATTGGATATCAAAGCTGGCAGTTTTTGGTTACCTGGAGTTAATGCATTCTTCGTTGTTCGTGTCACGCATATTAACTCCAAGTCAAACCAGAACAAAACTACCAAGCAAATATTCCAAAAAAATGAAAACGAAAAGAAACGGTCTTACCTTCAAAGAGTCCTTCAAGTTGAGCACGGTGATTTTACCTCTCTTGTCTTCAGCACAAACGGCGGTATGGGAAGGAAATCCGAGAATTTCCTGAAAAATCTTTTACTCAAATTATCAAGCAGAACGAAAAATACGAGACAGTTATTTCCTGGATAAGAACTCGCCTCTCTTTCGAAATATTTAAGTCAGTTTGCCTGTGTATACGCGGATTGAGAGTCCCTTTCAAAACCAGAGATGAATCAGATATGATGAATGACTTTAAATTGAACGTTTCTATGGCTGAAATATCAGAGTGAATCTTTGATTATATATACTGTATTTGTTTTAAATTTTACTGTTATTGGTTTATTATTTACATTGTTAGGTTGTGTTTTATAATTTCTTTACTGTCTTTTGTATATATTTGGTTTATTTTTGTATATATTTGGTTTGTAATCATTATTGGATAAAATAAAATTTTCAACTTTTCGTTTAAATAAAAACAATTTATTCTGTAAATTTCAAAAATACAATATTAAAATATACAAAGAGAATAAAAGTTACGCTACAGTGCAAGAAGAAGGCTCTCTAACTCGCTGGTATAGGAACCTTCACATATATCTATCAAGTTACGTTGCACATCTAGATGTATCACATTTGCAAAATCGTCAATATTTACACGTACACGTTTTGTGAAACGACCGCCTCTGCTACGACCGCCTCTGCTACACATTAGAGACGAGCGAAGTACGAGAAAAGTCTGCATCGAATGATGGAGAATATTTTTTTGTAGCGTTCCTCCGTCTTTAGTGCTATCATGTTTGCGATGTGTTTATGAAATATCGAACATTCCGAACCGACACTGCCGTTGACAGAAAAACTAATGGAGTGAAGGTTCCATGTTCGATATTCATAATCCGTTGATTATAATGTCGCTTTTTCTCTCTCTCATGTTTAACTTTAATATTCCTTCCAATGTTTCTGTGAATCTGCATTAGTGTTAGTAACAAGCACATCAAAGAACGCGTTTTGACCTTGACGCCAAACACCTCTAGCTCTTATATCTGGTCTAGCGTTGTCGCCACACAGTCCATCTATTAGTTCACCATGAATAGGTTGCAATATTGGCTCCACTTCAACGTCATTATGAAGTGTTTTTAGAAGATCCGCTTCAAAACCCAGTATTTCATTATGTCGACTAATAACAAAAGCACCTTTCTTGCAACTTAATGCATGATTTACACTGTATTGTTGACCACATGGAGAGTTTGAAGGAAGACCACGAAGTGGTTCGTTGTATCGAAGATTGATAGCGTCACGAAATTCTCCCTAGTATATAAATACAAAACCAATTCTTCAGTTGTGAAGTTCCAATATTTTTCAAGTTAATATTTTTATATTTAATCGTATAAAACGATGATCTTTGTTTACTGTTATTGTTACGATAAACGCAAATTTGTTGTTAATTGTGTACATTGTTGGTGCAATGTCAGTATTTTAAGCATTTCCCCGTGTACATTGTTGGTGCAATGTCAGTATTTTAAACATTTCCCCCGTGTACATTGTTGGTGCAATGTCAGTATTTTAAGCATTTCCCCGTGTACAATGTTGGTGCAATGTTAGCATTTTAAGCATTTTCTCGTGTACATTGTTGGTGCAATGTCAGTATTTTAAGCATTTCCCCGTGTACAATGTTGGTGCAATGTCAGTATTTTAAGCATTTCCCCGTGTACAATGTTGGTGCAATGTTAGCATTTTAAGCATTTCCTCGTGTACATTGTTGGTGTAATGTCAGTATATTAAGCATTTCCTATTCATATTAAGATTATTAATTTAAAAACTTCGTGAAAACTTCGTGGGTCTTCGTGAATAGATGTGTTTGGCGATAGACAAACGGAAATCTTCTTGAAGTCATAATCAATTTTTGCCTTTCTTATTATTATTTTATTATTTATTTCTTTATCATATCTGTTCTAACTGTAAAATATTGTACATATTATTTCGGCGAAAAAGTGTTCTATTTAATAGGTTTTCCACTGAGTAACACTGTTCACGAAATGCACTTGATCCATGGATTACTGCAGGTGGTGGAGATGAGGAGAATAAGGTTCTGGAAGGTGCCTAGCTAGAACCAGTGTGTCGATCACACTGGTGACCCTCCGCGCAAATGTTGACCTTCATACGACGAACAACCCGTGTCAGAAAAACCAATGAACAAAGAGAAGAAAATATTACGAAAAGCAGTACAGATAAGAGAAAGTAAAACTCAATTTAATAGTGTAATTGTCCGATTAAACTTATAGTCTGATGATGACCACTAAGCCTGCCAGACATACTGAAGGTTTTGGTTTCTTTACTTTGTAAAACCTGGAAGAGAGTTCGTTTACCGTCGGATTAAAGCCGATAACGTAAATCTACATTTTATCATTTTTCCGTGTGCTTGTTTTGGCGTGTGACCATAACGGGCGGTTGCGCGAATATTGCGAAATGAATGCCCGTGCTGAAAATAAATCTAACCGCGCGTAAAAATTGATACTTGCTGAAGACAGAAACTATTTCTTTTTTTCAGTATTTTTTATTTACGCGTAAACGTCTCTGATGGTGGTTTGCTTCCTTTTTTGCCCAATTGTCGTTCAATTTGGCCTGCAATAATCGCGTACGAGGCTGGATAGTATCCTTCTTGTCTGCAATTAAGAAGGACCTTTGCAAGGTCTCAAATGAAACCGTTTCTTCTTATCGGACACTCCACTGGTCTATATCCAACTTATCATAAACACTGAATTATTATCATCACTGACATTTTCCGTCTCTAGCAGTCCTGCTACAATTTCAGCATCAGGAAAAACTGGTAAAGTAAACCCTGACTATGGTAAAGGGCTACAGATTCCTTTCACATTTCGTTTTTCTAGGGAGGCAAAATACATTGATAAATTTTATTTTTTATTAGCATTATTATCATAAATATTAAAGTTTTTCTCGTTTGAATTTTGGCCTGTGGACCGAAGGAATCGTTTGAGGTAAGTAGCATAGACATAAGACTTCCTTAAAGCAAACTCGAGGGAATTTGGAATTTGTCCGAAATAACGAAATTTCAGCAGAATTAGCAACGTATACCGTATTTCACTTTGTAGTAAAAGTAACCACGAGCATTTGCTTGAGAGGGCTTGGTAAAACTAGCGATGAAGCCTAAGGTTTGAGGAACGCCGATTTTGTCATTGAATTTAACTGTGGCATTTTTGATTTCATCTCAACTAATTGTTTCACAATGCAAGAACATGCCTATATGGTAACGTCACTTCAAAACAATTTAGACGTGTAGACGCAAAACGAACTAGAATGTTGCTGTCACCATATGTGAAATGGAGTTCACCAGAGAAACAGAAACATCTGTCCTTGCGGAAGTTCTTCTACCATCCGGCATCTCACAAAATAATAGTTTTCACCACCGCAAGTCTGTTCGGCCTGGACTCACCCAAAACGTCATTTTCATCGGTCTTAAAAAATTAAGTATAATGAAACTTACATTAAGTGCAAAAAAACACGTTTGTCGGAAAATTTTAACGTCCGAAATCTTTTACTGTCAAAATTTTTTATGTCCGAAATTTATAATAATAATAAGTATAAAATACTCTATAAAAATAAGTCTAAAATTACAACTTTATTTTTTACCAGTCCCATTATCATCCTCCTTGTCATCATCAATAAATACTATCTCACATTTGAGATTTTCTTCTTTAACGTATGGTTCTACAATTTCTTCCATGTTATCATTTTCCGCCTGCTCATCTATGTATATTCGGAGGATCATAATTCTCACTAGCATTTTTTGGAGGTGCTTTATAATATTTGACTTTTCCTCAGTAATACTGAACTTCGCTTTAAGAATAATTTCAAGTCCCCCAGAAGGTATTGGAAAAGGTTTATATCGCGGTGACAATACAGTTGCTTCTAATTTACCACCATAATAAAAAAAAAGATATGAACCTAGAAGGTTCTATTGCACATGTCTAACCAAGTCTGCAATAAGCTTATTTTTCTGCATTAATTTCCATGCGATAGAGTAAGGGTCGATCTTAAGTGTCGCATTATTGTCTTCTTTGTGTGCAATTAGTTTCTCATCATGACAAGCGTAGCGAATAAGATGTCGCTTTTAACTACCTTAAAAAAGTTGACAAACCAATTTCTGAATATATGAAGAAAGCTACGAATGAAGAAAACAGTTTAAGGGCCTGTATATATGAGCCCTCATTCAACCCATGATCCCGCTTATATAATAAGTCACTGTTGTTTTCACATTGCATATATATGAAGAGAGGGCTAACCCTCTTTATTTAACCAAGTTATTACATTCTCCACCCTTACTATATTCCAACGAAACTGACTTTTGTCACCACAGGTTTTTCTTGTTGTTTTTTTTGCGGCCATTTTGAATTGTGTTTATTTTTTAAAGAGGTTTTTAGCGCGCGCGTGCACAGAGACAAATTTTCTAGCCCTCCTAACCGGTCTGGAGCATATATATGGAGAATTTCCAGCCCGCTTTGCCGAGATCTCGGCTAAACAAAGCGAGATCTCGGTTAAGAGGGGTAGCCCTCTCTTCATATATATGCAATGTGAAAACAACAGTGAGTTATTATTTAAGCGGGATCTCGGCTTGAAGTAGGGCTTATATATACAGGTTCTAAGATTATCTTAGAAAAAGACATTCCCCTGCGAGGCTGGAGATATGCCAGAGATATTGTTTGAGGGCAATGAGCCTTTAGTATGCTTATAAACGTCATGTTTATGAAGAAAAAAGGCTCATTAACATAAGAAAGTGCGAACAGGATGTGTATAAGTTTATTGAATTCAACAAAGTCACACAAATAACAATGGAATAAAACGCCCAAAAGCGTGAGCACGCGATTTGATTGGTTAAATTAAGTTTTGTTTGTTAGGGTAAACGAAGACTCAATAATTAAGGTTTTCAGGGCAAATTCCATTGTAAAAGCTCATTCTCTAAACTGATTGTGACAAGATCTAATAATAACAAAAACTGTTCCCATAGATTATGTTTCAATGTTAAATCTCATGCACCTCAACAACTAACTACCTCCGTTTTACAATTTTAAGTAAATCAAAAATAATAAAATCCCATAACATGAAATCAATGGTTTCACCTTTCCTGCAGTTTACAAGGCTTCAGGATGCACGGTGGTAAGGGGGTTGACTTACAAAACAACTATAAACACAAGAATGACTTTTTAGAACAGCAAAACGGGGGAGAATTAGACAAGTCTCAAGACCATCTTTAATGAACCTTAAATCACAAATTTGAAATCATTTGTGACTTACGTTTCTTGCATTCATACTGGCAGGGACATTTTCCTGGGACGCAAACTTCATCTTTGGTACATCTATCTGGATTCCAACATGGCGGAGGCTTGCAAGCCACGTTTGGACAGTCTTCTAAAAAAAATCAAAATAGGAGCAAAATTTGAAATGCACTATTGAAAAATAGTCAAAACCTTATTTTTGAACTAACGTAAACTTAGAACGTTTCGTGCGTACGAATCGAGAAACCAGCAATCATTTCCCCTTATTAAATGTTTTAAAATTAAAGACGTTTCCCCCATCAATTTCTTCATCATTTTTTGTTCAATTTCGACACTTCTACTCCCCTGACCCCCTGACCCCCCTCCCTCCGCATTTAATAATTTTTAATAATTTTTAACAAATTTTATAAATATTAAAAAATAGGTTTTACGTTAACAGGTAACCTTGTTGACTTCAACAATTCAAGTTGCTGTCTCCACAAAAAGCTAACTTTGATTCTTTTAAAAATAGAGCTAATGTTTATGAAAAACAACTATACGGTCTATTTGAATCAATGCCATAAACGAAACTCATTTAGAATGGGATATCTAGAAATTTTAAAACTGGAAATGTATAGCCTTCAACACTGGCATGCCCATGTTTGTGGCATGAACAAAATGAATGCTATTTAGCACCTTTTAAAAACAACCTGACTAATCTTTTGTGGAAAGTAAAACATAACAGGATTTAACTAAACATTTCACAAAAGCTATTTTAACATCCACTTCTGAAACGCAATCTTGGCGATCACCAAAGAATTGTCAACCAACAGTCTAGACCTATATGAGGAATTTGAGTAAATCTTATCGACAGATAATCGGTTATTATTATGGAGAAAGCTGTAAATGTTATTATTGCAGTTTTACTGTATAGAAAAACTAAATACAATAATATGTTTTTTCCGTTTCATTTCAGTACAATGCCAAAGAACCACAAGACAGCGCCTAAGAGTTGCATGGTCACTTGTCAACCCCTACACTATACCTAACCAACAAAACATAAACGGCATTAAAAATAAAGAACAACAGTGTGTAACAAGGGAAAAATGCATTAGATGCATATATGTCAGCATACGCTGATTTACACATATTTTGTTGATTTGTATTTGTTTGCCTCTAAGATTTAATACTCCCGCAGAGTTTCTCTTAAAAACCACTCGAAATATAACAATGGTAAAAAGTATTACAGATATATTCATCAGCTTTTTTACAAATGATTAGTAAAGTCTGAAGACCATCTTTAATAAACGTTTAATCACAAATTTGACATCATTTGTGACTGTGTCAATTTAAATCCAAGATATTTCTATTCTCAAATATAATCAACCTCACAATATTCATCTAAAATCACGTATGCTAAAACGATTTGTTGGCCGTCCAAGAATACCCCGCATCGCTACGTAACAGTGACTTACTTTTCTTGCATTCGTACTGGCAGGGACATTTTCCTGGGACGCAAACTTCATCTTTGGGACATTTATTTGGAATCCAACATGGCGGAGGCCTGCAAGCCACGTTTGGACAGTCTTCTAAAAAAAATCAAAATAGGAGCAAAATTTGAAATGCACTATTAAGAAATAGTCAAAACCTTATCTTGGAACAAACGTAAACTTGACCCAACTGTAACTTGTAACTGTAACTTTAGTCACGACTCAGTGATTCTCTACTTAAGAAATTCTGAATGAAATTTAAACGTGTTTAGGCCAGAGTGATGAAGAAAATTTCTGCGTGAAAAATATTTTTTATTGTACAAAACCATTAAAGAACCAACGTATGTAGTCCGTTGAATGCGTCCTTTCGCGAGTAACATGGAAAAAAGGTGTTTACAATGACCAAGTCTACCGAAGAGAAAGGCTTTGTGATATATATATATATAGTATACAAGTTTATGTCGAGTGAACAGCTCACTGTTTTTACGATAATATAAGTTGGTTTGCAGGCTTAGGAAGAGACAAGTAACGATTTTCAGAACAGAAACAGTCACATCGTAAGGACTTCGAAAAAGATTGGGAACGATCGAGAACGATTATTGTGGATTTCTCGTTTTAAACATTTTAAAAGATTTCACCTGTTTTTGTGGTAGTTGTTTCTCGTTTACAATATATACAATTGCAGAGTTGATCAACCACCACCAGTTTCCTCTGTTCCACCTGTTTCCCCGTTCAATTTCATCCGTTCATTATTTTGTTTGGATGAATTGCGCATCGTAATCGCAAGATGTGCGGGCTAAGCGCGGGTTAATAAAAAAATGCGGTATGACTAACCCAGAAGAAAGATATATGCATATGTTCATCAATACTTGTTCGGTACGTGTTGAACTGGTACGTGTTCAGTTCAAAATATCAATGTCCTCGGCATCATCAATTGCTTCATCGAGGATCAAGTAAGGAGAGCAAGCCTCTTGTATATCTGTCTCATCAGGAACGAACGGATTTTCCTCTGTGCCGTCGAGCAATTGTAACTGGGCCTTTAGCATTTCCTGTTCCGAGCTGCATGGCATACCTGGTTTAAAACACGTTATTTCTTCATCCTGACTGCCGTCAGTAGCAACTGAGACTCCACATGCAATGAACGACTTAATTTCACGCATTGCTAAAATTTAGATTTTTCGCGCGGATTTAATTTCGAGGACAGCGAATTTTCGTGGTTTTCGCGCGGATTTACTTTCGCGGACAGCGAATTTTCGGGGTTTTTGCGCGGATTTAATTTCGCGGAAAATGCTTAAATCCGCGAAATATGCGAAAATTAATCCGCGCGAAAATTAATCCACTTCAGGTATAAACTGCTTTAATGATAATTGTGATTCACATGACGGAATAAGTTATCTCCGACACTCAATGTTATTGTTATTGATGATGTTCTTCTTATTATTGAAGCGATTGTTGTCGGTTCGACCGACTGTCATGCGTATTTTGAAAGGGTTGATAAACGACGAAAATTGATTGAGTCAAATAATTCAATAATGCAAAAATCGTTATCTTTCGCAACCAAACAGCTGGAGAATAATTCCCTAAATTTTAAAAACAAACTATTAAAAAGTGTTCAGCTGAGTTTAACTCATTAATAAAATTTGTGATAGTATGGTCTCGAACCCAGAACCATTCGGTTAATAGCCTAACGTCTTACCATTGGGCATGCGCCGGATAAATCGTAAAATAAACGTAGATCACGTTGATCTTTTGACGGCATCTACATTATTCACGGGGAAAATGCGGTTTTAAACACAGTGGAACCGCCCAAAAGTTGACACTTGCAGGACAAAAATTGTTCTCCAGTTTAGAGAGATGTTTGGAGAGGTTTGACCTAAAGTTTTCCCAAATTTGATATAGTTCGATTTTATGCTTTACAGGCCCTCTCAGCTGATTATATGGGGATTTTTATCCCGGGAAGACGGGACGGGACGGTATAGCGAGATCCAACTTTTTCCTAAAACTCTATAAAAATAAATTTTCTGATTATATGAAAACTTAAAAAATTCATCCCGTCCCGGCAAAGCGAGATCCCGGTTAAAACAAACGAGATCTCGCTTTGCCGGGACGGGATGGATTTTAAGCGGGACGTTTTTTCCTCATATAATCGTAGTATTCCGCCTTACCGCAGTAATAATAGTAGTAGTAATACAGCCTAGCAGTATTTTTAAATATAACTTCATCTTCATACATGTAGTTTTATACTTTCATTTTGTTAGTTTCTTCATTGAAACGTTTAATGTATATACTAATATAAAATATATTTTTAAACTCAATATATTAGTGGTTCCTTTTTCATGTAAGATGATCTGGAAGGCAATCTTTAACATACTTGGCTATAACGTCACGAATTACCTCGCCCGTAAACTGTCCCGGGACGATTTTTATCTCGTCTTGCCGGGATAAAAATCTCATATAATCATGATGTGAAGACTGTCCCGGGACGATTTTTATCTTGTCTTGCCGGGATAAAAATCTCATATAATCATGATGTGAAGACTGTCTCATATAATCATGATGTGAAGACTGTCTCATATAATCATGATGTGAAGACTGTCTCATATAATCATGATGTGAAGACTGTCTCATATAATCATGATGTGAAGACTGTCTCATATAATCATGATGTGAAGACTGTCTCATATAATCATGATGTGAAGATTGTCTCATATAATCATGATGTGAAGACTGTCTCATATAATCATGATGTGAAGACTGTCCCGGGACGATCCCCTAAGAGCAGGAGTATGAAATGGTTAAAAAAATGAAGTAAGAAAAAAGTAATTTCTTGTTCATCTATCTTACAAAGACAACAAAGTTTTATTTGCAAAACTAGTCAGGTATTTTCAGTTTTCGCCATGGAAATTAAAAAGGCCGAGAATAATTTCAAAACTTTATCGCCTCTAAAAGATGGTTAGAAAAATAGAGGTTTTCATATGGCGTACGAGAAAGAATATTAAATGGTTCAAAGCAATGCATGAAAAAGGTTCCGAACGGCCGTTTTTCTGATGTCAAATTGCTCTGCTAGCTCCTGATAACATTGTTTTTATTTTTGGAAATCAAGCAGCTTAATTTTCCCTTCAAGCGAACGTTCTTTTGCTCAGTGGTGTTTTGACATCGCCATAACAAATAAAAAGACTCTTCTCTTTCCACATACCAATTTGGACGGTCAAACATTCTAAAAACTTGTCACAGTTGTTTACTATACAGAAACCAGGGTAAAAGTGAGCCATATGAACAGTTGGTATTATGATATAAATAAAAACTGCATAAAGCATAACGCATCACAAGAAAAAATAAGTACCTGGTATAGACAATACATTCCCATGGCAAGCAACCAGTAATACCGTAAGTACAATAAATCGAAGCATTTTTAGAAACAGTACTCTTCGTATGATCGTTGACGAAAGTGCTGCGTTAAATAAAAACCTCCTTTTAAGAAGTGAAAGAGGTTTGTTTTGGTGTTTTGCCAACACAAAATGAATGACGATAACACTTAGCAATGACGAATCAACCGCCATATATCGATACTTACGTGGGTAACTTGAACCGCTAATTAACTTTGTTAACGCCTTCTTCTTGCTTCCTCTAACAAATACAACTCCGACAAGAAGCACTATTTACAGCAATAATAAATTTATATATTCAAGGCGGTCGCTTCAACGGGGATTTCTTTTTTTTGTTTATTTGGTTTGGTTATCTTATCTTTTTTTTAAAATTCCTTTTGTTTAACGTCTTTTTAGATAGTTGCTTACAATGCATATGCACTGCGTTGCCGACATTAATTTAACGTTATCGGACGCAAATAGTTTCTTGAAACTCCGCTTTCTTGTTGTTGTGGTTTTTAACGAGGCTTCCAGAACGCTAACTAAGCATTACAAGAAGACCTCGACTCGGAGTTTTAGTGTATTTAATTGCTCCCAATTGTGCTACGGTTATTTTTGATAAAATACGGCGTTTTTTATTTATAACCGCTCACTAAACAACTTTGTGATAGCATGGTCTCGAACTAAGAACCTTTGGGTTAAGAGCCAAACGCCTTACCATTGCTCTATCGCCGGACTTTGTTGAATTTTATGTTTCGTGTTGGTGTAATACCCGCGTTTAAGTCTCAGTTCCGGTCTTTGTTGTTATGCAAAATCTATTGTTTTCAGCTCATTTTGCGACCAAAATTTTGAGCAAACTCAACAATCATGTTGAGAATTGGTCGAAATTTTGTCTCAAAAATAATACAAAATGTTAATAATGCAGACCGGAACTGACACTGTAAACGCGTATTTGTAAACGTATCTGTTTACACATTTTGTCTTTTGGTGAAGTACATGCTAATGACGTGTTCATTCCATGCTGCACAACTTTCGGCCTCTTCGCGTTTGTTATTCTATCTTTATCTTTATGTTATTCTTTATGCAGTTGATGTTCATTATCTTCTTTTAGATTTACTCCTTGTTTTATGGTACTAGCTTTTAGTTTTAATGTCAAGGATTGTCTTAGATTGGAGGACCTCCCTAATTTGAAGTCGCCTGTAAAGTTAGGAGAGGGGATGTAAAGTAGCGTTCAATCTTTTTCCCCAATATAACGTTGAACATGCTCATGAATAAACCGAACTGAAAGCGAAACCGAATCAACGAAAGAACCGCTTTGCAATATGTCGCAATATTATCAATCTCCGTCTTTAATTTTGTTTACTTGTCTGATCAGTGGTTACCATTTTTGTAACATCTTTTCATAAAATTACATTGGCGAGAATCTGAGAATCTGGAATTGGATATATTACTCATATTGACTTCCAGGAAATATCAATGATTCAAAGGCGTTAATAGAAGGATGAAATTCGCTTATCGGATGAAGATGCAAGAGATATTGACAGATCAACAGCGCGTGACGTGTTACAGAGCGAACGAATTTGAAAAGGTAGTTTGAAACTATGGCTTCAGCTCTTAAGTTTGTGATACGTGAGGGCAAAGGGGATATTTAGTACTACAGCAAAGGAGATTTTCTATAATACACCAATTACAAATTCTTTCTTAGGCACTGTTTTAACAATAAAATCTCATTCCCATCTCATTTCATTCAACTTTTAACCACTTTATCACTACATTTTAAACATTAAATCGATTACTTGTAAGTGGAAATCATAAAGGATTCTTACCATGAGAACTTTGAAACATTCAAAATATTAAAAACCGAATTAAAAAAACGCCAACAAAAATCGTATGAAACGTTTTGGTTTGTTAACTTGGTAGAGCAAACGCAACTATTCCTACGGTTTAATTATGCCGAAGTCAACAGAAATTTCTAAAAACTAACAAGATAGTTTTATCAACGCGTTTTTTTGGTAAGCATTTTTAAGATTTCACTTATAAGTACCGATTTGATATTTTAAGATCGTCGAGTGATTAAGGCTGCGAGCTGCTGTCGTCATATAATAGTAGACATTGGTAAGAGGAGTCAACAGGAGGCCGCACCAGAAAAAGCTTACTCTCTAGAAAATTCTTCTCCTTTTGACTTCGCTCGAATAACGAGTAAGCCGCTAAGAAAAGAAAGAAAAATAACTCGCGTACATGTTATGCTGTATATAAAAGTGAGATGTGAAAGGTGGAATGATACCTGATATACGCCGGAACGGGTAGATACATAGAGACAGTTGGTTGCCAACCCGTTCTTTGATTTTGAGAAGAGACGTATATAACCAACTTTTAACAAGAAGAGGGAAAAAGAAGAGAAGAAAAATCTAAAGGTTTATACTATTTGTTTTACTTTCTTTTTTTCTTTTTTTCGAACGAAACAATGGTTGTAAAAGGGCTAAAAACAATCATCTTACGATAAACTAAACAATGCATTAATAACTATGTTACAGCTGAAACATTGTGCAATAATCGTTATGATATTGTTTGGAAAATTCTTTTAAATAAGACGGGAAAAACCCCCGGATATTACTAATTTTGCTACTGTGCAAATGTTTTTAACCCCCCCCCCCAATGTTTTTAAACTTGTTTAGAGATATTTCAAGCCATTTTATGACCATGAATAGTTGGTATATTTATTTATTTAGAAGATAATTGACATGTTTGACAATCTGATGACGTCATTCAATATTGCAGACGTCATCATGTTTCTGTATACGCTGTTGATATTTTGAGAAAATGAACTTCCTAGTGAGGTGCCTCTGTTTAATATATTGCAAAAAAGAAAGAAAGGAATTGTACTCGATAAAAAAAAGTCATTGTAATGCAGTGTTAGCCTGCTATATGAATACAAATGTAGTTTTCCATGTTTTGAAGTACGAGACATGCATGTACCAATAAACAATAAGAGTGATTTTGATAGATTAATGTTTGTTTTTTCTACATCTGATGTTATTTATGGCGCTGTAGCTCAGTGGATAAGTTCTTTGGCTCACGAAACCAAATCACGCCGTTTCCAATCCCATCACCAGGGTATCTGTATTTCTGAGTTACAGTTAACTTCTTGAGCGAAACTCGTTGCGTAATGCAAGTCTAGCTTAAATAGGTTAGTTGTCTGGTTGAGCGATTTTCGTAGGCGCAAACGGGCGCCCTAAGTACGCCAGGACTAAGCAAGAGGGCACACAAGGATAACAGTATTTTATATTATGAAGTGTGTATAAAAAATTCGAAATAATAATTACGTTTGGTTCATCGTATGAACAACTGCAGCAGATTGCCTTACGACTGCAAACAATTGCCTACTTTCCATATTAGGTTCTAAAGACAGTTTTTACGGTGATACGAAAACGTTTTTGACATTCCAAAAAGACGAATATCTGCAAAAATGAATTCCTTTGAAAAAATGGAATTGTAGTGATATAAATAGTTTCGGTAAACAATTTATTATTTTTCAAATTAATACAAACATCTCCAATCTAATATCGTAATAAACGTATAAAGGTATTTACTTTACGAAAGCTGTTCCGTAGCAGCAAAAATACAATCGGTTGCCGTGAAATTTGCCACAACAATTTCGTTCGACCATCATAACAGAAACATTTTTTTCTATAACCATCACAAACACAATCACCGCTTTTATTACCGAAATATTAAAATTTGAAACTCTTAGTGATGCTTTTTAGGCAATATTTTGTCGTAGATGCACTGCATTTTGCTGTCATCGAAGCATGCACCATTACAACGTTGATAGTGAGACTTCTTTACGACCTGGTTTCCACAGCACCTTTGTTGTCGAGTATCGCAAAACAAGTTGCCGCATCTTTCTACGTGTAGCTTACCTACAATCGTGTTTTGGAGGCACACTTCGTTCTTGCGATCGAATGTGCGCCCGTGACAGCATCCACGGGTGTTGACGTTGTAGCAGACGTTGGCGCAGGTTCTGACAAGCTTTCTGGGCACAGTTTTCCCGTTGCAGCAACGGTTCTTGCGCGTATCAATTAGCTGCTCTCCGCATTGCTCTGAGAAGCGTCTTGGAACCAAAACACCGTTCAAGCAAACCGTTTTCCGTGTATCGCAACATCTGTGTCCGCATTGAGCTTTGAACCGCTTGGGCAGGATTTGCCCGTGGCAACAAGCGTGTCTATCGGCATCGTAGCAATTCCTTGCACACCGCCTGTACCTCCGTCTATGTAACACCTTTCCGTTACAGCAACTGTTAACTCTGGAGTCGATGCATTGATAACCGCACTTTCTAGCGAAGCGCTTTTGCGTCACTCTGTTGTTGCAACACACGTGGGATCGGCCGTTGTAGCAAAGATGAGAACAGCTTCTAGCATGTCTTTTAGCCACGAGCAGTCCTCTGCAACACTTGTGGAATCTGTTATCAAAGCATTTGTTACCGCATCGATTTATGAAGCGTTTTTTAGCGCTTCTGCCATTGCAACATGCCTCGATGGCAAAATTATAGCAGCTCCTACCGCATCTTCTTGAGTGTCTTCGCGGGGTGATTTTGCCGCGACAACACACGTAAACGCGAGTGTCGAAGCACTTGCGCGAGCAAAAGCCTAAGGTTGATTTAGGCTGTAGAATGCTGTTGCAACACGATTGCGTGTTAGGATCATAACAGTGACTGCCGCACCTTTTGTTGTATTTAGGATGAACGGGTCTGTTGTTGCAGCAAATCTTTCTTCTCGCATCGTAGCAAGTATCTCCGCATTGTCGTTTAAACTGCTTCAGAAGTACGCGTCCCTTGCAACACGCGTGCGAACGCGAATCAAAACACGCGTGACCGCAGTTAGCCGCGTGTAATTTGGAAACCAATTTGTAATGGCAACATTTGTAACGCCTAGAGTCGTAGCATCCACTGTGACACATTTTGTTGAATCTTCGATCTACAATTCGCCCTCGGCAGCATCCGCTGACTCTCGAGTCGTAGCATGAATGGCCGCACTTGCGACTGTAATGTCGAGGAACTATTCTTCCATCGCAGCAGATGTTTGATCGCTGATCGAAGCATTGGTTGCCACATTGCCCAACCGCCCTTCGTGAGATTATTTGCCCGTTACAGCATGTTTGAACGCTTCTATCGTAGCACGTCCTCCCGCAAATCCTTTGGGCTTCCTTTCGAATAATTCGCTTCTGACAACAGACATGAGTGGTTCTGTCGAAGCACGTGTTTCTGCAGCGACCGATATATGCCTTTCTTATCATCAAGTTGTTGCAACATGAGTACAATCGGTTGTCGAAACATTTTCGACCACAATTTCGCGCGAATTTCCGTTCTATGAGGTTGCCATTGCAACAGTAACGTCGTCTATGATCATAGCACTCGTTGCCGCATCGTCGGGTGAACCTTCTATCGATCAAACCGTGCCGACAGCAGCTTTCCGTGGAAGCATCGAAGCAATCCCCTCGGCAATTTCCAAGGAATCGCCCCGCAACCAAGCGATTCTTACAACATCCGTGGCTGCGCAAATCATAACAAAACTTCCCGCACTGTTTACCGTACTTTTTAGAGACAATGCGACCACGACAGCACGTGTTATACAACGAATTATAGCATGCGCTTCCGCATGTCCCATGCAACCTTTTGACCAAGAGCTTTCCGTCGCAACACGAGTGTTTTCTCGAGTCGTATTGTTGCACGCCGCATTTGTGACTGTATTCCCTTGGGATTATAAGTCCGTTACAACAACTTAACTTGCGTTCATCATAGCACGTGTTTCGGCATCGTTGACAGTACCGTTTCGCAACAACCTGTCCACCACAACACCGATTTAACTGCGTTTTGAAGACGCTTTTAACGCAGCAACCTTGATGGCGTTTATCGTAGCCGTGACCTTCGCAGAGTGCGTACTCCACCTTTGGGATGATCTTGTGATCGCAACATCTTTGGGTGTGTACATCGTAGACACGATCTCTACAGCAGGACTGTTTGTGTGGATGGTAGCAGTGAAAGCCGCATGGTTTCTCTTCTGTTAAGTAAAAACAAAATGGCATGATAAATCTTCATTAAAACGTCATTTAAAATCATAATTTGTATGTAGAATTTCCATCATTAATTATATTTAACGAACTAATTACAATTTCTTGTTCGTAAATATGTGTTCATATTTTTAAAAACAATAGTAAAAGATAATAATATTTTGAGACTGAACTAAATCTAGGTCAGAATTCTAATTTTACAAATTGAGCATTAAGAGAAACTTACTGTACAAACTTACCAAAAAAATTAGTCTATAATTTGTGACAAAAATGCAATAACTGAATAGATCACTTAAGACAATGACAAAGCCTTTAGCTATATATCACCCACCTCCACTGCATTGCACTTGATACCCCGGGTCTTCCACGATTTCGTGCGATTGTTCCTCGCAAATGACCATGCGGTTCACGAGCAACAAGCTGAGAATTGCTGCTAAGTGAATCATTTTCCTAATGAAAAAGAACGCATAAAAAAACGTTAGCATTCATCTTAGTGAGTGAAGAAAGATTGATTTATTCTCAATAAAATAAGAATCAAAGTCGGTTCCGAAGAAAGGGCGATGACGCCATCTCGTGCAGGCCTATGTTCACACCTTTTTTATTCATTGACAAAAAATTCAATGCAGTGGCATTTACTACTTATTTACTATCTTTACTTCCTAGAAATACGTAAGAGCAACAGTACATAATGAATAAAATCTCACATTGTATCCCTTCTTACTCGTTCTGAATTATGATTTGGCACCTCTGTCAGCCTCTTTTATGCGACATTCCGCGCACATGTTGCATTATTGATTGCGGAAATAATAAATCTTTCTCCGCGGTAAATCTTAACGCGTTTCGTCAAATATTGCGGATGAGGTAGAGTGTCGAAACTTGTAATATCGGCCCCTTCAAAGCACACGTAGCAGGGCCTTACTTTGTGCAGAACAATGACTGGATTCCGTTTACGTGTTTTCTGCATATCCAGGCTGTCATCTTGAAACTCTGCAACGTGTTGGTGGCATGGTTGGTTGAAATACGCTTTGAAATACACTTCCTAAATATTGCGATGAATTACCTCTTGTGGCAATGACAAATCGATAAATCATACCGAAATCTTTCGAAAATACTTAAAACGGTGTAATCAGACAAATTTAACCATTCTTAACAGGTCTAAGCTCTGACTCAAACTTACATTAAAAAAATCTCTACAATATTAACGAATGATATTGGAATAACGTTCAAATCATAAGTAAATTCCAAAAGTGTGCGAAGAAACGCTGAATATTTGTAACAAAACTCTGACTTAAGCGCTAAATAATTTGTTTGCGATGATTGGCCCAAAAAGAACGTGCCAGCGCATGCGTAACAAAATCAACGTATGCGCAACAACATACGTTCATCAAAATCAAAATTCTTTTGTCATCTCCTCGCGAATATTGGTCGATATTTTTTAGTCATTAATCAAAAACAATTCGTCGCTTTGAAGCAATTCCACATTCCATATGGGTAGTAGCCGCAAATACAACATTGCGAAATCATTTGATATCTTACACGTCACGTTCATTCTTGCAACATCCTTTCGAAATCAAACATAAAACTGAAACCTGATTTGTTAATGCTTTTCTTGGGTAAGCTTTGAAAAAGCCTTTGTCACAACGTCAGCTATTTAAAATAAATAAAAATCATTATAAATTAATCAAAACAACCCAATTATTTTCAAACTTTTCTTTGCTATTTCCTTCAAAGAATATTTATTTTCGGATTAAGGAAAGTTTATATAAAACAGATCATTCTAAAAAGCATATTACAAAATTAACAAAGATCCAGAAACATCATATTAAGATATGTATTGATTATTTATAATTTAATTTCTTTTCTTATTGTTTATTGTTTATTTTTTTTTTATTTTTCATCAAGACCTTTCACAACTCTGAGTAATTCTACAAAAAAATAAATACCCAAACTAATTGATTTTTACATTATACGATACCTAAACTTAGTTTACTATAGTAAAGTAAACTAGACCCTAAACTTAACACTAACATTATGTTCACACTATACTGGATAGCTTTTCACGGCATAGAAAGCTACCAATATAATGCGAACAGAATCGTTTCATGACGATGTTTCGTCTTCAAGGCGTTCATATTATACCGGATAGACGTATTATTTTATGCTAAAAAAATTTCCAGGTTTATTTCTTTTCCGTTTTATTAAAATTAATTTTTGTATTTCGCACAAAATTAATTTTATAAAATGGTTTCTTTCCTCGATTTACAAGCATACCACATAGAATTCAATGATACGCAACCAATGACCTACACTTTTTTTATAAAAACACTAAGGCTTAAATTGGTGGAAAATTAAGAACAAACTAAGAACAAAGCTAAGGCTTAATTAATAATTAGGTTGGTGCATTTGCAACTGTAAGACCCCATATTACGGAAGAATATTCAAAGATATAGGAAGAATAACAGGTGCGACCTAAATTTAGTATTATTCTTCACGAATATTCTTCAGTGTAATTGGGCCTGTACATCTTTGTCTTTTGCTTTTCTTTGTAGAATCTGCAACTTATGGAGTAAAAACACAAAACCTTTTCTTTCATATATTTAAGAACAGAATAAGAACAAATCGATGCTAGAATCAGCTAAAAATTAAGAACAGCTAAGGCCAAACCCAATTTACCTGGTTCTTGTAAAAGAAAAAAGTGTATTCCATAAATGCTGTAATGCGACTATTTTATTCATAATATCTGTAGACGACATCTTTCATGAAATTCTAAATGCATTAAATTTCATTCATCGATATCGTTGTGAAAATCCTGCCGTTTAGGTGTTCACACTATAAAACGTTGCGTCTTAAAAAGCTATCCGATACATAGCGTATCACTTTCGAGAGCGTTGCGTCTTGATAGCAATCCAAGTGTGTTTAAGTGTGAAGACCTATCCGTTACATTTTCGTTCCGTTGCCGTTGAACATAGTCTCAGTTATTTTAAAATTCCATTTATTGGAAATACTCTGAATACGGCCAAAAAAGATTTCGACACTCCGCAAAGAAATATTTCAGTCTTAATAAGGATTGTCATACCCCTTGGCATGAATTTTGTTCTTGATACCTTGATATGTGTTTATTTTTTTCTGATCAAAAGTATATATTTTCTGAAAGCTTATAAAAGTATAAAAATCTAACTTGTTTTGTTTAATAAAAACGAAAAGGAATAAGAACAAAAAAAGGAATTTTACAATGCATCGCTTCAAAAAGTAAATTCCGCCTGCATCGCACTTTTTTCAAACGAATTGAACTATTGCAACCTCACTCATTTGCTGAAAAACGGTTGCCACAATTTCCTGAAACACAGTGATTACAAAATTTTATTTCCCAGTATTTTATTATTTTTAAGTAAAACTCTGTAGAAGTATTTAATCTTAGAAGCAAGCGTTGAAGAAATGTGTAAGCAAGCGTTGAAGAAACGTGTAAGCAAGCGTTGAAGAAACGTGTAAGCAATCGTTGAAGAAACGTGTAAGCAAGCGTTGAAGAAACGTGTAAGCAAGCGTTGAAGAAACGTGTAAGCAAGCGTTGAAGAAACGTGTAAGCAAGCGTTGAAGAAACGTGTAAGCAAGCGTTGAAGAAACGTGTAAGCAAGCGTTGAAGAAACGTGTAAGCAAGCGTTGAAGAAACGTGTAAGCAACTGCTTTATAAACAAATCAGCAGAAATTTACGCGTCATATTGTAAACATAACAACTGTAATACCCTTGTTCCATACTGTTATTCTTTGTTGATGTTGTTTATGTCTTGGTAAGATGGAGGAGTTGACAAGCGGTCATGCGACACCTACAGACCCTCCTTTTGCTCTTTGGCCTTGCACAGCAACGCCACAAACATATTACTGTATTTCATTTCTTTGTCTCACACAGTAAAACTGCAATAAAACCAATTATCGTTTTATTTACATACAAGCTATTTGAATCAATGGAGAGAAAATGATCTGAAACTCTTTATAGTGAGATGGCTTAGCACAATAATACTTCAAATGGTGATAAAAGCATGAAACTTTCCATAAATGTTCTAAATGATATTTAGAATTTTTTTTGACAAACACACCATTTACAGTCACGTGATTGCTGACGTCAGCACTTTTTTGAAAATTTTTTATTTTTAACAAATAATAAAAATTTTTGAAAAAGTACTTATCTATTGAACAAATAGTTTGCTTAGGTCATTTAAAAAAAAGTTACCCATGAGAAGTTATTGGGCCATAAAGTTCAAAATGATGACGTCATCAAAAACGCAAAAAAAAAATTATTTTCAAAATATAAAGTATGATATACCGCTGGAAAGACAATTTAATGGTAAATAAAGTTTTTGTCTAGGTCATGTCATAAAAATAAAACTACCGAGAGATAAAAAGCTACAAAGTCTACTATAAAATTGTCAAATATAAATAAAAAAATTCTCACTAAAACGTTTAAAATTATACAATAGAATATACAAAAAAAATCATAGAATAGACAAATAACTATGATAAACTCAAACTTTAATAAAAATCAATTATCATCCACCACAAAAGCAGAGTTCAGTACAGCTCAAATCAGATTTCTTACATTTACACCGTTTCCCACATGTTTTCTTACAACTACATTTGATAAGTTCTTTCCATGCCTTGCTGGCTCCAGGCTGTGTCATCCAGAGTGGTTTAATCGTATTTCCATCTTGCGTCCAACCACATTTCTGCAAATCCTTGAAAGGGATGTTTAATATAAAAGAAAAGATGAGATATAAATTGCTTTGGTAAATAAAGTTTCAACGATCACATTAAAAAAATTACAAGAACCATATCATCATACCTGCTCTGCATCATTACTCGCTTAACGTGAAGTTTTAAGCAATTCTTTGTCGGAGGTAATGATTCGACAGATCGTTGTTTTTGTATAAACAATACCCTTCTACATTGGTTTACTTCGGTGCACGGACTTGTTCGATCGTATAACATTACCACAAATTTTGTGATCAAAATCTTCGTCGCTCAGTTCATTTATTCATTCGTTTATTCATTTATCAGACAGACTAAAAATCAACAATAATTTTGATGCACCCAAAACGTGCTCTTTAACACCCCGCGTTTAAGATTTGTAGTGAAGAAAAATCTCGATTCAATCCTATTGTTATTTGACTCTTGATTTTGTTATTTATTGGATTATGGTCGATTAAGTCTCTCATAAGTAAATGGACACGCCGCGAATTCTTTTGATGAGATTGCAATAAATTTTTATGGAATGATCGAGTTTGAGAAAAGAGATTCTTTCGTACTATACTGGCGGCTTTTGATAGTATAATGCCTTCATCAAGTGTCGAATTTAATGATGCTTCAAAAATAACTCTACCAAATGATCCATCCATAGTGAGAATAAAGTATTTCCCTTTCTTTTCTTCGCGCAAGCCATGTACCTCTTTAAGTATGTGTTTCTTTAACCTCGTGACATTAACTCTTTGACGCATTTAGATATTTCAATCTTTCTTGGTACATCACTCGAAGATCTTTCATCATGAAAAGAGGATTGTTTGTAGAAGTGATTATCATTTCTTCGATCGTCACCTCCGATAAAGCTATTCCTAAAATATATTAATTGATTGAAAAATTATTTATTTGAAAACGTTACAAATTCGGTTGTTATGGAGTAATAACATACAAAGCTACCAAACAATCTTTATTTCATACATATCTTAACGATCTTATAACGATTTTACCTAAATCACAATTCTTACAAAAGGAAGAATAGAAACCTTTTATTCACTCAGAATAAAACTCAGATTGAGATAAGTTATTACTAGGTATACAAACTTTCAATTTTCGCAAATTTTTGCACAATAGTCGATAGCAAAGAACAGGTAATTCATAATATTTCTTCTAACGAAAGTTTGTATGTGTAAAGTAGGTAACGGAAAGGCCTTTACAAAACCATTATAATTTATCCCTAATAATTTAGCCTTATATACCTTCAATTAGACTAGGTTCCTTGACAACAGTTTCCGAACTCTTGAAACTACGATATTTGTTTTTATATTCTACAAGGCACTTTAGATGGTATTTAGCATCAGTAGCCACCATATCTCCTTTGCTTAGCTTGCCCAAGACTTCATTATCACACATTTCAGTAGCTATATCTTTTATTTTCTGATGTAACTGCAACGTCTGACAACGATGCAAATCTTTGAAAACTTCGCCATAAAAGAAACAAGTTCCAATTAAGATTTTATCTGTACTTCTTCTTTTCGACCTTCTCTAAGCTTCTGATTCTGTATTTTCCAAACGATCTGCATCTAAACTATTCACTTCTTGAGAAATCTTTCTCTTTCGTTCAAGCTTTTGATTATCATAACTTAACATGCATTTCTTATGAAAAACTGCCTTTTCTTGCACAAAAACTAAATACAATTCTCCAATCGTTGCATACTTCTCGCAACGTAGCTTAACCCTTTCCCACTCAGGGGACACTGGTGTCCCAAGAACTAAATAGGGCATAGCTTTTAAAGTTTTATGCATTTTCAAGTAATCTATTTGCGTTTGTCAATAAATAAGTTATAATAAAGTTTCAGAATCTTCAATGCCTTGTTTCCAGACCCCTTTTCCCCTATATGGAAAAATCTCATTATTTGTAAAATAATTTACATTATGCTAAATTTTAAATTAAATAATAGACAGAATCTTTTGAAGATCAGAGAAACAGCATACCAAATTTGATCCCTATCGGATAATGTTATCAAGAGTTATTCCAATTTAAATTTCTAGGAACACTGGGTGTAAATGAAAAATTCTTGTCCTATTTTGATTATTATGTTTCTGACTTGTTAGAGTGTGGGAAAGCTATTTTTCTCCAAGAAAGTTTTTCATGCATCATGCTGAATGCGAGTAATAGTAAATCTCTTTATGCCAATGAATATCCAGAGTATGGGTGATGATAAAAAAGTCAATAACAAACTTTTCTCTTCAGTTAGTTGTGAGTAGTAAAAGAAATGGCAGCAAAAATGGAGATAAATTGCAAAAAAAAATATTTTACAATCGATGAAAACGATTCTGATACCGAATATATTGCAGAAGAAAAGATTAAACCAGTTCAGGACAAACAAAAAGCCAAACACGAAGAGTAGGGGAAAATGTGATCTTTTACCAGAAATAAAAGTCCAATTAGCCATGAATACGTCACCAATGGACATCTCTGAACAAGTAGCGGATCTTGACAAACTTATTGAGATGATCTTTGCCCAAACAAACCTCTACGCCCAACAAAATGAAAGGAATTTTGAACTTGACGCAAAAGAAATAAATTTCTCACATTTTTTCAGTATTCCCATCTGGACGTTAGAAAACGTTCGAGACAAAACACTTAAATAACCATCTCTTAACGAGCCTTCTTAGTGAACACCAAGTTTCGACTATATAAACACATAAAACCATTTGTATCAATGTAATAGTTATAATTTTATAAAGGAAAAAGATCTTAAATTTTTTCCCGTACACACCAACAGGGACACGAGCGTCTCATTAAGTTTTGAGCTATCTAGAAGTGGTTTCAAAAAAAAATTTTCGGCATTGTTTTAGTATGGGCATACAGGCCACAAAACATGAAAAATGATTTTTAGAAATAATCTAGATTCCTTGTGGGTTTGAAAGGGTTAAGTAACTTTGGAAGGACGTCTAATTCTTGAAAAGCTTTCAGGTTATTTGAGACAGTGTGATACAAATTCTTTTCAGGATTGAAATAGAAAATGGGAGTTTGTTTAATTTTTTCAAATAACTTAAACTTAAACAATGACAGTGAATGATTTAAATTAGAATATGATTGACTGCATCAAAAACATAATTTTCTCAACAACCATTTCTATTTTCTATTTCATAAAATCTTACCTTTTTTACAAAACGGATTCACTAAAGGTTCTCCGTTACTTTGCTGACAAATGAAACATTTGGTCCAATCTGTATCAATACTTTGAAGGGCCTCTGGCGAGACAATAACAAATTGGCCACTTTCAAGCTTCCATTAGTATTTCTTTATTTATAAGTATATATAGCTTCTTTAGACAAAATACTTTCTATGAAAGAAATAGTCAATAGTTAGTAGATAAAGAACAATGTATGTATCAATATATTTCTATGTTCACACCACAACATTCGTTTCGTTCATTTTTTTCTTTTCGTTTTCTTGATAATTCTCCACAGTCATAAAAATGATGAAATGTACATTTCGCACACTTTTTGTAAAACAGGTGGTAGATGCAGGAGCGTCGAGAGCCAGCACGGGCCCCGGGGCACACAAGCTTCTGGGCTCCTTGTGCTCATATATAAATATATATACACACACACATGTATATAGTATAAAAAAGTGAATATAGTAAATACAATAGATATTATGTGTTATATTGAAAGAAAAGCATTATTAAAAAACAATTTATTTCAAAGAAATATCAAGCTTATTTTAGAGGTGTTTTATGGGCATTGTGGCTTCCAAATGGATCTATAATGTTTTGAAAATCGAGAGTCTTAGCTTAAGGGGGCTTCAACTGCAAGGATCCCTAAACTTACTTGTTAGTCTTCCTTGACACATGGTCGATCTCAACACATTTCTTACCCGTGTCAATGTGCTGAATGTGCAACTGTGAAGGTAACGTTAGAAATATTCTGAGAAGGACACAGACATTTGGGAATAAATTACTGAGTTTTAAAGTGAAAATTTTGCAATAGTTCCCATAGAGATATATCCGTGTTCCGAGATTTGCACTGTGGATATGCTTTAGGCTAAAAAAAATAGTATGACATATTATAAGTCTGTTTTACCTTAAAGACACACTCAACTTAGGTACAAAGTTAATTACTGTCTGTTCTTCCGGCGGTAAACGTAGAACAAAAACTATTGTTCTTAAAACAGACAGTATATTACATCTAATTATTTCGCCGCCTGCTGTGGACTTTGGTCCGATTGATTATCGTCGGGTTTGGAGCAAAAATCGCTCAATTGTGAAATTTGTATCGCAATGTTGAAATTTACTGCGCTATTGAACCTTTTCTGCTGTAATTATCTCGTAACCTTTTCTTCTGTTTATCAAATAATTTGTTTGATTGCCTTTTCATGTATCATTCCAATCTGTGAGGACGTTGATTGTAGCCTACTGATCTGCAAACGTTAGATGTAATAAATTGGCTGTTTAAAGTGCAGTAGTTTTCGTTTAGCCTTAGTCACCGGAAGAACAGGTAAGCTAAACTTTTTAATTAAGCCATGGCTCCAGGTAAACAACTCTACTCCGTACTTAGGTACTTAATTCACATTTAACAACTGATTAGACCTAACTTTACTTAATCCATGTTTCATTGTGATTAAGTACAAACCGATAAAGTATGATTAAGACTTCCACGACCTCACTTCTGTTCTGCAGATCATTTAAAATTACTCTAAACTTCTGTAGTGCTCGCAGTTGCTGGAAAAGCTAATAGGAGCAACGCTGGTTAAGCAGCCAAACAATGTTGCCAGAAATTCAGCAGTTTTTATGAGCAGAGACCTTCCTTGTTTTGAATTTTTGATAGCAGCACAAATTTTCCTAAAGCCTTTTCCTATTTTTTTTCCTAATAATTTTTAAATGTGTTTATTGTTAATAGTTTTATTATTATCAACAAGATCTTTCCAGCGGGTGCCTAAAAAATTCCAGCCCCACTGGCTCCCGGCTGTCTCCGGGCCCTAGTGTTATATAAATGTATTTGTATGATATTATAAACATATTTAAATTCCTTATTCGATCTTTGTTTTATTTTATTTAGATCTTTAAGCATATGGTGATGCGATGTTCAATAAAGTTGGAAAGGATCATCAATAAGCTTGAAAAACCGCATCAATAAGGTCGTAAACACTCTCGGATGACACAAAATAAACACACAAAATAAATATGAGACTGTAATGCTTTAGCGATTTACTGACGTGTGTTTTAAATTAACTGTTTAGAAAATAATATTGAGCTATGCACATAAAAAATAAACCCAAACAGATTCATATGTTGATCGAAAGTTAACAATAAAATTGTTTTACTCCCGCCAGTTGGAAATGAGTGACGTTTTTAAGGCTTTTACACTTACAAGCTTTTTTTTTTTTTTTTTTTATTGTAGTTGCTCAGAACAAGGCCCTAAAGGCCACTTGAGTGTAAAGAGCTAGAAAAGTTACAGGGAAAGTGACGCAGTTTTCAGATAGCGATGAACGTTTGATTTGAACAGTTGAAGGTTATAGACCGATGGAAAGCATGTAGAAGGAAGGGAGTTCCAAAGTCTGGATGTTCGCGGGAAAAAACTGTTCTTATAGAAATCCCTGTGACAGTTTGGAATGCAAACAGTCCATTGATGAGAAGATGATGAAAACCTAGTTGTACGGTAAAAAATTCTGGGAGAAGGTGTAAGAGATGATAGTTCGCTTGAACAACGTCCATAAAAAAACTTGTAAAAAAGACAAAGAGAAGCTACGTTTCGCCGGTGTGATAGGGAGTCCAGTTTCGAAGATAAGTTTGCGCCGATTGCGTTGCAAACACGCTGTTGAACACGGTCTAACAAGTTCAAGCAATTCGCACCTGCCCAAATGTGGCAGCTGTATTCCATGCAAGGACGTATTGACGATTTGTACAGGTAAAAGATACACTCAGGGGTGAGGTAACTCATTTCTCGTAAAAGAGAACCAACCTTCATGGCAGCTGATTTTGCAATGGTTTCAATGTATGAACGCCATGAGAGATCGCTTGTAAATATGAGACCAAGAAGGCGAAATGAATTGTTTTCAGGCAAATGAGAACCATTCATCAAAATTGGAGGTAAATATGCTTGCTTGAAATGATTAATGGAAAGAAGACTAGTTTTAGATGGATTGAAATTAACCAGCCAATTCTTACCCCATTCAACTACCGTATTGAGATCTTTATTGAAAACAGAGGCCAAATTAACCTTATCACAATCATCTGATTTATCAAGACAGGAATACAATGTGGAATCGTCAGCGTAAATAATGGTTTTGGATGATAAATTGTCTGGGAGATCGTTTATGTAGAGTAGGAACAGGGTTGGTCCGAGAACTGATCCTTGTGGAACACCAGCATTGATGGAAAAAGTTGAAGATGAATGACCACTAAGGACAACCTTGAATCTACGGTTGGAAAGGAAGGAAGAGATAATTTTAAAAAAGGAACCTTTTAAACCATATGCTTTGAGTTTATGCAATAGACCCAGATGCCAGACTTTATCAAATGCCTTGGAGATGTCAAGAGCAACTGCTCGCGCTTCACCGGAAACATCAAGGGCACGATAAAAATGTTCAGTTATAACTGTCAAAACATCAGCAGTGGAACGACCAGAACGAAACCCGTACTGGGAATCATAAAACAAATTATTTTTTTCAATAAATTCCACTAAGGTCTGGTTAAGTAAAGTCTCAAAAACTTTGCTTAAAATGGAAATGAGACTAATCGGTCTATAATTTCTAGGATTAGAACGGTCACCACAATTTTTAAAAATTGGAATAACGGAGGCAAATTTCCAGGATGAAGGAAAACAAGATTCATCCAAACACTTTTTGTAAACAGCACACAAAACAGGAGATAACTCGGTAGAACATTTCTGAAGAACAATTACAGGAATTCCATCAGGTCCTGTAGCTTTAGTGGAATCCATTTTGGAAATTATCTTGAAAACGTTATCCGGAGATATAAAGCAATCCTGTAATGTCTGATCAGTTTTGGAGGTGAAATAAGGGAGATCGTGTCCAGAATCATCGAGGGTAGAATGAGAACTGAAGAGTTTAGCAAATAGTTCAACTTTATCCTTAGATAAATTAATGACTTCAGGACCATTGAATAGTGGAGGCACAGATGATTTAGAATTGGAATTGCCCCGGACATTTTTAATGATACGCCAAAATTTACATGAACCTATTTTTATTGAATTGATATGATCTTTAGTTCTTTCAGCAAAAACAGTTTTTGCTTTACGAACAACATATTTACAGTTATTGCGAGAGACAATAAACAATTTTCTGTTAAGATCAGTCGGATGACGTCGGTAGCAATGAAAGAAATGATTACGATGGGCTATGGCTGCAGCACATGCTGGTGAAAACCAAGAGGAAGAATGAGGCTTTATCTGATATTTCCTTGAAGGAACGAATAATCTTATTGCTTCAAATATTATTGAAGTAGTTTCATTAACACAATCATCAGCTGAGTTGGAAAGAATTTCCTTCCAAGGGACAGACTGAATGTGTGCTTGAAATTTTTGCCAATCCGCAAGATCATATCTAAAATAGGTTCTATGCATGGGATGCTCATGAGAAACTTGTCTATTGAAGTTAACTTTGACCGATATAACAACATGGTCAGAACGACCTAAAGGAGCGCCATGAGATAATTTACAGATGTCCGGGTTAGAGGTTAAAAATAAATCCAACAAGGAAGGCGATTGACTGGATTGATCAGGAATGCGGGTTGGAAAATCAACTAATTGCGAGAGAGACTGAGATACTGCAAAGTTATAGGTTTCAACACCAGAGCTACTTGTTCCGTTAGAGAATTTTAGCCATTGTTTATGGTGAATGTTAAAGTCAGCTTACGAGAAATCCCTCTATACCGTTTAGAAATTTACCTGCGCAGTCATGGGGTACGAGGCAAGCACTCCTGAACTGGATCTCCAGGTTTGGCCATGCCAAATCAATTCCAAAAAATAAATAAAAAACGCCGGGCCCCACTTTTGGTCCGGGCCCCTGGGCAGCGTACCCCCTGTCTCCCCCCCCTCTCGTCGGGCGTGGGTAGATGCTTTGTTTATAAATAAAATCTCTTTTTTCCTTATATTACGTAACAATAATGTTGAAATGGAAACCTTTTGTTCGTTTCTCTTTTCAACTTTTACCTGACTTTTTTTACAAAACGGCGTTCGAAAAGACGGTAGAACGCAACTTTGTTTTATGAATTTGATAACACAGAGAGATTAAAAAAATAGATTTGTGAATTCATGCTACTTTAGACATCATTCCTTGAATAACATCTCATTTTGCTTTGCCAGGCTTGGTCACTCCATTTATTTAATTCATATACTCAAACCAAATTATCTCTCAATGTTTTCGTTTTTATGGCATGAGCTAGACAAAAACCTTTTTCAGCATAAAATTGTCTTTCCAGTGGTATATCATACTTTATATTTTGAACCTTCTTTTCCAGTGATTTTAAAAGTTTTTATATATATATTTTAGGATTTTTTATTTTACAACAGGTCCTCTTGTGATAGCAACATTATATTCATTTGTTGGTTAGAATCAACCTGTATAAATAAAGTTTTAACAATAATAATAATAATAAAAATTTTTTTTTTTTGCGTTTTTGGTGACGTCATCATTTTGAACTTTAAGGCCCAATAACTTCTCATGGGTAACTTTTTTTTAAATGACTTAAGCAAACTATTTGTTCAGTCGATAAATACCTTTTCAAAAATGTATAACTTTTCATTATTTGATAAAAACAAAAAATTTTCAAAAAAGTGCTGACGTCAGCAGTCACGTGACTGTAGATGGTGTGTCTGTCAAAAAAAATATTCTAAATACAATTTAGAACATTTGTGGAAAGTTTCATGCTTTTATCACCATTTGAAGTATCACGGTATTTTTATGTGCTAAGCCATCTCACTATTAAGAAAATAACATCTACAAATGTTAAAACCGTGAATGTTTGACCAACATTTGTGTGACTAAAATGAATACTTTCAGCACATTATTAAAACAAAACAAGATTTTTCATGTCAATGTCTTATGCAAGGAATCTTGCTGATCACCGAAGAGTTGTTAACCAACAGTATAGGTAACTTAAGGAAATCTTACTGGCAGATAAGCAGTAGCAAATTTGATGCTGTATTAGTGGTTTTCATAATCATTTGCTTCAGCGGCCTAGTTCTATTTTAAAAAGAATCGAATTTAGTACTTTTGGACAAACAGCAAATTGAATTGATCAATTACACCGCTTGTTTTAGTTCGAAGGGGACTTGTAGAACATCAAAAAAATTGAAAAACTACCCACAAAATGAGATATAAGTCAGAGCATTATTGCGTTAGAGCAAAAATCTCATTCTCTCTAACAAGATGGCATGTTATGCGCATGCGTGGTCGCGTTCTTTCAGAACTTTGCCGCAAATTTGATTGGCTGAAAAAATAAGTCCGCAGCAAGTTTTAGGTTATTTTGGAGCCCGTGCGTTCTTTTCTAAAGCAAAATTTCAGAGTTTCAGAAAAATTGTAGCGTCATTAGTTTTATGACGTAACATTTTTAAAATTTCTGTTTATAAAAGTTTTTTATACAGTTTTAGTAGAACTTACGTTTGAGCTAGCTAGCTGTGACTTCGATGATGTAAATACTGGATTTATGCATGATATTTGAGATAAACTGCCCTAGCATCAAATGGAGCAAGATAGCTTGATTAACAATTGCCTAACCTTTCAATCGATGTTAAAAGCCGACATTTCACTTACTCTTTCATCGGTTTCATCCGGACAGAGGAAACGCATGTTCTTGTAGAAGTTGTCAACTTGAGACCTCGTTAATATTTTAGGTTTATTTATTATACGATAACTATCGGTAGAGCGTCGCAAAACCGAGGGCTTTTTGTGTTTTTATAGCATGAACTGTGATAACTAACAGAGCATTTTTTCAATCCATCGCGTATATAAGTTGTTATTAGTGATTGAATCGCTTATCATTGTTGTCTGCGAGTATTCCACCAAGAAAGCTATAGATGACAGTGACCGGATTAATCGTACGGCCGCCGAAGGTGAAATAAAAAAACTCTTAGAGGGTATCGTCAAACATGCCCGCATGATTTGTGTCTTTTAACTGTTACGCCCACTCACAACTCAAATTTATTTTTGCCGTAGTTTTTTCACCTTGTTTTCCAGTCATTTTCGAAATACTCATTGTTTTTAATAATGGAGTTGGGACGCCATTCATTGTTGGCATGCCAAAAAATCTTGACTTACGGCTACTTCGTATAATTCTATTTTCGACGCATTATTGCTACCTAGTCCCCAGCCATTTAACTCAATACGATTATACAATACGATTAATATTTCCCTAATCGAACCCAACTAGTAACCATTTTTCCCCTTTAGAGTGTAAATAGAATGATTAACTGGTGAGGAATTTGGTTCCGCTCAGCAAAAATAACTGACATATAAGCTTTGCTTCTCGACCATCTTTCGTTTTAGCAACATGTCAGATATTTTCAAGTCAACGCGAGAAGCTTCAGAGAAAAGCAACGCACGCAACGGAGCCTTGCACCTCTACAGTAAGTACCATATAAATATTTAACTTGTTTGTTTATTTCAACTCATTAACTTACACTGCTTACAATATTTTGTCAGTCAATAATTACGTAGATTGTTTTTGAGTTGGATTTTATGGCTTGGCTAAACCCTTTTAAGTCTCCAGCTAATTGGCCTGACATAATCTAAACATGTCCGCAAACAAGGTGAGTTGGATTCAGTTTCGCCATTAATAGCTATAAGTTGACCTAAGGGTAGACCTGTCGCGCAAAAAAAAAAAAATTCAAAGAAAACGTGTACGACTGACATTGCTTGACACAGCACAATGGCAAATAAAAAATTAGATACTGGTAAGACTTTTCTTTATTAATACGGAATGGAATAAAAGTAGAATCTCTGAAGAGATTAAATAGCGCTTGAATTCTTGAAGCTGAAATTTTATAACTCTTAGTTATATGCAAATTTATTCTAGTTTTATTTATAGTTTAAATATTTATATATTTAAGACTGTAATTAGTGTTGATTTTGAATCGAAATGAGAAGAATAAAAATAAACCACAGTTCCCAACACATTCTAACCAGCCAGCGCTGTTTTTTGCCACTAATTTGCCACTTATTTTTTTGCCTCACGTACTAGGCGAGGAAAATATAGCGAGTTAGACATCTAGCGTTTTTTCTCTATATCAGTGGCTATATGAGAGTGACAAAATTAATTACGAATCTCCTCAAGGCAGTATTTATTATTATTATTAAAGTCATCGTTAAGGCACTTTTCAATTTCGTTCAGCGATTTCCCTGGTATGTAAAGAACAGTGTCGCCTGCATAGGTGATGATCTTAGAATGAGTCAACACAGATTCGATATCATTAAAGGTGATCAAAAAGAGCAACGGTCCGAGGATGGACCCCTGAGGAACACCACACGTGATATTACGGGCTTCCGACAGGTCTGATCCGAATCGTACAGCTTGTTTCCGATTGAAAAGATAACTAGCAAAGAGTTCTTTTTCCTTGCCGTGTATGCCATAACTCGGTAGATTTTAAATGATTGTGCGTAACTGAAGGTGTCAATGCTTTACTCAAGTCAACAAATATCGCCCCCGTCCCGCCCCATATTTCCATTGTCTATGTTCTGTGGTATTTCATCCAGAAACAACGTGGCTGCAGTCTCGGTGTTCCATTGTTTACGAAAAGCGAACTGGGTCACTGATAACGCGTTCTTCTCTTCTAGGAATTCTGGAACTTGAGAGTGTACGCATTTTTCAAAGATCTTTAAAATATTGGCAATACAGACACTGGACGATAATTATCTAGGTCTGATTTTGCTCACGATTTGAAAACAGACGATACAACTTCGTACTTTAAGTCCTCAGGCACTACTGAAGTTTTCATTGGCAAGTTAACAATGTACGCGAGTGGCTCCGGAAGAAACTGAGCGGAATCTTTCAGCATTCCTGGAAGGAGATTATCATGGCAAGTAGCTTTATTTCTCGAAATTTGTTAAAGATATTTGAACACCTCAGAAACAAGAACGTCTTTCAATTGAACCGTTCATATTATATACCATTGGAAACGAAATTTCATGTAGACTCCAAAAATATTCATCCTATTCCGTTAAAACTCAGCTATAAGGAGTCATGAGTACTCAAAGTGAGCATTTTGACGTCAACAAAGTTTAGCCTATATAAGTCTTTTTTCTGGACTTTTTTCCTGAAGAATTACTGCTAACAAATTTAAATTCAATATCTCATTTTCTTGCAAGATATATTCAAGAAAAAACACAGCGTCTACTGGCAGGACAAACACATCAGTTTTAATGGAACTCCTTGTGCTGTCATTAATCGAAAAACACTTGATTGTCATCACGGAAAGAACAGAAACGCGAACCAAAAACGAAATGACGAAAACAACTGTATGGTATGCTGCAACTCCCTATCAAATGAAAATCGATTTAAGATTTACTTTAAAAATGTAACACATTTTACTGCGCTTAGAACCAATCTCTTGCTTTTTGCAAACTGGTGCATAATAATAGTAGCCCTGAGTTATTAAGAAATCCTATCACAGATAAACTTAACTTTTGTGGTCATATTTACCGTAGTCTGTCCACGTGGGAAATCTAAGTATACCAATATCTTTGAACCAAATTTCACCTTTGCGCCTAATGGAGTGTAATTCAATTTACTTTCTTAGGTAAAGACCTATAAAACCTTTACAAGAAACCCGATTTGAGAATTCACTTCGGTTTGCGGTTTACAACATTAAAACTGTTTACATGAAACAGACGGTTTGAACATTAAACATTTTGACCGATTTGAAATTTTGGAAAAATTTCATATAAACAGTTCAAACCGACACGAGAAATATTTGGTGCATAAATCATCCACAAAATTCGAGTTTGGATTGTTGTGAAGAGAGTTTGAAAAAGTAATGCATTCTGCAAATTCTTCAAGAAGACTTGAATGACTGGCGATCGCAGATTTGACGTATAATATTTTCAATGTCATATCATAACTTTTGTTTAAAATAACAATAAAACACAGAAGGAATTTCGTACTATTTTCTCTTGAATTCTTTATGTATTTCTTCAGAGCAAAAAACCTGGACTGCAAAGGCGATTCATCAGAGGTGCCGGACTTGCCAAAATCACCAAAACCGCCTCCAGAATTTGTTGAGAATTTGGAACTTGTTCCGGCTTTTGTTCGCAAGCGAAAGTTTGAAACGAAATAAAAAATTATTGCCAAACGATGAACACTGTCATCAAACGTATATCCAGATTTGGTAAGGAATCTCCTTAAAAACATATTGGAGTACGCAAAAATCGCAGAAGGAGTCGACTTTGAAGGATCGATGATTTCTTTATACACCGATATTCGTGTTATAATGGCAGATTTATATCCACGTGAATTTTCGGGTCAAAATCTATTGATTGAGAGGATCCCATCCATTGCAAAAATACAAACAGAAAGTAGACAACGATGGGAAGCCTATTGCAGAAGGATATACCCAAGTAAAAAACAAAATAAAAGAGCTCCGTCGTGGTTATGAAGGGTGCGTCGATGAATTAAATTATACATAAAAAATATGCAGGATAAAACAGGTAAAGATTGAACTGACAGCGAAATCCACATCCAGGGGTCGATTTAAAATTCTTCGGCTTTTCAACCGGCCAAATGCGCATTCGATTTTATTTCGTCCCCTTCTCAAATTATTGTTGAAATTGATTTGTTTCACATTCAAACAACTACTATATTTCTTCATGATATTTGATAGCAGTGCATTATGGGTATATGGGTATGCAGAGTCTGCTAAGAGAAAGTTGATATTGAATTTACTTCCTTTGCTGACGTTCGAGTTGTCGAGATGCAACATTTTCTTCATTTATCGCAGATAACAAAATTTGTTGAAGTTTCCTGTTGTTTCATCATATTTGTTAAAGCTTGAATTGTATAACGCCGAACAGAAACGATCATGCCAACAACCAACGTTATAATGTCACTTCTTGAATTCGAAGTCATTTTTATAATGAACAAAATAATGTTGTCGAATATTGTTAGAAAATTTCGAAGTGCAAACAACAGAGATAGTAATAATTGCAAATTGTTTGAACCATTTTGGAAATTGACCCGATATGAAACTTCTATGTAAACAAAAAAAGCATAAAGTTTCAAATTCAAATCTAAAGGTCGCCTTAGAGAAAAAATCACTTTCACTTTCAACTTACACTTTCAACTTTCACTTTCACTTTCAACTTTCGGTTGTTCGACACAAATGTTATTGAGGAGACCATCTACTTTCCTGATTTCAAGGTATATGCCAAGTAAAATCTTTTTATTTTCCACTAAAAAGTTTACATTTTTAACTTTCTACTTTATATATTAATCTATACTTTTATAACTAGCATGGAAAACATAGATAGAGTAAAAATATTACTAGTAAACAGTAGTCACCTATGTCTTTCCAACAATGATTCACAAAGCGAGTTTACAAGCTCACATTATCATTGTTATTTTATTGCATATGAAACTAAATTCTTAGCATGTTTTAAATATCTTTCTTATAGATTGATCAGAACACCCAATCGAAACGCGAAACAGCATCAAAGAAGGTCAAAGTTGCCATCGAGAAGAAGGAAGCAAACATGGAAAAAAATTTTTTAGTCATAATACCAGATGTATCAGTTCATGAAAACTTCTGGTCAGGTCAGCAATTATATCTGCTGCTACCAATCAAGCTGTAAATTGGTACAACTTGTGTCAGCCTGTGCCATTACATCGCATCTATGCCACGTTAGGAGCTTCCGTGTTTATGAATACAAGCGGTATTGGATAGGCTATTTAGTCGAACTAATCCTGACACCACCATAGCAAATATGCCAAGTATATTTGATGTGTATTTGTATATGTGTATTTATGGACTCGAAAAGAAGAAGAAGTTCACGGAAATCACTTGAAATGAAACTATGAGAACGCACCAAATATTGCAGGACAAAACACACCCTTAGAACGCCTTTTCCAAGACCACATCTCCTGATGCTTCTGGACCAACTTGATTATTTAGTACATACAAAATACATAGAAAATATTTTTTATATTTAGGCGGCTGGAGTGAACCAACCTATTGATATTTGATCGAAAACATTTGTCTGCAAAAGATGGTGCTACGAGTGTACTTGAAATGCGCAGAGTTTTGAAAGCTTACGTGAAATCAGACCAGTTTTCCGGTTCTGAATTACTATCACCAACCAAAAAAAGATTTTACCCAAGAAAAAACTAGCAGCCACATTTGTAAGTCCTGCAGAAACTTCGGCCAGGCAAACTGTCCACGTAACTTCGGCAAAGATCAACCAGGAATGTCTTGTTCATGAGATTGCAAAATGGATAAAAGAAAATTGTGAAAGATATTTTCGGCCAAAGGCAAAATGTGATGTCAGCGCCCAGAGAATTCAACAGAGATGATGATAATGAGTGATCATGCCAACGGATCCCGATATTTGCTATTTGTTTATCAGTCAAACTGGCTAAAGCAACTACGTGCAAGATACGGAAATGAAATGTCATTGTTAGATGCAACGTACAAACCAACTGCTCTCTTTCCAGGTAAGTGATATTAGTAACATTGTTACTGTTAATTACAACACCTTGGATCGTAGACTTAAAAGAGTCTAACCAGCCTTACGAACGGCAAATATCATTTGAGAGATGTTATCTAAATACTATATTTGATATTTGAGATATATTTCCTGCACATCCACGTAGTGATTATATATTAGGGAAGGACTATTGATAGTCTACTTGGATCGGTAGAATTTAAGATGATCATCTCTCGGTTGCGTCATATTCCACCGAGGTCAAACTTTGCCTAATTCACTGGGTTACTGATATATTATTATATTATTATTACTATAAAATAAGGTTTACATCAAAAATTCAATGTATAGGCATAAAACTGTGCCTGTCAACCTATAACAAAGCAAAGTCATGCAAAAGCATAAAAATGCGAAAAGAATAAAAAATTGATAATAATAGAAAATAAAAATAAATCGAAAAATTGCTGGTAACGCTTCATAGAAAGACATAATCAAACAAATAATCGTAAATAAATAATCAAACATACAAATATCTTTTGTTTCTCAAGAACAAATCCAATCGATTTTTGAAAATGTTCAGTGACTCCGCAGTAACAACTTCGTTAGGGAGGCTGTTCCAGCTGTCTACAACTCTCATCGTAAAGAATTGCCTCCTGAAGTCGAGTCTGCAGAATTGTTTTTTCAATTTATATGAATGACCTCTCGTCCTCGTCAGTGATCTTCCTTCGATGTCGAACAGTTTGGTTTCACAGAAATAGAAGTTGTGAAACCATTTGTAAACTTCTATTAAATCGCCTCTTATGAAACGGTAATTCATACTTGAAAGACCTAAGCGTACAAGGCGGCTTTCGTAGGACAGATTTTTCATACCGGGCAACAGTTTTGTGGAACGACGAAGAACGTTTTCAATTTGCCTTTTGTCTTTCAGCAACCTTGGGTTAATAACCGTACCACAATATTCTAGATGCGGGCGAACAAGTGCTATGAAAAGCTTCGTGAACATTTTTGTGTCGAGGTAAACGAAAGTGCGTCTGATCAATCCAAGAATGCGATTTGATTTGTTGACTTGAGTCGTGATGTGAATTGCGAATTTCAAGCAACTATCAACTTGAACTCCCAAGTCACGCTCGCATTTCGTTGGTTTAATCACGACGTGTTTTGTTTCAAGCGGGTCCCACATGGTATACGTATGTAGCTTGTTGTTATGACCAAGATGCAAGACTGAACATTTATCAATATTAAAGCACATTCCCCAGTTTTTTGCCCAAGAAACTAGCGAGTCGATGTCTTTCTGAAGTAGGTAATGCGATGTGGCATTATCCAATGGAAGATACACCTTTGTGTCATCAGCAAAAAGGGCAGCAGGGGATGTTATTGACTGGGGAATGTCATTGGCATAGATTATGAACAGTAATACAGCTAATACAGTACCTTGTGGAACGCCACTTTGGACCTCATTCCAGTTTGAAAAGCCATTGTTCACTCTGACTCTTTGGCGGCGGTTACGAAGAAAGTGTTCGATCCAATTGAAAGTTTTTCCTTTGATGCCATATGCTTTGAGTTTGACTAGGAGACGCTTGTGAGGTACTTTGTCAAAGGCTTTTGCAAAGTCTAGGTATATGTTGTCAATAGGAAATCCTTTGTCTAGAACTTTAGTCCAAGAGTCGATTACTGAAAGCAGATTTGTGACACAAGAATGGCCAGAACGAAACCCGTGTTGAACTGGGGTGAACATGTTGTTTTCGCGGAAGTGATGAAGCAAATGATCCTTAATAATTTTTTTGTACACTTTTGTTACTACACATGTGAGACTAATTGGTCTATAATTGGACACAATAGATTTATCTCCTTTTTTGAATAGTGGCGTTATGGTTGCGTCTTTCCAAATTTGTGATATGTTACCCGAATCGAAGATCTTCTGAAAAATAATAGAGAGCAAAGGTGAAAGTTCAGTAGCAGATTCTTTGAGTACTCGAGGATGTAGTTGGTCAGGACCAGGAGATTTGCATGTTTTTAATTGAAGTAGATGTCTTTTTATGTTAGCAGGCGAAAAGTCAGGTTTGTCAGCGAATGGAGTGAGACAATGATAGTGCTTGAAAGAAGGAATATTCGATGAATTGTCGTTTGTGAACACGCTTGCAAAATACTGGTTGAACTGAAGAGCTTTTTCTATGTCGGTTGTTGCAGTAGACGCGTTGTATGACATGTCCGGAAAAGAAGATTTTGATTTTAGTTTGCTTTTCACATACGAGAAAAAGGCTTTAGGATTGTCCTTTATATTATCAGCAAGTTGCCTTTCAAATTGTATTATTGCTTTTCTGCATGATGCTTTGGCTTGGTTCCTTGCTTTTGCATATTCGTGGTAGCTGTTCTTGTTTGGAGATCTTAAATAGGCAGAATATTTTTGCTGTTTTGTTTTGAGTTTCATAGTTGTTTCTATATTTAGCCATGTTGAGGATTTTTTGTGAGAGTGTGGTTTGGTTGGAATATTATTATTGACTAACACCAGCAGTGACTGGTGAAGCCAATTCCATGAAGCGATAGAATCTAAGGATGCCAGATAGTCAATGTTTAAAGAATTTACCCCATCTTTGATTTTTTTGTAATTTCCTTTTGAATAAAGAAAATATTTCGAAGCGGTTGTAGATGTACCAGTGAATGACGTAAATAGTTTGAAATACAGAAGTTGATGATGACTTTTACCGATAGGTGAAAGATGCTGTATAGGTGATATTCTGAAGTGAATATTAGATCGATGGTAGTGGGATTTTGAAAAGATCGGATATGCGTTGGTTTAAAAACATGTTAGTATAAATAAGAATTGCGTATGTGTTCAATGAATACTTCTGATTTGGATGAGTTAGGGAGAGGATTGTCGGCAGTTGACCAGTCTATGTCTGGGTAGTTGAAGTCTCCCAAAAATAGCTTGTTTCGGTATGTTCGGCTGTCATTTAATAATTGAGTATGAAGTAGGTTATCATTTTCAGGAGTGCTGTTCGGCGATCGATAAAAGGTACTTAAAAGCAGATCTAGGTCCTTTAACCGGACAATGCAACTTACCATTTCACTGAAGGATACTTTCATGTTGGTTTGGGTAGTGTTAATTGTGTTGCGAACATATATTATAATACCTCTACGGCAGGAAGTAGAGTTGTGGTTGGTAAAATGGTTATAATTGTCTATTGAGATTTCAGCTTCCAGGACATCAAATCTTTTATTCTTAGGTAATGTTTCAACCAAGCTGATGATATCAGGATTATGCTCTTTTAGAATCTGCAAAAGTTCCGATCTTTTATTTAACAATGAGTCAACGTTAGTATAAACTATTTTTAAATCTTTTGAATGAGCGCAGTTTTTATGCCAGTAGATTCTTTCCTTGGTCTTTTTTTCTCTCGAATAACTTTTAGGTTCCAAGGTGGACCCGTAATCCGATAAAACCATTCCCTCGAGACATCGCTTTTTATCAAATTTGTTTGTTCTATTCGAGCTGCGTTGAATTGATCACGTTCTTCTTTAGATCGATCTGGGTTGATGTAGGTACCAGGTAATGATTTTTTTAGAAATCTTGTATTTCTTAGAATTTGATTCTTTGTCTCAGAATTTGTCAGTGATACAAGGAACGTCCGAGGTTTGTCGTTGTTTTGCGGACCTAACCGTTTACAATCTTTGATAACGTTTCTCTCAAGTTTAAGATTACACCCTTTATGAGCAACGTTAAGGAAATCTGCAATAGGGTCTTGAGTCTCAACACAATTGTGAACAATGAGATTCAATGACCAGTCTTGTTTGTTTATCTCGTTAATGGTTTCTTTTATTATTTTTGATGAATTAAATTGGTTCACCTCCTCAGATTGTGAGTTGTTCTTTGTGGCCTCAGCATAGTTGCAGTAAATCTTTTGTTGTCCGTCAAGAATGCTTGTTGATAGTTTATCAATTTTATTGTCAAGTTTATTCAACTTCTCAATAATTCGATTAACTGGTGGTTCTGCTATGTTCATACATATTTTTTGGCAGGTATCACATAACCAAAATAACTTATGCATTTCGATTGCTTGGTAAGCCGATAGTGATAATGATTGACAACTGATATGATACCAAAATTTACACATGTCACATTCAATAGCGTCATCGGTGTCTTCAACTTTAATCTTACACGGATTGTTCTTATTTCCGGGACAAATATCTTTGGATTTGTTAAGAGCCATAATAATTGACAAACGTTAAACTTTTCGATCAACAAGTGAAATACCTTCAATTACTTATAATTGCAAACGGATGTTGAAGTGCAAATGTCTTGCAATTATGAAAATTCGGGTTGTAAGAGCAGAAAAGCGCAAATTCAAGATCGTAGAACAAAAAAATAAAATGATTTAAATAATGTACTAGGGTAAAGAAAAGTTGTTCCACACTCAAACCTTATTTTTTCGGGATATGAGGCAGTCCCTTGGGGTTTCGACCCAAGCTCCCGAAAGTCCTCAACAACCCGGAAAGATTCGATGAATGGAAACACACAAAATGTAGCTATGCGAACACAAATATACGTGAGTGTAAAATGATATAATCAACAATTTGAAGATTCAGTGACTGAGACAGTTGCTTCCAACAAACTGTAATGCTAAGGTTTAATAAATTGCGAACTTACGATCGATTTTCTAAGAGCTTCCAAAACGCGTCTGCTCGGAGCAAGCTCAAGATTCAAAAGGAATATAGATAGATATAGTCACTGATATAATTTTTGTTTTTTAGATTGCTCTGTCTTTATTTGCAATTTCCACAGAGAACAAGCTTGGGAGCGATGGCTTACCAAGAAGTGTTGGGTTCATGCATAAACCGGAAATTCTCGCAAAACTGCGGCGGATAACTAACGCTTCAAGCACCAAATTGTGTGAAGATGAAATAGCCGATTTAAAAATGTGGGATCTGAAACATGCTGGAGCACGAAAATTTGGTGACATATGCTGTCAGATATTGGCTTTCTATAAAAGAGGTAAAAACAAACTTATAAAATAATCAATTGCAAATGTATCATTTGCGAGAATTGAAATTTTTACTTTATTTCCTATTCAGCGATGGGTATCCGCTGTTCGGAAAGAACGCTAAATTGGAGCATAATTTCAACATAAACAATGGAACAGAAAGACAAAATGAAAGCTTCAAGTATCAATATTTGCACCTCCAGTGCCTCACTTACCATATTGAATAGACAATTTTTTACACGATAAATATACAAGGTATGATAAATAATTTCAATTGCCTATAGATAATAGGTGGAAAGGTTGCAATATTTGAGTGAAATATTAATTGTCTTTTTCTGTCTTTTGAAGCTCTCTCAAAAACGTTCAGCAACAGATTTTTCTCGTGAAAATTGTCTGGTTTTAAACAAATTGTAATTTTTCTTTACTATGATCGTGAATTGTAATTTTTCTTTACTATGATCGTGAATGCTTTTACGCATAAAGTATTAATTATTGCATTTAAATGTTTCAGTTATTGCGATCAAAACCAAAAAATGGGTTGGAGTCGACGGTATTCAGTACATCGGTACATGCAGTACTTACAAGAAAAGCATCGTGATTTGGTCTTGCACTGTTTCAACAAAATTGGACTTGAATAATACAACATGGGATCGGAGATTTTGTCATTTTAGACTACACAGAGGGGGAAATTAAATACGAAATACGATTTGGTGATTTTGAGGCTATTCATAAATGTTCCTGCTTTGACTGAAGCCTCTTGGCGATGGAAAAAGTTAGAATTGTTTTAGATTCAAAATACGTTTGACAAGTCCTAGTTACAATATTATACAGTACATTCATTTTCAGGTTATCCATGTAAGCATTTTTTCGCGATCATTCAAAAATTCTAATGGTTTGGGCTACTCACCATTTCTAATCATTGATACGCTTTTCTATACACAAGAAGAAGGCGAACAGGAGCAAGATGAAACAACTAATGAGAACCTAATAAACGAAAAGGAAATAGATCTCCAACTACTATGAAAGAAGCACCTCCCCTGATTGAATTAACCAGAAAAACCATCTGGCCATCTCTCCGTTGGCAGTGCGTTTAGGGAAATTTCCAGGAAATGCGAAATTCATCCTTTCTGGGTGAGGATGAAGCAAGGAAGAAACTTTGAATGAACTAAGAAAATTAAGAAATAAAGTCGACGGTTCTATTAAAACAGAGTCCAACATTAAACTTGAAGTTCAGGTAAAAAACAAAATAAAAAAAGGAAGAAAAAAATCAGTTTTAAGATTTTTGAGATAAGAGGAGAAAGGTAACTAGTAACATAAAAGTTGACATAAAAAAGAAACAGTTAACAAAAACTATTAAGGTAGAAAAGAAAAGTTAACACTGTTGAAAATAATATTGAAGCTAGCCACATTATTAATGATTTTGATTGCGACAATGAAATAAACTTCGTTGAAGTGAAAATGAAAAAGAAGAATAAGCCGCAAAAGGGTCTGTTACAAAAGTGGTTGCACTCAAAGGATAAAGTTCAAAACTTGCTGCATTAATTGTTTTTTTTCGAGATAGTTTGTGACGAAATGTTCAGGAAATTTGTCCGTTAGAGTATTTCAAGCTGTACAAGATTTATCTTTTGCAGTTTTTGTTACTTAATGCATGATCTAATGATGTCGGATGGCCAGGCTATATGGATTAATAAACATGCAATCCGATATCCTCTACATTATTCCTAATGAATAAATATCAAATCAAGGTCTTGCAATAACTAAAATGGGTTTTTGATGCAACTACAAAATTGAGTAAAAACAAAGCTTTAATGACATTTTAAAAAATTGTATTTGTCCACCCGACATTATATTTTGCTAAAAGTTTTTATTGAAGGGTCTGTTACAAGACTGGTTGTTGGCCGTTGACCATCATTTTATAACAGTTAGAATCGGCTACCTGTTAGCTTTCAGAAAATGTTATAGGTTAATAAAATGAAGAAATTTGACTGTACTTCCTGTTTTTTAAAGAGTTTGAAATTTTATCATGTTGGATGAACAAATATATTAGAGGTCATCAGACCGACAGTGATTTGATTGTTTTTACTTGTTGAATCTCATTAGTTTCATCTGTAAAAAGTACCATTACTATGGTAAATTTTTTTAACACAAATACTTTTCATTTAGTATGGCAGGGTTGCCCATCCGACATGATTACATAGTGAAACTTTTTTGTTTTTTTTGGTATTAGGTCTGAGAAACATCGATTAGTCAGCATACTAAGTTAACAACATAACCGAAAAACCGTCTAGTTTTTCCACACAATGCCGGGGTTAAGTTTGGCAGCCGGAGTTAAACTAAATAAAATATTTCCTACATGTTAGAATATCCATCCGACATGTTTGCGTTTTTGGGTTGGTACGGCCGATTCTAGTTTTGAATTGATTTTGGAATCTTTGAAACATGTCAATAGCATCTAATTTCTTTAATGTTTTTAATATTTTGCCCACAAAGAAAACATTGCATCGTAAGATTAGTTTTGAAAATAGAAAATTAGAATTTCGAGTGTTTTGAAAGTTCAAATATTTTGGTTTATTTTGTTTGTGAGAAAAGTTAACTTGAATTGAAGCTGCCAATCACTTCACTTGTCAATCAATCTGTAAATACCGGTTACACCGTAAATACCGACCATGACGCGGAAAAGAAGCAATCCAGAGCGTATTTTAACGAATACAGAACGATGCAAACGGTATAGATACAATAATATCGAAGATGCAATTTAATTAACAAGCGAGATAAACAAATGCTAGCCAGCAAAGATCCTGCTGCTAGTGAGAAACGTTTAAAAGACCAGACTGAGAAAAAGCGACTTTATCGCCTGAGAAAGAAACTTGTCTTGAACGTAGTTAATGACGACGACAACCAAAAGTATCAAATAGCATCTTCCACTTCAAATGAACCAGAAGACCAGCACCAACCACAGCAGTAACCCCAGCAACAACTCCATCAGTAAGCAGAGCATTTTCAACCCCGACATCAACATCTTCGTCATCTTTAAATAAAGCTTAAAATGTACAAAGTGCTTTCGACGGAATATCGACTAAGTGTTATGTGTTAGCTGCATAAATATGTTTCATTCAAGAGGTCTAAACTTGACCTCTAATGTTTACATCTGCGAAACATGTTCCCGGGTGAAGGAAAATATTATCGACGATATTTCAACAAAGGGATCAATCCCTGAACTTACGAACCTATGTAACCGCCCAGAACATCAGAGGATCAATCCCTGAACTTACGAACCTATGTAACCGCTCAGAACATCAGAGGATCAATCCCTGAACTTACGAACCTATGTAACCGCCCAGAACATCAGAGGATCAATCCCTGAACTTACGAACCTATGTAACCGCCCAGAACATCAGAGGATCAATCCCTGAACTTACGAACCTATGTAACCGCCCAGAACATCAGAGGATCAATCCCTGAACTTACGAACCTATGTAACCGCCCAGAACATCAGAGGATCAATCCCTGAACTTACGAACCTATGTAACCGCCCAGAACATCAGAGGATCAATACCTGAACTTACGAACCTATGTAACCGCCCAGAACATCAGAGGATCAATCCCTGAACTTACGAACCTATGTAACCGCCCAGAACATCAGAGGATCAGTCCCTGAACTTACGAACCTATGTAACCGGCCAGAACATCAAAGGATCAATCCCTGAACTTACAAACCTATGTAACCGCCCAGAACATCAGAGGATCAATCCCTGAACTTACAAACCTATGTAACCGCCCAGAACATCAGAGGATCAATACCTGAACTTACGAACCTATGTAACCGCCCAGCACATCAGAGGATCAATCCCTGAACTTACGAACCTATGTAACCGCCCAGAACATCAGAGGATCAATCCCTGAACTTACGAACCTATGTAACCGCTCAGAACATCAGAGGATCAATCCCTGAACTTACGAACCTATGTAACCGCCCAGAACATCAGAGGATCAATCCCTGAACTTACGAACCTATGTAACCGCCCAGAACATCAGAGGATCAATCCCTGAACTTACGAACCTATGTAACCGCCCAGAACATCAGAGGATCAATCCCTGAACTTACGAACCTATGTAACCGCCCAGAACATCAGAGGATCAATCCCTGAACTTACGAACCTATGTAACCGCCCAGAACATCAGAGGATCAATACCTGAACTTACGAACCTATGTAACCGCCCAGAACATCAGAGGATCAATCCCTGAACTTACGAACCTATGTAACCGCCCAGAAAATCAGAGGATCAATCCCTGAACTTACGAACCTATGTAACCGCCCAGAACATCAGAGGATCAATCCCTGAACTTACGAACCTATGTAACCGCCCAGAACATCAGAAGATCAATCCCTGAACTTACGAACCTATGTAACCGCCCAGAACATCAGAGGATCAATCCCTGAACTTACGAACCTATGTAACCGCCCAGAACATCAGAGGATCAATCCCTGAACTTACGAACCTATGTAACCGCCCAGAACATCAAAGGATCAATCCCTGAACTTACGAACCTATGTAACCGCCCAGAACATCAGAGGATCAATCCCTGAACTTACGAACCTATGTAACCGCCCAGAACATCAGAAGATCAATCCCTGAACTTACGAACCTATGTAACCGCCCAGAACATCAGAGGATCAATCCCTGAACTTACGAACCTATGTAACCGCCCAGAACATCAGAGGATCAATCCCTGAACTTACGAACCTATGTAACCGCCCAGAACATCAGAAGATTGTTGAGGATTATAGGTATGATCTTGAACATGATGCTTTTGAATCCATCTGGATTGAAATAACATACCCGAACTCGAAATCATTTATCGTAGGAATTGTATACAAACCCCCTGACTCATCTGAGTTACTTGCAAGCTGTTTACAAATTCCCGACGCAGAGAACAAAGAATCGATTATTTTAGGCGATTTAAACGTAGATTATCTCAAAGGAAACGATCATATTGTAATTAAAAACTTGTTCACTGTTAACGGCTTTAAAAAATGAATTACCAAAGCTACGAGAATTACAGATTATACAGCAACATTAATTGACGTCATCCAAGTTACAAATCCATCAAATATTAGTAACTCTGACGCAATTCCAGCATGTCTCAGTGATCATGACATGTTGGGTGTGTCCGAAAGCTCCATAATATCAAGCGTGCTCCGAAAACGATTAGATGTCAAAGCTACGCCAGGTATGACTCAGTATGCATCAAAAAATAATTATTTGCTATAAACTGGGTTAACATCTACAATACCGCGTGTCCAAACGTTGCATGGTCTTCTATGAAAAATATTCTATCAGAAACCCTAGATAAACATGCACCCTTCGTCACCAAGCGCGTCAAAGCAAAACCGTCTCCATGGTTAGACAGCTCTGTTAAAAGAGAAATGAACATACGTGACCAGTTAATGCGCAAAGCTCAAAAAACTAACCGTGAGCTTGACTGGTCCAAGTATAAACGTCAACGCGCGTGGTCTAGTGGTCGAAACTTATGTTTCTGGCCGCAATGGCCCAGGTTTGATTCTCGCTAGAGACAAAAAACCCAAAAAAACCCGAGAATTACTTGAGCGCGCGGCACCTTTGGGAAGTGAAGCTTACCACGGGTTAACCAAAGGCTTGTGAGCGAAATTTGGTAGACTAACGGTCGAATAATAAGTTACGAAAATGTACTTTCCAACAGTGGACCCCAGTGGAAACAACTACAGCACTTTCTCGTAATCTGGGTTTTCCGGGTTATCCACTTAAAATATGAATCATTATTATTATTATTATTATTATTATTATTATTATTATTATTATTATTATTATTATTATTATTATTATTATTATTATTATTATTATTATTATTATTATTATTATTATTATTATTATTATTATTATTATTATTATTATTATTATTATTATTATTATTATTATTATTATTATTATTATTATTATTATTATTATTATTATTATTATTATTATTATTATTATTATTATTATTATTATTATTATTATTATTATTATTATTATTATTATTATTATTATTATTATTATTATTATTATTATTATTATTATTATTATTATTATTATTATTATTATTATTATTATTATTATTATTATTATTATTATTATTATTATTATTATTATTATTATTATTATTATTATTATTATTATTATATTATTATTATTATTAACGGAACTACGTGACAAATGCTCTTAAACGTTCGAAAAGGGCATATTATAAAGACGTACTTGAAGAAAATTCCAGCAAACCTGAGAAATTCTGGGCAATCATAAAAGAGGTATTTCTAACAAGAAATAAAGATTGATTAGTTTCATATTAATTTCTTTTTATTTTGATCATATTTTTATTTGTAATAAAACTTGACTTCAAACATTGAGATTCATTTTTCAGGTTCATTGTATTTGTTCTTATTTTATGGGTATACAGTAGCAATGTTAAAACTATTGTATTTAGTTTACTAAAATTATATATGATCTCTCCAGATATGCGTTGAATTTACTTTGTGTCATTTTTATTTGTTCCTTACAGTATTCCGGACATTTGTTTTTTTGTAAACATTACTGTTTTGTATTTTCCGTAAATACACATTTTACTTAAGAATACAGTATTAAAATGACAAATATGCTCTGAGCTTCAAGGTATGCTTAGCATTATGCTTATTTTCAGAGAAATTTGAGCTTAAGCATGCTTATAAGCGTTATGCTTATAAAAAAAGAGTGTATTTCAAATGGGCAACAGTTGACGGGAAAGTACAAAAGGTGTCGTGCGAAATAGATCGGGCGGAAGCAAACGAATTGTTTAAAGAAAAAGTAAACACTTTGAAATATCATCTACATGTCCAATTGGAACAACACAAGGCTTATAATGTTATTAAAACCAACATGCGAGAGATGCTGGTGCTGATGCTGGTTGATTTTGCTGAAAATTATGAGAACAATCAGCAATCCGAAATCCAGAGTGCGTATTTTGGTCACAGGACCTTCAGCATATTTACCGCCTGTTGTTACACCAGAGATCCTGATGGTCAGATTCAAGCCCATAACATTGCAATTGTTACCGAGGCAAGTGACCACTCTCACATTGCTGTTCACACTTTGATAATTCCCGTTTTCCCAGAGCACTGTAAAGTAATCCGCTATTATAATGAACATCACCATGGTAACCATGGATGGCATTGGTGGTTGCGTCAAAAATATGGTGTATCGAGCAGTCCTTTCCGAAAAAGTAGTCATAAATACGCCAGAAGATTTCGCCAAATTCGCCAATAGCATGGTCAAAGGTATTTCAGTGTTATACGTGTCAATGGATGAAATTAGTTCCGAACCCGGATATATCAAGGATACGCCATATGTTGATTCGATGCGTACTCTGCAAGTACACATGGTCAAGCCATTCAAAACCAAAGCCGGTTTGTATTATTTGGAATTCTTCAAAATTGTAACCGACAAAAACCCATTTTACACTCATTGGTACCCTCGTCCTAATGACTTGAAAAACCCTTGTGGTCACCACGATCTGCCTGAAGAAACGTGTGCTAGTTGTTTTCAAAGTGAAAATGGCTCGTCCTGGATTTGTTGCTCAGTTTGCAAACAATGGTGCCACGATGAATGTTATGAAAATTAATGTTTGACATTATAGTGTCGGATGGACACTTTATATGTTATATGTTTCTGCACTACACTTACAGGCATCTAAATTGTTTATTTTTTGTTCAGGGTGTTGTTTAAGAACCACAACCAATACCCAAACTTGTTACATTTTGGTTTGAACTTAGAGGGTCAGTTTTTGAAATTAGCTGTTTTTGATAGAATTATCATGTTGGATGGCCAAATAGCTTTAATTGCAATTACTGAGAATCTGTGACGAGAATGAGATTTTAAATTGTTATCCCGCGAAGCAGTAATGCTGAATTTAACATTTCCAAGGATTTTCTTTTAAAAATTATTTCTTCAAAAAATTGTTGCCTTTTGTCCATCCAACATGTGTCCGTCCAACATGATTAATGGTGGCGTGCTTAACTGCGATCTAAACAAAGTAAAGTTGGTCCTCCAAAACTCTGCACCTGACAAAGAAAGCGTAAAGGGCTCGTCTCAATATTACATAAGTTTTGTCACAGTCAAAACATTTCTGGGATAGCATTGCAAAAAAAGATTTGCTTTTCATAAAACCATCCTACATCATTCTAGTTTTTAAATTTATGCTTTAAATCATTTGTTATAAAAAAGAGTTGTTATTGTTTTCAAAACCATATATGCTTGTTCAACTTTTAATAATGTTAACTGTTGTCAAATATGTTTGAAATAAATTCTATAGTCTTTTGAATTATCAAAATGTCCATCCAACATGATTCCGAATTTTGTAACAGACCCTGAAGTTTGCCTTATCATTACTTTCATATTTAACGTTGTTGAATATTATACTTATCACATTATACAAAAATTGTAAGCGATTATTTAGTAGTCCTTTCTCATAAATGTGCAAGCTATAACCCTGATCATTTTCCTGATCAATCCAGTCAATCGCCTTCCTTGTTGGATTTATTTTTAACCTCGAACCCGGACATCTGTAAATTATCTCATGGCGCTCCTTTAGGTCGTTCTGACCATGTTGTTATATCGGTCAAAGCTAACTTCAATAGACAAGTTTCTCATGAACATCCCATGCATAGAACCTATTTTAGATATGATCTTGCGGATTGGCAAAAATTTCAAGCACACATTCAGTCTGTCCCTTGAAAGGAAATTCTTTCCAACTCAGCTGATGATTGTGTTAATGAAACTACTTCAATAATATCTGAAGCAATAAGATTATTCGTTCCTTCAAGGAAATATCAGATAAAACCTCATTCTTCGTCTTGGTTTTCACCAGCATGTGCTGCAGCCATAGCCCATCGTAATCATTTCTTTCATTGCTACCGACGCCATCCGACTGATCTTAACAGAAAATTGTTTATTGTCTCTCGCAATAACTGTAAATATGTTGTTCGCAAAGCAAAAACTGTTTTTGCTGAAAGAACTAAAGATCATATCAATTCAAAAAAAATAGGTTCATGTAAATTTTGGCGTATCATTAAAAATGTCCGGGGCAATTCTAAATCATCTGTGCCTCCACTATTCAATGGTCCTGAAGTCATTAATTTATCTAAGGATAAAGTTGAACTATTTGCTAAACTCTTCAGTTTTCATTCTACCCTCGATGATTCTGGACACGATCTCCCATATTTCACCTCCAAAACTGACCAGACTTTACAGGATTGCTTTATATCTCCGGATAACGTTTCCAAGATAATTTCCAAAATGGATTCCAATAAGCTACAGGACCTGATGGAATTCCTGTAATTGTTCTTCAGAGATGTTCTACCGAGTTATCTCCTGTTTTGTGTGCTGTTTACAAAAAGTGTTGGATGAATCTTGTTTTCCTTCATCCTGGAAATTTGCCTCCGTTATCCCAATTTTTAAAAATTGTGGTGACCGTTCTAATCCTAGAAATTATAGACCGATTAGTCTCATTTCCATTTTAAGCAAAGTTTTTGAGACTTTACTTAACCAGACCTTAGTGGAATTTATTGAAAAAAATAATTTGTTTTATGATTCCCAGTACGGGTTTCGTTCTGGTCGTTCCACTGCTGATGTTTTGACAGTTATAACTGAACGTTTTTATCGTGCCCTTGATGTTTCCGGTGAAGCGCGAGCAGTTGCTCTTGACATCTCCAAGGCATTTGATAAAGTCTGGCATCTGGGTCTATTGCATAAACTCAAAGCATATGGTTTAAAAGGTTCCTTTTTCAAAATTATCTCTTCCTTCCTTTCCAATCGTAGACTCAAGGTTGTCCTTAGTGGTCATTCATCTTCAACTTTTTCCATCAATGCTGGTGTTCCACAAGGATCAGTTCTCGGACCAACCCTGTTCCTACTCTACATAAACGATCTCCCAGACAATTTATCATCCAAAACAATTATTTACGCTGACGATTCCACATTGTATTCCTGTCTTGATAAATCAGATGATTGCGATAAGGTTAATTTGGCCTCTGTTTTCAATAAAGATCTCAATTCGGTAGTTGAATGGGGTAAAAATTGGCTGGTTAATTTCAATCTATCTAAAACTAGTCTTCTTTCTATTAATCATTTCAAGCAAGCATATTTACCTCCAATTTTGATGAATGGTTCTCATTTGCCTGAAAACATTTCATTTTGCCTTCTTGGTCTCATATTTACAAGCGATCTCTCATGGCGCTCATACATTGAAACCATTGCAAAATCAGCTGCCATGAAGGTTGGTTCTCTTTTACGAGAAATGAATTACCTCACCCCTGAGTGTATCCTTTACCTGTACAAATCGTCAATACGTCCTTGCATGGAATACAGCTGCCACATTTGGGCAGGTGCTCCTGCGAATTGCTTGAACTTGTTAGACCGTGTTCAACGGCGTGTTTGCAACGCAATCGGCGCAAACTTATCTTCGAAACTGGACTCCCTATCACACCGGCGAAACGTAGCTTCTCTTTGTCTTTTCTACAAGTTTTTTTATGGACGTTGTTCAAGCGAACTATCATCTCTTACACCTTCTCCTAGAATTTTTCACCGTACAACTAGGTTTTCGTCATCTTCTCATCAATGGACTGTTTCCATTCCAAACTGTCACAGGGATTTCTATAAGAACAGTTTTTTCCCGCGAACATCCAGACTTTGGAACTCCCTTCCTTCTACATGCTTTCCATCGGTCTACAACATTCAACTGTTTAAATCAAACGTTCATCGATATCTGAAAACTGCGTCACTTTCCCTGTAACTTTTCTAGCTCTTTACACTCAAGTGGCCTTTAGGGCCTTGTTCTGAGCAACTACAATAATAAAAAAACCATAGAAGCTTAAGTGTCCAGCCGACATTTTTGCATTGTCCATACAACATGATTGTTTTTACTGCCAACTTTCCGTAAATATTTTATCATTGCAATGTATACCTCTTTCCATTACAGGGGGATTTTTGCCCAGTGTAAACTGGCCTTTACGTGATAGAAGTCTTTCTATTGCATTCTTTATTTCAATGTTTTCGAATGTATATACTTTAAAGGAAGAAATTGTTGCGGGAAGAAAATGTTGCGAGCAAATTTTCACAACTTTCGCGACTATTTCTTCCTGCAACATTTAATCATTTCCAGTGTTTGTAACAATGTCTTCCCGCAACAATTATTTTTTTTACAATTCGCAACTTTTTCTTCACGCAACTTTTTCTTTTTTTCTTGTTATCTTATAAAAAGCATCCAAACGAAAATAACCCAGAGGTTTTAAAAAGTTATCTTCTTGGAACAACGACAAACGCAATGTGCGAGAATATTTGTCTATAAATATTTTTTACAAAATCGATCAGATTTCAACGTAGATTCTAATCAATATTTATTGTTTCTTTCTTATTCTGTCTTGGTCTTTTTTGCCTTTATCAGAGGACTTCATAAACCACTTCCGCATGAACGCTTGCTTCTCTTCACCGTACGTTTTGAACATCGTTTTTGGACCTTTTTTGTATAAGTAAAGTTATATGAAGTTTACACCTTTCTGTGTACATTGAGGTATGAAAATATTAAAGTCTGGTCCGTAGAAATTGCTTATAAGAAAATCCGTTTTAATCTATTTTAAGTCTTTTTCCTTTCCATTTTGACACCGATTTTACCTATATACCATATTCTGGTGATGAAATATGATTCATGCAAGAATTATGTATATCATGTTTATGTTCTTCATATTTAATTTTTCAGATAAAAATCAGAGTTCGGTGTACGTATTCCAAACACGTGTCAATCATGAATTCCGAAGATTCTTGAAATCGCTTGAAAGATTCAAGAGAGTCAACCAGAGTCTATTATTGTATTGTATTCAATTGTATAAAAAAGATTCATAAGATTATTTTGTTGTTGTTGATTTAATTTATCGCCAGAAGGATTGGACAGCTCATATTTAATCACATTAATTATTTCACAACACAAGATGATTGTTCAAATTCAACTGTATCTTCAACATCTGTCACGTTAACAGAACGTTGAGCATATACCCAACATCGTTGATGGTACTGGACATCGTTTGTTACTGCATCCGTAGGATCCATCAGTGCATTCAAACGAACAAGAAAGCTTTGATCTTTTAATTTGTTTGCAACATTAAGCATGTATTGTCCTTTTGATTTTGTCATAACTTTATGTAAATCCCCCTCTGGACTGACATATAACACAAAGTTCTGACGTTCGATCGTAGAGTTTTGGATGTTGAAGTAGACGAATCAGGTTTAGAAGTGGTGACATCTAGTGTTTGAGGTGCGCTTCTGCGTCTTGGTGCTATAAATGCTGGGTCTTTATGTGATGTTGCTTTTGACAGTCGCTTTGAGGCTCTTTTTAGATTTCGGACATTCATTATATTACTTTAACAGTTTTGATGATAAAACGCTTCGTTTGCAATTAAACTTTCAACAAAGAAAATGTAAAATCAGTGGTGAAAAGGAGTAATATTTGGATCTCGAACATCAGTATAGTGGCCCATCACTATCAATCGAAATTATTGAAAAAATAAAAGAATAAACTTTGACGTATCTCGCTCCTGGGTTAGATCTTTGTATCAAAGAATGAAGTTTTCACGCCGGGCTGCTACAACGTCAAGACCAGTAATAACGCGTTCCTTATGGATTGAAGTTAAGTCCCAATTCCTTCGCGATATTTCTGAAAAAGTGCTACTTTACAACATTCCGGACGAATTGATAATAAATGCGATCAGCGTTCTAAATATGTCGCGACTGATAATATCACGATGGCAGCAAAAGGAGAAAAACACATTTCCCGCGCTGGTTCCAGTGACAATAGATCTATAACATTGACACTTTGCGAATCACACGGTGGAATAATCCTAACTTTCCAACTTATTTATAAAGGAAAAACGGCAAGATCGCTACCAAAAGTTGATTTTCCCGAAGGTTTTTGCTTGTCGCACAATGAAAAACACTGGAGCAATGAAACTGAGACCATTCGCCTCATTGATGACGTCCTAGTTCCATATATAGAGAAAGTGAAAGAAGAGAAAGCTTTGCCACGTAACCAAAAAGTCTTTTAATATGGGACGCTTTCAAGGCACAATCAACTACAAAAGTAGAGGCTAACCCTTGCAAGCTATGGCATCGAAACAGTCATGGTACCAAAGAACATGACACATATGCTACAACTCTTGGATCTCACCACAAATGGCAGTTAAAGAAGTTTGAAAATAAAGCTTTCAGCGAATATTTCTGCTCTTCAATAATGAAAGAACTGAAGAATGACCCAACTTGCGATGTCACCACAATTAAAGTCGACTTACGGCTTTCCACACTCAAACCCCTTCATGCTGAAGTTATGAAAAATGCTTATGATTACTTTGTTTCCCGCAAAGGAAAGGAAATTATAAAAGCCGGATGAAAAGCCGCGGGAATAACGGATGCAATCCATGGAACTCGCTCACAACGAGCTAATATTATTGATTTAAACCCATTTACTTAGGTAAATCTAGCTCGTTTTAATCGAAAATATAATTCATTTGGTGAGAATTATAAATGTTTATTTTTTCTCTACAATTTTTGTGAACTTGAATATGAACCTTCGCGTTAATTTGTTCACACTAAAACGCGCGAAGGTCTTGATTCGCGCTCATTACCACACACTGGAAACTTTACTTCAAAAGTCCGCGTTAATTTGTGACCGCTTAAATGTGAGGCGCGCTAAATACATACTCGTGTTTATTTTGGGTAATAAGGTAATTGACAATTAAAAGACAGAAAAGGATAGCATGGAAATATAGGCTGCCCCCATAAAACATTAACCCCACAATATCCTGCAAGCATGTTATACTGTTTCTTGACAGTGTCGGAAAGAGAAGGAAATTGATAAATGAAGTCAAGGATATATAAGTAAAGTAGAAGCTGATGAACGCAACAACATTGGTTCACATTGAGCACTGAGAGAAACAACAGTAGACACTGAAGGAGAATTAAAAATCAATTGTTTTGAAATGTTAAGTTTTAAAAATAAAGGTAACCTAGTCTGAAATCTAGATGTTTCTTTGAAATTATAGATATCTTAGGAAACAAAACAACAGGAACAAAATGATTAGGTTGGTAAAGTGAGGACGAGGGCTTGTTAAAATTACCTTCTTTACATAATAAAGAATAAATTGCGGATCTGAGTCATAATCAGTACAAGCATTCTCTAGAAAAATGCCCTTACCAAATAAGTACTTAAATTTTTGCTGTCCACAATGAGGATATAAATAGAAATTGGTCTCTTTAGTACATTTGCCAAACACAATATGCACAAATAGAATGCCCGTATCGTAGACACACAATGAAATCGCCTCTTGCTTAACAAGATCAACCGAAGAAAGTCCAGAATCAAGAGAATCATGCGATACAAACAGGTGCAAAACATCAACACACAAGAAACTACTACTGAAATCTAAACATACACTTTTAAAAATTTGGTTTAATTGAAATTGAAATTTATGATTATTGTTTTGATAGTCATCATTATGGTGGCCGAGAAGGGCCAAAACACAATAAAAAATCGAAAAACAAGTTAAAAAATTCGAAAACAAGATAAAAAAAAATCGAAAAACAAGATAAAAATTCAAAAAACAAGATAAGATTAAAAAACACAATAAAAAATCGAAAAACAAGTTAACAAATTGGAAAACAGGATAAAAAATTCAAAAAACCAGATAAAATTCAAAAACAAAATAAAAACCGTGCAGACAAATGTGGATTAAAACTGGGCTTTCCGTACGTATATTGTAAACAAACAAGATGGCGTCGTTGGTATGTCCAAAATTTTGCGTAGGGGAGACATCCTCCCCCCCCCCCCGTGGTATCAGACCTGCATTTTTCACTTTCCGTAATAACCTCATCGGAATATTAACGGAAAGAAATTTTTCTTTTTTCTGGAAAAATCCGGCTGAAATTAGGAATTAACATTGAAAACTGTATTATCATTGCAATGATTGTGGTCCATACACAACATTCTGTTTGACTTGCGTTGGCAGTCTGCATGCAAAAATTGCCTTTCCTCAGCGTTTAAAAATAAACGTGAGTAAATTTGGTTTTCAATTGTTCGCACGCGTAGCTAAAAGCAAACTTACAGTAATATAAAGAGTAAACTGTGCATGAATCATATTTTCCTTTTTTTGTATATATAGTTAGCTATGTTCCAACTTGGTTGATGTTGCTAATCACAACACAAAAGCCAAAAAGTATGTTAAATTTTATTATTTATTTTTCAGTTTTATTCTCTGTACTAAGTAATATGTGCAGTTTTTTTAAGCATCTGTGTTTATGTTAAATTTAATGCTAATTCCTAGTAATTCATAGTATAGTATACAACTTTCGTCAATAATATGTGTAGGTTAAACGCTGCATTAAAAACAATGGAGAAGAAACACAATGTTAAAGGTAGGTGGACGCAAGCATCTGAGCAATACCAGAACCAATGTGCAATATACTCAAAAGAAAAAATGGATGCCGCTAAAAGTCAACTGTATTCCCGCGCTGCTGAAAGATTGATGGTTGTTATGTTTGAAAAAAAAATATGCAGGTTTGTAATTATTTTTTTTGGAAAATTTTCAATCACTTTTTGAATAATATATATAATCCCGACGGTTCTGCTATTACAAACTGGTTGTGCAAGCAAATTAACAAAGTTTGTTGTGAAATCCAAAGTTTGGTAGCTGCGTACAACAGTCACAGTGCCGCATTATCTCCATCATCTCATGTTGATGTTGCATAAAGCGGTAAATAAAGCATTTACATTATAACCATGTACTTTTCAACTTATTCCCTACTACATAAACGAATCAAGAAGTCAATTAGTCCAGTTTGTTTGAACCTCACCACATTTACCGATACCTTATCAGATACTAATAATAGAAACGGCTGAAAATACAGACTAAAAGACTCTCCTAAGAAGTTATTTTGATGGAGTTCTAGATCACTCTGTTGTGTTATTTAATATGAGTAAAAAGGTGCAAAAGTTAAATTAGATAATAAGCTCTACGATATAAATCTTTAAATAAATTTTCTATATCTATAGAAATAAATTTTCATTGACAGCTAAAGTTAACATCTTAATCTGCCTGTTCTTTCGACATTTGAACGCAATTGCAGTGAAACCATTGTGGGCATTTTGTACATTGGACCCATTCTTTGTGATTGTGACTTTCTCTTTGGCAAACCTAATTGAGTGAAACAATAATATCTGAAAATATAAAGTTATGTATGCTTTTCAATTTCCAAGTATTCTTACTTAATAATTGGTAATTGTATTTGTCCAGCTTCTTGTTATACAGTAACGCAAACTGGTTTATTTTGTAGAGTAATTCATGTCCACTTTTAAAATCATTGATTTCTATCAAACAGAAGTTTAGAGAAGATTTTGGTGGGGTTTTAATCTATCACATTAAGAACATTAATTTTGATGGTATATTTATTAGCTTTGTGAATTTTCCCCCTTACAATCAAATCGATTTATTAGGGATCCTTTCGATCCTTGCTAATGCATTTTTTGTCACCGTGAAAAACTTAGTGATTTTCCCTATTCTTTCAAACATCTTAAAATACCTTGCACATGTTATAGTTGTTGTGAAATCCAACTTGAAGATTACTAAGACATTTTCGTGTGATTTCTCTGTATATATGCTTTCTGAATTGAAGAGGGCTAACGCTGTCTTCTAATCCTTTCTCTTAAATAAAAAACTTAGAAAGTACTAATATAGCAAATCTACATCAACTACAATTCTTTTCTTTGATTACCTTTGCAAATTTGCTTGGCATAATAACAAACGTATACACCACAGTTGAAACTATCTTGTTGTAACATGTGCCCAGGAGAAGAGACATTGTTGATGTTGTACAGTCTAAACTTTCTTGACAGAATCACTTTCGACACTTTCACACATTGTTGGCGATGCTCATCATCTTCCAAGTATTGGTTGCTCATTGGATCCAAAACAAAAAATTTCTTTTCGTAGATGTTGATGTATATCAAAATCCAGTGGCTTCCAGATGGATTAAATGGAATGAGAACTTTCTTGACTAATTGTAGATTAACGTTATTCCAAAGCAGTTTCACACTCTTGCACAAGCTAAGAGCAAGTGCAGTTGTGGGTTCACAGAATTTCACATCGTCAAAATGTTTAATTAGCATGTAGATGTAGCTTGCAATAACCTCATGACGGGCAAGCTTTCTTCAATGATTTCAAAGATTTATTTGAAATTGCTAATGGATTTCCCAATGTCATTAAAGAAAGATACGTCAACGAGTGAGGTCCATTTCTAAAAAAATAGTGATATTGATATATAATTGAATATAAGTATAGAATATATAATTTCATGAATATCACAGGTTCAATTTTCTGATTCATAAAATTAGACTACTTTTCGAGTGAATCATAAATAAATATGTATAAATTAATCAACTAATTTTATTTTTAATTCTCATGCAAATAAGTAAATACCTAATCAGTGTACTATGGAAATTTTCCACCACTACACAGTCATCTACAATCGAGTCTTCCTTTACGTCAGATTGTCCAGGCTTGGAATGCAACAAGGCATGTGTTATCTTCCTACGATAAAATGAATATGTCAAACTATATTATATTGTGTTCAAACCGATGTTCAAATGTCTTTTCATTCGAGGAAAATGAAGACGTTTTCAGTATTGTAAGGGTCATCCATAGAATATTCCCCGTCCCATCCTCAAGACATCGCCACTAATTGCAAGTTGATCAGTAAATTTTCAGTGCATTTTCAAAAAGACAACCCTAATTATATATATTTTTGAATACCTATAGGTTGAACAGTTGTCTGGTTGTGGTGGTGTTGCATTATTGGAGGACTTCAGCACATTGATCAGTTCTTCCTTTTTCTTACCATAAAGATACACATGCCCAGTACCCAAATTTTTGTTGATCTTTTTTGTTCTTTTAAACTTTTTAAGTTGCCATTGATGACCTAACCTTTCATTTGACATAACAGTAACAGTTGGAGTAGATGGTGTTTGGCATTCTATCACATCGCTCAGAGTTGACTCATTCAAATCAGTGACAGCTTGTGCTTGCTTTACGATATCTTGTAATTGTCGATTTATTGATGGTAGGTGTAACGCTTGAACGGATGGATCTTTAATGAGCTTAGTCAATGTGTTCACCAAACTCAAAAACTTTTCTTCATCAGATAATCTTTTTTGCTCTTTACTGGAGTCGTCATTGTCTACCATTGGAAGATAGAGAACATCTTGTGGAGCCTCCTCTGTTTCAATGTCATTCTTACATTGATCAGTGCGGAGTAAATATGAATGAAGTTTATTGATGTGTTTGCATAGAGCTGAAGAATCATCACAATTACATAAATATTTTTTGCCACAGAGTCCAACGCAAGCAATATCCATGCATAGTTCCAAACACTCATCGCTACAGTTATGTTGAGTTCTGTCTACTCTATAAAAAATAGTTGCGTGAGTTTGAGACTTGACGAGGAATTGATATAGTGTGGAAGTTGCTTCAATAGAAATATCAGTGATATTCATTCCCTTGGTATGTCGGCTTGTTACTACGTTCGTTGTCATCTTAGTTGAATATATCATATCCCTTTTGTGTCATTTCCAGTAGTCATCCTCCTCGATGACAAGAAGCAGATTGATCAAGTCATCAAGTCTTTTATTTGGGCGACGGTCCATATAAAAGGTTTTTAACCTATTATGAAATGAAATATTATGCTTCTGCATATATATTAGTGTCAGTGTTCGCATGAGAGAAATCTCGGTAACACATTGCCCATGTCTCCTTGCGCGATACGTAGTATTTGTTAAAATAGGTAATAAACGATGGGCAAATTGCTGTATATGTTGAACTCAGCACAGTCTTTTTCGTCCATAATGATGTTCAATAATTGGTACACCTCTTCTTGAAGATCTCTAGAACCAAATAGTAGTAATTTTCATCGTCACGCCTTTTTTATATGTCATCTACAAAGAAAATGACGACTATCACCGAAGACATTAACAAAAGCATTCCAACCTGCATTGTCATCATCAGTCATGACTGCGTTCACTTTAAAATTTTCACCACATCTATTCTTAATCTCCCGAAGGAAAGGACGCAATGTTAGTTCATCCGTATGGTTGGAAATAAGATGAGCAACTGGGTGCCCCCTTTGTTGAATTCATCAGGAACAAACAAGGTTGCCAAGGGGAATTGATACTGATTTGTCTGATGTGTGGAATCCATGCAAACAATCTTTGATGCATTTTTTTTAAACATTTCTAATTGTTGCTTTGTTTGTATCCCAATAACAAAGGTATCTTTTTAACGTCAATATCATCAAATGTTGATGATCCGATCAACGTCTTTTCTCCTTGTGGTTTGTAGACGATGACGCTGTTGAATTTTTCTTGCTTCAGTTTCTTCACCAGCAGGAATGTTGATTTGCTGTCGTCCGGATGTAAACGACTACCATAGTTCGAACTTATTTTCATGTCTGAAATGTTCTTTTTCGTTATCATGTGAGCTCTCGTTAAAGTCTGTTCACCAAAGTTTCTTTGTTCCCTATTACCCATGCTTGAGCGTAAATCGCGATAAACATCCTTCACAGGAACTCCAATAGCAACCTTGGCTGTTATGTTTGCTTTTACTGATTTCGATATAGGATGATATTTTGTGTCAGCAATACTGATTGGATGATTGTGACTTTCGATATACATCACTTCTACTTTGCCATCGTTAAGAGTTGAAACTGACATACGAGCAGGACAAAATGCTCCTGTTTTTCTTTTGCCACGTTTATAACGTATGCTCGTTTTTGTTGCCGGTTCATTTGCTGCCTTGTGGGGTTTATTGTGGCCATCATGCTAGCAAATGTAATAATTTAGTTGTTTGTGTACTAGAGACTTTTCACCTGTCTGCTTGCTAAAGTATACGCAATTTTTCAATTCCTCTTTCTCCTTCCAATTTTCGAAAGCTCCAATACTAGTGAATGTTTTGTATTCAACACAAACTTCTACATCGTGTTTATTTTTCAGGTGAAGAATCAAATTTGATTTTTGGTAAAACGATTCATTGTCGGATAGTGACACAATGATCGAGTTTCAATGCTGTTGAAATCTTTCACAACTACTTCGTGGACACGAAATGCATGTCTTTTCATGTTGTCTTTTCTTGTAAATTGTAGACCACATAGATCACATAAAAATTTGCTAAAGAAGAAGAAAAAACGCTCGATGTTAATATCAATGCTGAGTTGTTCTTTGAAATTCTAATTTTGACATTACAAACTACCTATATAGGAACTAATACCGTTTTTCGAGAAGGAGTTTGCTAGAAAAATTAGAATATTCTGATCAGAAGCAAGGCAGTCTATAAGACATTACAGAAAGTCCGTTGGTGCAAAAAATTGAATTACAAAAATGTAAATTAAATTTGGCAAGATTTAATTTTGGCGGTTCTCAAAAAAGATTAGTTCAAGTGGGAAGAAATATTGGTGGAATATTATCCAATCCGCCAAAATTTCTTGGTGAGAAACACTGAGTTCACAAGTTTGCACTTGTATCACTGTAATGAGAAAATTAAATTATTACCTGATTTTTGCTGGTTTTATGACTTCGTCTTCATTAACATTGTCCGTGGATGAAAAAATCTTGTCATGGCAGATAAGATCTAATAATAAAATAGAGAATCTAAAATGTAGGAAATATAAAAATTGAGTAGCATAAGCGTCAAATGAAAAATCCAATCCATGCCCGTACCGTGGAGGGGGGGGGGGGGGGGGGGGTCGTTGGGTGCGAACGACCCCCCTTTTTGTCCAAACTGCCATTTTTGATTTAACAACAACAACAAAATTTTTTTAGTTATATATTTATTTGCCTCTTCCAGAACCTCCTCGTCTTGTTTTGAATGAATGACCTGTTTGAATGTCATGTTTTGAATGAATGAAAAAAAAAAATATCTTTTCTGAACTCCTTTGTCTTGATGTTTCGTTTGAATTGATACATTGAATTGTAATCATGCCGAAGAAGAGAGTGCAAAAATGTTTCACAACATAAAAATCAAAACACATTTTCGATTGGCATTAAGTATAGAGTAGACAGTTTTAATTTTTAAAAGAAGCGAAAAATAAAATGCCCAACAGAGAAAGAAAACGAGCCGCTGATGAAAAAGAGTTACAAAAGGCTGCAAAGAAATGTAAATCGTTAACTGGATATTTTTGGATGATATTTTCCCTTTTATTCATAATAATTGTAATTGATTAATGTAATTGATTGTTCGGTGGCGGATAATGTAGTCGCCGCATGGAAATGTAGTACCTTCTTCAAGGGCGGATACAGGGTACGTTGAGTTAGTCGATCCGACTAACATCTTTTCTACATTTATATATATTTACAAGTCATTTGTCAAAATTAATCAATTTTTATAAACAAAAAGTGATAAGTAATTTTTTTCTTGCAATTTTTTTTAAATAATAAATATTATGGTAAATATGAACCACTGGTGTCCGCTATAGACAAGTACTACTGTATTTCAACCCTATATGCAACCTACATGCAGCGTAATAGAGTATTTATTGGTTTATTTACAGTGCGAAAGAAGTGACTGGAAAAAAATCGGTCGAAATGATGAGGTTAGTAACATTGAAGATCAAGGTACGTGGCACGGGTCACCACATCAAACAATAGATAAACAAAATGATCTAAACAAAAGAGAAAAACTGTACGATATTGACGAACTCTTAGTTGGGCGTCGTGATTTATCATCGCATGAAAAATGTCAAGTCTATAATCATATTGTAAAACAAAAAACTACGTTTGAATTTCCAAAGAAAGTGCATCACGGTTGCAATCGTTCTTGTAAAGAAGAATACTTGCAGAGTGGATTCATTTACGACAAAAAGGACGACTCGGTGTTATGCATCTACTGTGTTTTATTTTTAACACCAGATAGAAAACGATCCTTGGGAGCTTTTGTTAACCGCGGGTATAAGGAATGGAACAATATTATGAAAAAAGAAAAAACATTCAGGAAATATATACCATCAAGAAGCTTTAGAACAATATGCTGGCATTTGTAATCGTTTTGAAAATCCAACGGGAACCATACCATTACAAAGCGATGAAACTTTAAAAAGTCGACAACAAACACATCCATACATTGTAGAAGTATTGGAAAGAATAGTACATTTGATGGGGGAAAAAGGTCTTGCATTTCGTGGAACACATGAAAATATCATGATGGAAGAATCATCACAGACAGATAATCCCGGAAACTTTCTTGCCATTGTACAAGAAATTGCTCAGCATAATTCGGAACTTAGAAATCATTTACAGACGCCATTACGCAAAGATGTCAGTTTCTTGGGACCAAAAAGTCAAAATGAACTAATTGACATCATTGGCAAAAAATGCATACAAGAGCGACTAATTAGCGAAATGAAAACTTCAAAATACCATTCCATTTCAGCAGATGAAGTAACAAGTGCGAACCGAGAAATTTTATCGGTTTGCATGCGATATGTAAACGAAGAAAGCGATATCAGAGAAGTGTTTCTTGACTTTCTAAACCTTGACCGAATACCGGGTGAATATATTGGAAAACGTTTGCTCAAATTCTACAAAAATAATGCAATTGATATCGCTTCATGTAGAGGCCAGTGCTACGATGGCGCTGCGAACATGCAATCATTAAAAAAAGGCGTTGCTAGCCATATTTTAAATGGATCGCCAAAAGCTATAGTTACACATTGCAACTCTCATAACTTGAATTTATGCATTGCTTCGGCATCACGAATACCTATTGTCGATAACATTTTGGAGGTATATAAGCGAATAACAATATTTTTCAACACCTCTCCAAAAAGGGAGCGACTACTAGAGCATGTGACAGGACTTCAATGTGCATCAAGTGAACGAAAGAAGATACTTGTTGGGATGTACAAAACACGATGGTCGGAAAGAGACACGGCCTACGAACATTTTTATCTGGAAATCCCATTAATGGCCGAGGCATTGGAGATTATTACAGGAGTACACACTGATATGAAAGACTTTCGGTCAGAATTTACAAGTGGATGGGACCCAAAAACAAAAAAAGGAAGCTTCCTCTTTCCTAAATGGACTTTCGAAGTTCGAGTTTATAATAGGCATCATTACATTGTACCGACTGCTGCACCCATTATCCTACATCACACAGAAGTTGCAAGGGCGCACTACGGATATTGTGTACGCTTACAACAACATTCAAGAAGTCATAGAAAATTTAAGTTATATACAAGAAAATGTCGAGAAAGAGGCTGATGTTATTTATCAACAAGCCAGCAGGATGGCAGGTAAACTATTTGCTGAGCCTGCCATACCCAGGACAGCCACGAGACAAGCGCACAGAAATAACGTGCCTGCAGAGACGCCACTTGTATATTATAAACGTGCCTTGATCATACCTTTTATGGATACAATCATTTCAGAAACGAAATCACGATTCCAGAAAACGCATTGCATTTCTGGTAAGGTATTATGCTTAATTCCCTCGATAATATGCAATGAGGAGACAACTGATTTAAAAGAGTTAGTTGAAATGTATGAAAGCGACCTTCCAAAGCCTGACGCTTTTGATCAAGAGTTAATGTTGTGGAAAAAGAAATGGTCAGTTGTCAATTCCGAAGACAGGCCTAATACCCTCGCTAAAGCCATTAAAATCTGCGATAAAATCCAATATCCAAACCTCTTTGAACTTCTCAAGATCGGATGTACACTTCCGGTAACATCGTCCGAATGTGAACGCAGCTTTTCTGCCATGAGAAGGTTAAGGACATGGCTAAGAGCAAACATGACTACAGAAAGACTCGGTTCACTGGCAATAATGAATATCCATTACAATGAGAAGATCGAGTATAAACAAGTTTCGAAATTATTTTTTTCCTTGCACCCAAAAAAATTGTATCAAAAGAACTTAGTTTTTGAGTAAAAAAATCCATCTTCTAACTACCATACTCTTGATTTACATATCTGGACAAACAGTGTTACTTAAATTGTTCCTTTATCAATTACCAAAATGTCGCCCAACCATGGTGGGCAACATTTTTCCACTGCCCTTTTTCTTCAAAAACGACCCCCCTTCAAAAGTTTCACGGTACGGCCTTGCAATCACACAAAGACTTTCTTCTAAGCTATTTCTCGTTCTAAATCTTAAGCACAATTTTCATTGAATATCAGGTTTTTTCATTTGCGCGCTTCTCTGCATCTCTTGAAATAGAAACATGATTGTTAACAGGGCCGGATTAACATAGTAGCAGATGTAGCAGCTGGTGAGCTTGGTGAGCAAAACATTTTTTGCCAAAAAATGTCGAACATACTGTAGTTGATACTGGAAAGTAATTTTTGGCTTGCAAACTGGAATGGCATAAGAGAATATTATAGTTGTAAGATTAAATTACTAGTCCCAAAGTCTTGTCCCTTCCTAATTATTGTAATCTTTAAAAACCGGTAATTTCCGCTGGAGGCAACTGCCTTGATCAAGTGCCACGATGCTAGTTCTAGTTGTTTGAGAGAACATTCAAGAATGGCAGCTTCGCGCATTGCGTTGTCATAGGGCAGAATTTAATCGCTTCTTGTGTGTGATTTTAAGGTTAGTTATTTGTGTAAATAGTTTCTCTTGTATTGGAAGCGGCGAAGACATTTGATTTGAACTGCATTTAGCCTATTGCTTCTGAGAGAAAATTGTAAGTAAATTCTAACTAGCTATTTCGTGATTGAGAGAACTGGCACCTTTTGTACTGAACTTAGCCAGCTGGTTGGGTTTCAGCCAAAAGTGTACTTTAAAAATTGGTTAAGGGGTACCAAACCCTCAAATTTATGGTGATCTGCCATTTGGGGCGATCGAGTTCAAGGGTATTTCTAAAGGTAATCCAACAAATGAAAAAGGGTGGCAGGAATCTAGCTCACTCAATGATATGCAATCCAAAACAACCATAGGGCCTAGTACCGGTACACCCTCCCTCACAACTTTTAAATCCAAAGACTAAAAAAGTAAACTGGGTGCTGGCTAACTCAATAATAGTAGCCATACTCTATTTGTTACCATACCTACTCTATTTACCATACTCCATTTGCTGTTTGGTTTTCCATACCGTAGCCTAGCCTATTGTTTAGTCAGCAATTTTTATTTCGATTTTAGCCAGCCCAGCTGATGAGGTTTGGAATTAAGCGAAACTCGAGTCTTGGGCAACGCTTTAAGAAACTCGCTTTCAAAAAAGTTTTAGTTAGAAGTAGCGTAGGCTATTATTGAGCTAGCCAGCACCCAATTTACGTTTTTAGTCTTTGGATTTAAAAGTTGTTGGGAGGGGGTACTATAGGCCCAATGGTTGTTTTCGATTGCACATCATTGAGTGAGTTAGATTCCTGCCACCTTTTTTCATCTGTTGTACTTTAGGTTAATGTTGTCAGGCTAACTGTTAACTGATTGTAATAGTTGATTCAGTGTAAATTTGAGTTAGATTTCTTGAGTGAGTTAGATTCCTGCCAGCCTTTTTCATCTGTTGTACTTTAGGTTACTGTTGTCAGACGAACTGTAAACTGATTGTAATAGTTGATTCAGTGTAAATTTAATTTAGTTCAATATTACTGCTAACTCTAATGTAATGTTTAGCTTTTCATTTTCAGACTGACTTCACAATGACTTCACGAGACAGAGATATGGGAAGGAAATATCTTTCCGGAGCAGAGAAAGCTAGAAGAAAGAGAGAAGCATCAGAACGGCAACAGAAATTTCTGCAAAAAATGCCTAAGCTCACAACTTTTTTTTCTACTACGTCACCATCTGCTGTTGGCTCAACTACTCATGATGATGCTAGTATGCTGGAACTTCAGCAGCCTTGCTCAAGCTCAAGTACTACCGAGCAAAAACAACAGGAACCAACCGAGGCAATGAAAACTCAACAGCTTTGCTACTCACCAACACCTATCGTTGTAGATCTGGCAGCTCAATCCAATGACTTGGGGGAGTGGCCTTTAATTCTTACATATGAACAAAAAAAAAATTGGGCTGCAAGAGGCAGCTCAGAATGTCAACACATGAACAGTGACTTTACCAAATTAAGAAGATTCTATGAGGCTGAAGGTTACAATAGATTTTGCAAAAAGCAATATTTTACTCATGTGCATAAAACCACAAATGAAAAGCGGCTTAGGGAGTGGTTATGCTACAGCGAGACCAAAGGCAAACTGTACTGTTTTACCTGCAAACTAGCAGCCTCATCAAACACTGAATTGAACGTATTTTGTGAAGGTTTCAATGCCTGGAAGAATGCACAGCTGCTCATTCAGAGACACGAGTTAAGTTCGATGCACAAAACTGGGGTCCTGTACCTGATCAATCTCCAAAAAGATGGAGAAAAAATTGATGTCACCCTGACGAAACAACTTGAGGACGAGAAGAAATACTGGGGTTCCCTACTGGAGAGAATCATAAATGTCAAGTTCTTGTGTGAAAGAGGGTTGGCCTTCAGAGGAACAGATGAAACAGTAGGGTCTCCTAACAACGGAAACTATTTGGGACTGTTGGAGCTTATTGCAACTGTAGATCCATTCTTGTGCCAACACATCAAGATGCATGCAAATCGTGGAAAAGGGCACACTTCCTACTTATCAAAGACCATTTGCGAAGAGGTAGTCAAAATATTGGGAAAAGCAGCTGAAGATATAATCGTCAGTGAACTTAAAGAAGCTAAATACTTTTCCATATCACTAGATTCAACCTTGGACATTGCTCACACGGACCAGCTTTGTTTCACAGTAAGGTATGTCAAGCAAACAGGGCCCGTGGAAAGGTTTCTGGCATTTCTGCCAATGGAGGGCCATACCGCTCAGCAGATTTTCGACAGCCTGGTATTGTATACCAGTGAGAAGGGTATCAATCTTGCCGATTGCTGTGGACAGAGTTATGACAACGCGTCCAACATGAGCGGAAAATATAACGGAGTACAGGCACTTGTCAAAAAAAAATTTGGTGCTGTTGCAGAATATGTTCCATGCTATGCTCATGTGTATGTGTATGCGCTGCACAATCGTGTCCAGAAACAGTTCAGTTCTTTGACTTCGTTGAAAATATCTATGTATTCTTTGCTGCTTTAACACACCGGTGGTCCGTTCTGGAGCGATCAGGTGGTGGAGTGCTAAAAAGGCTCTCTGCAACACAATGGTCCGCAAGAGGTGATGCCATTAAGGTTATTAAAGAACGTTTTCCTTTCATAAAGGAAGCACTGGAGAAACTTGCGAATGACCAAGAGCAAAAGGCAGAATGTCGACAGCAGGCAAATGGACTCCTCGAGCAAATGGAGTTGCTCGAAACTGGAATCTTATTGGTTTTTTGGAATAGCGTACTCGAGCGCTTCCAGGCAACTCAAGCCTCTCTTCAAGCAAATCAGCAAAATCTCAACATTGCTTCAGCGTTGTGTGCCTCTTTGGCAGGATCTCTACAGACGTTCAGAGCACAATTCGCTAAGTTTGAGTCAGAGGCGCAGAAGCTGACTCAAGTGCCGGATTACCGACCAACAAGAACAAGAAGAATTGTCCGAAATCGAAGGCGCGATGAGGATGCAGGCAGTGGCGGTTCAGTTCCAGATGCAATGGATAATCAATCACCTAACGACAGATTCCGGGTGGAAGTTTTCTTTGCAGTATTGGACAGCCTACTATCTGCGCTGGAGCAACGTCGCAAGGCATACACCCAATTGAACACACGGTTTAGTTTTTTGCGAAATTTGCATGACCTAACACCTGCGCAGATCCAAGAAAGTGCTGACAGACTTTTAGAAGCATATTCCCAGGATTTGGAAGACGGATTGAAAGATGAACTACCTCAGTTTTCAGAATTCGTAAAGCACATTGCTATTGATTGCTCCTCCCCAGAACTCAACTATTTCATTTTGATTAAAGAAAACAATATTGACACCACGTTTCCTAACATTGACAATTTGTTACGCATTTATCTATGTATGATGGTAACTAATTGTACTGGAGAGAGATCATTTTCAAAATTGAAGTTGATTAAAAACTATCTGCGAAACACGATGGGGAAAGAGCGGCTACACTATTTAACTCTTTTGAATATTGAAAATGACGTTCTTAAGTCACTGAACTCATCTGAAATAATTGCCAAATTTGCAGAGATCAAAATGCGTCAAAAGACTTTTGAATGATATTGTTGAAGCTTTATATTTCTCCTTGCAAATAAAACATTACATTAGACTTTTGTTGTTGTAGAATGTAGATCAAATCTATAAAATATTCAATTACTTCCCGGTCATTATCTGTATATCAAATCAATCTGCTACAGGCCCCGCACTTAGTTAATCCGGCACTGATTGTTAACGTAAAACAAAACATGTTCAAACAAGAAAAAAACAAAGGTCAATTAAAAATGAAATCAATTTGAACTTTTGCAAAGACCATAACATTTTCATAAAAAGAAAATTTTATACATATAAATTAAAAGAAGTGCATGCACGCGAGGAAAGAAAAATAAGAGTATGTTTTTGTTTGAAAAGGAAACTTTGTTGTAGTAGCGACGAAGTTAGTATTAAAATCGCGTAACACATTGCTACCAAATGTACAGTAATTATATATCATCTTAAATAATTTTCAACAATTTTAACAAAAATAATAGCTGAAAGGTTTTTGTATGACGAGGCCTTTTCAAAAGAGATATCCAAGAAAAAGAAAATATCATCCAAGATGAAATGTTAATGTTTTGCATGAAATGCATCGCTACCTATTTCGTCTTTTTCTGCTTTATTAACCTTATTGTTTTCGTCTTCTTCGCTGCTGCTAATTTTGTCAATAACGTTAGACATTTTAAAATAAATATATATAAAATAAATTGAAAATGTTTTGTGCGTGTGTGAATCTTCTTTATTTTCGAGTGCGAATGCATGCCATGTGCTCTCTATTTTTTTATAACTACGGTGGACGAGCATGTATTGCGGGTACAAACTGCGGGACAAATAAGAGTTTCGGAGGATGTCTCCCCTACGTTCAATTTGTATGTTTATCGTGCAAATCAACAACAACACCAATTCCAAATGCACGATTTTGTGTTGTCTCTGGCAGTAAACTGACAAGAACAAAAACACTTGATGAGTACATGAACGAAAAAAAAAGAACAAAAAAGCTCTTTGGTAACGTCTTCTACAAAGTCTGTATCTTCTAACACAAAAAATGGACAGAATAAGTTAAAGTCGATTCTAGTCAAGCCAATAACAGTGAGCATAAATGTTAGATTAATGGGACCTAATGCAAACAATGAGTTAAAGAAAAAGAGAGGTGTTTGGGCTCATATATTTGTATCTCCTGAAGTAGATGCAGAAACTGTGAAGAGGCTGGCTCTCGAAAAACATTCCATGCTTGACCAATATTTTTGTGCATTAGATCAGTATGATCTGCTTTACCCTGACCAGAAATTATGCTATCATATGCCATCTGGTTCTTGTGAAGAAAGGTTTACAGTTGCTAAATACAAATGTTTCTTAAATAATCCCTATAATAGAATTAACTTGTATCTTTGCTTGCAAGTTGATCGTTTAGCAGTAACAAATGCAACAACTGTAAATGTTGTAAAACAGGACAACGTTAATTTGGATTCTCAGAAATTTGGTGACTATTTTTCTCCAATAAAAATAGGAAGTAATAGTATTTCTACTGACAAAGATCTACCCACTCCAGTTCCCGATACCACAGAATTATTTGAATCAGCAGAAGAAAGAAGTACTACATAAGTGAAAAAGAACTTAGATGTGATTTTAAATCCTCATAGACCACAAGTTGCATGTTCCATATGCCAGAAACTCATTCCAGCTAGTGAAACACACTATCACGCAGATAACTGTGCTGAAATGGAAAGGGCAATCCATATCATAGGCAATAACAATACAATCATGCTAGAGTCTGATTCGGAACATGAAGAGATTGACTACTATCAAATTAATACCCAACCAAGAAAATTAGAATGTAAAGAGAGGGTAAAAGATATTATAGGTCAATGTTCTGTTGACATCAATGGTCCAAAGTTGAAAGTAATCATACTCCGAGGAAATTGTTTTAAAGATTTTCACAATTTTTTTATAAAGCCTTGGAATGATAAGAAAGCAAATTGTCGATACATGTTTCAATTTGCAGAGGAAGATGGAATCGATGAATGTGTCTCACAAGAATTCTTCACAGGTTTGAATGTATTTCTTCTTATCCACTAGTTTTAATATATATATATATAATTATATATTGTATATATTTTTATTTTTTGTTTTTTGTCTGATCGTAAAATCGAGTTTCTCTTAAACAAAAATTATTAGATGACTATATATACAGGTGTATTTTTGTGTTATTAATAATTCAATTATTTTATTTTCTGTTTTCATAAATCCAACATCGATTACAGAACCGGCTATGTATAATATATATAAATATCATCATTTCAATTTGTCAATAACCAGTTTCTTTTTTATTGTCTGTATATATATATAGAAGCTTTGGAAGAAGTGAAAAGAATGTACTTTAAAGATGAGGATACATCAGTAGAACCTGTTAACAGTGCACATGCCATAGCAGATGGTACAATGAAAAGTATTGGTCACCTGTTTGCTGCATCAATCTGTAATTTTGGACCAGCTCCAAATTTTTTGGCTCCATGGATATTTAACTTTATAGTGGGAAAAAGATTTACCACAGAGACTCGTAGATAATTCTAATTGTGTCTTGGTAGAAGCTTATAATGAGGTAGGTATTGAGATATTTTAAAGTTTTATATCAATGTTTTGTAAAATGATATATATATATATATAATTTAATTATATTTTTATTATAAGATGATAAAGTATAAGTTTTATGTATATCATAATTGTATGATTAGGTATTCATTAAAGGTAAAAATCTTATAAATACAGAGAACATCCATGGCAAATTTCTTCTTCCATATATACGTAAAATGGTTCTCTGTATTTATATTTACAGTACATTAACTTTAATGTAAGATTATTTTTTTTGACAGATAGTTTTGGCAACAACAGCTGAACAGTTAAGATCCGCTGTGACAAGTGACATTGGGTATAATGGCTTAGAAGAAACTGGTTATCGTGGAGTACCTACAAAGGTAGCAATTACAGATAAAGACAACATTTTGAGGTATGTGCATCGTTTATATAAATCCTTTAAACTGTCGGCAACAATAGAAGGAAATTTTTCTTTTCTAGGAAGTTTAGAGCAATTTCAAAAATTTGAGAGTGCTCCACATGAGGCAATTTATAAAGTAATTGATTGGAAAATTGATTGAAATTGAATTATTTACTTATTAGGAAAAACAGATGAGCTATCTTTGAACCTAATCTTTAGCATTGTAATTTCATTGATCTTAGAGGAAGCGTTACAAAAAAATATATTTAATTTAATAGCCTAATTCTTTTCTTTTTAGAGCTATCCTGTTGAAAAGAATGGAACCATACTTCGCAGTTCTAGAGCAAATAGTCCAAGGACTAAATAAGTTTAATCTAATACCGTCCATACACAGTGAATCTGATGTATTCAAACTAATCTTCTGTGAATCAGATTTCTTGACATGGACATGACTTATTCGTCGAAAACTTAAAAGTAGAATGGAGTGAAGAAGGATCCAATGAAAAACAAAGTGAAACTGTGTGCTATAAATCGTTTATAGAAATGTGTGAAATCAGTTTCCATGATGGTAAGTAGGTAAGTATATAAGTTCAGTATTTTCTTTTTAACTCAGAATGTTACCACTTTTCTAAAGATAGGGTATTGTACAGCCAAAATCAGTTTTTATAGGCATGTTTTGATGACGTCTTATATAAGTCTTATATTTCACTTATTTTATTTCCAGAAAACGCATTATTCAAACTGTCCGAAGTTGTTAAATTTGTATCAGGAAAATTCCTCCAGGTGGCTATCCACGATTGAAATTGCACTTCAAACATGGATGTGAAAAAAGCTCAATGGGCACCGAATGTGCATGCTTACCAACGGCAAATACTTGTGCAACAACACTCGTGTTACCAGTCCATATGAAAACGTCTGAAGTTATGACCGAGAAATTCTCTGATGCGCTCACAAATTTGCGCAAATATGGATTTGGACTTTCTTAAGACCGTTTCTATTTGAATAAGGATGTATATTTTTTCCTTGCATATTGTCTTAAGACCTTTTCGTTTTTATTTGCATAAAGATACATAGTTTATATATCATTTACAGTATATACGGTAGTTTATTTTACATTGTATTATTGCGATAGTCCAGAAGTACAAGTCATTCAAAATTGAACAGAAAAAGAATCTTGAATAGATTCTCTCACATTAAAGTTCAGAAAGTAATGAAAAATGTCTCTATTTTTGACTGTGTTGTGCAACTGAGCTACCATAATATTAGGAACCTGTGCATTTTGTTCACTTTATTTTGTTTAGATGCTGTCCATCTATTGGTTTTATTATACAGTACAGTGTAACTACAAGAAATACTACTTCTAATTTGTAGAGAGACTAGTATCTTTATGGGCATATTGTACTTGTTTACTATTTTTTAAACATGGAGTTTATATGTACAGTTCTTGATATATATATTAAAAATAGTGTTAAAATTTTATATGCATGTAGTACGTTTTAAAAAGAAATTTGTTATGTTTACATTGAATAAAAACAATGTAGACATAAAGAAATGGATGAAGAGATGCAGTCTAAGTCCTTCATTTATTTCACTTTATATCTAGGGTGCTTTGTCTTTTAGATGTAATAGAGCAGCAGCGTTTACAATAAGGTGATATAGGCAAATGAAACGTTTAAATTCGATGGTATAAAATTTGTTGACTATATATCTTCTAGCAACATGATCACATCAAAGATGCAGAGGAGACCATAACGTTCTGTTTAGTTGTCACATTCTGGAAAATTGTAAATGTCCATGGTCCATATGATGACATTTGGTTTCGTGATCCAGAAAGAGCTGTACGAAGCATTGATAGTGGGTTGTTAAGGAATTAACGAGCTTTGCTTCAATTATGAAAAAATATGCAGTCTGTTTGGAAACGTGTAAGATCTTTTACGAAAGACACATCTATTGCCCACACATGCCGAAGATTAGTTGACATGGCAAGGTTTCTTATCACTGAGAAATCTTTTTCGTATGTAATGACGGACTTGTTCATCCCAGATCCTATCGAAAAAGAATTCAGTAAGCTGAGACAATGTTCAGAAGGAACTCTTTCATTACAGTGCAACTGGTAATGGAAAAAGTTACTATTGCTCGAAAAAAGTTGCTAGTCATTCATGTAAAAAATGTGGTTTTCTGATGACAAAAAAATTATGTGAAGTTATTGATAATTTACCGCATTTACAATAGAAATCTTCTCTGACACTCATTTAGTCTATATTGCTGGTTATATAGAACAAAAGGATAAGTTCAATAACACCTGCATTTATGTTGAGAAATACGGTGATCACTTATGTGAAATGAATAGAGGAGGGCTCAAACTGTCTTGTGAAACAACATGCCATTGGGTACACAAACATTCTTTCTATCATTTTATTTATTTGCATTCTTATAACGGGTCTAACCCGTGCCAGCATGGAAAATAGACGTTAAATGTATAGAGAGAGAGAGAGAGATAAGATAAATAAATTATAAAATAGTTTCCTTGCTTTATCTCCTTCATGTAAAAAAATCTCGCCTCCAGTTTTGGGAATGCGGGTCATGTAACGTCTTTGATCTCATGAATATAAGCATACATGCCCCTGATGCATAGCTGCCACGGAGTTTTAAATACAAAGTTGGTACCTAAGTCACCACTGTTTTTCTCTTTCTGAAGTTGGCGTTAGGAAGGGCATCCAGCCGTAAAAACATCTGCACCAGTAAACCATCAGATGATTAAACCTCCATAATTGGAGAAAATCATCTTTTGAAACCGTCCAACCCATGCAAGCATGGAAAAGTGACGTTAAAAGGATAATGATGATGAGTTTTTTAGTTCAAGGTGCGCACGATGAGTCGGCCTGTGTATGAGTACGCCATGTCCGGAGTACGCCATGCCCGGACACCACCAGGGGGCTCAGAACGCCCCTTGACCCCAGTTTAAAATCAGCTCGCATCGCTTGCTATTTCGGCAGGGCTAAACTCATAACCCTGGATCCTCCCTTGATAATTTGATATCTTGTGAAGAATTTCTACTTCTGTTTGATATCAACACATAATGACATAAAAACTAAGGACTTTATCTATTGGCTATATGACAAATTTGATCTCAAAGACATATCTGATGTCGATTGTATACTTTAAGGGGAGAAACCTTCCCCATTTTTGCGAATTGTTCGATTAAAATGCATTGTTCGAAAAATGCATTTCGCAAGGATAAACTTTCGCATTAACAAAAATGCATTGTTTGATTAGAAAATGCATTACAACTTCCCAATGAAATTGGATGTACCCTTTATAATCTCAAAGTTGATTCCTTGGAAGCCTTATGTTTCTTTTAAAAAGATTAGCTTTTCCCTGTAGATACTCAGACATGATAGATAGATTTGCAAGGACTGTACCACAGGTCATCATGATATTTAATGAGATGATGAACATAATTGACACTATTTGGGGAATTTTTCTGCAAAACTTGCAACAACAATGGTTAATTCCAGAAAACCTGTTAACTTTTGGCAATGTGATACATGAGAAAGGTGTTGCACTGGACAATATGTATTCGGCCCAGTAAAAAGAAAACGTCATGACAGCAGCATGTTACTTTTATTTGGGCTGATGCCTGTCCTTGAAAATTTCTTCTTTGGCCCTAATGGGAAAAGGCTTTGTATATATGGAGACCCTGCATATCCTCTCCGATGGTACTTACAAGCACCATTTAGAGGAGCTCGGGTAACATATGAAGAAAATGAAATAGTACGAGTAAAGTTCGTGTTTCTGTGGAATGGTTATTTGGAGAAATCATAGAAACTTTCAAATTTACTGATTACAAAAAGAGAAAAAATTTGACTTATATAGAAATAACTGTTCTTAATATTTCGATTTAGAACCACCACTTCCAGAGTGCGGCACACTGGACAAACAATACATGGAACACGGAATGGCATAACAACACCTCTAAACTCCGTGACCTCATAGCCGACGCCATCTCCCATCCACCGGGAATGTCCCTTGCAAGACTTGTGTGGGTCAGACTTGACCGCCTAAGCACGGGCGTTGGACGCTTCTGTTCACACATGTACAAATGGGGTATGGCTCCTTCACCAGGTTGCGAGTGTGGAGCAACGGAACAGATCGCAGAACTCGCTGTCCATGACTGCCCAATCTATCGGCCCCCACATAGAACATCTGGTCTGAAAACCCTGGATGAAAAGACTGTCAAGTGACTGACAACGTCCTGTCTCAACATCTAGTCCGAAATAAAGATCTCCTCATACGCCGAAGACTTCTAGATTATTATTTCGCTAGAAACAATTGATTAGCTAAAAGAGATATGCCAATTTTTAAACTGAATCATATATTATTCTATTATATATGTTTATATATACATATTTATATTATTAAGTATTTTCTTTTTATATTTTCAAATAATATTTGTTTTATTACGGGGTTACTACATTGTTCAGCCTTTTCAGGCTATTGTGTAAGTCACGCCAAAATATTTAAAACCAACTTTCGTTGTTTCGTTTTTCTTTGTTGTTGTTGTGTTTTTGTATTGAGTTTCCGTATTTATAGTTTATTTTATAATTGTAATTGATATTTTGGTAAATAAATAAATTGATTGATTGTCACTGCTTTAATGTTTAAGTTTATTTGTAATTTTGGCTCTGTAGTTTGAACATAAATCACTCACCTCACAAGTTACAAAAATTTCAGTTTGCGCCACAACGAGGATGCAGATTTGTACCTCTTTCTGCACATCGGTTTTCCTTATCATTCTATAGTTTATTTTCCTTCCATGGCAACCCATACCATTACATCATTCACAAACCCATACGTGCTATATGCTCAGCGTTCCACACGCCTCATTATCTCATCATTAACCTTTATTTTACATGTTTACTTTTGTATATATTTAGGACGACAAAAACCCCCTCTTTCCCGTTTAAAAGAGGAATGCATCTACATTTGATTGAGTGAAGTCTTTATTTTCTTAATTAAAGGTTCAAACCCACGAAGCCTTGAACTATTAAAAATTCTCGAATAGCATTACATTTGCTCGGCCCATTAAGACATGGAATGGACATAAAAGTTGCGACGGTTGTCATAGACGTTGTTGCGATTTTATCAGGAAAACTTTTATGTTATCAATCCATCAATTGATCTGTGGATGAGATTTATGGACAAAGATGGTACAAAAATGGACATCAACAAAATGTATCAGATTCCAGGACCCTGTATAAAAACTAGACTCCCAATGTTCCATCCATACTTTGACTGGATGCCAGACTGTTTCTCAGTCCGTTGGAAAAAGGAAAGAGTTTTTTTCGACATGGCAAGTCTTTTCTATACGTGACGGCTGTATTTAGAATCATACGCCTTAACCGTTCAAAGAAATAACAATCGAAATTGACGAGTTTCCACTGATAGAAAGATTTTTAAGCGTTGCGTATGAAAGGTGCGCAGAAGCATTAAAGGTAAATGCTACAAGGGCAAAACTTCTTACGACACTGACATTGGAAATATTTCCCCGAACACAACACAACGGCAGCGCTTTTTCAGCATACGAAACAACTGACTTACCAGATGCAAGGAAAACAGTTATTTCGCTGGTAAAGTGTGGTTGTAAGTCAGATAAATCTTGCAGAACAAATCGCTGCATGTGAACTGACTTGGGTTAAGCCGTACAAAGATATGCGGCTGCAGTAGGATGCGTGATGAAGACTATGATGGACTGGCAATAGCTGATCAACTATATGTACAATCTATTTGGTAATTGCTACACAATTATCCATATATTCGTGGCAGAAAAATATCTGGCAGATTTTTGGTTACACAAAGCTATTTTCCAGTTTTTTGCTTGATGAGCGCTATATTAAATATATATATATAACTATATGCGCTTAAGTGCCTTCCGTAGCCTTGCTTTGGGTGACTGCTATATTAAAAAAAATCAAACAATTTTTTAAAGAGGGATACCTTAAGCGTATTAATTAATGCTGGATTAAATTTTGGCCTAAAATCGCAAAAATGAATCCCGCAAAATTTTTCAAAAATAGTGATTCGCAAAATTTGACTGACTTGTTTCTCCTGAAAACCTTTCATTTTCATAAAATACGCTTAAAAATGTTTCTTTAATATTAGATTTGCCAAAAGAAAAAATGCAGAAATCAAATGGGCGTTAAAATCGGTTTTGTCACACTTTTCAATGCGTTCATGTCTTGATACATATCTCTCTATTCAAGGCTATGTTTCCTGATTCTGAAATCGCATAAAACTTTCACATGAGCAAAACCAAAATTAGTTACTACATAGTATTTGGAATAGCTCCATACTTCCAATCAATTCTAATTCAAAACATCCAAAAGTCACCATGCTTTTCTGTTATGTTTGACGAATCCTTAAACAGAGTATTCCAAGAAGAAAAAATGTCCGTTATTGGAATGAGGCATCTGATTTAGCATGTACGAGGTATCTTGATTCACAATTCAAGCACAGACCAAATGCAGTTAACTTGGTACAGGCAATTGGTAATTCTTTGGAAGATCTCAATTTGGTTCGTATGATTCATCTTTCAATGGATGGATAAAATACCAATTGGGCTGTATTAGATATGATACAAAAGGACCATCAAGAGAAAGAAAGAACCCCTTTGGTAAACCTTCAGAGTTGTGGTCTTCATGTAGTTTCAGGGGCTTTGCAAACTGGAATCTCCAAAACCAATTGGAAGCTTGAAAAGGTTTATTTATTTTGAATTGGGCTCTTTTCTCTCATATACTTAAACATTGTTATTTCTAGATTGAATATAAAAATGTCTAGCAAATGTCAAACTAATTTTGATCTTTTTTTTAATTCTGAATGTATTTGCATGAGATTTTAAAGCATGTTACCTGTACTTTTGTTTGGAAGATGACATTGATGAACAAATATCTTGCGCCATACATGTCCTAATGTCTAAAAGTATTCAGTTATCACTTAACTTACTTCCCTTGTCATTATGCATTAGATGTGATATCCAATATCCTAAAATAATTATTTTATTTGACAATTTAATTTTGCAGGTACTGTGTGGCATGTCCAAATTTTTTCAAGATTCACCAGAAAAAAGAGATTTGTACATAACGCTTAACACTAGCACTACTTTCCCATTGAAGTTTTGTCCAACACGTTGGACAGAGAATGAAGACGTTGCTAGTAGAGCCATAATAACAAGTGTTCTGTCAGTTATCAAGCATTTTCTTGGTCTCACTCAGAGTGCTCGCCCCAAAAGCAATAAATCATACGACACCTTAGTTGAACACCAGGATGATCTTTTCATGCTCGTTAAGTTTCACGTTTGCAAAGAATTGGCTGCGAAGCTAAATGGCTTCCTTGTATCATATCAATCAGATTCCCCTATGGTGCCCTTTATGTCTGATGCTCTTGAAACTATTCTTAGAAGTATGATGAAACAATTTGTGCTGAAGGAAGAATTAGGGAAAGCAAATACACCATTAGATTGATAAAGTTAAACTTAGACTGTTCAGAACATCTTCTTCCTATTGATCAAGTATGTTAATGACATGAATAACCATATGAAACTAGTGTTGCATAATGATTATAAGTATAGTACTTTTATTTTCCAGAGTTTTCTAATCGCAATCAATGTATATTTATTTACTAATTTTTTTTTACCTACTTTATTTTATAAACCATTTTAACCTAATTTTACTTTATTTAAACTAATAATAATAATAATAATAATAATAATAATAATAATAATAATAATAAGAATAACAACAACAACAACAATAATAATAATAATAGGTGTGACAATGTTTTTCTATCTTAATTATTTCTTCTAGGTTAAGTTTGGATCTGCAGCAAAAATTGAACTTAAAAAGATTTCAAAGGCCAGTGTTTCAGCAGTTTCAACATTCAGAAAGGAATATTGAACCCTCCTGAAATCATTATGTCAGAAGCTTCAAGAAAAAGTCCCCTTAAATCGTTAGTTATTATTATTATTATTATGCGGGTATGCGGGTCATGTAACATCTTTGACCTCATGGATATAAGCACCCATGCCCTTTATGCACTGCTGCCACGGAGTTTAAAATGCAAAGTTGGTACCTTGCGTGGGTTAACTCACTACTGTTTTTCCTCTTGCTGAGGTTGGCGTTAGGAGGGGCATCCAGTTGTAAAAAACATCTGCTCCAATGAATCATCAAATGATTAAACCTACAAAATTGTGGGGTATATCATCTGTTGAAACCTCGTCTAACCCATGCTAGCATGAAAAATAGACGTGAAAAATATACATGATGATGATGATGATTATAATTAGCAAATATTTATTCAGGATAAAAACATCAGTTTCTAAATACATATATACATATTAAAAAACTGTTATCAGTGTTTGTCCTGTTATAAGCTTAAAATGAAACAAAATATTAAATAGGTTAGAAAAGTCTGAAATGGTAAATTACTAGGGTGAAATTAGGTAGAATACTGAAAAAACAATTTGAATAGGAACTAGCACAGTGAAATTGTGGAAATTAACTCCCAAATAAACTTGGAAAATAAAATTGAAGTTTAACAAACATAAGATAAAAGCAGGAACGGTATACAAAGAAAACGAAATCGAAATAGAATAGTGATACACAAAGAACAGAATAATTATTGTAGAAGCGATTTTCGAACTGTCAAAAATAAATTATTGAATATTTTAGCACCACCATAGTAAAAACCAGGCTTCAATGCTGGCAATTTTAAACAGAGATCGTTATTTCTCGTCCTCTTTTTGTGTCGTTGTACCTCAAAGTACATGTTAAAAGTTTCGTGACATAGCTCTTTGTTTAGACATTTAATAACCAGAGACCAGACTTGTTGTTCAATAACCTTTACAATTGGCTAAATTGGTTTACCAACAATCCTTTCAGCACGGCGTTCAATCGAGGAGAATTTCCGACGTTGGGTTTCGGTGAAGCAGGTCTTGATAGTTGAGCTGTAGGTGATGATCGGCAAGATCATCATCTTGTAGATGAGAGTGGCAGCCTCGGTGGTTAGGCTCTTTTGTACGTTGGACAGGATTCTCAATCGACCACATGCTTTCTTGACGGCTCGGTCGAAGTTGGCTGTTAAAGACAGGTGGTTATCGAGCAGGTTACCAAGATAGACATACTCAGTAACGAAGTTGATGCGGGTGTTGTTGTAAACGATATTGAGTTCCCTTCCGTTTTTTTAGTCGTTGGGAAGTTCCAAACAGCATAACTTCCGTCTTCCCTTTTTTAAGGTTCAGCAACAGTTCATTTTGTTCACAGTATCTGCCCACACTTGACATTTCCACGTTTAGCGAGTTTTCGATAGATTGAATGTCTTTACCAGCAAACAAGAGTACAGTGTCATTCGCTTACTGAAAGATATCACACTTGCTAATACTTTCTTTTATATCATCGAAGAACGTGATGAACAAGAGGGGACCCAAAATTGATCCCTGTGGTACGCCAGAAGTAACACCACAAGTATTTGACAGTAAACCATTTAGTTCAACATGTTGGGATCTGTTGAACAGGTATTCAGTAAACCATGACAGCTCAGGACCATTGATTCCATACAACATTAACTTTTCGAGTAGAATACTGTGACCGATGGTATCGAAGGCTTTAGATAGATCGAAAAACAAACCACCAACCATAAAGCCATTATCAACGTTTTTGCGAATTGTGTCACAAAACAAGGTGGTGGCGAGTTTAGTGGAACATTTTTCACGGAATCCATATTGACAGTCACTAAGAAGGTTCTTTGTCTCAAGATACTCATACATTTGCTTGTGTACAGCTTTCTCCAGAAGTTTCGACAAAACAGGGAGTACGGAAATTTTTCGGTAGTTTTCAACAAGATCTGCATTTCTTGATTTAAAAATGGGACATATTTTGGCAATTTTTCACCCGTTGGGAACAGTAGAAGATATTTATTACAGATAAACGAAATAGGTGACGCAATCTCACGGGCGCAGTCCTTGAGGAGGTTCGGTGGAAGACCATCAACTCCAGCAACCTTGTTCCTTTTGAGATTTCGAAGTTCTTTTTCGACAAAGACAGATGATACATAGGAAAAATTAAAGATGGATTTCGTACGTAACCGGGTTTTTTTCGGATACCGCCATACAAAGTCGATTAGAGGATAAGCTGACTTTTTCAAAACACAAACAACGGTCGAAAAATACTCAACAAAGCAATTCGCGCGGTTGTTAGTATCATCAGTTCTTGGAGAAGATACTTTGGGTGTGGTTGAAAAAATTGACTTGATAGTATTCCAGAACTTCCGCGCGTTCAGGCGGTTATCATTGAGCATTCTTTGATTTGAACGATGCTTTCCGCACAGCACTGGTACACCGATTATACTCGTTCCAGCTTGCTTCGTCGTTGTTCGCTCTTGCTCTACGTAGCACTCGGTCCCTAGCATTCATTTGTCGTTTGAGGGGCTCGTCGATCCAAGGACAGGTTTTTCCTTGAACGCGTTTCTCAATCAGTGGCGCATGTTTGTCAAACGTATTCTTCAGCTGGGTAGAGAGGTATTCAACGGATTTGTTTGTTTAATTTGGAATTGTAGACATACGACCAGTCAATTAGACGAATGTCATTTACAAGTAGCTCAGGATTATACTTAGAGTAGTCCCGGCATTTGATTACACGCGCCGGATATTTCTGTGTGTTGAATTTACGTGTAAGGCAAATCAAATCATGATCACTGAGACTTGTGATGACAACATTAACGGTTGGATAGGAGTTTTGTTTGTTGACAAAAATCAAGTCAATTAACAAGGACGTGTCTTTTGTAATTCTTGTAGCAGTTTTCACGAGCTGTTTGAAAACATAGGAACACAATAGGTTTTTGAAATCCTTTGACACGTTTCTACGACTATAATCAATGTTGAAATCAACCATTAAAATAGTCTCCTTTTGATCATTGCTAAATTTCGTGATTATTTCATTGATTACCTCATTGTAATCATTAGGTAGGTAGTTTCGAAGTCTCGGGAGGGCGATAAGAGCAACCGTAGATAATTGGTTTACTCCTTTTTACAAAAATCTCGATGCAAATTATTTCAAGTGAAGCATTTTCAAGATCTTTTCTGTGTGTGTACATAATGTTGTTTTTGAGGAATAATCCAACTCCACCGCCTAATCCCTCCGAGCAAGATTTTCTCAAAAAATCATAACCATCAATAAGAACTGTATCAACAAAACTATCATTTAGTAAATGTGTCTCAGAAAGACTAAGAATATCCATCTCATTATGTGTAGATATAAATTCCTGAACTTCAGTGACGTTGTTTTCCAGTCCACGAATGTTTTGATGAGCTATTTTCAAACCCCTATCCGAGAGAGTTTGTTTAAATTCATCTCTAGTAAGAGATTTCGACACAACCAAACAAGCTTAGTCATTACCACAGGAGAGAATACAAAAAATCAATACAAAACGTAAAATTAAATTACGAGCAGCACCAGCAACTGATCTCGCCGCCATCTATTTCAATATTTCCCCAAATTAAAGCTATGATTAAATAAATTACGAACTTACGAACTATTTTCTTAGAGCTCACAAAAACACGTCTGATTGCTTCGAAGTAATTGCAGTGTCAATGATAAATATGCAGCTGCTCTTTCTCCATGCAAAATGGCAACAAATTCAAAGTATCTATCCAACACTTTGAGAAATTGGCTGATTATTTGCATGAGAAAAAGCATATTACTTTCCAACAGTGTGACGACTCAAAAGTCCAGTACGAAAAATTTCTTGACAGCATAGTCAAATTCAATAAAGAATCGTTTAATAAATTCGATACCGTTACAGACCGAGTAGGCCAGTTTCTTGGTGTCTATTTGAATGCTTCGAAAGAGTTTCAAAGTTTATGGCTCATTTGCAAATTTGTGTTCACCCTTTCCCATAATCAAAGTCAAGTTGAGCGAGGTTTCAATGTAAATAAAGATGTGTTGTGTGTCAACATGGAGCGCAAGTCGCTGAAAGCTCGTAGAATAGTGTATGACCACATGAATAGTTCTAAAGTTCCAATTGCTAGTTTTATTCTATAAAGCTGTAAAGCTTCACATTCAAAGTACACTGCTCACACGGAAGAAAAGAAAAAATAAGAAACAACTCAAGCTGGTACGAAGAAAAAAAAACTGTTACAGGAGGAGCTTGCTACCGTAAAAAAGAAGGAAGTTAGAGCTTGAGGCTGTACACATTTCTTTTATAGAATTGCGAAAACTAGTTCGTCTGTTAATACCTTCTTCTTTTGTTGTTCTGATCTCACTGTGCATGCATGCTTTATTGGATATATTATATATATATGCATATGTAAATTATATTTTATATTGTTAATATTCTATAGTTAACTTTGCTCTGCAACCATTATTCTAGGTTTCATAGATTTGTCTTGTTTTTTGTCTTTGATTTAAATTGTAGAAGGCTTTATTTCAAATAATCAACCACAGTAGTGTGTTTAAAGCTTTTCTCTTGGATGTCTAGTTATTTGTTTGTTTGTTATCATTAAACACTGCATTTTAAATGGCTTTTGTGTCCGTATTTGATTCATAATACTGTCACATTTTGTATAAATGCTTTCACTTACAACCTTTGACCAAGAACGTTACTTTAAACAGTTTAAACAGATGCTTATAGGGTTGACATTGACATGTGACATTTGTCAATTTTAATTTTTGCTCATACTTATGATTTTATAAAGAGTCAAACTTTTCATTTACCATTGTCCATTTACCATGATCAGCTAACCTATATGATACACCAGCATTTAGTTTCATTCAATTATATAATTATCTTGTCATCGGAACAGTCAAATATAAACACATTTTACTTAAAAATACTTCATACAAGAAACTTAAAGCTTTCCAATTTTTCTAAAGGATTTGTTAAAAAATTGATGTTGCTTGTACTGATTCTTTCTGCTTTGTTGATGCTGGAATGAAAGCTTCCATGAAGTCCAAGATTTACAAAATTATTTTTAAGTTGTCATCATCTGATAGGAGTGTTTGTTCTGCTGCCTGTACATGTCCAGCTGGCATAGGTACAGGTGGTTTTGGTAACTGCAATCATGTTAGTGGCGTGTTGTTTGGATTAGAAGATTTTAATCGTAAAGGCTTAAAAGAGCTACCACAACAATCGAGTACTTCCAAATTGTCAGATTGGAATGTTCCACGAGATTCATCATCGACACCTACTCCAATTGATCAAGTGGTCATTAAAAAATATCTTTCGGCCAGGAAGCAGAACATGACGTATTTCCTAAAATGAATTTATATTATCCTCGAGCTGTTAGTGATCGTAAACTAGACGGTGATAGTTTTAAAACAATAAAATCGAGTTTATCTGCCGCATTACCAAAAAGCTGTTTTTCTATTTCATAACATGAATCCTTACCTATCACAAGGTCAACTACAACAAGTAGAAGAAGAAATAATTACAATAAACACTGGTTTAGAAAAATGTAGCTCTGATTCAAATTATAATTTAATTCAATTTCCAAGTTACAAATAATGATGATATTGCTCTATGATTTTTACGACATTTCTTCAAAAGAGTTTAAGAACATGATGGACATATGTTGTGCTGGTCAAAAACCACTTACACCTCTTGAAGTTCAAAGTATTCAGAAATCAACACAGGTCAAAGTTCATCAAATACTTGGCGTCAATATCGAATGTACAAAATCACTGCTTCAAACTTTTATAATGCTGCAAGAAATACAGTTGAACAATCAGATAAGTTATTTGCTATGTATTACAAATCATTTACCACACTAGCTACTCAGCATGGTATGATAAATGAAAGTCAATCAATCTATCTATCTATTCAATCTATACAAGAACTTTCTCACTTCAAAAGGTATAAATGCTGATGTACTAAAAGTTGGATTGATATTATCGGATTCTTATCCCTATCTTGGAGCTTCATTAGATGACATTGTTATTGATGATACTAGTAACCAGTGGGGAATTGAAATTAAATGTCCATTATCGCAATTTGGAGGAACCCTGCAGAAAGCTGTTCAAAGCAAAAGTTTTTCCCTTAATAAACATGGTAATGCTGTGAATCTCAAGAAATCCCATAAATATTATTACCAAGTACAGGGACAGATGTTTTGCGCAAAACTTATAAAAACTGACTTTATTGTATGGTTTGGTGATAATGAACCCCTATATGTTGAGACTATTTTTCTTTGATGAATTATTTTGGAATTCAAAGATTCTACCTTTAAAGGTCTTAATTTATTTTACTGACGAGCAGTTCTACCTGAATTTTACACCAGAAGAGTTCAAAATGACAAAAAAATTGTATTTACATGGAGGTTGGGTATCACACGAAGTAAAATAATTTGAATGTTTATAAAAAAGGCTTTTTTCAAAGCCACAGTTCAAAAACTTTTTTTTTCAAAGCCACAGCACAAAAATGGTTTTTTTTTCAAAACCGCATATCATAAAAACATAATTTTTAGAATTTTTTTTATGGTAATATATGTCATGAAAATATTTTTAATGGCAGAGGAGTGTTGCTATATTATAAAAAGGTAAGGATATATATATCTTTTCTCAATGTTTGTAGCTAGATCACAGTCATAAAAAGTAAAGAGATCAACTACTGTATGCTAGAAAAACCCAATAAAATAAGTCTTGACTTTGAGATAACAAGGTTGTCAGTTTAACTCTGGCCTCTTCAACACAGAAGAGCAGCTCACGTGGAGAGAGCATGTTATTAATAGAGTTATAAATTAATTTTTAAATATTGAACATCAAAATACATCCCACCCTCCGTATTATAGTGTGAGAGGAAATAATGACATTGACATTGATTGAGAACAGGATCAGGTAGAAGATGGTGGACCACAGAGTGGTGGTAAAAAAATTGCGAGAAAGCAGCATACAATAAAATTTTTATCTAGAACAGGTGACAAAGCTAAGGGTATTACACCATTTAATATGTGATAGTTTTTTACTCTTTCTACCAATTGCTCTTTCAACATGTATTCTGACACATGCAATTTTTGAAGTTTCTTCAGCTTCTTCTGTGGTTAGTTGATCACGTCCTTTGTACGGTGGTAAATTTAAAGTGACACTAGCAGGTAACAAATCCTCAATATTAAATCCACGATCAGCCATAACATTATCACCAAGATCTAATGAATCAAGAAGTCCACATTCTTTTGTTTGCTGTCTATCTGATACTTGACCAGACCACAATTTTGAAACAAAAGTTATACAGCCATTAGGGGATAGTCCGATTAAAGCCTTCCAAGTGTTGTGATGCTTGTAGTCAGACCAGATTTGAGACTGACTTTAAAGAAGATGGTACTTGACAAAACATTTCTGTGCCATCAATAATAATACGAGTTGTTGGGAAATCTTTAAACTCAGCTGGCATACACAATTTGATCATTGATTGGGAAGGAAATGGAAAAAGTAGTGGTAATTCATGATATAAAAAGTTGATCCATGTAACAAATTTTGAAACCTGTCCAGGTGATATATCAAAAATATATGAAAAACTCTTGCTTAATCTGCTTTTTCTAAAGTTTTTAACCAGTGTAAAATTTTACTGCAGAAAACTTTGAAAAACTTCTGGACCATTTTCTTGAATTTGTGGATAAAGTTAAGCTTGAACTTCAGCTTATGCTCCATCTTGGTATGGATGGTCCCAATGTAAATCTTAAATTTGAGAAACTTTTGAATATGTCGTCGGTGATGAAAAATCTCAATGCAAGTATCCTTTCGATTGGAACATGTCCATTGCACATCGTACGCAAAACTTTTAGAGCTGGAGTTAATAAGTTGAATTTCGGTATTGACTCGTTTGCAATTGACGTTAACCTTTTCTTTAACCTTTCTACAGCAAGGAGAGCAGATTACAGAGATATGGTAGAGTTCACTGAAGTTATTTCCCGATTTATTCAGAAGCATTCCTCTACCCGATGGGTCACGCTCAGGAAGAGTCGTGTTCAAATTTTAGAGCAGTACAAAAATCTTCGCCAGTACTTCTTACACTTCCTGCCAAAAACATCCACTTTCAAACCAGCGGTTAAAGAAACAGAAAGATACAAAAGAATCAAAATTGTTCTTGAGGGTGAAACATCTATCCCATATATTGCATTTATTGCGTTCATCGCTAATGATTTCGAAATCTTTTTAACCATGTTTCAATCAATGAAACCAAAAATCCACCTTGTCTTTTCTGAAATGACCAAGTTACTGAGAGCTCTTATGGCCAAATTTGTTAAATCAAAGCTTCTATTTGTCAACAATGGTGTCAAAGGACCAAGATCCATCAATGAGCTACTTACCATTAACGTAAACAATCCAAAAAACTATAAACCGTTAAAGCTTATCGATATTGGAACGAAAGCAAAATCTTGTTTCATCGAATCATTTGAGGTTTAACCTGTTGAAAAAGAATTCCGTATATAATTGCTTGGAAGCCTTTCAAGTATTGGTCACCCACTTGAAATCAAAGCTACCATGGGAGTCAAGCATCTTAAAAAATTGTTCGTATGAAGAAAGTTTGAGTGGCATTTCAAACCTCGCAATTGAATTATCAAAACCATTGGAAGGTACCTTGTCTAAAGTTTTCCCGTCTTGTGTAACGAAAGAAGATGTCTGTGACAAAGTTGGAAATGAATTGAGAGTTTATCAGATGGAGGTACTTCCAGAGTCTGCATATTTAACAGATTCTACCGTAAAGTCAAGCAGCAGACAACAGGTATCGTATTGGCAGAAAGCCTTCCAATTGGCAGATCTCCCAGTTACCTCAGAGGCTAAATCAGGGCTTGATATCGATAAGTTAATTGTTTCTTTGGAAAGGTCAATCCAAGATGATGACGGCTCGCCAAAGTTTCCACTTACTGTATCACTATTTAAAGTCACTGCTTCATTATCATATGGCAATAGTGCTCCCGAAAATGGGTTTTGATCAACAGGTACCTACTGCAATTACACGGAAATGCTATTTCTCCAGACACAATTGAAGCCTTGCGATTCGTGAAAGATACCATATTAAGTTTTGGAGGTATCCTAAATATCCCAATCATCGTTGAGTCATCCAAACTAGCATATTCCCGCTACAACCTGCCAAGTTTTTGTGCTTGTGGGGAGAAGTTTGACGTAAAACATGCCCTGTCTTGCAAGAAGGTTGGATTTGTTTCGAAGCGACACGATAAGGTGAAAGATCTCTTCACTAATCTTCTGGACAAAGTTTGCCATAAAGTTATGTCAGAACCTCATCTGCTTCCCATCGAAAACGAATCTTTCGAGCTGAAAAGTGCGAATAAGAGCGATGACGAAAGACTCGACATAAAAGCTAATGATTTTTGGCAATGCAGCCAAACAGCATTTTTTGACATACGTATCACGCATGTAAACGCCGCATCAAACAAAAATCTAGACACATCCAGTATTTTTCGCGAACATGAGATGTCCAAAATGCGTGAATACCTGAAGCGAGTAATCGATATAGAACACGCCACCTTCACGCCTCTAGTTTACGGAACGAATGGAGGAATGGGTAATGAAAGTAATCGATTTAGCAAATAAAATCGCAAATAAACAAGACGAGAGTTATGCCATAATAACTGCGTGGACAAGAGCAAAACTCTTCTTTGGAATTTTGAAATCTGCAATTATGTGTGTCCTAGGTTCCAGGACGCCATGGAGAAAACACTATGAAGAAAAAACATGGGAGGATTTTAAACTTAATGCTATTGAAGCAGATATAATTTAATTATTTTAACCACTTTAATGTTTATTTTTAGTATTGTTAATACACAACATAAAGAACCGTTGTATTCAAAAACTATTTTAAATTTTGATTTTTTTATATCTTTGTAATTTTATATGTTCATAATAAATGTTTTTATATAATACATGTTCTCAAAGTTTACTTTGAAAGGTTTTGGCTAACCCTTAATGTAGTTTGAACTTTGTATGTTAACCTTCTATTTCAACCTAAATTCATGATTGAGAGATATTTGGGGTTGTTTATCTTCTATATCTGTGACTTACTTTATTAAGTTAAAAATACTTTTGATATTTGTATAGGTACAGGAAGGCATTGTTGTTGCAAACCACCTTATTTTTGAAGGTAAAGATGAGCTGAAAAAATCTCTTTTGCAGAAGAATAGCACTAGGGCGGAATTGCGGCGAGCTCAATCTAAAATCGAGACAGGCATAAAAAGAAAGAAAGAACTAGAGGAGGAAATGTCTGGGTTAGACAACGGAGAAAAAGAGAAAAGGGACTTGATTTCTGCACTTAACTTTATATTTATGTTTGTGTGTTTTTTATCAATCCACCCGACTTTTATTTTTTATTCATTGTTTCCAAGTATTTCCTTTTAAGATTTAACTGACTGACAGTTTTATTTTAGTATTAGAAGTATTTGTTTTAAAAGCTCATAAAACTTTCTGCACCTTTTCATTTTTATTGGATAGAATTGATATATTCAACGAAAGATTCAGAAAGATTTATGTGTTGGTTTCTCGTTTATTAAAAGATGTTGACATACGTTAAGTCCTAATTCAAGGGTGTTTTTCTTAGCTTTTGCATATGAGAAGTTTTATATATTTAACATATGTCGCGTAGAAAATGTAAGGAATTATAGCTTTAAAAGAGTATTAAATGTAAGGAAGTATTTCGTTCAAGATTTAAATATATTTGTTTTTTAACTGGATCATCACTTGGTTAGCGCCTTGCTCGAAGTCGATGTAATCAAGGTACCCTTGTTCATTTGCTGCGTACTGAACGACATTCTTCAAATTGACCCCTGAGTTAAGACTGAATATTCTTTCGTCCGAAACAATGAGATTCTCTAGGAAATGATTTTGGTTGTTTACCATCTGAAGAAACCAGTTGCAAAAAGCCATCCTCCGAAGGGGGTCAACTAGTTCTAGCTTTTGCCTTTCTACCAAAACGTAGGGTAGGAACAAATGTTCATTGTTCAAAAAAACTATTATTCATCCTCTTCACCATCGCTCGCGTCCAAAAGAGGTGACTTGGACAGAATCTCAAATATATTGATGACTGGTACTGATTCTTCTGCTTGTTTAAATCTTATTCAAAACTGTCGCCTGTCAGTGTATATCCGGGGCATCCATCACCTTTGGTGTGACGTATAACAACAGCCATACTAGGAAAATAAACATGACAATCCTTCCAAATTCGTTAAAATGAAGATTATGAGCTGTGTATCTTTGTAACTATGTATTAAAGATGTTTACCAGTTATTTTTTGTCGAAGTCTCCCCATAACGTTTTGTTACTTTCAGTTAATGTTACGTTCTTATTCCTATCAATTAGTGAGAAAATGGTTGTGTTGGGCATTAAAATGATGATTCCATTATTTAACATGTATTGGACTGAGTGGAAGTGCCTCAACCGCCTAAGGACTGGAGTGGGCCGTTCCAAAGTGAACCTACAGAAATGGGGATATGTGGAGACTGAAGGACATCATCTCTGGCAGTGACCTGCCTTGGAGCAAATTTGCACAGCAGACGACCTTACAGTCTACAAGTATATTTGATGGACTCGATGGAAGTATTTGTGGACTCGATAAGAAGAAGAAGTAATAATGCTATATTGATGCCATACTGTAAGGTGCAATATTTGTAAGGCGAAACATTGTATATATAATACTTAAAATGACTTACTGTTTATTCGATGCAACCAGGTAACCTAATATAATTATATATAAATAAACACAAAATACATTAAAGGCTGTTTCGCTCAATAGCAGAGATCATCAGCATGTCTAGGATTAAACAATCCCGACATGGACAGCGAGAAAGGAAAATAAAATAAGAAAGAATGGCTGCCCTCCAACTTCGGACCAGTGAAAAATTTCTACATTAATATGGCCGAAATGTAAGAAATATGGCTAAAATATAGGAAATAAAAGAGAAATAAAGAACATAAAACAAAAAGTCTCAAAAGCAAACCGAATTCCTTCTGTAAATAACGTGATGTCTGTTGTTCAAGAAATCTTTGTGTTTTTTAAGTTCAGTGAACAACACAGACTTGCTTTTGAACGGTCGGTAACTAAACATTGTCCCGGCTCAATAAGAAATCAAATTAAGGACCCTTGTAGAACAAGATGGATAGAAAGGATTTTTGGTCTTGGTGAGGTGATAAATTTGTATCCAGCATTGTGGCACACTTTAGAGGAAATGAGATTAAATATTAATGCGGAGTTCAATTCTAAAACTCAAGTTCAAGCGATGTGAAAAACAGTGATTATATGGGTATGCAGGTCGTATATCATCTTTGACCTCATGGACATAAGCATCCATGCCCCTGATGAATAGCTGCCATGGAGTTTTAAATACAAAGTTGGTATCTTGCGTGGGTTAACTCACCACTGTTTTCCCTCTAACTGGGGTTGGCGTTAGGAACAGCATCCAGCTGTAAAAACATATGCTTCAATAAACCATCAGATGATTAAACCCACATCATGGGGAATATCATCTTTTTACCACAAATTGCGTTGATAATTCAAAAGAAGGAAATGACTTATATTCAAATTATATAAAGTGTAAGTATTTCAATATTGATGACTATTATCTCCTCCAAATTTGACAGCAATAACTCTTTTTCAATTTTTCATTTGAATATATCTTCGCTCAACAAACATTTTGATGAATTTTGTAACATGTTACGTTTACTTAACTTTGATTTTAGTATTATTGGTTTAGCCGATACTAAACTAAAACGTGACGTTCAACCACCAATTCCAATATCATTAGAAGGTTATAATATTGAACACACTCCTACTGAATCATCTTGTGGTGGTGCACTTCTTTATATTTCTACAAAATTAAATTACAAACCAAGAAATGACTTTTTGATGTATAAAAAATTACACTTAGAATCGATTTTTATTGAAATAATTCGTCCAAAAAAAGTAAACATTGTTGGGTGTATTTATCGTCATCCATGTATGTCTATTAATGTTTTTACAAATGATTTTATTCTTCCTCTTTTTACAAAGTTAAATTCTGAAAACAAAAGTATTTTTTTACTTGGAGATTTCAATATAGATTTAATTAAAGTTAATTCTGAAAATGAAACTTCAGATTTTGTCAACTTTATAACTTCAAATAACTTTCTTCCTCATATTACCTTACCAACGAGAATAACTGAGAAATCTTAAACGATTATTGATAATATTTATTCTAATTGTTGTGATAAAAATATGTTGTGTGGTAATTTAACGTCAACAATTTCTGATCACTTACCTCAGTTCTTTATTCAACCTAACTTTTATGTCACATTTGTTCCTCGTAAACACAATATCCTCCGTGGAAATACCACTTATTTTGATAAAAAAAGGTTTTCTTTCTGAATTTAATAACGTAAATTGGAATGAAATTCTTGAATTTGATATTGGAATAAAATTTTTGAATTTGATATAGTTAATACCGACAACAGTTTTAATTTCTTTTTTGAGGTTATTAACGGTTTATTAAACAAGTATTTGCCATTTGAAAAGGTCAGTATTAAAAGCTTCAAGCACTCTCTCAAACCGTGGATAACAAAAGGTATTTTGACATCAATAAAAATAAGGAATAAAATTTATCGCAAATATATTCGAACTAAAGATATTAATAACAAAATCAGGTTAAAATCTCGGTATAATTCATACAGAAACTTATTGACGAAACTATTAAGATGCAGGAAGCAAAACCATTTTAAGAAATATTTCATTGATAACTTAAAGAACCTTCGAAAAATCTGGATCGGTATACAACGTTTAATAAATCTAAAAAGTAAAAAGGATTCTGTTCCAACTGTTATTCTAGATGATAATGGTGTTTTGCTGACCGATCCTGTGAAAATTGCTGACAAATTTAACTCATATTTTACGACAGTCGCACATAACATCCAATCTAAAATTCATTCATCTCATGCAAATTTTAAAAAATACCTAAATAATCCGAACCTCAACAGTATTTTTATATCTCCAACTGATAAAATAGAGATTTCCTCATTAATACATAATCTAAGTAATAGAAAAGCTACTGGACCAAATAGTATACCTATTGTGATCCTAAAAGAATTAGGTAATTCAATTTCTGTCGTTCTTTCAAAGTTATTTAACCTATCTTTTACGACTGGTGTTTTTCCAAACATTCTTAAAACATCTTCAGTTTTGCCGCTTTTCAAAAAAGGTTCTAAATTAGAATGTTCAAATTATAGACCAATATCTTTCCTTTCAAACATCAGTAAACTCTTGGAAATTCTTCGAATTTACAATTTCCTACATAAATTTAATTGCCTAAACAAATTACAATTTGGGTTTCGATCGAAGTATTCAACAGCTCATGCCTTATTAAGTACAACAGAGAGAGTGAGAGAAGCTATTGACTCTGATCTTTTTGCATCTGGTATTTTTGATGATCTGAAGAAGGCATTTGATACAGTCCATCACAACATTTTTCTCGAAAAACTTGATCACATCGGTGCAAGAGGCATTGTTAATAAATGGTTTGCTTCGTATTTGCAAGATCGGCAACAATATGTAACGATTAGCGGGTTTTCATCATCGTTAAAGTCAATCAGATGCGGCGTTCCTCAAGGTTCTGTGTTGGGCCCTTTGTTATTTTTAGTTTATATTAATGATTTTCATAATTGTATAAGGTTTTCAACAGTGCATCATTTTGCAGATGACATTAATTTGTTATACATCAACAAGTCAATTAAAACCTTATGTAAAAAAGGAAATGATGATTTACAAAGAGTTAATGATTGGGTTAATGCAAATCTTATCGCTTTAAATGCTAATAAAACCGAATTTATCATTTTTAAGAAATACAATAAAAAAAAATGATTCTGAAATTAAAATCATGTTAAATGGAATGTTTAAAACAATCAACTTGCATTAATTATCTGGGAGTTTTAATTGATGAAAACATAACTTGGAAACCCCACTAAAGCGAACTTTATAAAAAATTGAGCCGATCAAATAGCATGCTTTCAAAAAATAAATACCACGTTAATACAAAAATTTTGAAAAGTTTGTATTTTTCAATTTTCTCGTCACATTTAACTTATTGTTGTCAGATTTGGGGACAAAAAAGAAGCATAAATCTAAATAAATTATGTTCTATTCAACGATCAGCACTAAGAATTATAAATTTTCAACCTTTTAGAACAAATGCAACTGCTGCATTTACTAAATTTAATATCTTTCCATTTTCGTCTACTATTAAACTCCTCAACATTATGTTTGTTTTTGATTCTTTAAACCAAAATATCCCCCCTTCGATTGGCAATTTCTTCACTAAACTTTGTCATTTTCATCTTTATCCATCTTGCAATGCCTTAGCTAATGAACTTAAAATTTGTTCATATAATACAATTGTTTATGGAAAATACTCAATTTAACACCAAAGCATCATTGAATGGAACAAATCAATTAGAGACATTAAAAATATTTTTGATGTAAAATATAAAAACATGCATTGGTTAAATTCTATTTTTGATTTAAACAGTAAACAATTTTCTAATTTAGTCAAACTTAGCATCAAGGGTAAACCTTGTTTAGCTTAGTGTTATTAAACAAATATATGTTTTGCTTGGTGGTTTGTATTTTATGTTGTGTGTATCTTTGCCAATTATATAATATATATTTTTCTAGACATTTTTTTACGCATATTTCTACTGTGGTGTCACTACATTGTTCAGCTTTATGCTATTGAGTGACACCAACCATATATTTTTGTAATTTGTTTTTCTATGAATTTTTGTATTTTTATTATATGGTAAATAAACAACAATTTGATTTGATTTGAAAATGTCCAAGCCTCATGTATGGGGAAAACAGACGTTAATTCTGGATAATGATGATGATGCTTATAAAACCGTCCAACCCATGCAAGCATGGAAAAGGATGACGATGGTGATATAAAACCTTTTTGTTTCGAGTAAGTATGTTTGCAGAGCAACCATTTTTATACCCAGCCATAGAATCTGCCCCATCATAACCTTGGCTCCTACAATTATTAATATCCAGCCCAAATTCCGAAACCTTATTTAGAATTGCTGTTGCTAAGGATTTACCAGTTAAACCTTTCTCCAAATGAACAAATCCCACCAAATCTTCTTTGATATTGTGATTCGAATCAATATAACGAAAAGTAAAAGAAAGCTGTTCTTTACCAGAAGCATCAATTGCTTCATCCGCCAAAATGGTCATTCTGAGACTTTGGAGAAAGATAAAAAGCATTTCTTTTGTGATTTCTGTAATGCTTTTCCAACGTACTGTCCCCTCTTCAAATAGCAAAATTTAGTATTTCAATAAAATGTCCAACACCAGAGGTGACAGACATTTCCCCACATTTTTGATGTGCAGAAGAAGCATCTTGACGTCCACGAAAGGACAATCCAAGTCGTCCACATAAAAGAATAGAATCAATAAATGGGTACAAGAAGAGATCTATTTTCTTTAATTTTTTGAATTCTCAGATTATCAACCAATGCAGAAATTTTGAACGACTTTCCAGAAAAATTATTTATAAAAAATGTCATGAATTCAACACAAAAGGAATACAATCCATCCTTTGCACTTTCATGTTTTTTTTTAAAATTGGATGCAAAATCAATTCCTTGCTTTTGCAGCTTTTGAAACTAATACAGAAGCCTTTTGTAACCATTGAGGCGCCTTTTGAGAAAAAAGAGAACAGGGAAGGCAAAATCCCCAATACTCAAATATGGAATAGTATAATCAGGAGTAACTCTTTATGCCTAAAAGATCTTTTTCGGGACGATTTTGGGAAAATAAATTTTTATATCGGGTACAAAAACATTTTTAACCAAATCATGAATTTCAACATCTGTTAGATCTTGTCTAGACTGAACGAAATAAGTACCAATATCATATTTGTTATTAGTACTTTTTGTCTCGTCACCTACAACAGATGTCGAAGAAAAATTGTTTGAGGAAGAATCAGTTGTATTAATACTAGCCAAACCAAGATGAGAGAATAAAGAAGAACAAGATATAAGTATATTATTAAATGGAGAAACGGTTGTTGGAACGCTAGACAAATCAGGAAAGGAATCAGTAGAAAACGTAGAAGTGTTAGTGGAGGAGACAGAGGAAATTAAAGGACAGGTCAAGAAAACAGAAGATATAATGCACAATTTATTAGATGATGACACTGTTGTTAATATGGAAGATGTTGTGCTTGCTGGTATGGAATGAAATTTGATCCCAGTATTATCTTTTTTAAAATAACTGTAAATGTTCTTACCAAAAAATGGTGATTGTGATGACTTAGAAACTGATGTATATATTTTTTTATTCAACCAAGCTTGATGAAAAAGATTCTCAGAAGACAGTCTCTTTGTTGACTTTTTGGCATGCAAAATCAACGGCACAAAATGATTAGCCTTAAAAGATTGTGTCTCTTTAGCTTTAACTGACAGAAAAGAATATTAAAAATTTCAAATGAAGAAGAGGAACCTTCATAAAATGACCTAGGAATGACACACTGGTTAAATAATGCTTTAACTTTGGCTTCACTAAAATCAGGATGATGTCAAAAAATCTTTTGCCAATAACTGAAGCCAAAGCTAAAATACAAATAAAAGTTGACCACTAGCCTTTGTTAAGCATAATGTAACTCTCCCTTCTTATAAGATCAGCACCTTGTAAATAACTCTTAAATGTTTCGTCTGATAATGACATAAAAAGTAAAGAATTCTGAGAAAACATTTCATGATGAAAAAAATATATATACTTAAAACACGGATGGACAGAATAAAATTCGGCATGCAGAAACAATTCCAAGCAACACAAAGTACACAGATCTTTATTCAAACTTGAATTTCCAACAAGCAGAAAAGATACGGAGATAACAAACAATCTCCATTTGTTTGGGAACTAAAAAATAAAAAGAATAGAAAAAGGCCATTGTTTTGAAAACTTGCCACGTCACAGAATTTTAAAGCGAAAAGCAGTTAACATAAATGCAAGGGTTTCACTCTTGAAAGTGCCTATTTTTAGCAATTTTTTTGCCATGTGAAGCCTGATTTTTGCTATTTTTTTCCCCTTAGTATTTTTTGGGAAAAGAACACTCGTAAATCTCTACGATTGAGTCCTTAGTGCAAGATAATCTACATACGTTGTTCAAATTTAATTGAATGCCATAAAATGATGTTATGTGTTGAGTTTCATAAAATACTTTAAGGGAATTAATTTTTTTTAATTTCTTCATAACTAATTTTTGCGATTGGCCGTTAGGGGATTTTTACCTTAAGTTGGCAATTCTTTATACAAATTTGAATACTCTTTAAGTAAATATTCTTCTGTGATGAAGATAAAAATATAATATAATGGCATAATGACAACAGTTAAAGATTAAAATATATTTCGATTAGCCATCATCATATGGCATCTACACTTAAAAAAGTAAAAAACATCATACCTAAAATACTTCATGCAAATATGAAAGAAAGAAAGTATACGCGAATGAAAGTAATTACTCTGAATAGTATAATTCTAATCTTCAAAGAGCCTCAAAATTTGTTCGAACTATGTATATGAGTTTTCGCATTACACAAATATTTTCCTTAAAGAGAAAAGAATAACAACTAAAATGTATCACTCAAAACAAATGTATAAGTATATAAAAGAAAACTAAATAAAACAAAACAAAACAAGATCATCCAAGTCGATTTCTTTTGTCTCTTTCTGGCCTGAAGTTCTTCCAACTCAGTTGCCCAACGTTTTTTAGCATCTAAAGCCATAGTTATCTTAGCTTGAGCTTCCTGTATTTTTGTCATATTTTTCTTAATATATTATATATTTTTATATATTTATATATTTTCTTATTATATATTCCTAATTATAGCCTCTCCCAATTCTTTATTTCCATCACTAGCACCACTCTCAGCTGTAGATATGTCACTTTCACATCGTCTAAAACATAAAAGGATTCATTATTAAAACATTTAATCAAAACTAGATAATTAACTTGCAAATAATTCACTAGTTTTTACTCTAGTCAAATCTGAATTTTCACCTTATTCTAAAGTCCAATGTATTAATCTCCTCAATTTCTTTTCCTCTCCTCGTCTACCTTCTTTCTTGCTTCCTGTTCCTTCTTCTCTTGTTGGACAATCTCTTGTTTATAGAAAACCTTCTTTTGGGAACAGCCTTGCCATGTGAAAGAGAAAGGATGCATTTGACAAGGGAGGACAGTTGAGGATATTTCTTTTTCCATTATCGCCAGGATGTCACCAATATATTGCCAATAATGGTCATTTCTTCTGAATTTGACGAGGGATAGGTCGTTTTCAGGTTCCAAACCACATACATCAAAAGCGTATTCCTATTAGCTTTTCTTTGATGACGAGGCTTAAAATAGTTAAGTGGAAATATTTAAACATAACAATGCACTCAAAGAAAAGGATGTAACATGTGGTTCTTCAAAAATTGTAATATTCAACTGTAAACTCTCGAATGGTTTTAAAACCCAAAACTTACTTATCTTTACTTCCTCAGAGAGCAAGTAGGCTTCTTGTGGAATATCTTCTAATTGATACATTGCCCATTGAGATCTTACTTTGTTCACTATGGCATGCTTGTCAAGATCAGTTTCAAATACACTGTTTACTTTCGACTTCAAACACTAAATATATTACTGAATATATTAAAATACACAATAAAAACGTTCTTACTTGTGTTATTGTAAGGGCAGCATTAGAAATTGCATTTAATGACCCTGCTGTGTACAGTTTCAGTGGGTGAAGAAATTGCACATATTTGACCAACTTGCTGTTGTGTGGTAGATGGTCCAACAGATACAGGGTAGAAACTCTTAAAGGCTTATTTACACTTGTTGAAAAACGTCCATGGACAAGAAACATTTCCCGTGAAAAGTTTCCCGGACATGAATATTTTGATTTACACTTGTTTTTTGACAGGAAATTTTTACTTGTTAAATGTAAACAAACATGGCGGCAGCGTTTAACAGGAGGTTGTTGTTGCTGTTGATTATAAAGAGACGCCTCAATGCTAGCAAAAATAAACATGGTAAAAGGAAGATGTGGGTACGCAAAATTTATAAAGAACGAAAAACAAAAGGAGAATTTAATCTCCTTGATGCAGATTTAAGACTGTATGATGAAGAGCTGTTTTTTAGATACTTTAGAATGACACCAGTTCAGTACGAACAATTGTTAACTTGGATAGCTCCACGTTTAGTGAAATCATCACAAAAGCGTGAACCAATATCTCCCTCTGAACGACTCTCTGTTACCCTTAAGTATTTAGCTTTGGGACAATCGCAAGTAGACATTGCATTCGCTTACAGAATTAGTCCTTTTTCTATCACAAACATTATATCTGAGACATGCCCTGCTCTTTGGGACGTTTTGTTAGAGCAAGGATTTCTACAGCCTCCCCAAAAAATCGAAAAATGGAAATCTATTGCTTTGAAAAACGATGGAATTTTAATCATTGCCTAGGTGCAATTGACGGCAAACATGTTTTAATGCAGGCTTCACATCGTTCAGGGTCCTTTTATTTCAACTATAAGAAAACACACTCAATTGTTTTAATGGCAATTAGCAATGCTAACTACGAATTCTCAATGGTCGACATTGGGGATACAGGGCGTAATAGTGATGGTGGTGTCCTAGGTAATAGCAATATTGGAAAAGCGATAATTGGTGAAAATAACATTTTGAATCTTCCACAACCCGAAGTTATTATTGGTACTGGCAAAACATTTCCGTATATTTTTGTCGGCGACGAGGCATTCCCTCTCCGAACAAATGTAATGAAACCCTACCCAAGAGACACACTACAGTAAGCTGAAAGAATCTACAATTACAGATTGTGCAGAGCCCGAAGAATTATCGGAAATTGTTTTGGTATAGCGGCTGCTAGATTTAGAATCTTCAGAAAACCAATTATTGAAAAGGTCGACACTGTAATTTCTATTACAAAAGCTGTAGATGCATTACACAATCTTTTAATGTCAAATAGAAGTGTCACAATAAGAAGATACTGTCCTCCTGGTTATGTTGATACGGAAATGTGATATGTCAAGTACACAGAGAGGGAGATTGGAGACAAGAAGTAACAAATTATGCTGATTCTCAAATAGGCTCAAACAACTACACTAGAAATGCAAAGACTGTTCAAGATAATTTCAGATATCACTTTTTATGTGAGGGTCAAGTGGCATGCAGTGGGAACAATGAACTTCATAGAAAAAATGTATAGTACTTTTAGAAAAAATAATACTTTTGTTTTTTTAAAAATAACGCAACTTGTTTAAAAATCTTTTTCCCCAAGAAAATTACGTAACTATGAAACGAATAAAAGATGGAATTAAAAACCAACAAAAACATGAACAATTTTTAATAAAATCAAGAGTCTACTTCATCTTGTTCCTCTAGGTTTAGCATAACTTGTAAAATTTGCACTTTTGCTTTTTTCGAGTTTTTGGTTTTAGTTCTTTACAAAATAAAGAATCTGAATCATTATCAGGGGGTGCTACTGGTAATTCTTTCATACCGGTCGCATTTTCTAAACCCCTTTTGCTTTAGAAGAAAAACCAAGAACTATTCACGAAGGTTGTTTTTTTTTATTGTAGTTGCTCAGAACAAGGCCCTAAAGGCCACTTGAGTGTAAAGAGCTAGAAAAGTTACAGGGAAAGTGACGCAGTTTTCAGATATCGATGAACGTTTGATTTGAACAGTTGAAGGTTATAGACCGATGGAAATCATGTAGAAGGAAGGGAGTTCCAAAGTCTGGATGTTCGCGGGAAAAAACTGTTCTTATAGAAATCTCTGTGACAGTTTGGAATGCAAACAGTCCATTGATGAGAAGATGACGAAAACCTAGTTGTACGGTGAAAAATTCTGGGAGAAAAATTCTCCATGCCAAAATTTCTCTGAATAGGGTATTTTTGCATTGTAAGTTGTGTAGTAACAAAAAATTAAAAATGAAAACCAATGGTTTAGCAGCATTTCTTTATACAATATATAATTATCTCTTTAGGTTGCACAAGATTATGGAGGCCCAAGAAAAGAATTTTTTGTAATGATGTTGAGAAGAATCAAAGAGAAATATTTTGATGGTGGTTTCAAAGTAGCATTTGTTGATGACTACTATATTGTTGGAAAGTTGTTTGGTGTAAGTTGATATTATTTTAACTAATTTTTTTCTACAGAGCTTTATTTTATGCTTCAGTGAAAATACTCGTGACCATTTTGCTTTTGAGCACAAATTAATTTCCATTGACCGCTTTGGTGCAGCAAAAAATATTTGAAAGTAAAATTGAAGACAAATAAAAGTTTATAACAATGGCATGATTATTTAAAATACTGAAAACTGATTGAGTTACAAATCTTTTCAAGTACTGTTGTTACTGTTGTTTATACATAAAATATTGTGTATATATATGCTAATAACTTTAACCTATTTCTAAAAACTCCAGGTCTTACAACCTTGCAAAATGGTAAACTGTCAACATTTTTGGAAGAGAATCACTTGCAAAGCATTTTTGGTATTTCCACAGAAGATGATGTTATAAACAATTTGAGAAAAGGATTGAATGAATTTGGACTAGTTCAGGTTTCTATTGAAGTTGTATTATATTCTATATGTTTTAGTCTTGAATTTTGTTGTGAATACAACTTTGAGGTGATATCTCGAACAGGCGTTTCTGTTCCATTAGATTTCAGAAAAGCTTCTAGCCAGAACAAACAAACAAACAAAAATTGTTTTTCTATGATCGCATAGCTATAGTGTCAAATTATAGTCTATTACCAGATTTTTAAAAAGAGAAACACGATTTATTTGTTAGTTTAATATTTAATTGTTTAAATTTTAGGTTGGTAGAGAGCTTCCTCTCTTTTTACATCTTTTTCGCGGAAATGATGCAAAAAGAATAACTTCACGAATGCTGATAAAGTTACTTCAGCCAGATTTTGCAGAAGAAGGCTCCAACAAGCGAAGATTCCAAAATCAAATTTATACTGTTTTTCTCAAGTATATACGAGAAGTTGCAAGTAAATATTTAAATAAAACATCCTTTTACAATTGAAACATTTTGGTTTTAGTGCATATAGTTTACTTAATATTTTGTGTTATATATACAGTAGAAACTTCAAACTGTTTAGATTTACGTCCTTGGCATTCAAGTACATAGTTTAATTCTACTTAACGTTTCATTTATTGATGTGTCGTAGTAAATCTCTGTATATGTTCAGTTGTTTCTATTATTGTTATTGATTTGTTGAAGTTTCAAAAGTATTTTAGTGAAAATCTAACTTTTTACATATGTAACTAAGAATATAACTTAGCTACAATATAATTAAACTATTTAGGTGGTCGAAGAGAAAATGTATCATTGGAGAAAATGTTGATATTTATAACTGGCACGGATGAAGAGCCAATACTTGGTTTCGAGAAGCACCCATCTATTTTCTTCACCGAAACTACCGGTAGCTTTATCCCCATAGCATCTACTTGTATCAATCAATTGAAGATCCCTGTACCAACAAATGAGAAGCCGCTGTGTGATGAAACGACTCTTTTTGGACTTTATGACTATGCATTTCTCAACAGTTATTTCGGTCTTGCATAACACATGTTGGAAGAAAATGTTTTAAAACTCTTGCGATAAGCAGGAAAGCTTCTTATGTTTTTAAAATATGTATTATCTCGCATGGTTCATATTTTAATGAAATTTGTGAAAATCTTTCTCCCGAAAATCTTTTATTACGGTAGTAGTATTATATATATGTGTATTTATTTACAGTTATTTGACCATAAATCAAAAAAGAAAGATGATTGTTCTGATATTTTTCTTACCTTAAGAAATTTTCGAGAAAGAAAAACTTTTAGCATGGGTTTAGTTTTTAAAATTCATGGGTTTACCCCTTAAAAAGACTATTATTTGTTTCGGCTTTTTTAGTTTTCTGTGATGAAACTATTATATACTTGATGGGTCAAAGCCTTTATGATAAATTTCTGAAATATAAGAGATTACCCAAAGAAATTTAAAACATGAAATCATTCTTTCTTTAAAGATATTTTTTTTGACACCTATACAGATTAATTAAAAATTGACGTTCAACAAATAGACAAAGTCATGGATGATGTAACAATATTAGTAGCCTTTAAATAAGTGTGAATGCTATCATATTCAAAAGAGCTGGAAGTGTTAAGGGTTTCTAAAAGTTCTTCAGTTAAAATATCTGGCGCAGAAAAGACCGGTCTCCCATCTGTTGAATCTTCCTCTACATTGTTTTCTAAATTTCCTTCAACTCCATAAAATTCAAGTTCTTCTTCACATAAATCAACACCAACAGGATTATTCATCTGATCTGAAATCCACAATTTTAACGGTGACGTTTTTGTTGTTCGCATTTGTGGTTCTCCCACGCTTTTCTCCAAATTTCCAATTTTTCATTAATCTTTGGAAGGTACACATAATGTAGACATGCTAAGTGAATATTATTTAAAGGATCGAGAATTCCATCATCTTCCATAAAATGAAATAACTCGTAGAAATAGCTTAAAACTCCAGTGAAAACATCACGCCACAATCGTTCAATGCGTTGATTATGGGTACTCTTCCCAGTTATCATGCTTTCTCTGTTTATTCCACGTTTTTCTATAATATATTCAGGAACCAGCACATTTTCCAATCCCTTGTCTGATCGTACCCTTAAAGGTAATCCATAAGTATTCACACCCGTAATGAAAGCATTTAAAACAGTTTTTGATTTATTGTTTGTCTGGCATTCAAGAACAACAGGCAAACGACTAAAGCCATCTATAGCACCTATGATTATGAAATACCATCTGACAAGTTTATGGTTGGTGTCAAGATGCCATAAATAATTAGATCGTTGTACATTGTAGATCCTTCTATGCAGGCCATTCTTCTTTCTTCTCTTAACACCTTCAAAATCAACTCTTGAAATACTTTCTCTAACTCGTTCTCGTTGTAGGATAAAACCATGCTGTTTTAGAATCTGATTAAGAAATCTTTCACCACAGTTTGGAAATTGTTGGGATAATTCTTTTACATGCGAATCAAGTAATGTATCTGGCATGTCACTAAAATCATACATTTTTAAACCATAGTCTCCCAAACGTCTGTATACAGTTCTCTCAGAAATAATTAGTAACAAAGCCATTTCTTTACCTTTTAATCCTTCATTAATCATATTGGATATCACATTTCGAGGTATGTGAAACTTAAGTGCACCACCAAAAGAATAAATAAACTTTTCAGGCTTGGCTGAAGCTGAACTATATAAACTACATTTCACCCTTAATTCCATCATCTTTTGAAGATTATTTAGTCCAAGCTGTTGAAATTCCAATCTGGACAATTTTGGAATTAAATCTGGTGTTATTTTTTCCCTTTCGAAACTGCCAACCAGCTCTGATAGGCCTACGTCCTTTAAAATCTTCTGCATCGTTTCATCTACAAACTTCCACACAGCTCATTCTGCCATATGTATATATTTGCCCTACTTCTTTTGAAACACTCCTTCTTTGATGCTTTTTTCTTTTAATTATAATCTCCTCCGTAGTATAATTGTGACACGCATAATGATGAAACGACATCATATAATGATGAAACAACAATCTTTGTTGGCCATTGTAATCATGAGGACTTGGTTGTTAATTTTTTTGATTTTCTGAAAGGTTTCAACTTGTCTACTGATTTTTTGTTGAATGTAGGCATGGATGGCCCCAGCGTGAACAAGGCCTTCTTGAGAAAAGTTGTCAGCGAGTTGTCGAAGAACAACTTATCAGTGATTGATATTGGCTCTTGTCCAATTCATATTGCAAATGGAGCATTCAGACAATTTCTGCATTCTATCAAGTCAGTGTTTGATCTGGATAAGGTGGCAATAGACTTGCACTTCTTTTTTAAAATGTCTGCAGCTCGTCGGGAGGACTACAAGAAGTTGGAAGATATCACTGAAGTCACAGCACATTTCATGAAAGAACACGTGGAGTCACGCTGGCTTAGCATAGAAAAGTCATTTGTACGAATTCTTGAACAAATTGACAATTTACGGGAGTACTTCGTGACGTTTCTACCAAAGCAGAAGACTTTTAATCATAAGAATGGTCTGGCTCAAAGTCCGAGGTACAAGAGAATATGTGCTGTATTGAACAGTAATAATGCTGAAATTTATATGGCATATGTTGTCACTGTGGCCCGTGATTTCAGCAGATTGGTTGTTCCCCTTCAAACGTCGGCACCAATGATTCATCGACTGCATGGACTGTGTTGTGACCTTATTAGGAGTTTAAGTAATTAAGGAATTAGTAGATGTGGATCATTCGAAAGATGACAAACTCAAGGTTTCTTTAAGATCTTTTTGTTTCATGAAAATTTGTGTGTTATATTTTTTGAAGATTTGTTGTTGTTGTAGGCCAAGTGTGATTTTGGAACACACGTAAAGAACTTACTGCAACAAGTCGACAAGTTGACTGCAAAGAAAACCTCTGCTAAACTAATTGAAGCAACGGTAGCAAGTACAAGTAAGTGTTTTCACTGTGTTCACATGTTATTTTAGTATTATCACCAAAGAAATCGTTGCTGTTATTCATACCATACAACGAAGAATAACCTGAATCATGCCCAAACCGTGGTGGTGGTGTTTTTTTCAATTTGTATGTCTGTAACAACACATTGCTTGATCGAAACAAAGATATGTATTGTGTGAAATATTATATTTTTGTGAAGTGAAAGATTCAAAGTTTTCCTTAAAACAATATATTGTTTTAAGGAAAACTTTGAATCATTCACTTTCATTCATTTAAACATTACAATTTGTCAAATGTTAAAATTTGGTTGTTTTTTAGAGTATTTGCTGAAGAATCTGCCAATTGATGTTCAAACGTTAACAGATGCAAGGTGTCTCAATCCTCAAATGCAGAAAGAGCAAGTGGGGCTGCGTGCGCAGGACGATTGATGGAAAGTGTTATTCGTGCCTTAGGCGACCAGACAGTGCAGTCCGCTTTTCAGCTTGATGTGTCTTTGAACCGATTTGGGATGGTTGATTAAATTAAACGGCAGTTCAGAGAATACCAGACGGAAATCATTCCAGATGACTTTTTCAAAGCTAAGGGTACCCAAAAGGAGAAAAGTAAAGCAAGAAAGGAACCTCTTATTGGAAGGAAGCATATGCCAACATTGATATTAATGTTGAGAAAGAAGATGATTTCCCATTCAGAGTTGATGACTATTGGCTGCGGGTATTTAATTGACGTTTTGTAATTTTATTTGACTTTCAATCCTGAATACCCTGAATGCCATGTCTATGGAAATGTTATGTAGAAATCTTTTGATAAAGAGTTTGCTCTGGTCACTGTTTTTTCTGTGTTTCTGCATACGTTGCACATTGTTGTGACTCATTATGATGCTATGATTAACGTGAAAAATTGTGATTTATATGATTGCTAATCGTGTCCTGGAATTGTTGTCGAAATGAATTACGTTGTATTACCTGTGCAATTAGACTTGTTCATGGACATTAATATGCAATCTTTTGCTTTGTCATCTTTCCTATTGTGCTATTTAGTACCGTTTAAGTAGTATATAGCCAAATGTATTTAATTTTAGGTAATGGACTTTAAAGATGACGCTGGGAAGAGGAAGTACACTGGACTTTGTCGTTTGATGCTTGCAGTTTGCACATTATCACATGGCAATGCCGATCCGGAGAGGGGCTTTTCAACAAATAAGCATATTTTAAAAGTTCATGGCACATCTTTGGGGGAAACAGTTTTGGAAGGGATACGTTTGGTGAAAGATTTTGTTTCTTTAGCCAAGGGCGTCGCAAATGTTGATGTGACAAAAGGCATGATGAAAAGCTGTAAGAAAGCTCGTACACGCTATCATGAAGAGCTACGATTACAAAATGAAGCAAGAGAAAGGGAAACGCAGTTGAGGAAGGAGTTAGAAGATGAGAAAGCAAAAAAAAAAAACAGGAAAAAAACTTAAAACAAAAACATTGAAAAAGACCTTGAAGTAATTGAATCTGGAATGAATATTGCAGATACATTGTTACAAGAGGGACAAAAAGAACTGGAAGAACTCACTACTCAGAACAAAGTTGATATGGTCAAATTAATGGGTGCAAATTCGAAGATTAGCACAGGGATGAAAAGAAAGACAGAACTTGAAAAAGAAAAAAATCATTTGCAAAAAAAACTTATGAAAATGTATTGATTTTTGTATTGAAGAAATAGATGTATCTTTCTGTTTGTTGAACACATGTTTATTATAAGCAAATATTGATACCAGTTTGTGTACCTTGACAATTTTCATGATTTCTGTTTTTGTTTATGCTTATAGTTATCATTCATGACTTTTGAACTACAAATGTGACACTATTGAAATCAGCTCCTTTAAAAAGCTACTTCCTTCATAAATTTAATTTCTAGAGTTGCTTTTTAACGTTTGGAAATTTTTTTTCAAACACTATTGTACACTTTTCTGGGGAAATGTGTACACTATTTTAACACTTTTTCATGGATATTTTGTACACTATTTACACTTCTTTTCACTGGAAAGTGGTGTATGAGGCCTGATAATGATGATATGACATCATATAATGATAAAACGACATCATATAATGATGATATGACATCATAACATTGATGTATAACCTCATCAAACTTTTTTCGATTACTTAAGGCAGCTATCGCGTTCCATAGTCGTTCGTTCTTTAGCTTGCCTAGTGTTTTAACACGTTCCCTCTTCTTCTTAACTGCTTCTGTCTCCCAGGGTACCCTTCTATTCATTTTTGGTTTTAGTGGAATGCATTCGGCTGCCGCTTTTTCATGGGCAGTGGTGAAGTGAGTATACTTCTCCGTTGGTGTTGGTTCCTCGCTTTCTGCTAGAAGGCATTCGTATCTGTTTCTAACAGATATTGTGTACCAGTCCCTGATTGAGCTATCATTTTTCAGGATTGTCCGGTCATATTGTGGTGTGCCTTCAACTTTTGCCTTGTTTCTGCGTAGGTTCAAACGAATTTTGGTGGTCACAATTCGATGATCTGAGCTGACGCTTTCAAAGCTGTTGTATGCTTCAGTGTTCATTGCACTGTTTTTTCACTTATTGTTGATAAACATGTAGTCCAGTTGTGCCCTACTCCCGTTCGCATATGTGTGAGTCCATAATTTTGCTTTCTTCTTCTGGAATTTTGTGCTCAGACACTGTAGTCCATTCTCTTCTATGAATTGACTCAAGTGACTTCCGTTTCTGTTTGTATTAGTATGATAGGAGTACTTGTTTGTCTGTCTGCCGCAGGTGTGCATTCATGTCTCCTCCGATGATCAGTACATTGTGCTTGGGGACTGCTCTCACCAATGAAGAGAGTTCGTGGTAAAAGTCAATGACATCCTCTTTACTACTAATATTGGTAGGGCTGTAGCAAGAGATTACAGTGGCGCACGGATTACCATTGAAATTGGCTATCATCATCCTCGGGAGGATCTTCTCAATACTGTTTAGTGATGACGTTGCTTGGGGACTTAGCAGCATGCCAACGCCACAAATTGTTGAGTTCATTGAGTTCTTCCACGCTGATGCGGATACGAATGTCCATCCTTTTGACAGTTTGTGGTATTTTACCTCAATTCCTCCGTGATAGAATCTCTGTTCCTGGATACAAATAATATCTATCTGTTGATTTTCAGCTGATGCCACTAGTTCAGACATTTTACTGAGAGAGTTCAGTGTTCTTACATTGAATGTTGTCACACGAGTACTCTGCACTTGAGAAGTTTGTTGTTGTTGTTTTTGTATTTATTTGGCTCTGCAGTGGATTTTTCGGACACCGTGGCCATAGCCGACACCACAGCAGAACGTGCTCCTTGTTTACCTGCGCGACGAGCGATGCGGTTTGAGAATCTGGTTTGAGTGTGAGTCATATTAGTCTTTCGGTAGCTGATGCATCTACACGTCGGCACTTCTGTAGACACCTATTTGATCTAGAGGTGGAGAAATTATATGTTGGCTGCCTGTTGCCTTTTGGGTTGCATTATATCCTTAGTGCCGATTTTTTTTTTATCGAGACACCATCTCTAGGAAGGCTGGCAACCAAGGCTGAAGAGCCCCTCCCACCCTTTGGTTTGAAATCAGAGTTTTCCTTCTCCTAGGATGACGGCCGGTCAAGGCTGAAGAGCTCACCCTGCCCTGAGCTCTGTTTTTTTAAAAAGGCGCCAGTTACCCACCTTTCACCCTCCCCTGTTTGTTCCAAATAACTCCGCCAGGTGAAGGCCAGGAGTAGGACTTAGCTGTTAGAGGCTATATGAGACGCTTGCTATTGGGGGATTTCTTGGGCAAGAAGATGCTCAACTCTTCAAGCCACCCCAGCATTAACAGCCATTCTAGAGCCATCTGCTGTTTTTAAAAGAACATAAAACAATAATACTAGAGCAAATAAAAGTTTTATTCTAGCTGCAAAATAAAATAAAAACTGAAATACCAAAGCAACTACTTGGCATGATACACTACTTATATTTGAAATATTATAGGAACAAACTTCAATAAGATTCTTAATAATAAACAAAAAGAAAAGCTTGAAATCTTTCTTCTTATAAAACAAATTTGTATCCTACGTTATATGTTAGTATAATTATTATGTACAAACAAAATAACTCATAAATGAAATCTAGTCGTAATATATAAAAAAAAATATGAACTATCGAAAATTGAAAATTTGATAATAAAACCATGGTTGCAGCCAAAACAATACACCATAATGATATCTAGCATATAACAATGAAGCTTCTAATGATTTAATTTCTTGAAATTACTTTTCAATTGAGCTTTTATGATTTCCTTTTGCTTTAAGCATAAATTTTTTGCTATATCATTTTTGGAGAATTTCCACTGTTTTCTCGCAATTAATGTTTTCGTTTTGTAACAAACTGAACAAAAAAAAAACTTCTAGATTGCGATTGCCAGGAAGAAACTGATTTCTGCCATAAAGCAAATTTTGGCAAGCTTGCTAAATGATCGTTCTAGGGTACCAGTTCTTGGTGTGACTGATAGTCGAATTCATATTAAATCACACACATTTGGATGGCTAAGATTGGAACAGATATGACTAAAAAATTTAGTGTGTTGAACCAATCTTTTAACTTATAACTCTTAATTTATCTAAGGTTGAAGTTGAACTATTTGCTACACTCTTCAGTTCTCATTCTACCCTCGATCATTCTGGACACGATCTCCCATATTTCACCTCCAAAACTGACCAGACTTTACAGGATTGCTTTATATTTCCTGATAACGTTTCCAAGATAATTTCCAAAATGGATTCCATTAAAGCTACAGGACCTGATGGAATTTCTGTAATCGTTCTTCAGAGATGTTCTACCGAGTTATCTCCAATATTATGTTGCTGTTTACAAAAAGTGTTTAGATGAATCTTGTTTGCCTTCATCCTGGAAATTTGCATCCGTTATTCCATTTTTAAAAAATTGTGGTGACCGTTCTAATCTTTGCAATTATAGACCGATTAGTCTCATTTCCTTTTTAAGCAAAGTTTTTGAGACTTTACTTAACCAGACCTTAGTGGAATTTATTGAAACAAATAATTTGTTTTTCGGGTTTCGTTCTGGTCGTTCCACTGCTGATGTTTTGACAGTTATAACTGAACGTTTTTATCGTGCCCTTGATGTTTCTGGTGAAGCGCGACCAGTTGCTCTTGACATCTCCAAGGCATTTGATAAAGTCTGGCATCTGGGTCTATTACATAAACTCAAAACATATGGTTTAAAAGGTTCCATTTTCAAAATTATCTCTTCCTTCCTTTCCAATCGTAAACTCAAGGTTGTCCTTAGTGGTCATTCATCTTCTACTTTTTCCATCAATGCTGGTGTTCCCCAAGGATCAGTTCTCGGACCCTGTTTCTACTCTACATAAACGATCTCCCAGACAATTTATCATCCAAAACCATTACTTTCGCTGACGATTCCACATTGTATTCCTGTCTTGATAAATCAGATGATTGTGATAAGGTTAATTTCGCCTCTGTTTTCAATAAAGATCTCAATACGGTAGTGGAATGGGGTAAGAATTGGCTGGTTAATTTCAACCCATCCAAAACTAGTCTTCTTTCCATTAATCATTTCAAGCAAGCTTATTTACCTCAAATTTTGATGAATGGTTCTCATTTGCCTGAAAACAATTCATTTCGCCTTCTTGGTCTCATATTCACAAGCAAACTCTCATGGCGTTCATACATTGAAACCATTGCAAAATCAGCTGCCATGAAGGTTGGTTCTCTTTTACCAGAAATTAGTTACCTCGCCCCAGAGTGTATCCTTTACCTTTACAAATCTTCAATACGTCCTTGCATGGAATACAGGTGCCACATTTGGGCAGATGCTCCTGCGAATTGCTTGAATTTGTTAGACCGTGTTCAACGGCGTGTTTGCAACGCAATCGGCCCAAGCTTATCTTCTAAACTGGACTCCCTATCACACCGGCGTAACATAGCTTCTCTTTGTCTTTTCTACAATTTTTTTATGGACGTTAGTCAAGGGAACTATCTTCACTTACACCTTCTCCCAGAATTTTTCTCCGTACAACTAGGTTTTCGTCGTCTTCTCATCAATGGACTGTTTGTGTTCCAAATTGTCGTAGGAATTTCTACAAGAACAGTTTTTTCTCGCGAACATCTAGACTTTGGAACTCCCTTCCGTCTACTTGCTTGCCTCGTATTTACAAGATCGGCAGCAATTTGTAACGGTTAACAGATTTTCTTCATCTTTAAAGTCAACCAGTTGTGCCGTACCTCAAGGTTCTGTGTTGGGCCCGATTCTATTTTTAGTTTCTATTAATGATTTTTATAACTGTATGTTTTCAATCGTGCATCATTTTGCAGATGACACTAATTTGTTATGCATCAACAAGTCCATAAAAACCTTATGTAAAAAAGTAAATTATGATCTACGAAGATTGAATGATTGGCTCAATGTAAATCTTATCGCTTTAAATGCAAACAAAACCGCATTTATCCTTTTTAAGAAACGTCATAAAAAACGATTCTGAAATTAAAATCATGTTAAATCGTTCACGTTTAAAACAATCAACCTACATTAATTATTTGGGAGTTTTAAATGAACTTTATAAAAAATTAAACCAATCAAATAGCATGCTTTCAAAAATTAGATACCACGTTAATATAAAAATTTTAAAAGTTTGTATTTTTCAATTTTTCCGTCTCATTTAACATATTGTTGTCAAATTTGGGGCCAAAAAGGAAGCTTAAATTTAAATAAATTATGTTCTATTCAACGATCAGCTTTAAGAATTATAAATTTTCAACCTTTTAGATCAAATGTAACTGCTGCATTTACTAAATTTAACATCCTTCCATTTTCGTCAACTATCCAACTCCTCAACATTATGTTTGTTTTTGATTCTTTAAACCAAAATATCCCCCTTTCGATTGGCAATTTCTTCACAAAACTTTGCCATTTTCATTCTTATCCATCTCGCAATGCCCTAGCTAATGAACTTAAAATCTCTTCACACAATTCAGTTTTTTATGGTAAATTCACAATTAAGTACCGATGCATCATTGAATGGAACAATTCAATCAGAGACATTACAAATATTTTTGATGTAAATTATAAAAACATGCATTGGTTAAATTCTATTTTTAATTTAAACAGTAAACAATTTTCTAATTTAGTCAAACTTAGCATCAGGGGTAAATCAATTTTTTAGCTTAGTATTATTAAACAAATATATATTTTGCTTGGTGGTTTGTATTTTATGTTGTGTGTATCTTGGCCAATTATATAATATTTATATTTTCTAGATATTTTTAGGTATAATTCTACTGTGGTGTCACTACATTGTTCAGCTTTTATGCTATCGAGTGACACCAACCATTAATTTTTTGTAATTTGTTTTTTTCTATGTAATTTTGTATTTTTATTATATGGTGAATAAACAATAATTGAATTGAATGATATAAAATTTAAACCTCAGAATAGGAATATCAAAGTACATATTTTTTCTGCGAAAAGTTAAAAACAGTTTAGACTATTTCAAACGAACAGACGCAAGACGAAAGGGACTTAGAGGGGATGCGTAAAGCCTTTTTTCTTACTCTCCTCTACAAAACTCTATATATGTACATTTAACGTCTATTTTCCATGCTGGCACGAGTTAGACGGGTTTACTGATGGCACGCCTCCATCCTACTCTATCCTGCGCCAACCCAGGCTGAATACGTTTCTGACAAAATTCCAGGTCTGATAAAATAACATTGTCTTTGCAAAAGCCAATAGTATGAAGAGACCTTAAATGTCGATCTAGCAAATTTGATGTTGTGTAGCAAGTGATATCACTGTATAGTATCGCATTTCCCTATATCGCTTTTGCCTCGGTTGCTGTAAATATTCCGTAACGCTTACGATCGAGAAGGGTGTTTTTCATGTGTTGTAAATGGCGTCTAGTTCGTGTTTCCTTTCGTCAACTAACTACTGACTCTTCATGGCGCTGTGAGTAGGATATTCACTACTAATCATCTACAAGGTTTTTCCATCTGTGGTTTACACTGAGAAACACCTTTACGTTTATTGTGGGGTAATTCCATATAAAAGTAGGGAAAAATATCATTTTTGACACCCACCTCTTCAGATTTTGCTAAAATTCACACCATTTGTATATATTATTGAGAGTAACTGCACAATTTTAGCTAGATCTATGGAGCGCGCCGTTTACGATGGTTGTCGATTACTTCCGACTTTATAACTCTCGGGATTTTTTTTAAAATGGCAGAATTGGTAAAATAAATGAAATATAGCTGCTTTATTTGTTTCTAGTAAGCACAATCACTTTAAATAAATATCTGTCTTTGTAGCTTTATGTGCAAGGCTTTCGATTTGTTGTCTTTTGGTCTTGATTCATTTCTTTCTCCGCGGTTCTCCTTTTATTTGTCCTTGCTCTCATCTCATTTCTCTTTTTCCTCTTTTATACTTTCTGTCACTACCTTCAATTGCTTTCAAGAAACAAACGATTTATGGTGCCTTCTTCTGTGATTCATTTTCCCCATATATTGTATTCCTTCATATAACAGAGATGGTTAATTGCTAGTGTTACTAAAATTTTCATTACTAGGTTCTTAGGTCAGTCATTCGTCCCAATGAAAATTTATCATTTTTTGACTAGCTATATTGCTACAAATATATATGTTAACGATCAATTTGGTGATTGTTGTTAGGTATGAGTGTATGGATTTAAGTAGCTTGTGTTTTTGTAGTAAAATGACAAGAGTTGCAAAATCTGAAGAGCAAGTTCATTCACTTTTGTTACGCATTAAGAGCAAGACGTGTTTTTTGTGCGTGTTTCTTGTGTGTGGTCGTTATACATTGGAGGTTATATTGGCTTTGGTTACATTGGCGTTATACATTGCATTTACATTGGAGGTTCTTTTTGCCGTTTACTGTGTGTTTTTACCAGTATCTGTGGATTATTTCATGGTTTGGGTTGGATATTTATCTTATTTCTAACAGATTAAGATTTGAATTCTCCTAACCCGCCGTTCACAACAACTTTTAATCACTCCGTTACTATTAATTAAATAGTAATTGGTGTTAAACTCATTAACTCCTTACTTGTATCTCCTTTGCAGTGCTTTTTTTTTCTTTTTTTGGATTATAACGCCCGACTGCTTGCCACCGGGCGGAATCTTCCTTTAAAGAAATTTTTCATTGCATATTATACAAATTTCTGACAGTGGGGTAATGATGTAATTTTTGGAAAGCTGGTTTTGTTGCAGATACAGTTTTACACACATTGCTGACTTTAATCTTTAATCGCGCCTTAATTTTGCATCAATGACCAGGATGAATGACTTTAAGGATCAGTTGATGAAATTTGAGAAACATCTCTTAGACATTTCATCTAAAGTCAGCAACATTGAGATTTTTATGTCTGACAAACTTGGAGAAATTAATGAAAGCGTCTCCCATATAAAAGACGTTGTTATAAAAAATCTGGTCGAAGAGAACAGACGTTTAAGACAGAAAGTTGCTAATTTGGAGGAAGACCAAGTGTGTTTGGAAAAAGAAATTTACAATTTGGATAACTACAGCCGCAGAAACAACATCGTGATCGACGGAATTCCCGACTCTGTGAAGGACGAGCACCTGGAGGGGGCGGTGATCGAGATTTTTGAGGCGATGGACATTACTATCGACGAGCGTGACGTGGAGGCGTGTCACCGCATCGGGAGATCGTCACCCAAGAAATCGATTGTTCGGTTTGTAAATAGGAAGCTCTGTATGAGAGCTTTTCAAAACCGGAGGAAACTTAAGGACTTCAAATCACCTAGTCTTGGTCATAAAATGACGAAGATTTTTATAAGAGAAAATCTTTGTCATTATTTTGAAAAGTTCTCTTATTATTGCCGTTTATTAAAAAGGGCTAACCTAATCAACGACACTTTCTGTCTTAATGGAAAGGTTTTTATTAAACGCACCATTAACGAGAAAAGGATTGTGATAGACCATTGTAACACTTTGGTCAATCTATATCCTGATTTCGATTTTTGTGCATGATATAATTTCCTTGATTGAAAACTTCTGCTTTGTAACAAAACCAGCAAATAATTGAATAACTAAAAGTAATATTTTCGTAAAATTCTTATTTCCCCTCTTTCTTTTTCTTTCTTTTATATACAATTCTTCTCTTTCCATGGAAAGATGTTTTTGCAATGTGTGCAATAGAATTATTAAAAACAACCACCATGCAATACAATGTGATATTTGTAACTCTTGGATGCATAAAAAATGCAATGGATTAAATGACATTGATTACCGTTTATTACAATCAAACGTCTCTGATTGGTTTTGTATTTTGTGCATAAGGAAAATTTTTCCATTTAGTCAAGTATCGGATAATGAACTTTTCCAAGTTTTCAACTCTGATATTATTATAGACACAAACAAAATTCCCGGTAATATGAAACTTTTTCCTTCTCATGATCGTAACGAACTCTTTTCTATGTTTAATGATTTTTTTACCTCAAATTTCATTGATAATTCAAAAGAAGAAAATGACTTATATCATAATGTTATAAATTGTAAGTATTTCAATATTGATGATTTTGTTTCCTCCAAATTTGACAGCAATAACTCTTTTTCGATTTTTCATTTAAATGTATCTTACAGTACAAGTTTTAAAAAATACCTAAAAAATCCGAACCCCAAATGTATTTTCATATCTCCAACAAATGATTTAGAGATTTCTACCTTATTATCTAGCCTAAGTAATAGAAAAGCTACTGGACCAAATAGCATACCTGTAGTGGTCCTAAAAGAATTAGGTAATTCAATTTCTGTCGTTCTTTCAAAGTTATTTAACCTATCTTTTACGACTGGTGTTTTTCCAAATATTCTCAAAACATCGTCAGTTTTGCCGCTTTTTAAAAAAGGTTCTAAATTAGAATGTTCTAATTATAGACTAATATCTTTGCTTTCTAACGTCAGTAAACTCTTGGAGAAACTTATGTATTTTCGAATTTACAATTTCGTACATGAATTTAATTGCCTTAATGAATTACAATTTGGGTTTCGATCAAAGTATTCAACAGCTCATGCCTTATTAAGTTTAACAGAGAGATTGAGAGAAGCTATTGACTCTGATCTTTTTGCATGTGGTATTTTTGTTGATCTGAAGAAGGCATTTGATACAGTCCATCACAAAATTCTTCTCGAAAAACTTGATCACATCGGTGCAAGAGGCATTGTTAATGAATGGTTTGCTTCGTATTTGCAAGATCGGCAACAATATGTAACGATTAACGGGTTTTCATCATCGTTAAAGTCAATCAGATGCGGCGTTCCTCAAGGTTCTGTGTTGGGCCCTTTGTTATTTTTAGTTTATATTAATGATTTTCATAATTGTATAAAGTTTTCAACAGTGCATCATTTTGCAGATGACACTAATTTGTTATACATCAACAAGTCCATAAAAACCTTATGTAAAAAAGTAAATTATGATCTGCGAAGATTGAATGATTGGCTTAATGCAAATCTTATCGCTTTAAACGCAAACAAAACCGAATTTATCATTTTTAAGAAACGTCATAAAAAAACGATTCTGAAATTAAAATCATGTTAAATGGATCACGTTTAAAACAATCAACCTACATTAATTATTTGGGAGTTTTAATTGATGAAAATTTGACTTGGAAACCTCACTTAAATGAACTTTGTAAAAAATTAAACCGATCAAATAGCATGCTTTCAAAAATTAGATACCACGTTAATATAAAAATTTTAAAAAGTTTGTATTTTTCAATTTTTTCGTCGCATTTAACATATTGTGGTCAAATTTGGGGCCAAAAAGGAAGCTTAAATTTAAATAAATTATGTTCTATTCAACGATCAGCTTTAAGAATTATAAATTTTAAACCTTTTAGATCAAATGTAACTGCTGCTTTCACTAAATTTAACATCGTTCCATTTTCGTCAACTATCAAACTCCTCAACATTATGTTTGTTTTTTATTCTTTAAACCAAAATATCCCCCCTTTGATTGGCAATTTCTTCACAAAACTTTGCCATTTTCATTCTTATCCATCTCGCAATGCCTTAGCTAATGAACTTAAAATCTCTTCATATAATTCAGTTTTTTATGGTAAATACTCAATTAAGTACCGATGCATCATTGATTGGAACAATTCAATCAGAGACATTACAAATATTTTTGATGTAAATTATAAAAGCATGCATTGGTTAAATTCTATTTTTGATTTAAACAGTAAACAATTTTCTAATTTAGTCAAACTTAGCATTAGGGGTAAATCAATTGTTTAGCTTGTGTTATTAAACAAATATATATTTTGCTTGGTGGTTTGTATTTTATGTTGTGTGTATCTTGGCAAATTATATAATATTTATTTTTTCTAGATATTTTTTAGGTATATTTCTACTGTGGTGTCACTACATTGTTCAGCTTTATGCTATTGAGTGACACCAACCATATATTTTTTTAAATTTGTTTCTTCTATGTAATTTTGTATTTTTTATATGGTAAATAAACAACAATTGAATTGAATTGAAAAAAGTTAAATTTCTTGAAGATGCTTTTGATAAAGGCATGGTTAATTACCATCCTCAGTCCTCTGAATCCAAAATAAGAGAGGTCGGCATATATGCGCCGGCCGCAGGCCGGCAAAATTTTGCCGACCTAGGTCCTTTATTAGGTCGGCATTGCCGCTCTAAGGCCTATTACAGGTCGGCAAATTATAAATTAAATATGCCGAATCTTAAGGATTGCCGATCGCTGTAGGGAAAAGATGGAAGTTCTCACAGTTAAACGCGAGTCATGTTTGATTTTTATTCCCATTTGTTATGAATGGAAGTTGTTCTTTAGTGCGTTAATTCGAAAACATTATGTATTTAACGGGGTAAAGTTGGTTAATTTGTAATAAAAAAAGATTGTTTGTAGCAAGTTTGTTCTCTATATACAGTATCTTAAAACGTTTTAAAACATAAATGTAACAACAGCTTAAAGAATAAACGCGAAAACAAAAGACGAGGCGATTTAACATAATAGAACTCGAAACATGCATTTTCATCCCAACAATTTTCCTTTTTGAACATTTAAAAGTCGATGTCGTCTGAATCCGATGTCCATTCATCACTGGAAAATTCTTCAAGACTAATTTCTTCAATGACTGGCTCATCCGGAACTAGTTTCTATAGAGCAGCTGATACTGAAGTTTGCTTTGTTGCAATAGATCTTCTCTTTGTTGGGTATTCGTGGCCATCAACACGGCGCTTGTGTTTCCTTATTTCTCCGTTTGGATGTTCCGTCAAATATAAACTGATGGCATGCTCATAGCGTGCACTGTCGAAGTTTTGGTCGGTACGTAGTCTCAAAATGTCATTAAGGCCTTCGTTTTTGAGCGATTGTCTATCTTTGGAAAATACTCTCCAAAGATAAGAGAAAATTCTCTCCGTTTCGGCATTAGATGTCGGCATAGCAATGACAATCTCCGCTATGTGAATTAGGTTTGTAACACCTAACTCCAGTTTTCGTGAAAACAAATGCGGCCAAACTTTGTGCGGTGATTTGTTACTTAAAAACATTTTCACGTGCTCATACAAAATTTGGAATTCTGTGTGAATTTTAGATATTTCACATCCATTTACGATAAGAAGATTTTCAAATCGATCAACGATGACACAAATACTACAGAATATGTCGTCACAATCTGTAATCTCATAGCTTTGAATGTCCAAGAAAATTCCGATTGCCTTGAATAAGGGGTTTTTCATAAACGTGTCTAGTCGCTGTTGGATACAAGCATTTCACTCGACAACGATCTCAGATATAGTTTCCGCAACTTTCGTTAGGGAATCATCCAAGTCACCTTTTAGTAGATAATCCCCATGAAATAAAGCATACACATTCCTTGGATTTACGGCAATGGCTGCTCTTGTTTGGCGCTCAAGAATGATAGGGTTGTTTTCAGGGGCAATTTGGGCTTTTAACTTGCACACTGTTGGAAATACTTTGGCGTGTGAAAGTGCATCTGCGCCATCTTTTTCAAACAACTTTACCAATTTTTCAAAGGAATTGATTGTTTTAGCGCTATTGCTAATAACAGTGGGTAGCAACAATGAGTTGTCTTGCAAAATTTTGCTGAAGGGCCGAATCATTGAGAGTATATCTTGCTTGGCAGCATGATACAATAAAACGTCGACATGACACAAATCATTTTTTATACCTTCCAAAGTTGACTTGATTTTCCGCATGCTTGCATTGTGTGGATGGCTTATTTGTTGATTCAAAAATCCAATGAATATTGGAAGATTAAAATTATGGGAATCCAAATAGGCAGCTTGATGCTCCACCCATCGGGTTCCATTTGGACGTTTGAATTTTCTTAAGGGTAAACCTAGGAATGAAGCTTGTCGCTTTGAATAACCTCCAACGAAGCGTAGCTTTTTGAATAGGTAATAGATAGAAACACAAACTTTGTCACACGTCTCATTGAATGCTGATGTACCAAATGCGTCTTTAATCCCGAGTTCAAGGCAATGGGCTGGACACCATGTCCAGGTATAGTGATCACCTATTTCTATCTTTAGTTTTCGATAAAGAGCTGGGTTGACTGCGGCGCCATCAGAACAAAGTCCAATCTCATGTTCAGAACGATTGATTTTCAATTCCAACTTTTCAATGGACTTTTCCAATGCTAATTTAAGACCGTCTACGTCTGCATCCGCTTGCTCTTCAAGAGACATCAGGAAGCATTTTGGGATTCCTGTCCACAAAAGAAAAAAGAAAACTGAAAAATTAAAAGTGATTCGCAAAAATATTATCGCAAAAATTAAGTTTGTTTATGAGCTAAATACATGCTGAATACATGTGGATGTTAAGAAGACGTTAAAAAGGCGTTCAGCTTTTTTTGTAAATAGATTCCCCCTCCCTTCTTGTGTAAAACACCTGAATGTTGAACAGTTACTAACCATCAGATGCGCTTTTCAGCAAAAACAATTCTTTTTCGTCCAATGTTTTCGTAGAGCTACTCCTGTCATTCATGATGCTATAGTATCGTATTTGCCCTGTGTTTATTGGTTCGGTAATAGTTTTGATCCTGCTACTTTTACTCAGATATGATATCATTTCAGCACCTGCAGTGTCATATTGATAGCTTTTACCTAAATCAACCTAAAAATAGAAGTTTGATCTTTTTATTTTAATCAGAAGAAATGAAGTTGAAATAATAAAACACGAAATAAAAATTTCGTGTGGTGCTTCGCACGCCTAACCGATGTTAAAAATATTTCAGGCGTGCTATATCCACTCGCGTGCGATGACATGTGGTAAATTTGTAATCTCATTTTTCTATTCTGAAACATCTCATTTAAAACATGCGCGGCAAATGGTCTTTACTTCTAAAACATAGCATGTTTCTTGTCTTGCTTTAAATCTGAAAATACATTAGTTTGGTCGTTAACGGCATAATTACATATTGTGTTGTGAATATCTATTTTATGATTTACGTACGCGATGTTTAACGCAGAACATTTTTATCACTTAATAAAACATTCCTCTTTCCGCGACTATATTGAAAAGTTGTTGTATTTTTATGATTGAAATTTTTTTTTAAAAAAAAGCGTCTGACATTCGGCTACAACAATTTAAACTATTATACTATTGTTTCCGTATATGTTACTGATGACCTCTAAGTAGAGCGAAACGTTTTTAAAAAAAATGTTTATTTTTTAAAAGTTGTAAACAAGTGGGGACGTTCATGCTCGTGAACCCCAAACACGAGGGCTAAGCGTCAAGTACAAGTGACCGACTCTCAAAGCCTTAACTTCCTTGTTGACATTGCCTTCTATATATTTCTATATTAAACTTATTTAACTTCTATATTTCTATATTAGACTTTAGGACAAAAGCGTTAGTTCACTTCATTTTAAGTTAAACTGAAATACAAAAAAATCTTTAAAACCTGAAACCTCTTTTAAAAACATGCAACTTTGATATACAAAAAACAAAGCATGGTTTTTTGATTTGAATTCTTCTGAATAATCAATCAGTTAAAGCACATATTTGTGAGTTTTTAAAAATCTTCTTCAGCATATAATAAGTATTTAGAGTGAGTGACCTTTTTTTGCTTCCTTTTTTTTATCGTGGACTAGATTTAAACACGGATTGTATTGGTTTATATTCAAATTCCAGACAGTCTATCAGAATTCAATTGCACTATGTTCCGAAACTGCCGACTCGAAACTAGCCCTTTTGAAATTTACCTTTAAAACTTATTTATTTAAAATGAAATTGGATAGAGAATTAAAACCCAGCCAACACGAATATTTTCAAAAGGAACCGACAGACATGCTAACATGATGCCCTACAGATCTTTCAACTCAAAGACAAACTAATGCAGAAGAATTTCTCTGTAACACGATAGAAAATCAAAAGATAAAATATGTTGACAATAAATCAACAAATGAAACATTTTGCGCATCTGTCAACGTATCAACTTAGGCATACAGAAGGAGCATAACTAATGTTGTGAACTACGCCACTTAACAACAATCATCACATGTTTTTAATGGTCATTCAAGTGAATGCAAATTCATTTAAGTTTTTGTTTAATTTGATAATTTTTGAGATACTCGAAATATGGGGAAAATTAAACAAAACAAATGTGATATGATTGAGGCGTGCGAATAGTCGCACACGCCTTACGCGAAGAAAATAATGTAAGGATAGCTTTTAAACGCACGCCTCGGGAGATTAAGGAGTGTGTGGAGGCGTGCGCATTACCTATCTTTGAGAAAGCCTGGGTATCCAAAAGCAAAACAACATACTTTAAACGTTTCACGACGAAAATATGCCATCTTCGAATAAAATTTAAACGATTTTGAAAGTGAAACGACTTTCACTGCTGCGAAATGCACCAACTGGAATTTTCGAGTCAGCTGAGTTTTTTGTGTCCTGTTGAGTGATTGAATCATCGGCAGAAGTGTTGCTTGTCTTGGGGCTGACGGTCCTAGTAAAGCAGTAAGATCAACGGCTGATGGCTGTTGTAACCTTCTTTTTTCCGATAGACGTACAACTGCTGAAGCATGTGTTTTTGATCGTAACACATGGTCACCAAAATTATTCTTTTTAATCACCGCAGTTCCTTTCACAAAAGTTTCGACAGCTAAAAAAGAAAAATTACTTTCAGTCAACACAAAATTGGAAGCTGAAAAAACAATTCAGTTGCAAATAAACTCTGTTTATGTACGTTTGTACATTTTGATGCAAGAGAAATAAAATAATTTCTTACCTATCTTTGAAACACCTTTTTTATGCGATCGTATATCTGCTAATTCAGAATATTCCTTGCATAGTTTGCACCAGATTTTAGAAACATTTCCGTCGTATTCGTTACACTCAAATCCCAAACAATCATAGCCCCAAGCTTTGACGACTTTTTCACTGGGCATTTTTCTTGTGATGTTTTTTGTCTGTACGTTGATTTTGACCCGTAAGTGTAAACAAATGTATCTTTTGAAAAAACGTTTTATGTTCCATTACAAACGTTGACGCTCCTCCGCGCAAAAAAGGAAGAAGAAAACGAAGGAAATAAATAAATAAAAATTAAAAAAGATGGAGAGCATTATTTTGCCTTTAATTGTACAGCTATGACGTCAATGCTCTTTTTATACATAAAAGACAAGCATGTGCAGTGGAAAAAAAGCTGAGCTTTAAGTTTTAATTTATACACACAGTAAACGTTAGAAAGTAAGGTCGGCAAAAACAACTGTTTATTTTTTTAACGTCGGCATGCCGAGATATTCGGATCAGAATGTCGGCAGGCTGATGCCGACTTTGCCCACTATATGGTCGGCTTTTACGTCGGCAAATGCCGAGTGCCGACCTAAATTCAGAGCACTGCATCCTGATAATGCAATATCATTAAACTTGATTATGGATGCAACGTTGAAGACTGGATTAACTGAACTACAAATTAAGGTGGGTTCAGCCTAAAAATTTAGATCTGCACTTTGTCTTTTGGATGTTATTCTAGTTGTACTACTGATACCATACATAGTTGTTATATATGTATTTCCCACCCGACAGCCGAAAAAGTGCTGTTTTATGTATGAGTAACCAATTCAATGACAGATCTTTAAATGACTTTTTTATGATAGTATTGATAACAATACCTAACTGTTATTTTCTATCATTGCAGTTGCATTATTGTCAACATTATTTTTTCTTTCCAGATATTGATAGCAATGGGCGTTATTCACGGGTGTGCTACAACAAAATTGCAAACAATAATTACGCTGCAAAAGGATTGCCACCTAATTTTGTGTTTAAAAAAACTGCAATGTGCACATTGAAGGATTTGGCAATCCTTGAAGAAAATATGGAGTTTATTTCTTTGCTTCAAACAAGTAAAACCTTTTATAGATTTTTTTATAATATATTAAATTTTATGTAATGAATTTTATTAATGAACTCCGCCTCATACAAAAATCAAATTAATTCATTACATATGTGTTTATAAGATAAATAGCAGAGGTATAAAAGATGAAATATTTTTATAATTTTATTTATTCATATTAAGGTTTTGCCATGAGCTAGCAAATCACATGTTACAACAACTTGTGGGGACATCGGTTAATGAACCAGAAATTTTGGAAGAGATAAATGAAAAAGAACATTGCGTTTTGGAATACCTAAGTGGGTATGTTTGTCATAAAGTATTCATGAAACTTAGATATAGCAAACACTCTCACATGGAATATCACATACAGGCATTAGAAATTTTGAAGATCAATAAATCAAAAGACGAGATGTCCCAAAAGTTGATTAAAATAAAGAATCGTGGTGGGTTATGGGCGATGAATAGAGACTTTGTTAATCTGTTTGGTGAAGTTGAAAAATATTTTAGAAAGGCTACGGCTGGTTTTGTTACAAAAATTGACCAGAAACAAATTGTGGAATCTTTAATGTCAACACCATTAATTGTAGCTTATTTTAAAGGTATATGTTGAAATGTTGACACTATAATTATCGTTCGAGAAATTGCAGACGAGTTACTTGAGACCTTGTTGGGGCTATACGTACGAGTTCGATCTCACTCCTACGCAAAAGGTGTGAAGGAAAAATATATGGCAGCTACCAAGAAAGCAAAATCCAGATCATTAAGAACTGAAATTAAAAAAAGTGTCATATCTGAATCCTCAAAGCGATTTTAGTCACTAGTTTCATTTATGATCCTTTCTTGTTTTTTTATATAGTATACAGTACCTTATTCGTACAAATTTTGGTACGGATTTAATTTGGCGATGGGGCAAAATGATATTTTTGGTGTGGATTTAATTTGGCAGATTGTATGTTTCTATAATTTTTTGATTTTTGTTGTTGCAAGAAATAAAGCAAAAAAATCCATTTTAACATGGTAATTCAGTTGAGCGTTAAAAAAAATTAAAATTGGCGTGGATTTAATTTGCCGGTATTCATTTTGTAAAATTTGTACGAATATACATACTGATGCTTTTACTGTAATTTATGGGTTTACCTAGATAGCTATTTTTTATCTGTTTGTGATGGTTTTTATATCATTATGAAGAAAATATACACCGTATAAAAATAAGAAAGAAAATAAAAGTAAGAAAATATATAACGTATATACAATCTTAACCTTATCAATTGTCTTTCGTATTCATTTAAACTACATTTTGGAACTATAAAAAGTTTTTAACTAAAAGAATTTTAAGATTTGAAGGTCATTTTATGCAAAAGTAAATGCTCTTTTCATACAAGTCAAACACAATTACCATTATACAGGGTGACTGAATTGTAGCTAAATATGTTTCAGATCAAACATTTTACAAGAAGGTGGTAAAGCTTTGATTGATTCCATTCTTATTTTCGGAAAGGGCAACGAGAGGTTGACAAAATGGTAAACAACAAAAGAGTAAATAAGTATTATGTTTTAAATCCCATTTATTCTCCCAGGACCACAGTTGACTGAGATAAAACATATCCTATATAAATATATAAATTTAAAATAAAATGTCAGCTCTATAAAATAGTAATAGACAATAGTAATGAGTCGTGCCTTGAGTTAATAATTTGGTCATTTCGAAGCTCAATAATTCCTAATTTATTAGTAGCTCTGACACTCAAATATTTCTTAACTTAAATTTTGTAGTGGGCTGCCAACTAAAGACACTGTTTATATTACTATTTTTTTCTACGGGGTACATGGTGTATCAAAAAACTTGCAATAGGAAATAAATAATCGTAAAGATAATAAATACTGCATGCCTTCTCTATTGTACTCTAATTGGTCATTTAAAGATTGCATACCTATCCTATTGTTATTGTGTAGTATTGTGCAAAAAACAATGCATTCAACGTTATTTGATACACCTTATATAGAATGATCTACCTTTTCAGGCAAAACAAGAAAAACATACAGGGTGTCTCAGAAAAAATAGTAATCTAAACAACAGATTCTATTGTTTAGATTACTATTTTTTCTGAGACACCCTATACAGAGAGAAATGCAAAGTTATCAACCTGTCTAAAGTTTCTTAAGAGTTTTTAATTTTTGCAAAATCTAACCTTTAAAAAAGTTTTGTACGATCTAAAAAATACATAAATATTTCTACTTTATTTATTTATAAAAGTATCTTTTTTGGTAAAGGTTCATTAGTGATTTCATTCCATTTACTGTCAGATGGTGCCCTGACATTTCCTCCAATGAGTCTTACTGAAAGTTGAGACTTGATGATATTGTCGTTGTATCCGACATCGATAACTCTGGGGTTATCTTGACTCTGCCCGATGGCTCGTTGCCTTTCAAAATAGTTCTCTAAATCATCTTGACAGAAGCGCTCTGTCAACACATATTGTACACCAATATGCAGCAAAAACGTTACACACTCTATTAAGCAATTGACCGACATTTGAATTCCTTCACACGTTTGTGGAGAGATACACATGTATTGTTTATGTTTAAAGTCAAAATCACCGGCTCTTTCATCAATGGATGTTCTCCAATTAGCCAAATACTCTAAAAACGATCTCAACCATAAAAATCTATCATCATTAATGTTTTCGTAATGGCGTAGGAAAGGTTTTCTCTTTTTTTTGTGTTCTTGTGTATTTCTCACGTTGAAGCAGTCAAAGAATTTGTCCATCTGCAAACAGAATTCAGCAGTAGAAGTAGCCTCAGAAGTATACTGCCAACCGTCTCGCTTAATATCTGTGCAGCTAATCGTACATTCATCACAGAATATGATGTTAAATTGATATGGTTGTTAGTAAGCTTCGGTGCTAACTTAAGACCATACTCAAGATTTTCATTGCATAAATCAGCAATGTGGGACCAGAGCAAATGCATTCCTACGAAAATATTTAAAGAGAAATGGTGTAAAGATTGTGTTTTAATATACAGAATGTCTGCGAGAAAATGTTCTTGTTTACTTTTTTAGAATTTATTTTCTTAAACAAATTTGAAAATCTGCAATGAAGGTCACAAAAGAAATACACACCATTATTCCACATTGGCCGTGTTGAAGTGGACCGTGAGAGGCAATTTCTTCCTGTCTTTACCAGATGCGGAGGGTCACTGAAAAACCAAATGAATCTATCTGCATAAGGATTCTTGACGCGGTATGTAAAAGATGATCCATTGCCACCAGCCATTTTCTAAAGAAATATATAAATGTGTTAAATTTCAATAACCAAATACTTAATGTCAATATTTGTTTACAAAGTGAATTGTCCTGAATTCTTAACAAAGTAAATTTTTAGCATCACAAAACATCACACCAGGAGAAACTAATCGATCTGCAATTAAGTTAGAAAAACACTAAACATGAAGCAGGAAAAAATCAAATATATTACCTTATGCAATCTTGCGAATTTTCTGTTGACAGAGCATCCATCAGCTGTGCAAGTAATTACTTTCAACTTACATGTCAGCTCTAAAATAGCCACAGCTCTCCAAAATATTGGCAACAACTAGAAGGATGTGGTGCCTTTAGTTGCAAAAGTTGCAAAACTGTATGAGAGAGGATTTACAATGCTTTTAAGAAGGAAAACTAAAACATGTGAAGCAAGGCCTTGGACATTTTTTAGGATGGCATGGTTAGTCTCCAAATCCCCTAAATCCACAAATCCAATAAGCTCTTCACTGTTCTTATCCCATACAAGATCTTCCTGTACCTTCATCTCGTCCAGCAAAATAACAACATATCTTTCCATATCTGAGAATTCCGCTGTTTTTTAAGCAAGTTCGTTAAGGTGAGCTGGATTGAAGCCTCGTTGGGGTTTTATGTAATTGTGATAATCTCTTAAAGTGCGTTCACTAGGTAAGATAAGTGCACCACCACCAGTCTTCTTATCGTACCGAATATCTCTGTATGCATTCGGAGATTTTGCAGCCAAAGCTAAACAATATTTAATAATCATTGGATGATATCGAATCTGTGAACTCGAGTTGGTTCGAAGATACTTTTGCTGTTCCTCCCAAAATAGCCGCATGAATGGTGGAACCTTATCTTGGGAAATACCTTTAAAGATATCGACCAGGTCATTTCCCAAGTCACTGTCAATCTTAAAAGCACTTTTAGATAGTTCAACTTTCATTTCCTCAATTCGTTCTGTCAACCGGGCACATTTTAACTGCTGATCTTGTATTGTCATTCGATGCTGTTGTATAGTCAGCTTCAGTCGTTCAGGAGAAGTGAATTTGATGGGCGCTTTCAAACTAGCTGGAGATTATATATTACTTTCTCTTTTCCTCTTTTGGATAACTGTGCTAATGCATAAATTATTACACATTGCAAACTGGTGGACCGTTGCTTTGAATAAGCAGAAAACATGTTGTCGATCTAAGATATTCAAGCTGATGTAATGAGTTATGTGGGTTACTATCTCTCCATTTGGCAAAGTCAAAAGGCATAGGAATAACATGCCTAGAAATATTGACTGAATTTGAAACTTCAGTTGCATCTATCCCATTGCATAACTTGTACACTTTGATTGATTTAATTATATCGGAAGGCGTAACATTGAAAAATGACTTGAAATTACACGAAAGAAGATCATGTTGAGTTGAAAGCATCCATCCATAAACACGTAGGGTTATTTCAAGAGGATTATCAGTAAAAATTTGTATCTCTGGAACGAGATATTCATTTGTGTTTTTGAAGATCTCGACTGAAGAATCTGTGATGTTCAGTGACCATCTATTCAATTTTAAAAGTTTTGTACCCTTTACAAAGTCATTGAAATCTTTAAAACATTTAGACGGTGATAACGCTGACGTCAATGTTGATGTTTCAGTGAAAGGAGCTCTTTTAATAATAGCACTAGAGGACCTTGGTATAGGTGTTATATTTGAGCAGGACAGAGATTTTTGTGGTAGGTTTTGATTAGGTATTGCCCCTTCTCGCATGTACTTTCTGTGTGGGTCTAAATAAAAAAATAAGTTCTATTATAAATCATTTACCTCTAGCTAGCAGTAGGACATGCAGCAGACATAGTTATACATTAGTAGGCACAATTATTATTATTTTATATCAGATTGAGATTATTATTTTATCTATATTTTTATACATTATACATTTTTACTATAATAGCTAGCTACATGTTAACTTTTTCAGAGTATAATGCTTACTTACATATGTAAAGTTGATCTGGAGTAAAATGTTTCTCGCATATATGCAGTCGATCTTCAGAAATTTGCCTTTTGAGATTGGCATCCAAAACTCTATCCTTTGTGATAACATTCAAAAGGTCTCTCCTCCACTTAGTATTATACTCTGTATTGGGAGCTGGAAGTTTCCATATTGATACTCCTTTATGCCTCCGTGAAGTATCACAATCATAAATCGAACAATTATCACCAGGCATGACGTTAAATTAACAAGAGAGTATGAAAACATTTGCTTTTACTACGATCACAGGTTGAAATACAGTTAGCTACTGCAGACACTACACGATCGCTCAATGTTTTCTTTTTGTGTGCATGTATTGGAGTCTCGGCCCGAGCTAAAACTATTTCAAAGACATACAACAATACTCCAATTGTTTTCGCGCGCGCGTTTCCAGTCTAACTCTTTCTTGTGTCTATGATGGCAATCGGATTCTCCGTGAGCCGCTGCACCTCTCTCTCGTTGGACAACTCCAGCGTCCATTGCCCGTGTCCAATAAAGGAGAGACCGACGATTCTACTGCTGCCGATTACTTTGCTGACAGCTTGACTTATACTTAATGCTTTGTCTCGACGGTTTCCATGGAGACATCTTCCATGTGGCACAGGAGCTTCGCAATACGGCGGTTAATCGCATCCTTCCGTGTTGCGGGACTTCCACAGGCGGTGGCGGCGGCGTAACTTTCAGGCGCACTCATCGCGCGGTAACGGAATTGGCGGGAAAATCTTTTGGCTTCAAAAGCTCTTGGTCCGAAAATGAAACCCCTGCGGGAAAAATCCAGGAGCGAAAACTCGTGGCGGGAAGAGTTTTGGCGGGAAAACTTTGGCGGAAAAAACCTTTGGCGGAAAAACAGGTCGCGTCCAATCCAAAAAGTAAAACAAAAGCGGTACCTTGTCCAAATGCTGAGGAGGTAGTCAGATCAAAATAAAATTCAAAACTTCCAGAACCACAAATTATCTTGAACAGCTACAACGGCTTTGCCTTTGAGCATAAAAACAAAATAACTAAGTACCCAAAAGCTTTCAATGGAATAAAATGTCGAAACCAAAGGAATAACCCAATTAAGAGATAATACACTTAATCTTTTTGTTTTTCAGTTTTATTTCCTTGGGCGATAAATGCCCTTTAGAAAAGATATACAGGCGTCCGTGGTGAAAAAACGTACAACAACCGTCGGATAATAAATATATGTACAGGACGGCTATTGGAAAGCAGGGTGTTTAGGGCATTTTCAAAGCCGCCCTGTCACGTCACCCGTTTCTGTTAAGTGTAACGGATGTCTATCGGAACACGGCAAAAATTATATTCGATGCTCCATCGAATCCAGCTCATGAATGTTTTATGTATAAGAGCTGTATCGATGTGCATCGGTTACCACTGTAATATAATCGCACATATCGATATTTTCTCACATGGTTTTGGTTACGCGATTTGAAGCAGTTTTATTTAGGCATTAAATATTGATAAATATCCTTTATACCGTGAAATAATTTGATTCATATTTTTGCATTATTTTCATTGGCATCATTGAATGTTTCCCACATGTTGGTCGTCATTGATCTGTTCCAGTTTGCTTGCTTTATTTATAATACCCAACCTCTAGCTGGTATAAGGTACAAGTCTATTATACACTTTTCAAAAGCATTTTTGGTTTACTAGATACCATTTGCATAGTTAAAAATACATATGTTTTGATGCTCGTATTTATGTTTAATGGAGACTTAATCAACTTGCACACTGACTTTATTATATCAGATGGCGAATGTTATCAAAGCTTACCATTGTGGCATGTATCCTACTTACTTTTTATCCTACTTACCCTCTCTCTAATGAGACATGAACCTATTTCTGGTTATTGTATACAAATAGTTGTGTTTATATTTTAGATAAAAACATTGAGAAAGTATAATATAGTTATCTCTTTGATCAAATGGTTCGATGCCTATTTACTCCCTATCAAATTGTTGTGGGTAATTTCATATATACAATGATACTTGCCAAATATTCGTAACCGTGTGTGGCCTCAGGTTTACCTTTTCTAGTTATTTTTGCATTAAAGGTTCATCTGAATTTCAATGTGACAGGGTCAATTGAATCGCAGACCTCTGCGTATAGTCTATATATTTGGCTAAATTTTGTATATAATATATTAAGTCGTTGAATTTATTGCTGATTACTATTTTAATAGCATACACTTTTTCCATTTTTCAAAAACATAAAATCTGTTAATTATCTAAGACAGAATCTATTAAGACAGAAATAAATAAATGTTTTGCTTGGAAAGGATTTTCTGATGAACTGGGAGAACTTTAGATATGAAAAAATTTCCAAACCTTTCGAAAAGTGACTGAACGAATTATCCAATGATAGCATTATATATATATACTTCCCTGAAAAGCATAAATTCCACAAAATATTCAATAAAAACAACATCAAGTTGAGCTACAGCTGCATGCCGAATATGAACACCATCATCAACTCTCACAACAACAAAATTATCAACCCTCCAACACCTCCCACAACTCTACGAACTTGCAACTGTATGAGGAAAGACCAATGCCCGATGAACCAATACTGCCTCGCTTCTAATGTTGTGTATGTAACAACGATTACATCAGATCTACCCAACTATTGCGAGAAAAAGTATATTGGGCTCTGTGATACTACATTCAAGAAACGCTATGCGACTCACAAGACTTCATTTGTACATCAAAAGTACAAAGGCAGCACAACCTTGTCAATGGAGTATTGGCGAGTCAAGGAGCAGAATGGTAACCCTGTAATTAGTTGGAAGATTCTTACTATTGCTAAATCGTTCACTCCAGAAAGTGTTTCATGTCAGCTCTGCCAGGAGGAAAAATATCAAATTGCCATCTACCCTGACAACAATCTTCTCAATAAGAGAACTGAAGTTATAACTAAATGCAGGCACATGAACAAATTTTATCTCGCTACGTTCGACTCACGCGACTGACGTCATTTTTTACATCATTTTACGTCAATTTTGATACCATTGTATTGTAATTTTTAACGGTTTTTGTTTATTACTACTGAAGATTGTCGTCCGTGTGGCGGCATGAAACTATTAGTTTAGTAAATAAACTATTGTTTTCTTTTCTTCTGTATTCGCTCTGTTTTTACATTGAGCACTTTAAGAAGTAAGAAGTATCGCCTTCAAAATAGTATATACGCTCCTAATATTGTCGAGCACTCTACTTCAACTCTTCAACATGGAGAAAACAAACCTTCATTACTCTACAAAAAATATCCCGATCGCTTCGGTACGCAGATACAAATTGAAACTCATCGAAAAGATTGAAGCTGTCATCAAACGTATGCGGTGGAAAGCCATTTTCTTTGAAAATGACGTAAACGACCAGACGATTCCAGAAACTTATGGTTTTAAAACAATGCGCACGCCGTCGCAGGTTAAAGAAATGATCGAATTCGAAAAGGAACTCATTGATATTATCAGAAACCTCAAATTCAACAGAAACGTAGACGAATTCCAGACCAAGCTGATAGAAGACAAAAAAACCATCAACCAATCGGACAAAGTCTACGTACGGGCAGACAAAACAAACAATATTTACAAGCTTTCCAAAACCGAATACGATAACATGCTAACGAATTCCATTACATCGACATACAAAAAGTCCAAAGGTAAAATTGAGAAAGTCATCAACCAGAAAGGTAAGGCAATACTGAAAGATCAACCCATCCTCTCCCGTATGTATATAAACGGCCAAAACAACTGCTTTGTCACCTTAAAAGACCATAAGGAGAATTTCAACAACAACCCCACCACCCGTCTTATAAACCCAGCCAAAAACGGATTGGGACGAATTAGCAAAGTCATTCTCCAAAAGATCAACAAAAACATCCGCAACAGACTCCAGATCAACCAATGGAACTGTAGCGGTGATGTGATCGCGTGGTTCACTGGAATTCAAGACAAACATCTTCACAAGTTCATGCTGTTTGATGTTAAGAACTTTTACCCTTCCATAAAAGAAAGTCTTTTAATAAATTCGCTTCAATTTGCGGAGGCTTTAACGTATATCAACGACAAGGATAAGGAGATCATTCACCATTCCCGCAAATCACTTCTCTTCAACGACCGCGTAAGCTGGATGAAAAAAGGTGGGAAGCTTTTTGACGTGACAATGGGTGCATACGACGGCGCCGAAGTGTGTGAGTTGGTAGGCTGTTATATCCTATCCCTCATCACGAAACGATACGGCAAGAAATCCATTGGACTTTATCGAGACGATGGACTTGCTGTTTTCAAGAACATAAGCGGCCCACAAGCAGAAAAGATAAAAAAAGATTTTCAAAACATCTTTAAGAATAACAGCCTCGAAATTGTCATCCAATGCAACATGAAAACAGTCAACTATCTTGACCTGACGCTCAACCTTTCAAATGGAACCTACCGACCTTACCACAAACCTGACAACATCATTAACTACGTCCATAAACAGTCCAATCATCCACTAAACATTATCAAACAAATCCCCATCTCAATCGAAACTAGGCTGTCCAACACGTCATGCAATGAAGAGGTTTTCCAAGAATCCGCAGCATTCTACGAGGAAGCCCTCAAAAGATCTGGGTACAACCACCAATTAAAGTTCCAACCACACCAACAACAACGGGTTACACAAAACAGAAACAGGAAACGTAAGATCATCTGGTTCAACCCGCCTTACAACAAAAACCTGGCCACTACCATCGGTAAATTCTTCTTCCACCTCATACAGAAACACTTCCCTAAAAAGCATAAATTCCACAAAATATTCAATAAAAACAACATCAAGTTGAGCTACAGCTGCATGCCGAATATGAACACCATCATCAACTCTCACAACAACAAAATTATCAACCATCCAACACCTCCCACAACTCTACGAACTTGCAACTGTATGAGGAAAGACCAATGCCCGATGAACCAATACTGCCTCGCTTCTAATGTTGTGTATGTAGCAACGATTACATCAGATCTACCCAACTATGGCGAGAAAAAGTATATTGGGCTCTGTGATACTACATTCAAGAAACGCTATGCGACTCACAAGACTTCATTTGTACATCAAAAGTACAAAGGCAGCACAACCTTGTCAATGGAGTATTGGCGAGTCAAGGAGCAGAATGGTAACCCTGTAATTAGTTGGAAGATTCTTACTATTGCTAAATCGTTCACTCCAGAAAGTGTTTCATGTCAGCTCTGCCAGGAGGAAAAATATCAAATTGCCATCTACCCTGACAACAATCTTCTCAATAAGAGAACTGAAGTTATAACTAAATGCAGGCACATGAACAAATTTTATCTCGCTACGTTCGACTCACGCGACTGACGTCATTTTTTACATCATTTTACGTCAATTTTGATACCATTGTATTGTAATTTTTAACGGTTTTTGTTTATTACTACTGAAGATTGTCGTCCGTGTGGCGGCATGAAACTATTAGTTTGGTAAATAAACTATTGTTTTCTTTTCTTCTGTATTCGCTCTGTTTTTACATTGAGCACTTTAAGAAGTAAGAAGTATCGCCTTCAAAATAGTGTGTATATATATATATATATATATATACCCCATTTTCATTATTGCTCTCTAAATCAAGTTGATTAATGGATAGTTCAATTCAATGCATTTGGGGAGGGCCATGTAACTCCAGTAAATTCATTGTAGTTTCACAGCAAAATTAAAACGTTTCTTTGTTTAAAATGGTTTTGTTTTTGGTATATACATAGCTTGAGATAACCCCATGTATATATAGACTGAAAACTAGTGATAGCCGCATGGAGTATAAACACGGTAGCTTCTGTTACTTCATTAGTGATAATTTCTGCTGTCAAGAAACCTTGTTTTTGTCAAGGTGATGTAATAAGTGTTAAAATACTTAAAAATCCTGTAATGTGGTTAATTTTTCATATATTTGTTGCACTTTTACTCAAAAAATAGCGAATACTTATGTTTGTTCACAGAGAAAAAGTTTATGGTTATGCGGCTTGTATGTCACGACATTACGAACTATCTCGGAACTATCCAATTTGAGCAGTTTACTAAAATAGGAGGCGTCAAAATTGTAAACCAGAAAATCTGAGGCTTGGTTCATAATATGTAGGAGTTATGATCTGTTTTAATCACTTTGTTTTAACACACACCAAAAGATTTCTTTTGAATTCATGGTTCATTCTTTTTACTCAGTAAGATAATGATCCATGAGGTGATTAACTGTTCATATATCAAACAATATCACCTGGAAATGAAAATTAGATCTTGAATCAGATAACCTTGATACTATTTGGATTAATACTACTGAGAAATTCCTGTTCTTTGTACAGTATACAGACATACGGAATCTGTTAGTGAAATTTTTGTCAACATACTGATGATTGTTTAAAGTGATTTTTCTCCTGTGGGATTTGACACTAACTTTCTTGACAAAAGTAATTCATATGAGCTGCAGCAGTGATCACACCTCCTTTTAGTCACATACAGAAACCTTTTCAGAAAATCATCAATCAGCCATTTCTTTTAACAGAAACAATCAAAGGAAATCAAAGTCTTTATTACCCCATTACCATGGAAAAAATTAAAGGAGGTATATATATATATATATAGATATTCCATCGGAGAGTAACAAAGCGAACGCAAATTCAGTTTGCAATTTTTTTCTCTAGATAGGTAGAAAAGAGAAAATATTCCTCCAATCCTGATATTTTGTTTGGAATTGACCTGTTTTGACGCAAATAGCACCAGACTCAAATTTCAATTTGTATATGTACCAAAAACATTTTGAACGAGTATGCAAGTATGTGTTTCATGTAACATCTTTTACTTCGTGTACATAAGCACCTATGCCCTTGATGCACCGCTGCCACAGATACTTCTAATTAGAAGCAAATTTTGTTGCTTTAGTTATTTTATTTTGTAGGTCCACATCATTTCATGCTCATTTTATTAACCTGCTTTACCAAATAATTTCAATACTTCGGTGTTAATTGTCTAACCCAAATAACAACAACATCCAATTTGCAGATGATGACAATGATTTAGAACAATTCAAAATCTACAAGCGATTTTGAAAATTGTCTATAAGCATCAAATTTCCTTAATTTTTACCCTCTGAGTAAGTTAAGCTTTGTTTTACTATTGTTGAGAAATGATATAATTAATGTAATAATAGAAAGTGAAAATAGAGTTAGATTTCAAAAACTATATTATATAAATAGTTTTTTGTTATATTATTCAGAACGCTTTGCATGTAAACACAGCTTTGTTTTTTAATTTTGTTTAATTAAAACTACACTGTACTAAAATCTGTATAAAGTAGGAGGTAAACAAACACAACCAAATTCAAGCCCTCCTTTTATATTATGTTTGTTTATAATATTTATTTACAATGCAGTGGTCTTGTAACAGAACATAACAAAGGTTTTTACCACTTGTACTATACCCATAAAGATTTACTTGTGTAGGTTTACAAATTTGTTAAAATATAAAAATGTATTTTATTTTGCTGTTTTATTTAAAATGATAATCAACACAAATCTTATTAATATCCCTGTTGGACAAGTGATGGTTTGGCTTGTCATAATATACCGTCAAACACCCCCTAAGTGTTACACCACTGCAATATAAGAAGAAATAGAGAGAAATTTGATAAAAATTAATTTAAAAAACATTAAGGCTAGAATTAAGCTTTGGCTTTGTTGACAGTTAAACTTAAACAGTAGTTTTAATGAAATTAATATTATTTTCAAGTTTTCTGTTGTGTAATACTTTACAATTTAATTGATGAAACAAACATACTCATGCATTATGAAAATTATATTTGATTTCCTTGTTCTACCAGGCTATTGTTAATCATAACAGTTTTCTTTCAATTTAGATTATTATCAAAATATTTTTTAATTCTAGTTTTCACAAAAATGTCTAAAGTATTTCAACGAACAGAAAAAATCGCAATTCAAATTAAATGCCTGGAGGATTTTTATGGAAAAGGAATGACAAGTTACGGTCAAGATAATTTCCACGCAAGATCTTTATTACAAGATGCATGGTACCTTGGCACAACCGTTGATCCAACTCTTTCTTTAAATGATAATTTCAATGACACATACAAGAGGGCTTCATCGAGATTACGTTTACTACACAATCTAAGATGTAATCTTAACTCTCATGCAGCAAAAGAAGTTTATGAAAAGATGATCATTCCGTTGATAACTTTCAACACCACTACAAATCTACTAATTACGTCTACCCAGCGGAAACGCTTGACTTCTCTCCATTCACGTGCGATCAACATTATAAACGGCAAAAACCTTAAAATACCATCAATAACAAACCTTATAAACATCCATGCTTGTTCACTTGTCCGCAAATGTATCGATAATCATGTATGCAGTAATTTTAAAAACTACTTCATATTGAGAAATCACAGCATCAATACTCGTAACAACAACATCCAATTGCAAATTCCAAAAGTCAAATTAAAATTTGCAAAAAAATCATTTTATTTTATGGGGAGCAAACTTTATAATGAGCTACCATTTCATATAAGGAAGGAAAAGGATTTTAATTGTTTTAAAAATAAGTTGAAACTTCATTTTTTGTGAATTGTTTTATAGTGTTGAATATCAGTTTTTGTTTTTATCTATTCAACAAATTTTTCCTTCCTTCTAACTTTTATCCTATTTGCTTTCATACACGTTTTATTGCATTCAAAATTGTTTATATAACATTTCATTTTTATTAGATATAACATATTTTAAATTGTTACTAACATTTTTATACCAGAACACATATTTATAACAGTTTTTTATACTGACATGTATATCCTGTGGAAATATTCGCTTAATAAATAAATAAAAAATGCATTCAAAGTGGTCTGTCAGAACTTCAAATCAAGGTATGTTTTGAGGTTTTTCAGTTTTATTCACTAATCCATTGTAAGAGAAATATCAACTAATTTTTGATTTACTTTTGAGTTGTCTCTCTAGTAAAGTAAATTATTGACCTCAATAGAAATTTCATACATGGGTTACTTGCAATTTTTATTAAAAAAATTTAAAGTATAAATAACTTGAAATAAAGGAAACAATGCAAAAGCTCTTCAGGGCCCGCGCCATAGGGGGGGCCGGGGGGCCATGCCCCCCCCCCACTTTTTGACTAAGAAATATTTGTTAGAGCCCAGAATTACAATGCAGCAAATGCATACTACAATTTGATTTTGTATTAGATGTCAAAAACTCATAGGTGATTGATCATACACACTATGGGTCATAAATTAGATTTATAAAGACGATGTTTGTAGCTTCTTTTACAATGGAATGTCTTTCGAATGCTTAATCGAAGAATCAAGAAAAAAGTGTATGTGATATAGCGAGGTCGCAAAAGTGAAACAAGAATGAGTAAAAAACTAACTGACTTTTTTAAATCAACAAAAGAACAAAATCCTCAAGAAAATTTAACATGCGAAGAGCAGAGTGCTGACGTAAATGAAGTTTGTCCACCGTTAACTGAAACTTGCTAAAAAACTGAAAGCGAAATTTTTCAACCAAATAAAAACTACGCTTTCACAAAAACTGTTATTGGAAAAAGAGAAAGATCATGTCAAGCAAACTGGTTTGAAAAGTTTCCTTGGTTACACTATGACAAAAGGTAAGATTATTTTGCTGTAATTATTGATATAATTAATATTCATTATAGGGCACTTCTTATGATAATTTTCCTGCATACGGTATTACAATTACTATATAGTTTAATCTTTTTGTTTTGAATTAAGGCGCGACTGTTTACTTTGCTTCTACTGTGCTACCCAGTCGAAAAAGGGTACTCTGTTGGCAGAAAGAAACAAGGATTAGACGTACATCAGTCGAGGATTTCGTTGTTGGAAAAAAGCTCCAAAATGCTTTGAAGAGCACCAACAATCAAAATGTCACCAAGCCGCAGCAGTTTATCACTTGATACCATCCGCCGATATTCAAGAATTAACCAACAAAAACTTGATCGACTCGACACGTATGCACCGTGCCTACCTCATCGATGTTATGCAAAGTCTTCGTTATCTGGCACGACAAGGGATAGCACTACAAGGGACGTTCTCATCAACGGCGCAACAAGTGCAACAGCAGAGAGATCTTTTTCAACCGCCCGAAGATTAAAAACATGGCTGCGTTTGACTATGTCTCGAAAACGATTTAATACGTTAGCTATATTAAACACACATAAAGAGTTGACGGATAAAATTTGTTTTGTAAAAGTGGGAAACATCTTTGTAGAAAGTCAATCTAAGAGACATAATCATTTTGGGAAATTTTTACAAGAGGATATTAATTGAACTTTGAAATAATAAAATTGTGTTTTGATTTTTTTTATAATACTTAATCATGCTTAAATTTTCGGGAAAGGATATAAAAAAGAGTACGTTTTTAGCCATTCAAGAAGGCATATTTTTCAAAAAAATTTTGGATCGTCGGCGCCAACCATGGTGGCGCCTCCTCCGATAGTATATTACATGTGGCCCCTCCATTTTTAATTCCAAGGCGCGGCCCCTGCTCTTAGTAGCAGAAAATTTGATATCTCTCTTAAGCATTCAACAAACATTTAAACATACAAGTCTGACATGTATGTATCAATAGTCATTTTAAAGAATGGTTAAAATGCATTATGCTGTTCGTTATATACACAAATACATATTATGTCGTTACAGTCGTAAAGTTGTCATTAAAACTGAAATGATGTCACAGAGGAAACCATTTAGGTGTGAAATTGAGGAAACAGTAATTGTTGTTAGGAATGAATGCAGAGAATTGGGGAGGAATATAGCAACAGATTCAATTCAGTCTCTTTCATTCAAGTTTCTCCCAATTAATATAGAGGGCTCCGTGATCTTTAATTGTGACGAGGTCTTAGCGCAATCAATAATTGAAAAACAATCCTTAGACACAAAATATTAACATTCAACTTTTGGGGTATATACTTTTATAGTGTAATGTTTTCTGCGACCATAGATGTTCTTCAATTTTTTTGTTCAAAGGTTGGGGTGATTTAACCAATTGCGCAAACAAATTTATATACCACATTTGATTTAAGATTATTGGGAACATGATCCTTGGTTGAGAAATAGTTTCTTAACTTAAACAATGTAAGAGCTACTACTAAGTTTAGATCTTCAGTATTTTTCATAAACTTTACTTTTGTCTTCATTTGTTGATAATTTGTTATCAGGATTATTCTTGCGAATGTCATGGTTAATTAAATTGATATAAATTTTTTTTGTAGTATTGTTTTTAGACGCACTAAGTGTGATTTGACAGTTTTAGTAGTAAGTATTATTAGTTTTATGAACTATGTAAATTAGGGTGGAATCTTTCAATAGTGATTCTGAAATGTAACTTGTTTGTGCTCAAATGTGTATCAAAAAATTACAGAATGCTAAAACCTATGGAGAAAATGCTGAATTAGTGTATTTTACAGCTTTTTCTCACGACTGTTCAAAAACCTGCGATACATTATTATATCTGTTATTATTTTTTTCATTCGGTGTTTAAAAATCTTGATTTAATTGTCACATTTTCTGGTTAGAATTGGATTGACAATAAAAGAAGAGTCAAGGTTTTGAATAAAGTTAAAGTCAATGTTCGCAAACCAAGTGGATACGATGATTTCAAATCAAAATACATTCAAGCACCAGGTATTTGTTTTTTTTACATTTTTTGTTTACACTCTCCTGGCTAAGAATATAATATTTGCAAAAAGTAGTAGTAATTTGTAAAAGTAATAGAATAACCATTGCTGAATGTCACCGCGAATTTCCAGGACTGGTATTTTTTGTGTTAAAATATGTTCATTGTGGTCCCCGACAGGACAATAATAAGAATTAAAAGTTATTTTTCTATTATAAAAAAAGATTTCACATTTTTTTTACAGGTTCGTCGAAAGTAAAAAATTTTAAAGATCCAAATAGTGCATGGAAGGAGCTGACACCTGAAGAAAAGATGCAGTACAATAACGAAGCCAATGTAAAAGAACTGACTTCTTTTCACGTTCTTCCTGTCCACGGTCAGTTGACGGTGAGTCGGGAGACTCGAAAGCAAATAAAATCTTTGGTAAGAAAATGTATTTATTTAGAAATAATGTTTTCAGCATCCTAAGGCCATCCTTAAAACTTTTATTTCTGCTTTCAATTTCATGATAACTTTTTAGTCGCAACTATTTTTGTTTTTTATTTTACGTCATTAAAAGCCACTGCATTGACCATTTATGTTACCATTTTTACTATTTTCTTAATAAGAGTTTTTCAATACGTAATATCTTTCTAGTGTGAAAAGTTGGACAGTTACGGTGTTGACACTATAGTTATGCAGGTGGATTAGGAGAGGAGTGACAGAAAGTTGGGCTGTATAGCAGTACGAGTGGTACTGAGTTTATTAGGCAAAATAAATCATCAGTCGTTTACGATTTTGCTGCTTATTGTTCCCCAGGTATTTGAATTAGGTTGCAATTCTCTTTCATTTAAAAAAAGGATAACTTACATCCTAATCTTTCTAAGGAGATGTCTGCATGGACATTTTACAGCCTGTTTTTTGGGTAGATGTTTTTTTTGTAAAACCTTTCAAATTAAAACAAAGGTTTGTTAACAAAAGAATTATGTTGTAAGTTCTCTGTATAATCTACCTATACCTAATCTAGGTGGGATTGAAGATCTCTTAATTTCGTCAGAAAGCACCGCTGTATTCATGATGGTTGATATCCGACAAGCAATATTGAAGAAACATGGAGCTTCAGCTGAAACTATAGATTGTGTTCATGTGACAAGACTAAAAGAAAATATCTTAGCGGAGATATCGGAACTTTTTGAAGAGAAGAAAGGTAAATTCATCATTTTAACAACGAGGCAACTTTTAGGCGATACAATATTCGAAGCTTCAAAGATGTCACCGAGAACAGAAGGTACCATTATTTTCAATGCAACGAGAATCATTAGAAAATATATGTTTGAGTGCGATGAGTTGTTTGATGGTGATATCTCTGAAGAACGTCAAAAAATATATGTTTCAAAACAACTGCTTTTACTGATTGGTTCAATACTAGAAGAATCTAGAGATTTCGAATTTTCAGATTCAACGACCGATCTCTCCTTGAAACTTGTCCAACTGATTCGTTTTAACACGGTGAAAACAAAAAGAAAGGGAAATAATTTTCGGCACTCAAAGGACAATGAACCACCCCTTCCTGTCAAAGTTGTCCGTTCATTCAAGAACTAGGGAAAAATCCCTTATCGATGATTTATTTTCCAAGGGGTTTAGTATATCATATGAAAGAGTGATTGCCATTGAAGATAACATCACAAAAAGTCTATGCAAGAAGTATCACGAAAACAAAAACTGCATATCATGGAACTAGCATATCTATATTTCAATTTCCGAATGAACCTATGCAACCAAAATGTTTCAAATATACCGAGGATGCCTGCGTTAAAGCACCATTGTTACCTGAATCCTATACACAGATTCCACCTACAAAAGAATTCAAACCAGAGCCTCCTAACAGAATGGCAAATAAAAGTGAGTCGCATCAAGCATTGTTGGATACCAAAATTGAAGGTATGGATTCGTGGAGTCAGAGATTGGAACTGAAATGAAGGTTATCGATGGTGCAGCCCTTATAAATATGAATCCACCACGCTCATCGAAAATGTTTGGAGACTACTGCATCGAAATCAAAAAGAATATAGAAGGAATGGTATTGAAAGAGTCGACCTGGTATTCGATGTTTACAAAGCAAACAGTTTGAAGTCTCAAACGAGACAAAATAGAGGACAGGGCACAGGCATTGTTGTTAGAGAAACCACTCCCATACCCAAAGATTTCCAGAAGTTCCTAAGAAATGATCATAACAAGAATGAGCTGTTTCAGATGTTAGCTGATTACAAGATTACCATTGAAGGTCTAGAAGTGGTATGTACAAAGATGAGTAATGTTATTTCCAACACTGTTAAAGATCTATCACTGATGAAACCTTACGATCACGAGGAAACGGATACTCGTTTGATCTTACACGTAATTGATGCTTGTAACAACGAATGGAAGAAGGTAACTATTGTAAGTGTTGACACAGATGTAGTGGTGATAGAGTTGTACCACTATTTCTCTTTGGATGTTTATGATGAATTATGGATAGAATTGGGTGCTGATAAAAACAAAAGGTAAAATTTTAGTGAATTTGTTTTGAATTGTCCATAATTAAACTCTCATGGGAACAATCAAAGGTGTTTTTTGTTCCATTAGATGTGTTTCTTTCAATTCAATTTATTAAGGACAGCGCTTTAAAATGTTCTTGAATTTATAGATCAAAGCTTTTTACTGCGTATATTATTCAAATCTTAGGTATCTTCCAATACACAATTATGCTAAATTGCTGAAAGAAGAAACGTGCAGAGCCCTTCCATTGTGGTTTACTCTTAAAGGATGCGACACTGTATCGATGTTTATGGGTCGTGGAAAGAAGACCGCTTGGCAGACGTGGTAATCATTTCCTGAAGTGACAAAAGCCTTCTTTAAGTATATGCCTAAATTGTTATAATTGACATTATAATGGTTATAATTGACATTATTGATTGACGACTTTGAATTTCAGCCTTATTCATTCAGAAAAGTTCAATATAGATCTTCAATCCCACCTAGATTAGGTATAAGTAGATTATACATAGAACTTACAACATAATTCTTTTGTTAACAAACTTTTGTTTTAATTTGAAAGGTTTTACAAAAGAAACATCTACCCAAAAAACAGGCTGTAAAATGTCCATGCAAACATCTCCTTAGAAAGATTAGGATGTAAGTTATCCTTTTTTAAACGAAAGAGAATTACAACCTAATTCAAATACCTGGGGAACAAAAAGCAGCAAAATCGTAAACAACCCATGATATATTCTGCCTAATAAACTCAGTACCACTTGTACTGCCATACAGCTCAACTTTACTGTCACTCCTCTCCCAATCCACCTGCATAACTATAGTGTCAACACCGTAACTGTCCAACTTTTCACACTAGAAAAATATTACGTATTGAAAAACCCTTATTAAGAAAATAGTAAAAATGGTAACATAAATGGTCAAGGCAGTGGCTTTTAATGACGTAAAATAAAAAAACAAAAATAGTTGCGACTAAAAAGTTATCATGAAATTGAAAGCAGAAATAAACGTTTTAAGGATGGCCTTAGGATGCTGAAAACATTATTTCTAAATAAATACATTTTCTTACCAAAGCTTTTATTTGCTTTCGAGTCTCCCGAATCACCTTCAACTAACCGTGGACAGGAAGGACATGAAAAGAAGGCAGTTCCTTTACATTGGCTTCGTTATTGTACTGCATCTTTTCTTCAGGTGTCAGCTCCTTCCATGCACTATTTGCATCTATAATTTTTTTTTACTTTAGACGAACCTGTAAAAAAAATGTCAAATCTTTTTTTATAATAGAAAAATAACTTTTAATTCTTATTATTGTCCTGTCGGGGACTACAGTGAACATATTTTAACACAAAAAATACCAGTCCTGGAAATTCGCGGTGACATTCAGCAATGGTTATTCTATTACTTTTACAAAGTACTACTACTTTTTGCAAAATATATATTCTTAGCCAGGAGAGTGTAAACAAAAAATGTAAAAAAACAAATACCTGCTGCATGAATGTATTTTGATTTGAAATCATCGTAACCGGTTTGCGAACATTGACTTTAACTTTATTCGAAACCTTGACTCTTCTTTTATTGTCAATCCAATTCTAACCAGAAAATGTGACAATTAAATCAAGATTTTTAAACACCGAATGAAAAAAATAATAACAGATATAATAATCGGGTTAGGGTATCGCAGGTTTTTGAACAGTCGTGAGAAAAAGTTGTAAAATACACTAATTCGGCATTTTCTCCATAGGTTTTAGAATTCTGTAATTTTTTGATACACATTTGAGCACAAACAAGTTACATTTCAGAATCACTATTGAAAAATTCCACCCTAATTTACATAGTTCATAAAACTAATAATACTTACTACTAAAACTATCAAATCACACTTATTGCGTCTAAAAACAATACTACAAAGAAATTTATATCAATTTAATTAACCATGATATTCGCAAGAATATTCATGATAACAAATTATCAACAAATGAAGACAAAAGTAAAGTTTATGAAAAATACTTAAGATCTAAACTTAGTAGTAGCTCTTACAATGTTTAAGTTAAGAAACTATTTCTCAACCAAAGATCATATTCCCAATAATCTTAAATCAAATGTGGTATATAAATTTGTTTGCGCAATTGGTTAATTCACCCCAACCTTTGAACAAAAAAATTGAAGAACATCTATGGTCGCAGAAAACATTACACTATAAAAGCATATACCCCAAAAGTTGAATGTTAAAATTCTGTGTCTACGGATTGTTTTTCAATTATTGATTGCGCTAAGACCTCAACACAATTAAAGATCACGGGGCCCTCTATATTAATTGGGAGAAATTTGAACTGAAGAAACTGAATTGAATTTTTTCCTATGTTCCTCCCCAATTCTCCGCATTCATTCCTAACAACAATTACTGTTTCCTCAATTTCACACCTAAATGGTTTCCTCTCTGACATCATTACAGTTTTAATGACAACTTTATGCCTTTATGTTTTTTAAATTAATTTTTATCAAATTTTTCCTTATTTCTTCTTACATTGCAGTGGTGTAACACTTAGGGGTTGTTTGACGGTATATTATGACAAGCCAAACCATCACTTGTCCAACAGGGATATTAATATGATTTGTGTTGATTATCATTTTAAATAAAACAACAAAATAAAATACATTTTTATATTTTAACAAATTTGTAAACCTACGCAAGTAAATCTTTATTAGTATAGTACAAGTGGTAAAAACCTTAATGTTATGTTCTGTTACAATACCACTGCATTGTAAAAGAAGGGCTTGAATTTGGTTGTGTTTGTTTACCTCCTACTTTATACGGATTTTAGTACAGTGTAGTTTTAATTAAACAAAATTAACTTTGGTCTTGCGCGCGAGCACACAAAAAAACAAATACGTAACCTGATTGGATAAACGAATCACAATAGTAAAAAAAAAACAATCATAAGATACTACACTTGATCTTTTTTTGATTTTCAGTTTTATTTCCTCGGGCAATCAATGCCCTTTAGAGAAGATTTACAAGGCGTTCGTATTTAAAAAGGTACAATAACCGTCGGAAAATAAATATATATACAGGGGGGCTATTGGAAAGCGGGGTGTTTAGGGCGTTTCCAAAGCCGCCCTCTCACGCGTTATCATATGAATTATTCTTTAGTTTCTGAATATTAAAATTCGATTTTGTATTAATGTTGTTATCTTTGAATATTTCGGTTTCGAAAAGAAGGCATTTCAGAATGTTTTGTTTAAAAATTTCAAGGGAGCTTTCAGTATTTTTGTCGAAAGTAGCGGCTATTCGAGAGATATAGATGCTCTCTAGATAGGCCTCCAAAACGAGTGCGGCGAAATCGTTACTCTGGTGCAGATAATAAATAACGTGGCGCTCCTGCGAAAATTTGTTCCGTAAAAGACCCCGAGAATCCGCAAATACAGCGCTTGCGCTTATTTCGTCTGGTTGCAGTGGTAAAGCCAGTGCTCTGTCGTTTCTGTTACGTTGCATCTAGGCCAGATGTCGTCCGAGACAACCTTCCATTTCTGTAGGGTTGCCTTGTTCGGCATCTTCCCGTAGATGTGTCGCATGTGGATGTCGTTCGCGTGGCTGTTCGTACGTTTGTAGATTGACTGTAGCGTCTTGCAGTAGGATTTCACCTCAATGTGTTTGAAATCCGAAAATATGGAGCTCCATTCCAGAAAACCTGGACGGGATTTTTCCACATTTTTCCATAATAATTTGGTGGGCAACCTGCGCGGTCAGTAGGGATATGTTTTTTTGTTTGTTGTTGGGGAATTTTATTATTAACAGGTATGTCTTGTGGTCGTAGTGTTGTGCTTCGTTGGAGATTAAGTCCTCGATTATTGTGAGGTGTCGGGTTTCGGTCGATGGTCGAGGCAGTTTCATCTTGAGACGATCAGGGAAAGGCATAGAGGCGTTATAGAAGATGGGCTCGTTAAGAATCCCCTTTACTGTCGTCGGTCGTGGTTTTACGTTATTCGCCAGTTTGTGCCATTTTCAGCGTCTTGTAGAACTCCTGTAGCTGTTTCCGTCTTCTCTGTTTGACGAACGAAAGGAAGACGAGTCTTCCCTGGTTCGCCCGTCTGTACACCGCGAGTGCCGCCAGTCGAAGAGTCGACGCACACATATCAGGTTATTTTACCCATTCCCCTTTTCCCTTGCTACACAACTCATTACTCTTGTCTTTTTAGCGAATATGACGTTGTGTAGCAAGAGATATGATTATATAAACAGAGGTTTTTTTGAGGCCTTTTAAACTCTAGTAACCGGAAAGGAGCAACCGTTCTGTGGACTGCTCTGCAATAAAGTTATAATGGTGTGATTATTTGTTAAATCATAATGCCGCATGATCATCTTGGCTAAATTATATACAAGCAATCACCCAGAGAAAATAGATACTCCACAATTATAAATTGTGTTATTCCGTGGTCACAAGTGTGTCTTTAATAAGTTTTTTGGAATTCGTAAGGGATTTGCAGACGTCTCCAGCAGGTTTGTCAGTTGTGTTCTTACTCCGTCGCGTTGTCTTAGACCCGCAACATTCAAGCTAAGAATTGTAGTACTCAATTTAAGTTGCAGGTTGTTAGCGCAGATTCTCGGAGAGAGCGTGAAGAATAGAATATATAGACAACAGGAAGTGAAAATACATCAAAATTAAAAAATTGTGCGGGGAGCGCGTAGAGAGTTGTAAAATAGAAAAGGAAGTTCTCGTTTTGCGGGCCCTAACCTTTTCCCCACGATGCGGGGTCGGCGGGGATTTTTGTCTTTTCTTTGTCTCCGGCACCGGGAAGTCTTCGTCAATGACGAGGCCCTCGCTGTCGTCGCATGGTCGCCCGGTCCTCGGTGCTGCGCTCGGTCTTGGTGCGTTTGTCGCTTTGCCTCCCTCTCTCCCCTTTCTTTGGGAATTTCTCGGCGTTAATTTTGCTTCAATTGAATTGGATTATTCTTTAGATGTTTATGTTGATTGTCCAGGTTATAACCTATCCTCACTTACCCCATTGTCTACTGAGCGTTTGAAGGCTATGGAAACCCTTGGCGGAGAAGAAGATATATCTGATTATGATCTTATAGAAAACACTAAAGATTTAAAAATGTAAATTTCTTATGGCTTCTCTGTAAAATATATTGTGTACACTAAACCGTCTCTTTAATGCTTCTCGCACTTTCTCGTCCTCGAATAACTCCTCGATGCTATATTGCGATGTTACAATAAACTTCTCGTACTTTAGGTTAATCGTTCCCCCTTTTGTTTCTCCTGTTGTTGCATACTCGTTCGCCCATATTTTTATGTAATGTGATAGGCACTCTTCCTTTTTATGGAAGTCGTCTATTAATACCACCTTTTGGTTATGATATCCATCCCACCATTTATTTTGTTGTTTAGATGTACTTCTGGGTATAATGCTCTCACTCTATGGGACTTTCCCACACCTGAATCGCCTTTGATCCATATACCTCTTGGTGCGTTAGTACCCTGGCCTATTTCTAAGATTAGTTGCAGATGAGTAAGACCATGTCTGTACTTCACAAATGCTTCACTGTTATCGTTGGCTATATCTCCCATGCTTTTACCTTCTTTGATTTCTTTGTTAGCTTTCCGTAAATCAATTCTAGACCCTTGCGAAGTAATTTCCCCTTCTTGGATATTTGACCAAGGACCTGAAAAAATTTCATTTTCTTGCTTGTCTGTCCAAATGAATTCTGATTCATTTTTTAAAAGCAATATTGTATTATGCAGCTTGGTTGTATCTAAATTTTAAAAGACAATTATTTATACCTCAGCTACAACTCTTAAATATCAACTGAACTGGAATTCAAAACAGAGCAAAATAAGAATTCTTCCACTACTTCTTTCTCTTTCACGTACCGCACAAACACTAACGACCGAATACAGCAACTGACGTCGGTTAGCTCATCCATCTGTAGGCTGCACTATGACATAATAGTGCAAAACCAACCCGTTCTAGACTAGACATATAACAAAGTGACTTGTTACGAATTCTTGGCAAATATGCCTAAATAGCCTATAATTTCACACTGCATGTCGTACCTCCTGCTTTGGTGCTTCGTACCCCTGGTTAAGAACCCCTGCTTTAAATTATTTCCTCCGGCAGTGATAAATTTTCGATTTGTTGGTCTTATTATTGTTCCTGACGGTATGTCATCCTTGTTTATCCAGGATACGTCTGCTCCTGTATCAATCATAAAGTTTTTCCGAGGACCTCCATTAAGGCTTCCCCAGATATAATTTCTTCTTATGGGTCTTTTGTTTATTGTGACTTTTCCGTTTCTCCACTCTTCTTGTCTTACATAAGGAGATTCTATTCCCTTATGCAGTTTACTTTAGGCTTATCGCATACGTTGGCATAATGCCCCGTCTCTTTGCATCGATAGCATTTTATTGTTTTCTCTGTTGAATTATTTTTGAATCCTACAGATTTCGGTTGGAATTTCTTTCTTTCGTAACTATATTGCTTTGTTCTGCAATATTCTGCAGTGTGTCCTCGTTTGTTATATTTTGCACATATCCTTTTCTTGCGACATTCTGACTCGAGATGTCCAGGTTTCAGACAATATGTACATGTTTCTTTTGAGTTTCTCTTTTTCTTATCTTTATCTTCTTTTCTTTCGACATTGAAGATTTCAAAAACCTTTTCTGGGTGCAGCGTAGTAAACTGACACCTTCCTTCGTCGAGATTTGTAGGAATCTCTGCATTATTCATCATTTGTAGCAAGTTATATCTCTTTCCATGCTCAGATTGATATATAATTTCTTGTTGAATTAGATTTTTCTTCTCTGTTGCTCTTAGTCCGTTGCGATAATCGCTTTTTACTTCTTCAGAATTTGGTTCTTTTCCTGTGGCTTGTAATAGCGTTTTGAATTCACTATTATATACTTGTACGGATTTTTCTCCTTGTTTTAACATTTTTATTTTTTGATCCAATATTATTTTTCCAATAATGTTATCAAATGTCTCTTCTGTTTTGCTTAAAATATCTTCGAATGTACCATTCGATTTTTTTTTGGCTTCCTCGTATTTGATTCCTAGAGCTGGATCGATTTTCAGGTCTAGAAGAGTAATTTTTCCCTCTCCTGTCAATTTTGTAAATTCAAGCATTTTTAAAAATGTCTTTTTTCATGAGGCAAAAGTTTGTTTCTTTTCCCTTTTATACATGGGAATGGAATCGATATTTACTTTCAGATTTCCGAATTTTTCTTGTTCTTGTTTGAGTATTCCTCTGGGTTGTACTGGCATGTCATATTTACATATTTCTCTCCAAATTGTTTGAGCATCTTTTGTTTCCAACTCCTTTTGTAACCATTCGGCTTGATCTTTCGACGCATATCTTATCATGTGTGTAATTATTTGAGTTTCATTGAAATTTTTCTGCCTTTTATGCGTTTGCATAATTTTTACTTCTCTTTCCGAAAAAGGTGGTATTTCTGCTCATATTAGCATTATTTGATCTCCTTCTTCATCTTGTTTCGATAGTTTATTGCATTCTTTTTTGAGTGTTTCAGCTTGAGCCTTGGCTGAATTTAACTGTTGTGCATAACTGATTAGCTCTTTTGTCAATTCAGTGACTTCTTCTTTATCTTATCGGTTGTTTTCTTTGTCAATCACTTCATTTTTTCTTATTATGTCTTTTACACTTGTTCTGATCTCTTCCAATTCATTTTCTGATTTTCCAATTTGTAATGGCTCATTTTCATCTTGGATCCAGTCATAGCATATTTCAATAGCAATTTTCTTTAAGTATTGTACTGCTATTCTTTTCTTTTCTCCTAGAAAAGGTATTTCGAAAGTTTTCTCAATTACTTGCGTAATTTGTTTATGGTATTTTCCATAGAACTCCTCTCTTATTTGTTGCATCAATCCTTTCCATTCTTCCATAAATGATGGATCTTTCCACATGTCTTCCATTTTGATTTCATGCTTTATTTTTTCTTCTTCCCAGTCTATTTTTTCTTCGGCCTTGTGATAGAATTTTTGTTTCTCTTTAATTTTTGGTTGTTCCTTAAAGTCTTCTTCGTACTTTAATTCCAAAGGTGATTTTCCAAATGGAATTTCTTCTGGTAATCCTTGTATTATTGATATAGGATTTTCTAACATTCTTCTGCTTCTTAATTGTGTTCTTTCCACATTTTCTTCTTTTAATTCATGAATAATAGTAGTCGTTGTTAATGCATCAAGGGTTGAGGCTAACTCTTGAGTTTGGTATTCCACTTGTTGTTTCTCTCTTTCCAATCTTCTTGCAATGTCTGCTTTTTGTTCTTGGTTCAACGGTTCTCTTAAATTACTATCCTTAATTACATTCAATGTGGGATATAGAGATGGAATTATGTAAGGATTTTCTTTCCTTATAACCTCTGCAGAATTTAAGCTCTTAATTTCTTTGAACGTAGCTATAACACTTGGTTTATAGTTATTTTTTCTGGCTTCTTGTAAAATTTGTTCCTCTCTTTCGGTTTTACTTTTAGCAATCATGGTTTGAAGCTGTGCTTTAGCTTCTATTTTTGATTGTTGTTTTAATTCTTTTTTATGTTGTTTTAAGAATTTTCTTCTTGCTTCTTTACTTGGCGAACCTTTTGCAGCTCTTGATACCACTGCCAATGGCATTGTTTGAAGTGCATTTTCTAATAATTCGCTTTCTTCTTGCGCAAATTGTTCTGTACTTTTGGAAAATTTTCTTTTTAATTTCCCTAACTTACTTTTGATTGAGGAAGTTACACTCTTCTTACTTTTTTGACTTTCATTCGAACTCTCAGTACTTATACTAGCCTTATCACTATTGCTTAGTACTTCAGACGAATTGAAACTTACTTGATCAATATCCATCCTTGTCTTTCGTAGTAATGAACAATCGTTTCTCCAAGTTTTCAAATATATATTCCCAATAAGATATAAAATTTTCTAACAACTCTGTCCCTCATCGGGCGCCAGAACTATAGCTTAAAGAAATCGCAACCTCTTGTTATCTTGCCTGGTATACACGATACAATCAGGACAAGACCTCTTAAACTTATTTACAATGAGTCTAATATACAAGTCCCTTGTAATGCTATTGCAAATAGTTTTCAAACTTCCTACTGCAGATGATCAACTCTACAGTTCGGTTTAAACTGATTTACTTTTGTACACTCGCGTTTTTATATATTTCTCTGGAATGTGGACTTTGAGTTCACTTCCATATAAGGTGTTCATATGATAGTCTTGTGATCTCGAGATGATTGACAGATGTCCATATTTGGTGTTCTTTTCGTATCTCGTGATTTTCGTGTTTTTTCGAGCGTTTTTGTGTAAATCTTCTGCTGCCAGTTTTTAATTGGACTTACTCCATTTTTCGCGTTTTTCGAATTCTTTTCGTGTTTTCGTCTTTTTGTCTTTTTCGTTTTCGTCGTAATCGTTGATTATGATCGATTTCGCTGTTGGAACTTTCTTCACATGTAGACTTGTTGAGTTGTTTGTTTCGTATCGCCCACCGATAGCTATAATACGTTGTGTGTGTTCCTGGAAATCGTCGTCGACATCGTTGCCTTGTTGGCTACTTTCTTATTGGGTTTTCACATGTGGTTATTTAAAAAATATATTATAGGTTACCAGCCTTTTTCTTCGTAAAATATATTGATTTCTACTTTAAATTCTGTTTTTCCAAAATAAAATTTCTGTGGTTTATAAAATAATTAAGGATTTCCATTTCCTTATTTTATAGCATTTTAGTTCTCGTTCTTTTTATGCATTTTAGTCTATCGTGCATCTTTCAACTATTTAGTTCACGTAGTTGATTACTGGGGTGTAACGTTCACTGGTTTTGGCTTATTAGTTGATCCAAAACCTTGCTCCCCTCTTTTCTTCTTTTGCGGTTTCTTTGAAAATTCTTGCACCATTGTAATATAAATTGGTTCGACTTTAGTTATTATCATCTGCGCAATTTCTTCTCCTTGAGAAAAATGCATTTCTTGGTTTGTCGTATTTATCATTATAATAAATACTTCTCCTATGTAACTCGAGTCAATTACTCCTCCGGAAATGTCAATTCCTTTCATGGCTAAACTCGATCGCGCTTTAATATTTCCTCCTTTGTTCTTCGGAAAATTAAACGCTATTTTGGTTCTCACTTTGGTTCTTGTTTCTGGTGCCAAAGTGAAATTTTCTGGAGCCATTAAATTTACTCCGAGATCATCTTGATAACTTTTTGTTGGTGCTACCGCGAATTCTGATATTAACTTTACTTCTAACTTTTTGGGTTTGATCCTTTTCTCGATTGTTTCCATGGGATTTTGTCCATAATATCTTCCTTTAGTATCTTTGTGCGATACTATCATTGGTGATTTTTGTCTTTGTCTCCTTTCTTCATTTGAATAATGATTTCCGAAATATCGTACATCTCGGTCTCGTATTGGATTATATGGGTTAGGATTATATTGGTTGTTATCCCCCCACTTTTTTGATGAAAGCTCCGACTCATCTTGTTGTTTTTTGATAACTCCCAATCTTCTTTGGATCGTTTCCAATTGTTGTTCAAGCGCATACTTCTCGTCGCTCATTATTTTGGTTATTTATATTATTTCCTATGATATTTATTATATCTTCTTATATCTTCAGAACCTTGCTTCTGAGCCATAGATTCTTCATCAGACCAAATGTGTATCTTTGGAATTCGCTTTGCGAATTACACCATCCAAATGGTAATCTATTGTATTCGTACAACCCCGTATTTGTTACGAACGCTGTTTTTCTTTTTGATTTTTGTGATAATTCTAATTGATGAAATCCTTGAGCTAAGTCTAATGCAAAAAAATAAGTAGGTTTCTCATTTCCAATGTGTACATATAGATCATCAATAGTTGGCAATGCGAAACATTCCTTTATGGTTATATCGTTGAGAATTGGATTTTTCTATTTATCCATTCTTCCTCTCTTTGGTATGGTGATTGTATTTCTTTTATACAATTTACTCGTGCTTTATCACACACATTTGCATAATGTCCTTTTTCTTTACATCGATAACATTTGATTTCTCTTTTGTCGATATTACTCTTGAAATCTACATTTTTTCTTTTAAACTCTGGTTTATCTATTGTAATTGTTTCTGTCCTGCAATATTCTGCAGTATGTCCATTTTTATGACACTTTGTACAATATCTCTTTTTCCTGCAATCTTTTTCTTGATGTCTTGGTTTGAACAATAGTTGCACAATTCTTTTTTCGTTTTCTTTTTTTCTTGTTTCTTGATATCAAATATTTCAAAAACCTTTTCCGGATACAAGGTTGTGAACTGGCATCTTCCTTCATCTAAATTATTAGATATTTCTGCATTTCACATCATTTGAAGTGATTCATATGTTTTTCCTTGTTCACTTTGGTATCTTATTTCTTGCTGCATAAGATTTTTTCTTTCTTGTGGATTCAGTCCATTTCGGTAATCACTTTTAACCTCATTTGAATTTGGTTCCTTTCCAGTAGCTTGGAGCAATAACTTAAATTCTCCATTGTATTCTTGCACCGATCTTTCTCCTTGTTTCAATGTTTTTATTTTCTGATCAAGGATTATTTTTTCGGTTTCTGTGTCAAATTCTTTTTCTGTCTTTTCCAATATATCCTCAAATGTTCCATTGGCTTTTCTCTTTGCTTCTTCATATTCGATACTTAGCGTTGGGTCAATTTTTAGATCCAACAACGTGATTTTTGCTTCTCCTGTAAGCTTAGTGAATTCTAACAATTTTAAGAACGTTTTTTTCCAAGAAGCGAAAGTTTGCTTCTTTCCTCTTTTGAACATTGGAATTGAATCAATGTTCACTTTTAGATTGTTTGTTGGATTTTTACTTTTTAGTATTCCCTTTGGTTGAGCTGGTATTTCATTTTTGCATAGCTCATTCCACAGCGTTTGCGCATCTTTGCCTTCCAATTCTTTTTGTAACCATTCTGTTTGGTCCGCTGCAGAACTTCTTACCATGTAAGTTATTATCTGCATTTCATTGAGTCCTTTTTGTCTTTTGTAGTGTTGAACTATTCGGATTTCTCTTTCAGAGAATGGTGCTTCTTCTGCTCCAATAAGCATGAGCTGATCATTTTCATCCAATAGCTTATTGCACTCTTCCTTTAGAGTTTCTGCTTGAGCTTCTGCTGACTTCAATCTTTGAGCATATTTTTTCAATTCATTGGATAATTCTGTCACTTGTTTTTCCAATTTTTCATTTTCTTTATTGATGTTTTCATTTTTTCGTATAATATCTTCCGCACTATCTTGCATTTTTTCTAACTTATTTCCCAAGTTATTAATATGTATGTGCAAAGGTTCGTTTTCTTCTTGAATCCAATCATGACATGTTTCGATGAGTATTTTCTTCAAGAAATTTAATGCTTTTTCTTTCATTTCTTCTATGAAAGGTAATTCTGACGCTTGTACAAGTATCTCAATGACCTGAGCATGATACCCTTTCTTTTCATTTTTCCTTTGTTGTATGGCTTCTTTTCATTCATCAATCAAATCTGGTTCACTCCACATATCTTTGATTTTCAACTCTTTTTTCTGTTTTTCATCTTCCCATTCCATCCAGTTTTCTATCTTTTTCTTCTCTTTTAATTCATCTTCCATTCTTTGTTCAAAAGATGTTTTTTGAGTTCTTTTTGCTGATGGTTCATCGAATAATCTTCTGCTTCTCTCAATGCTTTCCTGGATTGTTTCTAATACACCTTGCTGTGTTTGTTGTACATTTTCTTCTTCCATTTCATGTAACAACGTTGTGGTTGCTATTGCCTCTAGAGTTGCTGCTATCTGTTTAACTTGATATTTGATTTGGTTCTTTTCTGCTTCCAATCTCTTTATGGCTTTTTTTTTCTTTCATGTCTATGGGTTGGGGCAGATTGCTGTTCTTGATAACATTTATCATTGGGTATAACTTCTTTTTTACAACTGGAGTTGGGATTATATATTGATTTTCTTCCCTTATCTCATCGGAATTTAAACATTTTACTTCTTTGAATTTTGCTATTACAGTAGGCTTATATCCCCTTTCTCTAGCGTCTAATAATAGTACTTCTTCTTTTTGTTTCTTAGATTGTTCCATCATACTTTGAAATTGAGCTTCTGCTTCTTTCTTAGCTTGCTCCTTAATTCCTTCTTTATTCTCTCTCAGAAATTCTCTTCTAGCTTGCTTATTCCTTGAGTTTTTGGCTATTTTTGTTACCGTTCTTAAGGGCATAGTTTTTAATGCTTCTTCTAGCATTTCCTTTTCATCTTGAGTTTTTCTTAATTTTTGCGCGATTTTTCCTATTTTTCTTTTTATAGATGATGCAACGCTTTTTCGACTCTTACTACTTCTACTAGAATTTTCTGTAGTATCACTTGCTTTATCACTTTCACTTAATACGTCTGAAGAATTAAAGCTTACCTGACTTTACTCCATCTTTCTGTAGTTTTCAATAAGAAATCGTCTTTTCACAAACTCTTTTAATACTTCCAATAAGATATACAATATTCTTATAAAATATAACCCTGTCCCTCATTGGGCGCCAGAACGATAGTTTAAGGTACTCGCAAGTGCCTGTTATCTGAATCTAGTCCACACGGAACAATTAGATCAAAACCTCCTAACCTTATATACAACGAGTCTTATAACTCCTTCATCTATCCACTCTTATACCACTAGCTACGTTATTATACTTTATTATTATATTTCTGCTCTCCATAAAAGTATGTAACTCCGCAAAGCTGGTTTTGTAGCAGATTTTTATTTTAAAACATTAATCATTGACATTACCTTTATCATTATCACCATTACCCATATATGTACTCCTTCTTGTTTTGGCATCAATGACCAGGATGAACGATATTAAGGACCAACTCGTTAACGTCCGAACTCCGTGGAAGATCAACATCTCGAGAGAGCCATTATTGAAATTTTTGACGCGATGGACATATCGGTTGATGGCTGCGATATAGAGGCGTGTCATCGCATTGGAAGATCAACACCAAAGAAAACGATCGTGAGATTTGTCAACAGGAAGGCCTGTGTGCAAGCCTTTCAGAACAGGAAAAAACTAAAAGACTTCAAATCGCGTACTCTAGGCCGCAAAGTGACAACAATTTTTATAAGAGAAAATCTTTGTCCTTATTCTGAAAAGCTTTCCTTTTTTGCCGTATGTTAAAGCGGGCAAATCTCATCTCTGAAACATTTTTTCTCAATGGCAAAGTTTTTATTAAACGTACCACAAACGAGAACAGAATTTTAATTGACCATGTCAATACATTGGTCAATATACAGTTTTTCTTTTTGCTTTTGTTCTTCTTCGACTAATTTCTCTACGATTTTTCCTGTTTCATTTATTCTTCTTTCATTTTCTTTTTCCATGTTTTTTAATTGTTTTTCGTCTTCTTGTAATTTTTCGATTTTGTTATCGAACTCCTTAACTTGGTTTTTATATTCTTGTAGAAAGGTTTTTTCAAATTCTATTATTCGCTTTTGAAAATCTTGGTCGTTCATTATTTTCCTAAATTCCCAGGTATTATTTTCTTCTTTCAGTTTTTTGATTTGCTGTGTTAGATCTTCAATATTTAATGTTAATTTTTCTTCATTATGATTTGCTACTTGTAAATGTATTAGTCTGAAATATTCAGTTTCTTTAGCAATTTGATATAATGTATCCATTTATAATTTCATTTTGCCAATGTTCATAATGATTTTCTTCTTGTGCTGATACGTTTATATTCATTAATGTTATACCAACCGACACATTTTTCTGTGTCCATCCATTTTCGCTTAACTCATAGAATTTTCCATCTTTTTCAAGTATATAATCTTTTTGCTGATTGCATCTAGTTTCTATTGGTTTTACTGCAACTCTTTCCTTTAAATCTATGAATAATACTTTCATGGAGTCAATTCTTTTCTCTGGTTCATAATTTTGATATTTCTTAATTGCCTCTTCAACTGTTTTATTCTTTCTATTAACTTCCTCTTGTATTTCATCTAGAATTTTTTTTTTGTTTTGTTTTCTCGTTGTGCTATGTATGTAATAGCACAATACAATACGTTATGTATTAAGCTGGTTAGACTTTTTTTCTGGTATTTCTGAAAATAAATCGTTTTCGTTTTCATACCAATTGTTTATTATTACTGGTAATTGGTGATAACATTTGTTTTTTATTCTTCGTCCATATATTGGCACGAACGAATTAATTTCTTTGCATTTATATCTTATAGAAACGTCTCCAATATCTTCGGTATAAATTCCTGGTATGTTTGTTTTGGTGCTTCCAGCTATTATTCTTTTTCCTTTTTCATTTTCTAGTGCTAGTTCTATGCTTGCTATCGAATTTTGGATTTCACGTATATACTTTGCCATTCGTTTTTTTTGCTCAGCTTTTTCGTTTGACAGTTCTTTTTTAAAGTTTTTTGGTATTAGCGTCCTATTGGTTTTTTGTATTATAATATTACCATGCGTTATAATAAAATCGTTATCTTCGTATTTTATAATTCCAGTCCATGTTTTTCCATAGATTAAGTTTTGTCTTCTATTGTATGTTTTTTCTCCTGTGTCTTTTAATATTTCTGTGAAATTTGGTACTGGTTCTGTTAAATCGATTCTAACCATTTCCATTAATGTCAAGCATAATACAGTACTATTGTTTACGTAATATTCAAATGCTTCTTCGTGTGTTTTATTTTTTACAAATATGTCGTATGTTTCTTTTGTTTCTTCAGTTAAATCGTATTCCCATGTTGGACATGTTTTACCCGTGGTAGGTGTAATCAGATAATTTAGATCCGCCTGATATTTGGCTGTTATTGGATAAACATACATTGTTATTTTATTTCTATTTTTCTCTTCTATCTTGATAATTGTATTTTCTGTAATAGCAGTTATGTTAAGTATCTCTTCTTTGGTAGGTCTTCTCCACAATCCATTCTCTATTGTCATTTTTATTCCTGGTAGGTAAGTTATTTTGGGTTGATATCGAAATATTTTTCCCTTCATTTCTTTTTCTTCGTATGTTATTTCAATTTTTGCCTTTTGGAATATCTTGACTTGTTCTCTAATTGTGCAGTCATAAAATTTCCAATTATCCTTTTCTTTTTCTTAACAATATGTTTCACTCCAATACAGATTGTTTTGGTTTCATTTATTTCTCTTTTAATGTTTTTTTTTGATGTAATTGACACTTTATTGAACAATTTTTTCCACTTATATTTTTGTTTTTATTTATAAAGTACATCTGTTTTGGACATATATAAATTTTTTGTGAATATTTGCAGTATTGCGTTTGTTCATTCTTTGCCACATCTATTTCTGGTATTCCTTCGTAATTAGATCTTTTTATTTTTCTTACATACCTTGGTCCTTTGTATTTTTCTTCTTTAGACTTGATTGTAAAATTCAACGTTATATTTAAGGGCATTATTCTTATTTTTCCACCGTTTTTTAATAATCCTTCTATTATTGTAACTTGATTATCTGTGGTTATTGTCCTTTCCAATTGTTGATCAATTATTTCCTCGTATTCATGTGCACCGAAAGATTGATATCTCAATATTCGTTTTGCATTTATTATATTACAGACTTTATTCCAACATAAAATTACCCTTGTTTCTTGTCTTACTGTTTCAGGATAACATAATTCTTTAGTTATTTTTTCTTCATCAATATCGTCTGCTGTTTCTATCTTTATAATTTGTTTTCCTTTTGCTAATTGCAATTCCATCATACATTTTCCGTTGTTTGCTGAATACATCACATATTTTCTTGGTTTGCATTTCACATATCGTGTGAACAATTTTAATTTATTTGCTTCCTGTTTTAAACAATTCAGTCCTACATCTTTAATATCTCCAACTATAAACTTTATTTTTTGTCCATAATATCTTCCTTTAGTATCTTCGTGCGATACTATCATTGGTGATTTTTGTCTTTGTCTCCTTTCTTCATTTGGATAATGATTTCCGAAATATCGTACATCTCGGTCTCGTATTGGATTATATGGGTTAGGATTATACTGGTTGTTATCCCTCCACTTTTTTGATGAAAGCTCCGACTCATCTTGTTGTTTTTTGATAACTCCCAATCTTCTTTGGATCGTTTCCAATTGTTGTTCAAGCGCATACTTCTCGTCGCTCATTATTTTGGTTATCTATATTATTTCCTATGATATTTATTTACATACAGCTCAACTTTACTGTCACTCCTCTCCCAATCCACCTGCATAACTATAGTGTCAACACCGTAACTGTCCAACTTTTCACACTAGAAAAATATTACGTATTGAAAAACCCTTAAGAAAATAGTAAAAATGTTAACATAAATGGTCAAGGCAGTGGCTTTTAATGACGTAAAATAAAATTGAAAGCAGAAATAAAAGTTTTAAGGATGGCCTTAGGATGCTGAAAACATTATTTGAATTTCTAAATAAATACATTTTCTTACCAAAGCTTCTATTTGCTTTCGAGTCTCCCGAATCACCTTCAACTGACCGTGGACAGGAAGAACATGAAAAGAAGGCAGTTCTTTTACATTGGCTTCGTTATTGTACTGCATCTTTTCTTCAGGTGTCAGCTCCTTCCATGCACTATTTGCATCTTTAATTTTTTTTACTTTCGACGAACCTGTAAAAAAAATGTCAAATCTTTTTTTTATAATAGAAAAATAACTTTTAATTTTTATTATTGTCCTGTCGGGGACCACAATAAACATATTTTAACACAAAAAATACCAGTCCTGGAAATTCGCGGTGACATTCAGCAATGGTTATTCTATTACTTTTACAAAGTACTACTACTTTTTGCAAAATATATATTCTTAGCCAGGAGAATCTAAACAAAAAATGTAAAAAAAAACTAATACCTACTGCATGAATGTATTTTGATTTGAAATCATCGTAACCGGTTTGCGAACATTGACTTTAACTTTATTCGAAACTTGAACTGAAGAAACTGAATTGAATTTTTTCCTATGTTCCTCCCCAATTCTCCGCATTCATTCCTAGCAACAATTACTGTTTCCTCAATTTCACACCTAAATGGTTTCCTCTCTGACATCATTACAGTTTTAATGACAACTTTATGCCTTTATGTTTTTTAAAATAATTTGTATCAAATTTCTCCCTATTTCTTCTTACATTGCAGTGGTGTAACACTTAGGGGTTGTTTGACGGAATATTATGACAAGCCAAACCATCACTTGTCCAACAGGGATATTAATATGATTTGTGTTGATTATCATTTTAAATAAAACAACAAAATAAAAAACATTTTTATATTTTAACAAATTTGTAAACTTACGCAAGTAAATCTTTATCAGTATAGTACAAGTGGTAAAAACCTTTATGTTATGTTCTGTTACAATACCACTGCATTGTAAATAAATATTATAAACAAACATAATATAAAAGGAGGGCTTGAATTTGGTTGTGTTTGTTTACCTCCTACTTTATACAGATTTTAGTACAGTGTAGTTTTAGTTAAACAAAATTAACTTTGGTCTTGCGCGCGAGCACACAAAAAACCAAATACGATAATCATAAGATACTACACTTGATCTTTTTTTGTTTTTCAGTTTTATTTCCTTGGGCGATCAATGGCCTTTAGAGAAGATTTACGTTGCATCTAGGCCAGATGTCGTCCGAGACAACCTTTCATTTCTGTTGGGTTGCCTTGTTCGGCATCTTCCCGTAGATGAGTCGCATGTGGATGTCGTTCGCGTGGCTGTTCGTGTTACGTTTGTAGATTGACTGTAGCGTCTTGCAGTAGGATTTAACCTCAATGTGTTTGAAATCCGAAAATATGGAGCCCCATTCCAGAAAACCTGGACGGGATTTTTCCACATTTTTCCATAATAATTTGGTGGGCAACCTGCGCAGTCAGTAGGGATATGTTTTTTTGTTTGTTGTTGGGGAATTTTAATATTGGCAGGTATGTCTTGTGGTCGTAGTGTTGTGCTTCGTTGGAGATTAAGTCCTCGATTATTGTGAGGTGTCGAGTTTCGGTCGATGGTCGAGGCAGTTTCATCTTGAGACGATCAGGGAAAGGCATAGAGGCGTTATAGAAGCCCATCTTCTATAACTTAATTTAGCTTAACTTAGTTAAGAATCCCCTCTACTGTCGTCGGTCGTGGTTTTACGTTATTCGCCAGTTTGTGCCATTTTCAGCGTCTTGTAGAACTCCTGTAGCTGTTTCCGTTTTCTCTGTTTGACGAACGAAAGAAAGACGAGTCTTCCCTGGTTCGCCAGTCTGTACACCGCAAGTCGAAGTGTCGACGCACACATGTCAGGTTATTTTACCTATTCCCCTTTTTCCCTTGTTACACAACTTATTACTCTTGTCTTTTTAGCGAATAAGACGTTGTGTAGCAAGAGATATCACTATATAAACAGAGGTTTTTTGAGGCTGCCTTTTAAACTCTAGTAACCGGAGAGGAGCAGGACTAGGACTAGATCTAGGACTGACAGATCTAGGACTGCTCTGCAATAAAGTTACAATGGTGTGATTATTTGTTAAATCATAATGCCACATGCTCATCTTGGCTAAATTATATACAAACAACCACCCAGAGAAAATAGATACTCCAAAATTATAAATTGTGTTATTCCGTGGTCACAAGTGTGTCTTTAATAAGTTTTTTTAGAATTCGTAAGGGATTTGCAGACGTCTCCAGCAGGTTCGTACGTTGTGTCCTTACTCCGTCGCGTTGTCTTAGACCCGCAACATTCAAGCTAAGGATTATAGTGCTCAATTTAAGTTGCGGGTTGTGAGCGCAGCGCGATTTGCAGATTCTCGGAGAGTGCGTGAAGAATAAAATATATAGACAACAGGAAGTGAAAATACATCAAAATTAAAAATTTGTGCGGGGAGCGCGTAGAGAGTTGTAAAATAGAAAAGGAAGTTCTCGTTTTGCGGGCCTAACCTTTACCCCATGATGCGGGGACTTTTGTCTTTTCTTTGTCTCCGGCACCGGGAAGTTTTTGTCAATGACGAGGCCCTCGCTGTCTTCGTCGTCGCATGGTCGCCGGGTCCTCGGTGCTGCGCTCGGTCTTGGTGCGTTTGTCGCTTTGCCTCACTCTCTCCCCTTTCGTTGGGAATTTCTCGGCGTTAATTTTGCTTCAATTGAATTGGATTATTCTCTAGATGTTTATGTTGATTGTCCAGTTTATAACCTATCCTCACTTACCCCATTGTCTACTGAGCGTTTGAAGGCTATGGAAACCCTTGGCGGAGAAGAAGATATATCTGATTATGATCTTATAGAAAACACTAAAGTTTTAAAAATGTAACTTTTTTATGGCTTCTCTGTTAAATATATTGTGTACACTAAACCGTCTCTTTAATGCTTCTCGCACTTTCTCGTCCTCGAATAACTCCTCGATTCTATATTACGATGTTACAATAAACTTCTCGTACTTTAAGTTAATTGTTCCCCTTTTTGTTTCTCCTGTTGTTGCGTACTCGTTCGCCCATATTTTTATGTAATGTGATAGGCACTCTTCCTTTTTATGGAAGTCGTCTATTAATACCACCTTTTGGTTATGATATCCATCCCACCATTTTTTGTGTTGTTTAAGATGTACTTCTGGGTATAATGCTCTCACTCTATGGGACTTTCCCACACCTGAATTGCCTTTGATCCATATACCTTTGGGTGCGTTAGTACCCTGGCCCTTTTCTAAGATTAGTTGCAGATGAGTAAGACCATGTCTGTACTTCACAAATGCTTCACTGTTATCGTTGGTTATATCTCTCATGCTTTTACCTTCTTTGATAGCTTTCCGTAAGTCATTTCTAGACCTTTGCGAAGTAATTTTCCCTTCTTGGATATTCGACCAAAGACCTGAAAAAAAATTTAAAGGGATAATTTGTTTATTTGAAGAGAATATTTGAATATGAGGTTTACTCGCGGCTGATTTACTTGCAAGGGGGACAAATCTCCCTCAAGGGAACCGGGGTTTTAGCCCCGGAATACGGAAAATACTAACCATCGATTCTACTCTCATCTTACGGCAATATTTTTCACCTTCTACTGGTGAATGACACACTTCACACTGAGGTCTACTTGATACATCGAGAAACATTGATTTCACAGTTTGTAGCGCTTTCTTTGTTTGATACTGAAGTAATATTTGGTAATGTACCATACCATTCTCCCCACGTTCTAATTGAAACGTATATTTACAATTAAACTTATTAAACATTTCTATATATTTGTCTTTATCTTCACTTGGATTGTTATCTGTTATTAACCATCTTTTACACTAAATTACACCGCGAGTGCCGCCAGTCGAAGGGTCGACGCAGCAAATTATTTTTTCGTACACCGCTAGCAGTATCATTAACCGTCGGCAGTATCATGCAAAAATCGGCAGAACGTAAAAATTATGCAAAAATTAACCAATATAAAAAACCAGTTATTTTAAGTTAAGTGAATGATTCAACACACCTCTAATATCTACGTGACAGTTATATTCAACATATTAGGAGGACATGCAAACCTGTATTTTGAAACGAACATAAAACTTAATTATACAGGTGTAAAAATGTTATATATGTAGCCAAGCATATTGTTTATGAGATTATTTTGCTTTGTATCAAGGTAATTTAATAGAATCTATATATTCAAAAGCTATCTTATAACACTATTTTTCATAAAGGTAAACTGTTGAAAGTCTTTATTTTCGACAAGGGTCAATCACAGGAATTTAGCATTATGGAATGTCAACCATATTTATTGTTTTTAGAATAACTAGCTTTAGATATATAGTGTGTATATGTGGAAGTAATATGAGCAAAATATTTAGATAATTGTAGTGCAGATAAATTCATTATATTGTGTATTAATATCATTAACAGACTTTAACAGTTGATAAATATACCTAGCTATATATATAAATTTTGTATTAAAGTAATTTAAGTTATCCAGCGTAGAAAAAATTGTCTGAAGAATATATACCCTGGTTAACGATATTGAAATCTAATTAGCCTAATAATAATGATGTCGGTTCTTTGATCATTTCGTGCGCAATTTATAAATGTTCGGAATACTGATGAGCTGTTTGCTGTTGTAAAGGACATTATACCCCTCCAAGATGATGAATATGATCTCATAGAAGTTATTGGATCTGTGAAAAAGTTCAAAGTCCTAATTGAGTATGTATTAGAGGATGAAGACAAGTTTATACAGGTGAATGCATTATTTTATCTGTCCCCACAGTTCTAATAAAATTATTTATATATATTATTACAATTATATATATAAATCATTCACAAACCTTGCTGCACAAAACTCACTGGAAATTTTTGTTTTTATTTGGAATCTCCCAGCAGTTTCTTTGGGTTTGGTAGATAGTAATATAGCTACCCTGTAGCTGTACTTGTATCCTTGTAGATAGGTTTACCTTTAACAATATGGAAGCTAAAAGTTTGAAAATAAGAATCTCCCAGTCAGTTGCAATGTTTTAAACTGAAAGTATATAATCAATTTCAGTGGTAAGAATGGGGAGATGATTTGTACGAAGCTTGTGTTATTTGATACTTGTATGTTTTTTCTAAAACTGATTAATTGTATTGTAGGAATATCAACAGAAAACCAAAGAAACATTAAGGAAACGAACTCCGAAATTTCCTGTCAAAAAAGGTTTATTCGAGAAGATATCATATTATCGGTGCCAGCATAATACCAGAAACCAGGCTACCATGAACAGCAAGAAGAAAGTGGTGAAAAATCCCACTCATTGTATTAAAAATACAGACTGTCCATACAGCATGGTCATAAAACATAAGAATGTATCTTGCAGTGGCAGTAATGTTGTAATTGAGTTGGAGTGGAATCATAACCATCCAGTAAAATCATTACAGTCATTATCTTTTAGAGATATTAACGCAGAAGTATCAGCAGAAATATATAAACTGTTTGAAAATAATTTTACTCCTGGACTAGCTTACAAAGATTATTACAGAAAAATAAAAGAACATTGTGAAAGTGATTTAGAATTGCATAAGAAGGTTTCAGACAGAGCGGTTTTCCCAAGGCGAACTGATTTTAATCGACTTTATACAGAATACACCAATTTACCGTAAAGCGCCCAATTATGGATGTAGACGCGGTCACGGGACTGAGCCGAATTTAGTGTAGTTAGAAAATGTTATCAATATAAGTAGGAGAAAGCCAAAGAGAGCAGTTGTTGACAGGAAAGTTATAGTTATAATTTATACACATATAAGTAAAATAAATCGTGCTTTGGTATTTGTTACATTTAAAATGGATTATGATACTATTTCACAAATGAAAGTTGTAGAATTGAAGTCTTTTCTACGTCTCCGTGGCTTGAAAGTTACTGGAAGAAAACCTGAACTTGTTGCACGAGTCTACTCTGCAGTTGAAAATGATGTGCCTATAATAAAGGCTGCTGAAGAAATTGAAGGGCAGATTAGCAAAGAGTACTCCAGCAAGTTATCTGAAGATTTCCCTGACCCATACACCATAACAGCTGGTTGGAAGAATGAAGAAGATGGCATACGTTTTTGGCCTCTTGTATCAACATTTAGTGTTGTAAAGTTTTTGATGATTGGCAGTGAAGTAGAGGATTTGAATGATTACAAAACCTCGAAAGCGTATAGCTATTTTCAGCAAGGTTGGTTGGGAGAGCTCATGTATTTATCTTTGGAAAATACACCACACTGCTTCATCAAAACAGATTGCAGACCATCACAAAGAATAACAGACACGAAACATAAACTTTGGTTGTTATTGTCACAACAAGAAGGGAAGGTTGTCAAGGCCCATTGGTCTTGTATGGCAGGTATAACATATTTTAATTTTCATTTCAACCTATTTATGGTCATTGGCATAACATCCATACTTAACTGAATCATTGTTTTGTTATTCTCAGGTATGGGTTCATCCTGTAATCATGTTGCTGCAGCCCTCTTCAGACTGGAAGCTGCAATGCGCTTAGGATTATGTAATCCTGCCTGTACAACTAAACCTTGCGAATGGTTACCAAACCGCAAAAATGTCAAACTGTGCAAAGTAAAAGACATGTCTCTTAACAGAGACGACTTTAACAAAAGAGGTAAACCTGTGAAAAAAATCATTAGCACACCGAAGCGCAACTACAATCCAATCTTGAAATTGCATGAATCAGGAATAAAAAGAGTAGACTTTAATTCAATAGTAGAGGCTCTTGGAGATGAAATTGAAAATACAGTTTTGTCAACAGCTGTCCCAAAGCCCAAAATTGATTTTTTGCGAGAAATTTTGGAAGACCGATTTTACCTGAACCAGTTCCTTGCCTTGATGATGTTGTGTTACTATCATGTAGCTCAAAAGAGTTTTTCGAAAACTTGGAAACAACAATGAGCCAAAAAACATTAATAACATTGAAAAACTCACAAGAGGCCAAAGTTCTAATGAATTTTGGTATGATTGCCGCAAAGGTGTAATTACAGCTTCGAAGGCTCACGAGGTAAAAACCAAAATGACAAAAATTGTCAATGGGTCATCTGGTGTCAATATTTGGAGTTTAACACAGAAAATTTCAGGTTTGACTTTCATAAATCCCAATATACCAGCTTTAAAATATGGTTGTGAAATGGAGGATACTGCTGCTGAGAAGCTTTTTGATGTTAGAAAATTAAAGCATAAAAAATGTTGATTAGAACGGTGTGGGCTATTTTTACATAAGGATTTTCCATTTGTCGGTGCTAGTCCTGACAGAATTTTAACATGTTCCTGTCATGGTAAATGTTGTGTAGAAATAAAGTGCCCGTATTCCATAAGCCACTTATCCCCAAGAGATGAACACGCAAATTTGTTTTACTTGGAAAACGGCAAATTAAAAGTTAATCATCCATATTATACACAAAGTCAGCTACAAATGGGTGTTATTGGAGTTGAAAAATGTGTATTTTTCGTTTTCACAACCCATGGTTTTATATTAACAGAAGTAGAATTTGATAAAGAGTTTTTTGATAATGTTATTAGTTTATGTCATAAATTTTATCACAATTTTTATATTAAGTCAATTTTTGGCTGATTTTTTAAGGGAAAGTAAAGGAAATTATTTTAGAATATCGTCTTTCAAAGAACATAAATATTTTTTTGATTTTAAACAAGTCATTTGTTCATGGTCATAATAGAATAAAGAAACAAAAGAGGAGTGTATTTCTACTGATCTTGTTTTGTTTATTTGTAACTAACTGTACATGTGGCGACCGTCCACTGATTTATTAAAAAACGGCGGGAACTTATGAATAATAATATTTTTCTTGAACATTATTAAAGTTGTCCATATATTTCTGATAAAGAGCACTTTAACATAACATATTGGCACATTGTGAGAAACTTTGTGTTTTGATCCAAAAAGCTTTTCAAAAGCATCTTTGTTGAATATTATGCTGATATTTTCCAAAAAATGGCCTTTTTTAAAAATAATTTCCTAGTTTATCATTACGTCATTACTCATATTCCCTGATTTTACTTGAAACATTTAACTTATGAACTTACCCCTAGCCTAAATAAACGTTTCAACGATAAAGTGACTAGACTTGAAAATTAGTTAATACACTTTCTTTAAATCGCCGGTTTTTCATAAAGCATGGACGGTCGCCACAAAAACAAAAATTAGTGACTTTACATACATTCTTGATGATATAAAAAATCAATCAGTCTTAGCAGACTCCTTATATAACAATGGTTTCAAATTACACAATGCAGCACATGTTCGCACAATATCATCACAGTGATGTAGCATTGTTATTGGTAATGTGTTTTAGGATTCTGAAAGTTTTAACCCTGTTAATAGCTCGTTCCACGTGTATTCTTAGGTTGGCGACTTCTTTAGTTTTCTTAATTTCTGCAGTAGTCATTTGTGACTTAAACCTTGCACCAGGAGGAACACTAAGGGTGCAGAATTTCAGTAGAAGCTCTTCTTGCATTTGGAACCCTCTGTCGGACATGACTTCATCATATACATCCAATAAATCAAAAAATCCACTATCATTGCATATGAACTTGTCACTAGCTCTTCCACCATAACAGTCAGATAAAAACATATAGCCAGTAGGAGAAATCCCAATCAAAAATTTCACTGTATTGTGGGATTTGTAATCGGACCATGTTAAAGCTTGAATATTCAAAGATTTTGATCGTTCAATGAAAACTTCACTGCTATCTATTATAACTCTGACTTTCCCGTATCCTGCCTTTCTGAATAATTTTGGCATATTCTCCTGCACCAACTCATATGGAAGCCAATTTACTAGGCTACAGCCAAGTGTTTCAGATAACAAACGCAAATATGTTTTGAATATATTTGAGCACGTTGCAGTAGAAATACAAAATCTATCTGCTAGATCCTCATTTAAAACACCAAGCCTGAGTCTCATCAATGTCAGTAGAAGTGAATCTCTAGGTGACACTTTTCGTTTCTTATCCACGACAACTCTCTTGAATGGTCGTACAACCTGAGAAATCACCTTCTTGGGGCCTTTCCAATGAATCATAGATGAACAGTATGGTTGCAACAATTTGAAAATGAAATTAAACATTACAATTGTTGTGATGCCGGTATAAAAGTTCATTTTTTCATCAGTTTTTATTAAAGAGACTGAAAAAGGTTTCTGTTCTCTTTGCAAAGCCTTCTCTTTTTTTACTGCAACTTTCATTTTCTTTAATTGTGTATTCAGTTTATTAACCTTCTTTACATAAGAAGAAATCAAAGATTGCTTGGTAGAACAGCTTGAACATGATTCCTTTCTACTAGCACAATAATCATGCTCAGGAGATTGAAGTGCACCTGAAGTTGGCGCTTCCATTTCTTGCTCAGATGGCATTTGTAGAGTTGGAGATACAGGAGAGGTAAATAATGGTAAGTGTGGTGGTGACAGCAAAACAGAGTTATCTACATCTGGCTTTCTAAATAGCTCTCTACGTTTGACTCTCCTTTTCATTTCATATCCAAGTTTCAGCATTGGATTTGGATTTTCAAGTGTTGGAATTCCATCAACAAAGTGCTCACTACAAATTCTATCACTTTGACAAGGTGCCCAGTTTTTTGTTGTTGTAAGTTTCTCGTTTTAACAAACGTATCCATTCAATTCTCTTCTCCGAATTTCTTTTTTCACTGGGAAACAGGTAAAGTCTGAACGGTGGATTACAACAGCAGATCTTCTGTAAGACACCATGCTCTGTACAGTGTTCACTTTCCCATTTCTTAATTTTTGCTGTACTGTTATAGCAACCAACGACTGCACAATTAGCTGGTCCCATGTTGTAATAAAAATTACAGTTTTCTCAGATCAAACAACTCTTTTATCAAATATTCCAGTAACTAATATGTCACATGTAGCTAGTATTTATGCTGTTTTTCTACTGCTTTCATGTTGTGTTTACGATTTCTAACTACACTAAATTCGACCCAGGCCCGCGACCGCGTCTAATCCATAATGGGGCGATTTACGGTAAATTGGTGTATACCATAGAGAAAAGTTTGGTACAAAGGACGTTGACTCAATGTTTGAGAAGTTACATTGTATGTTAATTTAAAATAATTTTCTTTGAGAAAATCTTAAATTTTAATGATTACAGTAAAAGGTGGTTTGATTGCCAATTTTTTAAATATGAGTTGAAACAATTAAGTATATATATTTTTACATAAATAGTTTATATAAATCAATTCATTTCTGCTAGGAAATCCTGGTATGAAAAGCTTTTTTTATTCAAAAATTTGTATTATTTAATTTTTTTTTAAATTATTTTAGTACTGGTGGAGGAACACACTTTGTCCAATTCAAATACTATTGTCATGTATCATAAATTTGACCCTGTAGAAAACAACCCGTTTATACTTGTTATTATAACTCCTCTTATGAGAAGAGTCCATGAAAAGGTTTGAATTTTAACAATTATTGTGTAATGTTGCCAAACAGAGTGCCTTACCCATCCATACCTCCTAAAAAGGGTGAAATCTTTGCAATTTAAATTTACTTTACCAAAAATTTTGTTTATATTTATTTATTCATTTTGGATATATATATTATGATATACACCTACATTTGAAACATTCTTTATTCTTTTCACAGGAAGAATTTCATCTGAGGGTATTTTTGATGGTCACTCATTCTTTTCTTGGAGCACTCCCACTTGGCATTATTCTCACTAGTGATGAAACTACAGACACATTAACCAGGGCTTTTGAATTGTTTTCCGCATGCCTACCAGGTATGTATGTGTGACACCTTCAACTCCAGCACTTTCACCTGTATATATCTTATAAAATAAGAGGTTTGCTTTATATTCTAGACCATGCGTTTTATCAAAGAGGTAAAATTGGTCCAAGTGTTGTTATGACAGATAATTGTGACGAACTATAAGACTCTCTTCATGCTATATGGCCTAAGTCAAAGTTACTTCTTTGCATTTATCACATAATGCAACAAGTCTGGCGGTGGCTGTTTGACAAAAGACATGGAATATCACAAACTGATAGGCAATGTAAATTGACTATTTTGATAACTTTTCTCACATCTCTCTCTCTCTCTATACATTTAACGTCTATTTTCCATGCTGGCACGGGTTAGACCCATGCCATGAAGAAGATATTTCATTAAAATAAAACACATTTTGTCTTATAATGGAATGGTCATATTTGCTGTTTACATTTTAATAAGCCTTAGTATTTTGATGTTTGCAAGTTTTATTTGCCAAATATTTTCGCAATATCTTTTTAGGTTCTAAATTATGTTTGTATGGTTGTTAAATGTTATGTATTCCTTAAAAAAATACCTACCTTCAGTGGAATTAAATTTGTGAATGGTTTATTTTTCAAAAGTATTTAATGTTAAAGATTGTTTTTCTTAGCTATCATGGTAAAGTTTAAAGATGTTGTATATGCGGAAGAAAATGAACAGAGCAATAATGCGCTATCCAATCTAATAGAAACGTTTGGAGAGAAATACCCAAAACTCAAGTCTTATATGGAAAATATAAGCCAGTTCAAGGAAAGGTGGTGTTTGTGTTACAGGAAGAATGTGCGGTTACGAGCAAACAACACAAATAATTATGTGGAAGCACAATTTCTCGTTTTGAAAGATAATATCTTGAATAGAACAAAAGAAGTAAGTTTTTTTCGCATTATAACTCTTTTATTTATATTTTTGATGATGATGCTTTCAATTGAAGTTGAACGCTTTTTTAGAATTTTGGATGTGCTTATACAGGTGGACTGATTTGATTGGTTAATTTCTCATTTATTACTGGTTTTCTGGTCAACGTAAATGGGTTGTTTTTAAAATTAACAAATGAATTCAATGAGCACTACAAACAGAAGTTATTAAGTGTTGCGAATGGCCGTTTTGATGGAGTTTACAGTAGTCGATTCAAAGGTTTGAAACTTTGTTTGGAGAGGGTGTTATTTGTGTCCATTGTGGGCGTATTGAGAACGAAACAATTTTATTGTATTAATGTCTGGACATGTGGCGTTAAGTAATCTTTGCAGATTAGCCAATAGGAATTTTTTGTTATCTTTATTGCACAGCACCTAAACTTTGTTCCACTGTAATTTATTTGTATTATTTCCTAGTTACCAAAGTTCTCGGTAATGGCATAACATTTTTATTCAGGGAATCAAAAGAAAGGCAGAAGTTATAACTTGCCGAATGATAATTGTCTAATGGAAAAAATCTCAAGTAGTGGTAATAACATCTATACAATACAAAGTTTCACAGATCCAACTGTGGTGTATACTGTTGACATGGATGCTGGTGTTTGTGATTGTCCAGTTGGAACGGATGGTTCGCCCTGCAAGCACCAATATGCAATATGGAAGTTCCATTTAAAGAGCTCACAGTTCGTTCCATATTTAAATCAAGAGGGAAGGAAACAATGTTTATATCTTGCTGTTGGTGAAGTTTTGCCAGATTCATTCTATGTTGGTCTTCGTGATGATAATCCTGAGGGAGACATTACCATTGCAGTTTACATCTGAAAGTTATGTAAGCATTTTCTTTGATGAGATTCTTACCAACTTTATCATATTGTATTGAATGTACAAAAGGTAGGTGTCTTTCAAACTAACGAGCTTTGTTCCACTGTAATTTATATTGTATTATGTTTTCAGTTCAAATGTACCGGTCCAAGTGCTTCCAGAAAACAACACCGAAGCAAGTGAATCAAGAGTGATAGGTGTTTATATTAATTTTTGGTTTGTATGTTGAAACATTTTAAAATATTTAAATACATACATAAATGAAAATCTAATAGAATTTTATGATTTACATTCAATTTTTAGATAATCTTTTTTAGGTAATAACGGAAGCCTGGAAGTCGTTACTGCGACTGATTGTGTCAAACGACTTGATGAGACTAGTAGTCTTATCGCCAACCTGGTAAAAAAAACACTCGAATAATGCTGAATTTCTGAAAGGTGTTTCAAAGTTCTGTGGATTGGTGGATAAGTATCAACATCAACCATCAAAGTTGGCATCAGCATTTCACAATTTTGGGAGTGATTCAGTTTATTCACGCAAGACCGTGACAAACTCATCCATACAGCGAAAATCTTTAGGGAAAAAAATTAAGGTCCAGCCAGAGGCAGTAAAGAGGCGAAAAGTTAAATCGGGAAGCAAGGGAGCTGTTTGCAAAGGAATGCGAAAACGCAAAAATCATTTTTTAGACAATGAGCCAAGCGTTAAACGACATCATTCATTCACATTAAACGTCAAATGAAATGAAGCAATGTCCAAAAAGGCTGGTCGAACAATGTCATCGAATACTAAGCATTTATCCGCCCGAAAACATGACTTTTTAGAAACAGAGGAAAATGTAAACAAAGGAATTTAAGAAACTTTTGTATTTTGAATAAAAGTAGTACAGTACAGTACACGTGGCCATGTTTTAACATGTTTTCTTCTTTTGTCACTAAAGTTCACTCTTTGGGAGTTTTTAGTAACCGACAATTCATATTCGTTATTTGTAACTTTTACAAAGTTTGCCTAAAGCATCTTTTTCTTCAAGTGTATATTTACCTTGATCAGTTCATGAAAACGTCCGATCTGACGCCATGTTACGTATATAAGTATCAATTAGTAATCTTTAGTACTCTGTATAAGAAGTAAAAGTTATTTTAACAAATTCTCAACATGAAAACCATTCGAAACAAAAACGAATCAATACTTTTTCTAACACTTTTAACTAAGGCCTGATTACGCTGAAAGATTTTGTTTTTTCAGTGAGATACAGTTTTCTTTTTTGACAACAAGTGAAAATTAATAAAGAGGGGGGGGGGGGGGGGATTTTTCAAAAATTAATAAACGACCCCCCTTGTATTAAGCACCGGAGAGTGAGTTCATTAGGAATCAGTAACTTTAATTCCTATCATTTTCAAGGTATAATTTGCAAACTTGTTCCTCAAGCAATTAATTCCCTTAAAGGTAGAGGTAGAAGAGAAATAAACCATTTTTAAACGTGTTTTTTATGTCTGACCATATTACCCTGTGTGGAAAATTCTTTCCTGTAAATTTCACATGCAATTGTCCGTTGTTCATGCACTGAATCGTTATGTCTTTTTAAAGTTTGGTTGCTTGAAAATGATTTCAAACACCTTTAACACTTTATATTTTCTGTGTGTGAAAGTGCTTCTTCATTTGTATGGTATTTTTGAAATCCTTCCCGCAGATTTCACAGTTAACTTTACCGCAGTTCTTTACGTGGTAGTGGTGATGGTTTGCGTGACTGAATCTTGGCAAATGGGGCAGTTCAATAACTCTCGTTGGCCGTGGTCGGCTTCCTCCCTTTCTATTTGCCCCTTTATGTTTCATTCCTGTAAAATATATTAGCGCAAGAATTCTTAGTATTGTAGCAAATTAGGTTGCGGCAAATAGGTAGGTTGACCTTTAATTTGAATCAGAATATTTACCTTTCTTTATGCTTCTCCCAGAGCTTTCCATTGAGCAGATGATATCTTGCTCATCTCTGCCAAAGTGGGTGGTTAAGAGCCTGACAAAGATGCTTCCATCATCACGTTATCCTAAAAGAACAGCGCATATATTTTACCAAAAGGTCAATAAAACCAGTAAATTGAAAGAATATGTAAATTAGTTTTTATAATGATAAACATGTGTAATGATAAGGAATAGCACTTTAAGATGTGTTGCGAGATAAAGCTTACCACACATTCTTTATAAAACAAATGATAACCGTTGACTTTGCTACATTTCCGCTCATCTTCTAAATGAAAATAATTAAAGGTATATAGGACCTAGTATAAATAGAATAATTTTTGTGCAATTTTCTGTAAAATTAATCAATAAAATCCATGATGGTGAAAATCAGTGCAAAAACCCCTAACCCTAACCCTAAACAGTTTTAGTCACTTGACTAGAATCAGCTTTGCCGTTCTTTCTCAGATAACACCATTCCACTTTCTCCTCTTCTTCCTTGCAAAATTCCATTCTTGATTCCACTGGTTGCATTTTGTTTATTTATTTTGTTATCTTTAGTATTATTCATGGCTAATATTCTCTATACATAAAATATAACAAAAACTAATTTACAATAAGGTCAACAAAGTTTAAGGTTAAGATTTAAAAACGAATCAGATCAGACAAAAAAGGTTGCCCTGCCAAATAGGTCATGCAAAATAAGAAAAACTGTTGTTTGTGGTTTCAAATCCTGGTTATTAGAACGGTTGTTTCAAATCTGACCTCTATATGCTTATAAGTGACATTCTTATAAAAAACAACAACATGTAAATAAATTGCATCCATGGTAAATAGTGGCACACAAATACATTTATGTAATACTGTACTCTATGAAATTATATTTTAATTCGGATGTTGAAACTAAAAATATTACTTTAAAAATGTTTGTTTGACCATATAATTTAATATTTACTTCTAGTGATTCTCTTATCGTTTCTGTGCATCTTTTATTTCTCCCAAAAACAGTATGTTTTTTAAAAAAAAAATGAAGAAATTCGCACATGTTTATTCATATTATAATTCCGGTAGCCGAAAATAATTCCATATTTTTGCATGATACTGCGTACGATTAAAATGATACTGCCGACGGTTAATGATACTGCTAGCGGTGTACGAAAAAATAAGTTGCGTCGACGCACACATGTCAGGTTATTTTACCTATTTTCCTTTTTCCCGTGCTACACAACTCATTACTCGTGTCTTTTTAGCGAACATGGCGTTGTGTGGCAAGAGATATCACTATATAAACAGAGTTTTTTTTTAAGCTTCCTTTTCAAATCTAGTAACCGGAGAGGAGCAACCTTTCTGTGGACTGCTCCGCAATAAAGTTACAATGGTGTAATTATTTGTTAAATGATAATGTCGCACGCCCAACCACATGCCCATCCTGGCTAAATTATATACAAGCAACCACCCAGAGAAAATAGATACTCCACAATTATAAATTGTGTTATTCCGTTGTCTCAAGTGTGTCTTTAATAAGTTTTTTAGAATTTGAAAAGGATTTGCAGACGTCTCCAGCAGGTTTGTCAGTTGTGTTCTTACTCCGTCGCGTTGTCTTAGACCTGCAACATTCAAGCTTAGGGTTTTAGTGCTCATTTTAAGTTGCGGGTTGTGAGCGCAGCGTGATTTGTAGATTCTCGGGGAGAGCGTGGAGAGTAAAATAAGTTGGTAACAGAAAGTGAAAATTCATCAAAATGAAAAATTGGGGAGGGGAGCGCGTAGAGAGATGTAAATTAGAAAAAAAAGTTATTGTTTTGCCGCCCTAACCTTTACCCCACGGGGTGGGCGGGGACTTTTGTCTTTTCTTCTTCTTTTTCCCCAGCGCCGGGAAGTCTTCGTCGATGACAGGTCCTTCACTTTCATCGGTGTCGTCGTCGTCTCGTCCGCGTAGAGGGTGACCAGCATTGAGGCGGGTGCCTTTGAAACAAAAGTCCGGGGCGTCTTCTGCCTAGGGATGTTGATGGTCTTCCTTTGCAGGCGCTCCGCGAGCTCTTCGCTCGCCAGGACCAACGACTGCGTGACGTGTGCACGAGCGATTGGATATTCTGCGCCCCGACGTGCTGCTTGGCGACATTGAACAATTGCTCCGTGCGATGGATTACAATGGCGCGGCTGAAACCGCCCATGTAGATTGTCGTGTACAGCGTTCTTTTTTTAAGCGTTGTGCGTAAGCTCAACGACGTTTGGTCGCGAACGGCGGACGATGACTGTACGTTCGACGCATACGAGGCGAGTGCGGGAGCGGCAGCCGGACGGAAGCGGGAACAGTAGCGGCAGCGGATTGCTGCATCCGTGGCGCAGCGGAAGCGAGAGTGGCAGCGGATTGCTGCATCGGCGGCGCGACGGAAGCGAGAGCGGCAGCGGATTGCTGCATCGGTGACGCAGCGGGTTGCTGCATCGTGATCGGTGCCGAAGCGCTTGAAGCAAAACCCGACGGTGCTTCATTTTCGGCCTTACTAATGAAAGCGCTCTGCGAAGTAGTGACCATGCTGCAGTGAGCACTGGCAGGTGGTGCAATGAATAATTGATGAGCTTTGGAACAGCTGTTCTTCCGCTTCAGAATGGAAAATGTTTTATAACCGTTTAAAACACCTTTATCCACACGGAAAGCTTCCAAAAAATATATGAACGTGCGTAGAAATGTTTCGGCTGCTCAACGGTGCAAGAAACAGCCGTCTCATCTATTTTTGAGCGAAAACGAACGCGAAAGGCGTCGCTGGTGCGATAAACGTTTCTGCCCAAAAACTCGCTCAAAAAAGCACGTTTTTCCACAAAATAAACACAAATCTATCCGAAAATACTGTTCGCAGCGAACAAAAGTAAAAAACTAAAGGCAACTTACGGTATTAAACGCAAAAGCAAAATCAATGTATGAGCGCACCAAAACGATTCCACTACGTTTCGAAACTGCCGATTCGAAATTGACGATTCGAAACCGGACGGTTCAAAACAATATTAAAAGATTTTTCATTTACGATTAGAATCCAATTTTTTTTTAATACATCATCAACTATTTTTATTTTTTATTATTATTTTATTTTTTTTAACAAGGCTTCCAGAACGCTCATTAAGAATTATGATGGAGACCTCGACCCAGAGTTTTAGTGTATTTAATTTCCCATTTGTGCGACGGTTATTTTTGATGAAATACGCGTTGTTTATTTATAACAACTCACTAAACTAAATTTATGATAGCATGGTCTCGAACCTGAAACCTAAGCGATAGAAATCATATATAAGCTAGCGTCTGTGCACGAAACCGTAGATTCTTAAAACAAATGATGATGTATTTAAGCTATATATATATATCTTTATTTCCCTTATGGTACATTATAAAGCACGTTTGTCGTGGAGATTGTATGCAACAGCTCGCAAAAACTCAGCCATTTCATGCCTGGTGTAGCCCTGAGTTAAATTGGCTAAACGCCTCTGGAGCCTCAGTGTCTCCATTCGAATTCGTTTATTCAACGGTTCCCCTGCCATGAAACTTCTAATTTCGGTTCTTGCTTCACTTCACTCGCAACATTTAATGTACGCGACTTTTTCTTTTAAAGTAGTTTACATTATTACAAATTTATACTACTGTTTCACTCACACATATATAAACATAGCTGTTTTGCTAACTTTTGTTTCATATTGAGGTTTACTACGAAATTGTAAAATGGTCCGAAATACACACTTTACAGATGTTCTTGTCGCCCTCGTTGCATGCGTAATTACACATGGCGTAGGAGAATGTGTGAAAAAAGCAATTTACTTTGGTGTCTTGCGTAATTCGAACGATTTACGTTGAAGTCGCCAACAAACCTTTTAAAATATCAGGAGAGAAATGAATAAATAGATTTAGACGGTTTATTTGGAGGTCTATAAGAAATCGAGTAGATAATAGAACGTATCCTTTCGCCACTGTGTCTCTGGACTTCATCACAAAATTTATATTGAACAAATACACACAAGCTCCGTCACATGAACGTGCGGATACATTTCAATTGCATATCGCGTGGCCGCCGAAAGGCAGCCGTAATAACGTTCCAAGATAAAACACTTGATTGATTCGTGACTCGAATTCGCGAATTTAAAAAACGTTAAAAGAATTTTTTAAAAAGATACAAAAACAAAATTATTTCGAAAATTAATAAAAGTTTCAAAAACGTATAAAAATATTGTTACGAATATTAAAAGAATTTTTAAAAACAAAAAACAAAATTATTTCGAAAATTAATAAAAGTTAAAAAAGCGTAAAACAATATTGTTTCTAACCGTCCGGTTTCGAATCGTCAATTTCGAAACGGCCAGTTTCGAAACGTCTGTACACCCACCAAAACACATCTTCATACTACACTTGATCTTTTTATTTATTTTACTTCCTCCAGCGATAAATGCTTTACAGAAGGGCGTGCTAATTGATGTAACTCAGGCTATGAGTGCTATTTACAACCGTAATAAATATATTTACAATGCGGTCGTTTTGGTGTTTGTCGATTTGTTGGTAGTATTTTTTATTTATTGTTGTCAAAAACAGCGAATAAGCGAAAGGAAAAACGAGAAGAGAAAAGCGAAATTCGAAGGTTGTGTCGTTATAAATTGCTCAAAGGATATGGCAGCGTGATAGAGAGTATGTATGTGTGTGGTGGGACCGTAGGGACTCCGATACATGGTAGTCTCTGTGGTCATCCGATTGGCGCGGCGTAACTATTATTTTTTAATTTTGAAATAATATTCTTCGTATTATTACAAGAGACCCTCTCTTGTCGATCTTTATTTCCAACAGGAGGTACTTCAGTGTTTTTTTACGAAAAATATCTTGAGAACTAGGAGAATCGTTATTGAAAGTTGCTGTTATACGAGAGGTGTATATGATTTCTAAGTATATTTCGAAGATATCTTTAGCAGAATCTTTTTTTTTCTTTGTAGAGAAGTGGCGTGAAGAGAATGAAAAGGGAGGGGGTGCGTTCAAAAATACTCGTGTTGTAAAATCTTCCATCAAATTAAGAAATAGGGTCTGAGCCTCCTCAGTCGCGCGACAGTCGTAGAACCAGTGTTTTATAGTTTCTACAGACTGCCTGCATCTAGGGCACTTTGTGTTTATCGCCGTGTTCCATTTGTGGAGTATTTTTTTCGCTGGCAGTTTCAGGTATATTAGTCTGGCGTATATGTCGTTTGCGGTTTTGTTGGTGTTTCGTCTATAGTTTTCGTGTAACAGTCGTTTGTATGTGTTTGTTGTTGTGTTTTTGATTACCGGGAAGAGCTTTCCCCATTTTTGGTAGTTTGGTTCGGCTCCCCCTTGTTTTCAAGAAACTTTAGGTAAATTGTTCTCGATGTTAGTTTTGTGATTTTTATTGGTGAGTCTTTTAGGGAGTATATTTTTGGGACATATTTCTCAAAGTGGTAATTTTGAGTTTGGGATTCTATTTTTGCTTTCCAATAATTTGGTATTTGTTTGATTATTTCGTCAAGGGTTTCCTGTTTTATTGTCAATGTATCCGCATTGAAGAAGCTTGTACAAAAGGTTTTTGTCAGGTCTTCAATAACGGTCAAGTGTCTTGTCTCAGTAGAGGGTCGGGGGAGGGAGTAGGCATTTTTGTGTTGGAGTGGGTAGGGCATTAATTTGTTGTAGAATATCGGTTCGCTCATGATACTCTCGATTGTCGTGGGTGATGGTCGTTCGTTTTTGGTCAGCGTGCGCCATTTTGTCAGTATATTCTTGTAGAATTTCTGTATCTGTTTCATTCCCTGGTCTTCGATAAAAGTCAGGAACACCTGTTTCCCTTGCCCGGCCTGTCGGTGTTGCTTAAGGTTATACAGCGCAAGGGATCTCCAGGGTCCTTCCGTTTTCGTGTCAAAAATGCGTCCCACCCAGTTTAACTGGAGTGAGTCGATTTTCGTCCGTGGGTCGAGTATGCCAGCACCTCCTTCTCGGGTTGGGTCATGATGGATTTATTGATTCTAGTTTTCCGCCCCTCCCAGAGAAAGTCGAAGACGGTTTTCGTGAGTCGTTCTACCGTTCCGTCTTCTGGTGCTGGTAGGATCTGTGCGACGTACCAAAGTTTGCTTAGAGCTAGCTGGTTCAGTACGACACGTTTCCCCCGCAGTGATAGTCGTCTGTGTCGCCATTTGTTGATGGTGGACGTCACTTTTTCTGCTGCTGCGCCCCTGTTTTCCGTTCATGTTCATGTTCCTACCGGTGTTGTGGTAGTGGAGTCCGAGGATTTTGATCGTCTTCCGGCTCCACGTCATTGGGATTGGCGCATCCGTCCTGTTGGTGTTTTTTCCGACCCATAGACCCTGGCACTTTTTTATGTTATATTTTGCTCCAGATATAGTCTCGTAGTTTTTTAATCTCTCTTGGAGTCTATGGATCGACTTGCCGGACGCATTATTATGTCGGCTTTCCGACGGAGGAAATTATTTGTATGGACTCTGAGCCTGTTTTCGATCCATAGGCCAGCTACGTTAAAACTAATTATTCTAGTTGTCATTTTTAGGTAGGTTGGTTGGGTCGCTGAGGAGGCTGGCGCGCGCGAAAGATATAACGTACATAGGAAAGTAGAATATGGGAAATGTGAAGAAATGAGAGAATGATAAAAGGATTGGAAAAACCTTGTTCATTGTCCTCCGACGGCTCCACTGCTTTGATCTTCAGCTCCTTATGCGGAGTTGGGGGAGCTCTCGGTCTCTTCTTCGAGTCGTATGCGTGCAGCGGGTCCGGCTTCCATTTGCCGGTCACCTCGTCGATCACGATTTGCGTAGCATTGGTTTAGTGCTCCGTCCTCTTCCACGCTGGCCACGCTTTCCTAGCCGCCTCCTCCGTCGTCCCGGTTTCCTCCGTCGCTGTCTCGTTTTTCTTCGTTGTCCTCTCCGTTTTCGTCGTCGTCTCCGTTTTCTCCGTCGCCGTCTTTGTTTCCGACGTCGCTCTGTCGTTTGTTGTCGCATCGTCTTCCGATGTCGTCTCGTCCGTTGTCGTCGTCGTCATGGTCTCGTTCGCCTCCGCTTTAGTCTCCTCCTCCGCTTTCGTCTCCTCCCCTTTTGGGGTCTTTTCCACAGTGCTGCTCTCCTCGTCGACCTCTTCCATTTCGTCGATCGTCTCTTCTGGGCATTTCTCGTCTTTGGTGTTGTAGTGGCAGCAGTTGGGGCAGTATGTGCTTTTCCCGATATAGAACATCGGGTACGTGCGGCCGTCTAGCACCATTTCGTGCGGTAGGTCTGATGTTTTACCGGAAGGCGTTATGTATATGAGTCTTCTTCCGTCTTTAATTATTCTATCCATTTGGTACATACCGTCTACTACTGAATAAACATGTCCACACTCCTTGGCCTTCTTCTTAATCTCCTCGTTGGATATTGTAGGATCACATCTGATTGTGATCAGGAGCCGTAAATCCTTGCGCTGTCTAATGTGTACGGGTCGTGGGTGATTGTGTACCATCAAAGGGTTGGATGCGAGAACGTGGACGTCCCTATCATTCGTGAGTTCTAGTGTCCATCGACCGTGTCCGATGAAGGACAGGCTCCTCACTTTTCCTTTGCCTATGACTTTATTAATTGCTTGGCTTATTTCGAAAGCCTTTCTTTCTATTTTTTCCCTCGACACATTATCTATGAAGCATTGCACATATGCAATCTTCCTGTTGATTTCGTCCTTCCTGTTTGTTGGTCTTCCGCTCGATGCTGCCGCCGCATAGCTAACCGGAGCGGTCGCGGCCATGGTTTTGGGGGGCCCGAGGGTATATATACAGGAGTTCTATTTATTTACAGCGATCTGGGTTTATTTACACGATATCTATAAGCGAGGTCAAAAAAACGGAAAAAGTAGAAACCTACTGTAAAAAGCGGAAGTTTTTTCCTTTGGTTCGAAGTCGATCCTCCTTTGCTCTCAAGGGACAAATTTCGGAAACTGGATCCAAAGTGATCTTCTTAAATCCCAAAGGGCGTACGGTACTTACTGCAAGCGTGCAGAAATGCACAAAGTCCGAAACCTTTGTGCTGTCTACGAAGCTGTCAATCAACAAGCAAAACGCGCCAATCAGCAGCCGAAAAATCAACACTTGATTTTTTGTTTTTCGATTTTATTTCATCGGGCGATGAATGCCCTGTTGAAAATATTTACAGGTATTTGGTCGGTGTAAAAAGATGACAACGACCGTCAGAAAATAAATATATGTACAGGACGGCTATTGGAAAGCAGGGTGTTTAGGGCGTTTCCAAAGCTGCCCTGTTACGCGATATCGTAAAAATTGTTTTTCAGTCGAAGAATAATTACATTAATTTTCGATTTAGTTTCGTCATCTTTGCAAATTTCAATTTGGAAAAGAAGGCATTTCAGGAGTTTACGTTTGAAAATTTGAACCGAGGTATCGGAGTTTTCTTCAAAGGTGGCGACTATCCTTGAAGCGTAAACGCTCTCTAGATATGCCTCGAAAGCGAGTGCGGCAAAGTCGTTCTACCAAAAACCTTTCCGTAAAAATCTCCGAGAATCCGCAAATACAGCTCTTGCGCTCGTTTAGTCTGTTTGCAGTGGTAAAACCAGTGCTCCGTTGTTTCGGTTTCGTTACATCTAGGGCAGATGTCGTCCGAGACAACCTTCCATTTCTGTAGGGTTGCCTTGTTCGGCATCTTCCCGTAGATGAGTCGCATGTGGATGTCGTTTGCGTGGTTGTTTGTGTTTCGTTTGTGGATTGAATGTAGCGTCTTGCAGTAAGATTTCTCGTCAATGTGTTTCAATTCTGGAAATATGGAGCCCCATTCTAGGTAGCCTGGACGGGGTTTTTCCACATTTTCCAGAATGAGTTGGTAGGCAACCTGCGCTGTCAGGAAGGATATGTGTTTTTGTTTCCTATTGGGGAAGTTCGTTATTGGCAGGTATGTCTTGTGATCGTAGCGTTGTGCTTCGTTCGAGATTACGTCGAGCCAGTCAGGGGGTATTCTATTTTTGATCTCGGAAAACGAAGCGTCGGTCAACTCTAGCGCGCCAGGTGAGAGAAATCCGGGTATAACCGTTTTCGTTAAGTCTTCGATTATCGTGAGGTGTCGGGTTTCCGTCGTTGGTCGGGGCAGTTTTCATGTTGAGGCGATCGTAGAAAGGCATAAACGCGTTACAGAAGAGGGGCTCGTTGAGAATTCCCTCTACTGTTGTCGGTCGCAGTCTTGTAAAACTCCTGTAGCTGTTTGAGTCCTCTCTGTTCGACGAACGAAAGGAAGACGAGTCTTCCCTGGTTTCCCAGTCTGTACACCGCGAGTGCCGCCAGTCAAAGGGTCGACGCACACATTTCAGGTTATTTTACCCATTCCTCTTTTTCCCTTGCTACACAATTCATTACTCAAGTTAGCGAATATGACTTTGTGTAAGAGATATGACTATATAAACAGAGATTTTTTGAAACTGCCTTTTAAACTCTAGTAACTGGAGAGGAAGAACCGTGCTATGGACTGCTCTGCAATAAAGTTACAATGGTGTGATTATTTCTTAAATGATAATGTCGCACGCCCAACCACATGCCCATCCTGGCTCAATTATATACAAGCAACCGCCCAGAGAAAACAGATACTCCACAATTATAAATTGTGTTATTCCGTTGTCTCAAGTGTGTCTTTGATAAGTTTTTTGGAATTCGTAAAGGATTTGCAGACTTCTCCAGCAGGTTTGTCAGTTGTGTTTTTACTCCGTCTTAGACCCGCAACATTCAAGCTTAGGGTTTTAGTGCTCATTTTAAGTTGCGGGTTGTGAGCGCAGCGCGATTTACAGATTCTCGGGGAAAGCGTGGAGAGTAAAATAAGTTGGTAACAGAAAGTGAAAATTTATCAAAATGAAAAATTGGGGAGGGGAGCGCGTAGAGAGATGCAAATTAGAAAAAAAAGTTATTGTTTTGCCGCCCTAACCTTTACCCCACGATGCGGGGTGGGCGGGGACTTTTGTGTTTTCTTCTTCTCTTTTTCCAGCGCCGGGAAATCTTCGTCGATGACAAGTCCCTCACTGTCATCGTCGTCTTCTGGTCGCCCGGCCTTCGGAGCTGCGTTCGGTCGTGGTATGTTCGTCACGGTGCCTCCCTCTCTCCCTTTTCTCGTCGGCGTCGTTTTTTGGTTGCGGCGATTGGCCTGGAAACCGTCGGCGTCCACGGGTCTTGGGTTGACCCTACCGGTGGTGGCACCTGCGACGTTCTCGACAAGTGTTGCTGCGCGCTCCTCTTTCGCCGCCTTTTTTTCGGCTGTGACGTTCTCTCCCTCTCCACCTTGTTCGGTCGTCCTCCCCACCTAGCTCGACTCTTCTTCCTGATTGCTGCCCTCCTCCATATCGACCACATGCATCTCGTCGTGGATCTGTTCCTTTCCCAAGTAGGCCCGGCGTTGCTCGCAAGCGTCTTCACGCGTATGCCTTTTTCGGCAGGCTCGTTACATGGAAACTTTCCCCTTGTAGGAAAGGTCATAGTTTGTGCCGGCAATGGAGATGTGCGTGGGAAGGCTGCCAGGGGCACTTTTGGCGTGATAAAGATCAGTCTGCGCCCGTCGCGTATCCTCCGATTTGCGAAATCATACGCGCCGAAATCAACCCGGCGCACGGTACCGTACGCCTCAATACGCGGTCGCGGATATCACAGCTGGCCACGTGATCCTCCGCCTAGAGGGTGACCAGCATTGAGGCGGGTGCCTTCGAAGGTCCTCTCCTCCATGTATGCACGACCCGTTTCACAAACCTCATCACGCGGGTGCCTTTCGCGACATGTGGATATTTTGCCTTTGTAAAAGAGGTCATATGTTGTGCCATCGACGGTGATGTGGGTGGGGAAAGCCGATAGGGCCACTTTTGGCGTGACGAAAACTAGCCTGCGCACGTCGCCGATTTTTTTGTTTGCGAAGTCGTATGCGCCAAAATCGATCCGGCGCACGACACCGTACGGTTCGAAGCGGTCGCGAATATCGCAAATGGCCACGTGGTCCTCCGTGTAGAGGGTGACCAGGAGTGATGGCGGTGCTTTCGCGACGAAAGTTTTGAGTTTTTTCTGCCCGGGGATGTTGATTCTCTTTCCCTGGAGGCGCTCCACCAGGCCCTCGTTGGCCAGGACCATCGGCCTCGTGACGTGTGCACGAGCGAGACAATGTTCTGTGCACCAACGTGCTGTTTCGCCACGTTGAATATTTGTTCGGCGCGGTGAATAATCACGGCGCGACTGAAACCGCCCATAAGAATGGTGGTATAGACCGACCTTTTCTCCAGAGTAGCGCGCAGACTCGACGAGGCGACATCGCGCACGGTCGCTGATGGCTTTACGCTGGACGCGTACGAAGGTGCGGCAACGGGAGCAGTAGCAGTAGCGGTAATGGCAGCGGAAACGGTAGCGGGAGCAGTAGCGGTATCGACTGTCGATTGGGAAGCAGTAGCGGTAGAAGTGGCGGGAGCGGCAGCGGGTTGCCGCATCGGTGGCGTAGCGGGAGCGGGTTACTGCATCGGGGGTGATTCACCCATAGCGCGGTAAAGGTTTTCGCGGGAAAACCGTTCGCGGGAAATCTTTTAGCGCCAAAAAATTTCAGCGGGAAAGTTCTGCCGCGAAAACTCTTGGCGGGAAAATTCCGGCGCGAAAACTCTTGGCGGGAAAATCCGGCGCGAAAACTTTTAGAGGGAAAAGCTTCGGCGGGAAAACTCCGGCGCGAAAACTTTTGGCGGGAAGAAGTCTTCGCGGCAAGAACAGTTCGCGTCCAACAAAAAGCCGTACCTGTTCCAATAGCTGAGGAGATCACAAGTAATTCTTCGAATAATCCAAACAAACGTTCGAAACCGAAAGGCTGTATTTGCTTTGGCCTTGCGCGAGACAAATATCAAATACGTAGCCTGAACGGATCCAAAACACAAAAAATCACGAAAACCCAAAAAGTCAAGAACAAAAGTAACTACAAAAGTATACTACACTTAATCTTTTTCAATTTTATTTCATCGGGCGATGAATGCCGTCTTGAAACGATATACAAGGGGTTCGTGTTAAAAGAAAAAATTATGTACAACGACCGTTGATAATAAATATATGTACAGGACGGCCATTGGAAAGCAGGGTGTTTAGGGCGTTTCCAAAGCCGCCCTGTCATGCGCTATCGTAAAAATCGTTCTTCAATCGATGAGTAATTACATAGATTTTTGATTTAGTTTCGTCATCTTTGCAAACTTCAATTTCGAAGAGAAGGCATTTCAGGAGTTTACGTTTGAAATTTTGAACAGAGGTATCGGAGTTTTCTTCAAATGATGCGGCCATCCGTGAGGTATATAAGCTTTCGAGGTATATTTCGAATGAGAGAGCTGCGAAATCATAGTCCTCGTACAAGAAAAGAGGCCCATAATAAATAAAATGGGGCTTCTGCAAAAAGCCTTTCCGTAAAAGTCCCCGAGAATCCGCTAATACAGCGTTTGCGCTCTTTTTGTCTGGTTGCAGTGGTAAAACCAGTGCTCCGTTGTTTCTGTTTCGTTGCATATAGGGCAGATGTCCTCCGAGACAACCTTCCATTTCTGTAGGGTTGCCTTGTTCGGCATCTTCCCATAGATGAGTCGCATGTGGATGTCGTTTGCGTGGTTGTTTGTGTTTCTTTTGTATATTGTCTGTAGCGTCTTGCAGTAGGATTTCTCGTCAATGTGTTTCAATGCCGGAAAAATGGAGCCCCATTCCAGGAAGCCTGGACGGGGGTTTTCCACATTTTCCAGAATGAGTTGGTAGGCAACCTGCGTGGTCAGTAGGGATATGTTCTTTTGTTTTTTGTTCGCGAAGTTCGTACATTTATATCAATGGCAACCAAAACATTTATATCAATGGCAATATATTTGAAGCTAACCTAAAGCATGATGTTTGATAAGATAGTTTGGCCGATTTCATACTTCAATTTCATGTTATTTAGACTTGGTTATCCTGTGATGTTGCTAGACAAATTACATGAAAGCCATATTGATAAAAACATACACGTGCATGTGATATACGACATAGCTTGCGTGTTAAAGCGTCATTTAGAGGTTTGTTGTTATGTTATATATATATGTTTTGGTGTTCACAAAATCGAAAAAGAACAAAATTACTTAAACTGTTTGATTTTAGTAACTAAGAAAGTAGTGTGTTTAATTGTATTAATAAAAATTTAGAAGAGAAACGCATTGATGAAGTACACTGATTTCCAGTTTGCAATTCCTGCATTTCATTCATATGGTCATAAAGGAGATTGTCAGGTTTTGTTTTAATATATATTCTATTAAAACCTTTGTTGCTACATGACTGAATAAAATGTATCTAGAGATCATTATGAAAATACTTTTTAATTAAGTTTTATGTTACCCTGTTTTTTATTGAAGTTGTTTAAAACAAGGCCATTAATCGCTCAAAACAATGCCATTAAAACAACACCCTTTCATGTAATGTAACTTTCCTATTCTTTCATAAAAACACATTTTTAGATTAAAAACTCAATAAGGCGGTTAGATTCTTTTGGTTTGATGGATGGAGAGTTGATGGAACGACTCTGGTCATATTTGCGATCATTCTCAAAGATTACAAAGGAAATGACACCAGCTCATAGAACAGACCTTTTGTGTGATGCGTTGTATCATTTTGGTGCAATCATGATGGCAAAATTAGGTTTGTATGTTGTGTTTTCTGTGCATAAAATAGGAGTGATCATTAATCAGCAGAAACCACACAACGATCGCCTGGGTTTGAAATACAGCTGTTTCAAATCCATGTTTTCTATTCAGAATTGTTTTCAGATACTAAACGTTTGGTCATAATCTATAGATTTACATCTATCATTGTGACCGCATTGTTATCTTTGCACTGTCAAATCATTACATTATAATTTATGTTTTATCAGGTGAATCATTAGTACAGTTAAAAACAAAGCGCGCAAAGTACTGGAAAGTTGTAGTTCAGAGCTAAAGTCTATTTCATTGGGTTTACCAAGTATGTTAATATTTTTTAAATTCTGTTTTTTCATCAAATTACTTAAAACAGAAACTGAAAATGGTTGTATTTAGTTTATTTAGATTATAAAGTTGATGATATGTCCAATTCTGTTGCTATTTAAGACTAATAATCATTGCTTTAGTTACATTCCAAGTCTTGAGAGTTGGTAATATTTTATAATTCAAATTTTAGTTCCAGTCTCTGATGATACATTCAGATCGTGGAAAAATGAAGAAGATTTATCAGTTGCTGTCAGAAAAAATTCAATGGAAGAGCGAAGTACTTTTTATTCAACTACTAAATTTAGTAATTTGACAAATCAATATAGAAAGTCTATAACTTGTGTTGTTTGATATCTTATGACTTTACAAATTAGGAGCGTCAATGTGACAGATAGATTTATGTCTGTGCTTAAATACAAAGCTGGGATTTCTTCCTTTTGGGAAGAGTGAATTTTTATATACATTGATTTACTTTTTGCATTAAGCTATATTCATTGTCAAGATATGGAGTGTTTGCTTTAATGTTATTTTTACTAATGTTGTTTAGGTCCTTTTTGTTAGAATATCCTTTTCTTTAGAAAATGATTGGAAATATGCCTACTATTTGAAGTTGAAGACTTTACAAAAAGAACTTTCTCTGTCTATGATATGTCCCAACATTGTAGATAAATCCAATCATGACGTCAAAGCAAAAAGGTCAGTGTAATGTATTCATTATATAAGTTTAATGAAAATAAGAAATGTTTTAAAAAGATTTGAGAATGTTGATTTAACCATAAAATATTGCAAATATTAAAACTAACTTTTAGAATAAACCGTACACTCAAGAGTTTGGAAGCAAAACACGGAATTAAAAGGAGATGGTCAGGAAGCACGCCAGATTATTTGGAACAGCACCATGCTTTTCTTCATAAAAATTCTAATGACACAAAAAATCTGTTATACAGTCGTGCTTCTGAGCGAATATGCTCTTATCGTTGAAAAGTAAATACGCGGGTAAGCAAACTTTAATTTAACAATAATTTATTACGGAACTAGATTTATAATATAAAAAGCATATTTAATATATAGATGGTTCTTCGATTGCAAATCGATTATGTGGCCAGATAAACAAAATGTGCAAAGAAATCAAGAGCTTGGTTACGTCATTTAATGACAATGAAAGAGAATTGCACCCAGTTCACGAAAACATTACGCATAGGGAAGCATTCGAATTATCTTCCTTGTTATACAGTGATATAACGCGCGTTCAGGTTGGTGCTCAACTATATTTTATTGAAGTTATACACAAGGCTAGGACTGTTTTAAAAACCATTTGATTTTTTGTGTCTCTTTATTTATGACTTTTTTGCATCTAACTCCTTTGTTAGTTAACTGCTTACCCAGGCGTACCATGCGATGTAAAAAGGATGGCAGTGCAATACTACTTGCGGAGGTTAAGGGCAGAGGAAGAGTTGGTGCTTATAGAGGAAGAATCTGTCAACTGCGTAGAATATTGGAAAAAACAGGAAAACATACTTTGCGAAGAGTTGCGTCGTGCGCAAGGACCTGTCCGTGTTCTCCTACAAAGTACATTGGAAAAGGTGCAAGAGTACAGAGTGCGCGTGGATTGTTTGTTTCAGTCACCGATCGACGATGAGTTGGAGTTTGGGGAAGATGCAGCGTGTTCTTCCTCTGATGATGAGGTTTCCATCGATGACGAGGAGGATCAAGTTTCTTTTTATATTAGTTAGTTTTATATATTTACACAATTTTGTACATTTATATTATTTTACCCTTGGTCTCGAATGAGCTAGATTTTGAAATTACTAATGAACTGGAAGATTTTATAGCTACGTAACGTAAAATTTGATTGCTATTGAAAAGTCGTGGGGGAAAATCATTAAGCACATGTACAACCTTTTGATTTTTCAATGGTAATTTTTTATTAGTTTTGTATGAGAAACTATTGTTCTATAATCTATACGAAGCAACAGGAATGTTTGTTTTGAAGGGAAAAGATTATAACTTCTACTAATGCATGTCTTTGCATTTTCTTAAATGATTGCTAATGGAATTAATTTTCTGGAATCCGATGAATAAGGATGCAATTCAGTGAACAACTCCAGTGACATTTGTGAAAACCGCCTGTATTCCGACTTTCCTTTTCGCTAATTTCTTAACAGAAGTCTCCGAAAAACCCACGTTTCTCCGACAACCATGGCTTAACTCCAAAAATATACTTTCTTTTCTGCGTTGTTTATTTGTTTTTCAATCCAAATGCAGAGAAACAACGACTTGAACCATATGCACGCGGTCTTTGTTATGTTTTAAATGATTTTTCAATGATCTAAACCGCCATTTCAATCATTGGAATAATAATAACTTTTTTCAAAAGTAATTATACTATAAGCTAAACCCATCATATAAGCATCATTTTCCATAAGGGTTTACAGGTATCATATTGTCTTAGCGAAATGGTACTGCGCATGCGTATGCGATATCTGACAATGATGTGAAAATTAATTTGGACTTTTTATCGATGAAATATTATTGTTATATTTAAAATATTAAGTGATTCCGACTAGTGGTTAAGGAGATATAAGAAACTTGATATTTAGAATCTTTTTGCAATTTTTTGAGTATAAGGAATGGTGTAAACCCTAGTATATTAGCATTTATCTCGGTAAATAATGAAGATTATCACTCCAAATTTTGAATGGTGATTGAAAATGATCATATCTATCAGAACGACCTGGTTACAAATCTCAAACCCCCACCGTGAGCACTTACGCATGCGTAACTTTAAATCGTCCATAGATCGATCGTTCTAATTAAGATTACTTAAAACGAATTTTTGTGTATGCACAGCTATGCTATTGTGTCACCGCATGAAAAAAAATTCCGAAAATACTAAGGTAACTAAGGAAAATAACACGTAACTAAGGAAAAACACGTCGCGCATGCGTATAACTTCCACATTTTAAACTTTTTTCGAAATTTTATCCCAGAATATCTTACCAAATTTGACAATGCTTCTTGGTGCAAAATTTAAGAATCTCATTATAAGTACGTTAGCGAATTCAGTTTTGGGCATGCGCAGGCCAAAAATCTTTTTTTGTTGTTGCTGGATTTTTGTCCTTAAGTTATAGGCCTAGATATGACATTAAACTATCTGGAGATCGAGACTCCCCATCTTCTCGTTTATAGCTGGTGGTAGCTCAAAAACACAAACTTACTCAAACATTCCTAGTCACTGAGTATAAGCTGCTCGTCTCAATTCTGATTGTTGCCTACCAGTTGCTTCGCTTCTACCGCACATTCGGAGATGTTCAAGCTTCCAATTCTGATGGTGTCGCGATCCATCAGTCTGATATTATAGCGCTGTTTCACGGCGTTGCCTATTTACAATCATGACCGAGTATGTTAGTGAAAACAGTAGCTAAACGTGTAAATATGTATATACTGAAACGAATAGCCTCCGAACAGAGGACAGCTGAGAAACTCAAAATGAAATGAAAATTCATGTCAAGGAACTGTATATTTTTCTTTTATTAGACATTAAATTCAGTAGACTATCCGTATAAGGAACCCTCGATCTAGCGATCATCTCAATGTAACGAACGAAGTCCATTTCCCTCTAAAGAAAGTCAAACCTTCTATACAACGAACCTTCCGTATGGATAGAGAACTTTCGCTTTTAAGAAACAAATTTTCTCGCCCGCGAACCTAAAATATCTCGATATAACGAATTCAAAGCACTTTAACACTGCAGAAAGTGAAGGGAAAAATGTATTTTTTTTGGTATACATATTGTGATTTTTGTCAGTGTTTTAATTTGATAAGTTCCTCCTGAAATACCTCGATAGACTTTTTTATCTAACAACCTTCTTTCTTTATAAAAATGTGATTTTCAACATGTTTCAATTTCTTCAAAATCATTTTCAAGAGTAATGTTGTGTATAATGTAAATGATATAGACTTTTCAAAATATTCTTTTTCGCGAAAAGAAACTCAAAATCGAATTCTTTGTCGGGTATTTGTTGATAAACTCAAACTTTCTTTAAACTGCTGATTCAGAATTGTGAAAAACTTGGCGCATAAATTTTACATGCTTTACAATCACAACAGGAAACGAAGCATCGACAACTACCGACAGAGAAATATACTCAAGTTGCGCTTGCAGCTGGTTTGGTGAAAGTATTGACAGTTGCGAACTATTCATGAAGAAATACGAAATATAGCATTCAAATATACACTACATATAACATATATATTATACACATATAACTAAAAATGTCCAATCAAGTATGAATCAAAGGTACTACAAAAGGAGAAGAAGGTTTATATACAAGTAGAAGGTGAATACATTATCGAAGAATATATAAATGGAAGAATAAATATTTTCAGAGAATAAACATTTTATTGAAAAGAATACATAGATGAAGAAGAAAATCCCGTCGTCATACTTTTAAAGAAGAAAATTGTCACAATTTAAATCTCATTTCGAATAAAAACGTCGGGGTTGTTCACAAATATGGGAAAAGATTAAATAAAAAGAAGAACATTCGAAAGAAACTTACTGCAAAAAGATGTGACACGCCAAAAAAAAACTAACTCATAACGATAACTCTGAAAAAAATAATGTAATTAGTGATGCTTTTAAAATCAAATTTGTTGTTGTCTACGGGAATTTAGTTTCATAATTAAGTAAAACCAGATTTATAGATGTATGCATGGTCTAAAAGGTGTGTGGCAAGTGGTGTTTGTATAAAAATTGGAAGTGTTGAAGCGGGTGGTTTAGGTGCAGGAGCGGGTGGTTGAGGTGCAGGAGTGGGTGGTTGAGGTGCAAAAGCGGGTGGTTGAGGTGCAGGAGCGGGTGGTTCAGGAGTAAATTGAGATGTTGCAGCTGGTGTCATAGGGGGTGCTGGAGCGATAATTTGTGGCGAATGTTGAACATCGCCGACTGAATAATATTAAAATTTTTATTTGTGTTATATGCTCAATGTAAACCGAGTTTAAAAATTCAAGCTTGGCTGGACATCAGATTTAAATATTTAAGGTGGCACTTCCCTATTAGGACTGGAAGTAAGAAAAATGTATGTAATTTCATAGTTTTTCCACTTATTATAAACATTAAGGTGTGTCGTGTCAAAATATACAAAAATCTGAAAAAAAAATCAATTTTCTTTGTGCTGAGTCAGCAAAAAATAATCAAAAAAGTATGATTTATTTGAAACACTATAAGACACTTAGAACTTGTCAAAAACGATTGAAATTTTGTGTGAATGTTAGTTATATAAACATAAATCATATATACTAGAATAAATGAAAAATAAAATTTCCTGCCAAAATGGCGGCAAGGACCATAAAATGACCGAAGAAATTCCGGTTTAACAGTTATGTTTGAAGAGATTTAGAGAAAAATACTTTCTAAACAATGATTATTCTAGTATATAAGATAGGTATGATTATGAAGAAAGTAACCTGAAAATTTCATTGAAAAATATTAAGTACATCAAATGTTATTGTCTTTCAAGCCGGTCGAAAACTCATCAAATCGTAAATCTGAGTAAATGAATGATAAAGTGAAAAAATATTTAACAAGACAAAATAAATACTAAAAAACTATGAAAAATTACCACTGTGATATGTTTTACCCCCCTCTGTGTCTCTTTCCTGGTCTAAATGTCCCTTTTTCTTGGCTCTAAGGTTCTTTCTTCTTTCTTTTACCTCCTCTGTGTTCTTGGTACACGAATGCTGCAAGCGTCTCTCATCTTTCTTTGCAGCATATTTATAAAAATGTACACTTAGTTCTACTCCCAATTCATGAAAAATGTCTTCAAACCCACAGAGTCCTGAATTAAAATTAATAACAGCTGAATGAACAGCAAGTTCTACTATCTTTTTAGAGGCAAATTTTGTTTTCTGACACCTGTCCCAAATGAGCTGGTTAAATGCCTCATTTACATTCTGTGTGTCGCCATGTAAACATTTCCGTAACAGCTCTTCGTTAGTCAAGTCTTGAAAAATGGGTTTTATAGTTTCAAATATAGAAATAGGCAAGTTGACTTTATTTTGAAACTCTGGTACATGTTGCTGCCACTTGCACCAGCTTTGAGGGCCTTTTGGACAAAAGCGGTGCCGTGTTTCATCAGACTCGAAGGATGAACAGTGGTATAGAACAGAAATAACAGCATTTCGCATCTCAAGCAACTTCCCTTTGTTCTGTCGGATAGCCATCCCAAAGTAGTTTTGAAGAGTGTCAATTTTTTTATCAGTTAGTCTTCCTTTGCCTTGTATCTTTTTCCCATCACCAAGTACAATTTCAGCGCTTTTCGTTTTGATCTTAAGCGGTTGCCAAGTCTCTTTTGGACATGCCCGACACACTCCAATTTTTGCAGTATTAGGTCGTCACCATAAGGTTTTGCCTCCACTATTTTTGAAAATGATGACGTGTCACCATCTCCAAGATAATGAGAATATCTTAAATTGTATTTGGGTACTGACGAGTGGAATATGTCAAGTGCTCCAGATGATTCCATTAATCCAGCAGAGCCAGTGTGGTTTATAGGGCAATGGTGGTTGGTTTTCCAATTGTTGTAACCAGGATGATTTTTCCTTTTCTCCCAAATCTCGCATTGTTTACAGAACTTCGACAAAATAACTGTATCGATCACCTTTTTATTGTCATATGAAACGGCAGCTACTACTCCATTGAGAGAACTAAATCCTCGTTTTTGCCAAGTGCCGTCAACTGAGATCTGACAGTCTACAAGCTCGTCGTCGTCTTTCCTCTTGATCTGGTGCACCTCTTCAGCAGCTTGTCTTTGGTTTTCTTCAGCACATTTTGAGTATACTGGTAACAATTTGTTATTTGTCTCATTGTATATTCTTTCTGTCATTGGCGGAGGCATATTCATCATTGTTGAAAATGTCGCCATTGCATTATGTCCACGTCCAATTTCCCGGAATGCTATTATTGAGCGAATGTTTACTTCAAACTGATTACAGCCAGGAGATTTTGAATCCTCAGCTTGTGGTGAGGTGTAAAATACATCAGTAAAACTACATTCAGTGCATAAAATATGAATTTTCAATGCAAATCCTTTCTTCTCGTCAATATTCATTTTTAAGTATAGAGCTGATCGACACTCTGGACAGCAACCAAACTTCTCAGAAACATTCTTGATTGACACAAAATGCATGAAAAAGAAAAACGAGTCCTCATTGTTTCCTTTACTACAACCTTTAGCCACAAAACTATCCTCTTCAACTCTTAATCTTTTTGGTTTTGGTATATGTCCATCCGGATGTTGCTTTATTTTTGTTGCTTTTTTGGAGTAGCGATTACCCTGAAATTTAGACTTCTTTCTGTGTGATTGGTTTTGTTTATTACCCATGTTGTTTTATATACTTGCTAGCTAAAAGAAAAGCAATAAAATATGAAGAAAATAACATTTTAGATAAGACAAATTGAGTCTTAGACAAAATTACATCAAGAAAACTGAAAACACAACTCAGAAAATAGTCCACCACTTTGGGGTACCATTATTTTCTGTGAACACGATGTTTGTTGCTTCAAATTATGACCAATAATTGCCCCAATGCGAACCGGCTATATTTGAAAGATATGGGGGAGTAAAACCACATATGGGGGCAGAAATATTGCCCAAAATGCGTTGCTAGGGCGTTATTAAGGGAGATATTTTACAACGACTAGTTTGTTTATGATAAAATTCTAACTTTCTGCTTAGAATATGGAATTTCTGAGACTAGATTTGGATTCCCCATACCCAAATTGAGTAAAATCAATGAGAATAAAAAAATCATGAAATTTCTTTTTATCAAAATTAATAGGAAAGTGCCACCATAAGCCTTTGGACAAATGGATGTAATTTTATACATTGTAATTTTTACCTGTAAAAGAAATTGAGTCGATATTTTCAATTAACACATTGAGTTCTTGTAATGTACAATCGCTGGGTTTCCGTAATTTAAATCCGCCGGGTAAACCATGCACCAAATACCTTCCACTTCTTAGTCCACTATAACTTACTTGGGAGTATTTGTGGTTTGTTGCTTCAGCAAGGATAAAGAAGTGAATTTTGCAAAGATTTCCGAAATATAAACATATGATCTTGTATTTCCATATGCAAGTCAATGAAGCAAAGTTAATAAACGATAAATTCTCTTTTAAAGCCATGTGTGGAATAACAGATAACATGTTTTACTGTTTATATAATTGACTGTTTTCACATGGTACATGATAAATATTTTATTCTATTCTATATTTTATGGTCTAAAAGGTGTGTGGCAAGTGGTGTTTGTATAAAAATTGGAAGTGTTGAAGCGGGTGTTTGAGGTGCAGGAGCGGGTGGTTCAGGTGCAGGAGCGGGTGGTTGAGGTGCAGGAGTGTGTGATTGAGATGCAAAAGCGGGTGGTTGAGGTGCAGGAGCGGGTGGTTCAGGAGTAAATTGAGATGTTGCAGCTGGTGTCATAGGGGGTGCTGGAGCGATAATTTGTGGCGAATGTTGAACATCGACGACTGAATAATATTAAAATTTTTATTTGTGTTATATGCTCAATGTAAACCGAGTTTAAAAATTCAAGCTTGGCTGGACATCAGATTTAAATATTTAAGCCTTTGGACAAATGGATGTAATTTTATACATTGTAATTTTTACCTGTAAAAGAAATTGAGTCGATATTTTCAATTAACACATTGAGTTCTTGTAATGTACAATCGCTGGGGTTTCCGTAATTTAAATCCTCCGGGTAAACCATGCACCAAATACCTTCCACTTCTTAGTCCACTATAACTTACTTGGGAGTATTTGTGGTTTGTTGCTTCAGCTAGGATAAAGAAGAAGTGAATTTTGCTCAATGAAGCAAAGTTAATAAACGATAAATTTTCTTTTAAAGCCATGTGTGGAATAACAGATAACATGTTTTACTGTTTATATAATTGATTGTTTTCACATGGTACATGATAAATATTTTATTCATGTATTTTAGTTTTTATTTAAAAAATAAAAATATATACATATTTCACATACCAAACTTTTTGTTCAAAGACTCCATAATTTTCTTTTTCAGCGTGTCTTTAGAGATGGCCTTTGGGAGATACGATTCTAGCATAAAGACAATAACCCATTAAGTATTTTTAAGCATTAAATGACATATTGACATTTATGACATTCCAGTAGTACAATGAATTTTGGCTAATTTATCCACACTCTTAAAAAGAAACTTTTGCCGGAAGGAAATACAAATTTAGACAATGATGGAGAATATATATCATTAGTTTGTATCCTAAAGTGTGCCAACTTGTAATCAGTGGTGTCAGATATTTACTTATATTTACAGTTAAATTTAGATTCCAAGAAAAATATAAGTAAAGCTACACAAAGTTGCATAAATTAAAGAGAAAAACACACAATTTTTATCCTAAAAGTGTACCTTTTGCACAAAAATTGGCAAATTTCCATTCAATATCATTATTTTCGTAGGCGAATTCAACCCCTCGTCGACTTCCATATATAGTGAGCTGAAAAAAGAAAAAAGCTAAATACTTATATTGCTTATAACACGTGTCTCATCAAGCAAAACGTCATGCAAAAAATCAAACATCCCATTCAATTTAGTGCAACAACTTTTAAGTTAATAGAAAAAATATTTCCCTGCTTCCCAAGCTTTAATGGTCCATTAAATATAATAAAGTTTAAATTTGAGTATTAAAAACCCTGTGTTGTTGGACGTAATGAACAAACTGTAAGAAAAATATTTTACCTTCTCTGCAGATCTCTTCCAATCTACATCAAGAACGACTGACTCAACACCGCATACACTTAACTCTTCGCACTTAAAAATAGAATTCCTCTTCAATGAATATTATTTTCCCAATGCTTAGTAAAATATCATTTTAGTGAACAAGTAAATTACACATGTCAGAAACATTTTAGTAATATATATTGTAGCTCTAGTATCAGTATAATCTAATGATAAATAAATCCCTTTTGCATTTCTTCTGCACAATTTCCTAAAGAAAAAGTAATGTAGAAAGTAATGAATCAAAATTTTTCTTTGTTATTAGTTTGTTGAGTAATATATATATATATGGATTTATTAAAGACAAGAAAACCAAGAAACTCCATAAATACCAATTTATTCATTTTGTGTCTTAATTCTTTTATGTGTTTTTTCTGAACATTCAAACTGATTTTACCAAAGATTTGTGTTACTGTTTGTTGCGCTTCAACACAATACACATTCTTCTCTTTTGGGTTCAAATCTGCCCAGCTCTTTGTTGTTTCTGCAAGAGTAACTAAAAATCAAATTTTAACAAATAAAATACTGAATAAGAAAATGAACCATTTATTTTAAGGTAATATTGTTGTGTTAGATTTATCTGTTGGAAAAACTACTTGTAAAACACATTTACAACAAAATTACAAAAGAATATATATTTAAGCTAACGTTTTTATTTTATTTAAATTAAATTCTATTAATGTGAAAAACTTACAGTTTTTATTTTTCATTAACTTTGACCGATACAAATCATAGCCACTGGAAGTCCTCTTTCTCAATTTTTCAACAGGAAATTTTTTCCCTCTCTTCTTCTCATTATCTATCCAATTCTAGAATAATTAAAATATATATTTTACTTCTCTATTTATATCCTCTATGCTATATAAACTTGTTTGTGAAAGCCAACATATTGTTTGAGCGAGATTACCATTACTATACATTCAATGAAACTAATAATGTTGATGAAAAGATCACTTGATCCCGATAAACGGAATTTGAGGAATTAGGTTGTTATAGCTGATGATACTTGATGTAGATGATAAAATTGTAAATAAAGTAGTCAAGACAAATACACAGAAGAATGTAAACCTAATGGATGTAAAAAGTCGTGTTCTATGTATTTCTCTGGACTATTTTATCATCACTGTTTTTACATCAATTTTGCATTGGATAGGGCGTTTTCATCATCATCATCATCATCATTTACATTTTTCACGTCTATTTTTTACGCTAACATGGGTTAGACGGGGTTTCAACAGATTCCCCACAATTTTGTAGGTTTAATCATTTGATGATTCATGGGAGCAGATATTTTTACAACTGGATGCCCATCCTAACGCCAGGGAAAACAGTGGTGAGTTAACCCACACAAGATACCAACTTTGCATTTTAAACTCCATGGCAGCAGTGCATAAAGGGGATCGGGTGCTTACATATATATATCCATGAGGTCAAAGATGTTACACGACCCGCATACCCTTTCAAGAGATGATAGTCTCCAAATATGGATGTTTATATGTATATAAGAATAGAAAGATATATAGAGAATATCTGCTTTAAATCTCTTGTGAATTTACAGGAGTCACATTGCATTCACAAATTGCTCTATTAACTTTTTGGAAAGATTGATTTGAAAAACTGTATATATATTATATATAATAAAATAAAAAATCAACCAAATGTTACTTTGATTTCTCCTTCAGAAAGATCTGTTTTAACCATGGCTTCCTGAATTATTCTGAGGGCTGCAGGGTTGTTTTTCCCATATGATGTCATTCCCTTTTTAAAATCTTGTAAACAACTAACTTGATCAATCGTTTTTTGGTTTGATGCCATTTTTATAAAATCCTATTTTAAAAAATGAAGATATTAAATTAAAAAAATGTATGTATATATATAATCATAGAAAGACTACAATAAAATTGTGTGTAGATATACATCATCATAGAAAGGGTAGAAGGGCCACTAAAGGCATTCCTGGTTTGAGAAACATGACATACAAAGAACGACAACAAAGGCTGAAACTGCCAACATTATTGTATATTAACAGAAGAATATAATATAATTCATTTTAATAAGTACGTTCACTCTCAGTTCAGAACAAAATCATTGCTACCACCGTTCAGCATCACAAAATACTGGAGGAAACAACTGGAGTGATAGATTATTTTATTTAGTAGTCAAATCATTGATTGATGGTGGAATTGCTTGCCGGAATTAGTAGTAGACGCAGCATCGGTTGACAGGTTCAAAAGCGAATTTGATAAAACGCTTTCAAACCATCCAGTGATTTACAAATATACAACACTCTACCGACCCACTGGACCATTTATGTTTATCACTTATATAATATATATATTGCTTATCTTATCACTTTTGGGATTAAATCAAACATAATATTCCATGTATTTACCAAAATGTAAAAATATTAAAGAGCTATTAACCACACAAGTGCTACTTTAGTAAAAGATATTATGCTCTCTACTACATTACATATATATACATTAGTTGGGAGCACCAAGACCTCTGTTCTATTTCCAAATTGAGCTTAGGTGGGCTACCTAGCTAAAAACTTGCCTGAGGTTGCTATCACGTTTTATATATATAATAGTTTCTTTTGCCAACACTTCTCTGCCTAACTTTGAAAGAATAGAACATTTTTTATTTCGTAACAATGGAAAAAGCTACAAACAACAGCAACTAAAAGACTACAGAATTAAAAATTTCGAAAAATTTTCCAAAATCGGAAACTTTGTATCAAAGCACACTAGATCGCAAAACAACTTGACAAAAAATTTGAGCAGCTCGTTAGTTTACGATTCTAATCGTAAACGGTCGACTCTGGAGACTGAGCGGCCCACCGTTACTCTATTATATTCGGCATACGCTAATCCCCGTTATACAATTGTTATCGTTTACTGCTCTGCGAATTGGGTGTTTAAACTCTAGTAACTGGAGCGGAAGAATCGTGCTATGGACTGCCCTGCAATAAAGTTACAATGGTGTGATTATTTGTTAAATCATAATGTAGTACGCCCAACCACATGCCCATCCTGGCTATAATATATACAAGCAACCGCCCAGAGAAAAAATATTCTTCACAATTATCAATTGTGTTTTTCCGTGGTCTCAAGTGTATCTTTAACAAGTTTTTTGGAATTCGTAAAGGATTTGCAGACATCTCCAGTAGGTTCGCCAGTTGTGTTCTTAGTCTGTCGTGTTGTCTTAGACCCGCAACATTCAAGCTTAGGATTTTAGTGCTCATTTTAAGTTGCGGGTTGTGAGTGCAGCGCGATTTGCAGATTCTCGGGGAGAGCGTCAAGAATAAAATAAATAGACAACAGAAACTGAAAATACATCAAAATTAAAAATTTGGGCGGGGAGCGCGTAGAGAGTTGTAAAATAGAAAAGGAAGTTCTTGTTTTGCGGGCCTAACCTTTACCCCATGATGCGGGGTCGGTGGGGACTTTTGTCTTTTCTTTGTCTCTGGCACCGGGAAGTCTTCGTCAATGACGAGGCCCTCGCTGTCGCCGTCGTCGCATGGTCGCCCGGTCCTCGGTGCTGCGCTCGGTCTTGGTGCGTTTGTCGCTTTGCCTCATTTTCTCCCCTTTCTTTGGGAATTTCTCGGCGTTAATTTTGCTTCAATTGCATTGGATTATTCTTTAGATGTTTATGTTGATTGTCCAGGTTATAACCTATCCTCACTTACCCCATTGTCTACTGAGCGTTTGAAGGCTATGGAAACCCTTGGCGGAGAAGAAGAAGATATATCTGATTATGATCTTATAGAAAACACTGAAGATTTTAAAATGTAATTTTTTTTTGGCTTCTCTGTTAAATATATTGTGTACACTAAACCGTCTCTTTAATGCTTCTCGCACTTTCTCGTCCTCGAATAACTCCTCGATGCTATATTGCGATGTTACAATAAACTTCTCGTACTTTAGGTAAATCGTTCCCCCTTTTGTTTCTCTTGTTGTTGCGTACTAGTTCGCCCATATTTTTATGTAATGTGATAGGCACTCTTCCTTTTTATCGAAGTCGTTTATTAATACTACCTTTTGGTTATGATATCCATCCCACCATTTATTTTGTTGTTTAAGATGTACTTCTGGGTATAATGCTCTCACTCTATGGGACTTTCCCACGCCTGAATCGCTTTTGATCCATATACCTCTTGGTGCGTTAGTACCCTGGCCCTTTTCTAAGATTAGTTGCAGATGAGTAAGACCATGTCTGTACTTCACAAATGCTTCACTGTTATCGTTGGCTATATCTCTCATGCTTTTACCTTCTTTGATTTCTTTGATAGCTTTCGTAAGTCACTTCTAGACCCTTGCGAAGTAATTTCCCCTTCTTGGATATTCGACCAAAGACCTGAAAAAAAATTTAAAGGGATAATTTGTTTATTTGAAAAGAATATTTGGATATGAGGTTTACTCGCAGCTGATTTACTTGCAAGGGGGACAAATCTCCCTCAAGGGAACCGGGGTTTTAGCCTCGGAATACGGAAAATACTAACCATCGATTCTACTCTCATCTTTACGGCAATATTTTTCACCATCTACTGGTGAACGACACACTTCACACTGAGGTCTACTTGATACATCGAGAAACATTGATTTCACAGTTTGTAGCGCTTTCTTTGTTTGATACTGAAGAAATATTTGGTAATGTACCATACCATTCTCCCCACGTTCTAATTGAAACGTATATTTACAATTAAACTTATTAAACATTTCTATATATTTGTCTTTATTTTCACTTGGATTCTTATCTGTTATTAACCATCTTTTACACTAAATTACACCGCGAGTGCCGCCAGTCGAAGGGTCGACGCACACATGTCAGGTTATTTTACCTATTTCCCTTTTTCCCGTGCTACGCAACTCATTACTCGTGTCTTTTTAGCCAACATGACGTTGTGTAGCAAGAGATATCACTATATAAACAGAGTTTTTTTTAAAGCTACCTTTTCAACTCTAGTAACCGGAGAGGAGCAACCGTTCTGTGGACTGCTCTGCAATAAAGTTACAATGGTGTGATTATTTCTTAAATGATAATGTCGCACGCCCAATCACATGCCCACCCTGGCTAAATTATATACAAGCAATCACCCAGAGAAAATAGATACTCCACAATTATAAAATGTGTTATTCCGTTGTCTCAAGTGTGTCTTTAATAAGTTTTTTGGAATTCGTAAAGGATTTGCAGACGTCTCCAGCAGGTTTGTCAGTTGTGTTCTTACTCCGTCGCGTTGTCTTAGACCCGCAACATTCAAACTAAGGATTTTAGTGTTCATTTTAAGTTGCGGCTTGTGAGCGCAGCGCAATTTGCAGATTCTCGGGAAGAGAGAGCGTGGAGAATAAAATTAGTTGGTAACAGAAAGTAAAAATTCATCAAAATTAAAAATTGGGGAGAGAGCGCGTAGAGAGATGTAAAACAGAAAAGGAAGTTCTCGTTTTGCTGGCCTAACCTTTACCCCACGATCCTTCAAAAAACCTTTCCGTAGAATTCATCGATTTTCATCTTCGGTTCCTTATGCGAAGTGAGCGACGATCCTTGTCGTTTCTTCGAGGGATCCGGCGCGTGATTTGACGTTTCGGCATCTGACACGTTGTCTTCACGAGGTGGGGGGGGGGGGTTGTCTTACGTGGTCTTGCGTTCGAGGGTTGCGGATGGTCTTCTTCGTCGCTGGGCTTGGCTTCCGTCAAACCCGTGGTGGTGCTGGTCGTCGTCTTCTTCAGCGCTTTTCTTCTCTTCTTTTTCGTCGCCTTCGCTCTCCCCGCGCCCACCTAGGCCTCGTCGCCGGACTTTTCGGACGCTGGTACGTCGGTCTCGATCGGGGCCATATCAATGGTGAGGGAGTCGTCCTCGGTAGCGGGGGTTTCTTCTTCGTCGTTGTCATCGGCTTCCGGCTCTTTCACGCACGGTTCGTTTCGGGCGTGGTGGTGATTGCACGCTTTGCAGAGCTCACTCTTGCCGGCGTAAAAGTGCGGGTACGTTCGGCTGTCGAGCGTGACGTCTTGGGGGAGATCGGAGACCTTTCCGAACGGCGTCAGGTATATCAGCCGGTGGCCGTCTCTGATAGTTTTGTCGAGACGTACGTCCCATACGCGATCGAGTGGACGGTTCCCCAGGCTTTTGCTTTCTCGCGGATTTCGTCTTCCGACACTGTCGGATCGCATCGAATCGTTTTGAGCAGGCGGGAGTCTTGGCGGGGTTTAAAGTATACTGGTGAGGGGTGGTGAGCAATCGGATTCTCCTAGAGCCGTTGCACATCTCTCTCGTTGGACAACTCCAGCGTTCATCGTCCGTGTCCAATAAAGGAGAGGCCGACGATTCTGCCGATAACTTTGCTGACAGCTTGACTGATACTTAAAGCTTTCGCCTCGACGGTCTCCCTGGACACATTTTCCATGTGGTAAAAGAGTTGCGCAATACGGCGGTTAATCGCATCTTTCCTTGTTGCGGGGCTTCCACAGGCGGTGGCAGCGGCGTAACTTTGAGGCACACTCATTGCGCGGAAACGGGATTGGCGGGAAAATCTTTTGGCGCCAAATAAAAAACTCGGCGCGAGAAAGAAACCCCGGCGGGAAAAGTCCTGGCGCGAAAAACTCTTGGCGGGAAGAGTTTTAGAAACGTCTTGATACTACACTTGATCTTTTTTTTCTTTTTCAATTTTATTTCCTCGGGCGATGAATGCCCTTTAGAAAAGAAAAGTACAATGCGTTCGAATTATAAAAGGTACAGCAACCGTCGGAAATAAATATATGTACAGGACAGCCATTGGAAAGCAGGGTGTTTAGGGCGTTTCCAAAGTCGCCCTGTCATGCGCTATCGTAAAAATTATTTTTTCAGTTTCTGAATAGTAAGTTTCTATTTTTCTATAAATTCGTTATCTTTGGAAGTTTCAGTTTCGAAAAGAAGGCATTTCGAAGTTTTTGTTTGAAAATTTCAACAGAGGTATCAGAATTTTCTTCGAATGTTGCGGCTATGTGTGAAGCGTAAACGCTTTCTCGATAGGCCTCGAAAGCAAGTGCAGCAAAGTCGTAAGTCTCGTGCGTAAACAGAGGGCCCAAAACCTTTACCCCATGATCCTTCGAAAAACCTTTCCGTAGAAGTCACCGAGAATCCGCAGATACAGCGCTTGCGCTTTTTTGGTCTGGTTGCAGTGGTAAAACCAGTGCTCCGTTGTTTCTGTTTCGTTCCATCTAGGGCAGATGTTGTCCGAGACAACCTTCCATTTCTGTAGGGTTGCCTTGTTTGTCGCATATGGATGTCGTTCGCGTGGTTGTTCGTGTTTTGTTTGTAAATGGAGTGTATAGTCTTACAGTATGTTCTCTCGTAAATGTGTTTGAGTTCTGGAAATATGTAGCCCCATTCTAGGAAGCCTGGACGGGGTTTGTCCACATTTTCCAGAATCAGGTAGGAACTTGCGCGGTCAGTAGGGATAAGTTTTTTGTTTTTTGTCGGGGAAGTTCGTTATCGTTATTTGTTATTCGTAGCGTTGGGCTTCGTTTGAGATTACGTCGAGCCAGTCGGGGGGTATTCTATTTTTGATCTAGGAAAACGAAGCGTCGGTCAACACTAGAGCGTCGGTTGAAAGAAACCCGGGTAAAACCGTTTTCGTTAGGTCCTCGATTTTCGTGAGGTGTCGGGTTTTGGTCTTTGGTCGGGGCAGTTTCATGTTGAGGCGATCGGGGAAAGGCATAAACGCGTTACAGAAGAGGGGCTCGTTGAGAATCTCCTCTACTGTTGTCGGTCGCGGTCTTACGTTATTCGTCAGTTTATGCCATTTGGAGATCAGCGTCTTGTAAAACTCCTGTAGCTGTTTGAGTCCTCTCTGTTCGACGAACGAAAGGAAGACGAGTCTTCCCTGGTTTCCCAGTCTGTACACCGCGAGTGCCGCCAGTCGAAGTTTCGATGCACATGTCAGGTTATTTTCCTTTTTTCCCTTGCTACACAACTCATTACTCACGTTTATTTAGCGTATATGACGTTGTGTAGCAAGACGTATGACTATATAAACAGAGTTTTTTTTGAAACTGCCTTTTAAACTCTAGTAACTGGAGAGGAAGAACCGTGCTATGGACTGCTCTGCAATAAAGTTACAATTTTATTTGTTAAATCATAATGTAATACGCCCAACCACATGCCCATCTTGGTTATAATATATACAAGCAACCGCCCAGAGAAAATAGATACTCCACAATTATAAATTGTGTTATTCCGTTGTCTCAAGTCTGTCTTTGATCAGTTTTTTGGAATTTGTAAAGGATTTGCAGACGTCTCCAGCAGGTTTGTCAGTTGTGTTCTTACTCCGTCGCGTTGTGTTAGACCCGCAACATTCAAGCATAGGGTTTTAGTGCTCATTTTAAGTTGCGGGTTGTGAGCTCAGCGCGATTTGCAGATTCTCGGAGAGAGCGTGGAGAGTAAAATAAGTTGGTAACAGAAAGTGAAAATTCATCAAAATGAAAAATTGGGGAGGGGAGCGCGTAGAGAGATGTAAATTAGAAAAAAAAGTTATTGTTTTGCCGCCCTAACCTTTACCCCACGATGCGGGGTGGGCGGGGACTTTTTCTCTTTTCACCTTGTTCTATCGTCCTTCCCAACTTGCTCGACTCTTCTTCCTGGTCGCTGCCCTCCTCCATATCAACCACCTCTATCTCGTCGAGGATCTGTTCCTTTTCCAAGTAAGCCCGGCGTTGCTCGCAAGCGTCTTCACGCGTATGCCTTTTCCGGCAGGCTCGGCACATGGAGACTTTCCCCTTGTAGAACAGGTCATAGTTTTTGCCGGCAATGGAGATGTGCGTGGGGAAAGCCGCCAGGGGCACTTTTGGCGTAATAAAAATTAGTCTGCGCCCGTCGCGTAACTTTCGATTTGCGAATTCATACGCGCCAAAATCGACCCGGCGCACGGTACCGTACGCCTCGAAGCGGTCGCGTATATCACAGCTGGCCACGTGATCCTCCGCGTAGAGAGTGACCAGCATTGAGGCGGGTGCTTTCGAAACAAAAGTCGGCGGCGTCTTTTGCCCAAGGATGTTGATGTTCTTCCCTCGCAGGCGGTCCGTGAGCTCTTTGCTCGCCAGGACCAAGGGCCGCGTGACGTGTGCACGCGAACGGCTGACGATGACTGTACGCTCGACGCATACGAGGTTGCGGGAGCGAGCGCGGCAGCGGATTGCTGCATCGGTGGTGTAGCGGAAGCGGCTTGCTGCGTCGAGGCAGTTGACGAAACTCCGTTTTTCGCTTTTCTATTTAAAGCGCTATGCGGAGGAGCGTCCGTCATGCTCTATTGCACAGTGGCAAGTGGGGCGATGAATAATTAATGAGCTTTCTCACAGCTGTTCCTCCGCTTCCGAATGGAAACGTTTAAAAACGGTTTAAAACCGTTTAAAAAAACCCTTTTCCACCCGGAAAACTTCCACAAAATATATGGACGTGCGTGGAAAAATTCGAGCGTTCGAATGGTGTAAAAAAAAGCCGTCTATGTTGATTCTTCAGCGGAAACGAACGCGAAAACCGTCGCTGACGCGATAAACGTTTTTCGCTAAAAACTTGCTCAAAAAGGCTCCTTTTTTCACCAAATAAAGCCAAACCAAAAATAATGTCTTCAGCGAACACAAATGTAAAGATGCGATAAAACACAGCGAAAAAGCCAAAATCAATAACTGAGCGCACCAAAACACGTCTTGATACTACACTTGAGCTTTTTTTTTATTATTTTTACTTCCACCAGCGATAAATGCCTTACAGAAGGGCGTGCTAAAATATATTACTCAGACTAGGGGTTCTATTTACTGCCGTGATAAATATATATACAATTTGGCCGCTTCATGTTATTTGGTTTGTTTAATTTTCTTTGTTTCATTTCGTTTGAGAATCGAAAAATCGATAAAAACGAAGAGAGAGAAAATTTCTTTATTTAGACTTATCTATACGTGCGGCTAGGGAGACCACGGAGACTGCGTGTTTATCTAGGTTACCGATACATTGCAGTCTCCGTGGTCACCCGTTTCTCGTGGCGTAAATTCGTGCGCTGTATATAAAAAATTATTGTTCGTCGACTTTACATGGGGTGATGGGTGGTTTGTCCGGTTTCTTTTTTATGTTCTTGTGTGGAGTCGATGGGGGTCTTGTTCTCTTTATCATTTTTGGGGGGTCTGTTGTCGGGCTGGTTTGTTCTCCTATGTTGCGCTCTATCATTGCGATCGTTTCCCTCATTGATGCTCTGGCGTGTATGGTATGCTTGAGCTTCAGTGATGATAGCATTTCGTTCGCCCGCTTGCTCTTTCCTGCCGTTTTTGCGTCCTCTATTCTGCGAATGGTTTCCAGCAAAGCATTTAATGCGTTCGCCCGTTCGTCTTCCTGCGGTATTTCGTCGCCTTCGCCTATAGCACTTCCCTCAACTGCCTTCCGCTGGGCTTTTTTCGCTTTTCTTTTCTCTTTTTCCTTCATTATTTCTTCATTATTATTTTCCAATGCGGCATCAACTTCTTCATTCGTTATCGATTGGCGGCTGTTTACTCTGCGCTTGAGCGCCTGAAGGTCTCTCTTTACTTCCTCCGTCTGTTCGCTTTCACTTTCCGTTTCTTCTGCTGCCGTATGCTTGCCTTCTCTCTCCTCGTTTCCCCCGGCTGCCGAAAGCTTGCTTTCTTCCTGTTCGACTTCTGGCGTATGCTCGCCTTGTGACTACTGTTGGACATCCTCCTCCTCGCTTTCCCCGGCTGCCTGCTTGCTTTCTTTTGCGTGCTCGCATTCCTGCTCGCCCTCGTCTTCCTCCATCTCTTTCTCGCTCGCGCATCGCTCATTTCCTCTATGGTGTTGGTGGCGTAGAAGAGCGGATATCTTCGGCTGTCCAACACCACGTCTTGGGGCAGGTCTGAGACCTTTCCCGAAGGCGTGATGTAGACAAGTCTTCTGCCATCTCGAATATTTCGAGCCAGACGGTAGGTGCCGTAAACCACGGAGTGCACCTGTCCCCTTCTTTTCGCCGCCTTGCGGATCTCCTCGTCGCTAACTGTTTGGTCGCATCTGATAGTAACCAGGAGGCGCGTATCCCTTCGCGGTCTAACGAAGGTGGCAGTCTGACTGCCCCTGATGTTGAGGGGCGTGGATGCCAGAGTGTGGATGTCTCTCTCGTTCGACATCTCTAGCGTCCACCTGCCGTGGCCTGTAAACGACTGGCTGACAATCCTTCCGTCACCGATAGTTTTCTTTCCAGATTCGCTGATCTTCAGTGCCTGTAGCTCGATCTGATCTCGCAAAACGCTTGCCATGTTGCATTCCAGGTGTGCGATTCTACGATTAATCGCTTCCTTCCTCCCGATGGTCTGCGTCTCCGCTGCGGTAGCCGCCGCATAACTCGCAGGTGCGGTCGCGGGCATCAGCCCGGGAAACCCGGCGGGTTATATACAAAAAACTTCTTTTTTTACAGATAAAATTCTCACCAAAATGAAAGCAGAAAAAACTTCCTCTTTGACTGTGGTTCGAACTCGATCCTGCCTTCCCCCAAGGGACAGATTTTCAAAACTTTCGGATCCAACTTGATCTTCGCAACTCTCAAAGGACGTGTCGATACTTCCTGCAAGCGTGCAATGCGCACGAAAGTCCAAAGATCATTCCCTTTGTGTAGATATCGGAGCTGTCGATCAAAGCCCAAAAGGACCAATCAGATATCGACGATACTACACTTGATCTTTTTTTTCATTTTATTTCATCGGGCGATGAATGCCCTGTTGAAAGTATATACAAGGCGTACGTGTTTACAAAAAAAAAGTATGTACAACGACTGTTGATAATAAATATGTGTACAGGACGGCCATTGGAAAGCAGGGTGTTTCCAAAGCCGCCCTGTCACGCGCTATCATAAAAATCGTTCTTTAATCGGACGATAATAGATTTCAATTTTTCTTTAAATTCTTTATCTTCGGAGGTTTCGATTTCAAAGAGAAAACATTTCAGAAGTTTAAGTTTGAAAATTTCAGCGGAGGTTTTGGTATTTCCTTCAAAAGTGGCGACTATCCGTGAAGCATAAACACTTTCTAGATATGCCTTGAAAGTGAGTGCGGCAAAGTCGTATCCTTCATGGGTGAACAGAGGGCCCATAATAAATAGAGTGGGGCTCCTACCAAAAACCTTTCCGTAAAAATCTCCGAGAATCCGCAAATACAGCGCTTGCGCTCGTTTAGTCTGTTTGCAGTGGTAAAACCAGTGCTCCGTTGTTTCGGTTTCGTTACATCTAGGGCAGATGTCGTCCGAGACAACCTTCCATTTCTGTAGGGTTGCCTTGTTCGGCATCTTCCCGTATATGAGTCGCATGTGGATGTCATTTGCGTGGTTGTTTGTGTTTCGTTTGTAGATTGAATGTAGCGTCTTGCAGTAGGATTTCTCGTCAATGTGTTTCAATTCCGGAAATATGGAGCCCCATTCCAGGAAGCCTGGACGGGGTTTTTCCACATTTTCTAGAATGAGTTGGTAGGCAACCTGCGCTGTGAGGAAGGATATGTTTTTTTCTTTCCTATTGGGGAAGTTCGTTATTGGAGGTATGTCTTGTGATCGTAGCGTTGTGCTTTGTTCGAGATTATGTTGAGCCAGTCGGGGGGTATTCTATTTTTGATCTCGGAAAACGAAGCGTCGGTCAACTCTAGCGCGTCAGGTGAGAGAAATTCGGGTATCACCGTCCTTTCTGTTATTTTGGTTTTGTTTTGGCCCGAGGGCACGTAAATGTTTACGAGTCGTAATTTTCGTTGCTGCCAGGTGATGGTCAAGTACTGGAAGTGTCCATCGGGGTCGGCATGCTGGTCGACATCTTCAGTCAGTCGGTGTCGAAAGAGTAGTAGAGTCCCTGCTGTGTTCGGCTGTCCGGGAGCATGATAGCATGACCCCAGCCAGTAGTCCCTTAGTCGCTCCACTCTTCTGTCGTCGAGGTGAGTCTCCTGCAGCATGAAAATATCTGCAGGCGTCTCGAGTAAATTGGTCAGTTGGGTTCTCAGTCGGTCGCGTTGTCTGAGACCCGCAACATTTAAGCTTAAGATTTTAGTGCTCATTTTAAGTTGCGGGTCTCGGGCGCAGCGCGATTTGCGTATTTTCGGGGAGAGCGTCGCAAGGCATAATACATATGTACATATATATAAGAAATAGTCGTGAAGAGAATAAAAAATAGGGTGAGAATAGAGTTACCGTTTGGTGGGCTTTACCTTCACCACTCGATGCGGGGTTGGTGGAGATTTCTGCCTCTTCTTGGACTCCAGCGGCGGGAAATCTTCATCTATCACAAGCCCGTCGCTATCGTCGTCTTCGGGTGTCTCGACCTTCGGCGCTACGTTTGGCAGCGGTATCCGCATCGCAGGTTCTTCGCTCCGTCCTCTCCTCGTCGGGTTAGTGCTGCGTCTCCGGCTCACGACTTGATATCCGTCGGCGTCGACGGTGCTCGCATTGGCCACTCGGGTGACCGCATTGGGCGCGTTGTCAACGGGTGTTGTCTTGTGCCCCTCTTTTGCCTTCATCGTTCCGGCGGCGACTCCGTCCGCGGCGTCTTTGGCGTCTTTTTCCTCCCCACCGGTGGGGTCTGCTCGTCCCTCCGTCTTCTCCTCCTCGCTCGACTCTTCTCTCTCGACATCTTCATCGGAGCCCTCTTCCATTTCCATCGCCTGCATCTCGTCGAGGAGTTGTTCCTTCTCCTCCAGCGCCTTTAGCGACGCGCGACGTGCCTCGCATATCTCCTCGCGAGGATGCCTTTGGTGACAGGGTCGGCACGAAGGGACTTTGCCCTTATAAAACAAGTCATACCCGGTTCCGGCGACGGTGACATGCGTGGGGAAAGCGGTTAGCGGGACATTGGGTGTATTAAAAAATTGAGCCTACGCCCATCGCGAAGCCTTCTGTTTGCGAATTCGTAGGTGCCAAAATCTATTCGGCGCACGGTACCGTACGCCTGAAGACGGTCGCGGATATCGCAACTGGCCACGTGATCCTCTGCGTAGAGTGTGACCAGAAGTGAGGGAGGTGCCTTCGTCACGAAAGTCCGTGGTGACTTTTGCCCGGGGATTTCGATGGTTTTTCCTCGCAGGCGCTCTGCAAGCTCTTCGCTCGCCAGGACCATCGTCCAACGGCCGCGCGACGTGTGCACAAGGGACTGGATGTTTTGCGCCCCGACGTGCTGCCTGGCGACGTTGAACAACTGCTCCGCGCGGTGGTTCACAATGGCGCGACTGAAGCCGCCCATGAAAATGGTAGTGTAGACAGTCCTCTTCTCCAAAGTTGCACGCAAGCTCATCGACGCCTGGTCTCGGACTGTCGATTGGGTCTTTACGCTCGAAGCGTAAGAATGCGCGGTAGCGGCAGCCGGGACAGTAGCGGGGACAGTAGCGTTAACAATAGCGGGAGAGGCATCGGTCGGCTCCGTCGGTGGCGCGTCTGGGACGGCAGCGGGTGGTTGCCGAAACGCTTTGAGCCTCTTCCTTTAAAGCGTTAATAACTAAAGCGCTCTGCGAAGGAACGTTTTTCATGCCGCTGGTGTGCAACATCTGTGCAGTGACCCCTTGACTCTTATGAATAATTGATGAGCAATTACTCAAAAAAACGTTTTGCGAACAAAAAATTCTGCCAAAATCAGTTCAAAAACGCCCAAAAGTACGTTTTTCCTCGCGGAATAAGGAGAATGAAAATAGGAAACGGCGTAGAAAAGTCCCGGCGTCCTAACGGTGCGAAAAACAGCCGTCTAAGTCACCGTCCGGGACAATGCAGTCGAAAGAAGCGAAACCAGTAAGCGAAGCGAAAAGTCGCTAAAAACTGGCTTAAAACCCCACCTTTTTCCACCAAAAAACAACAGCTGAGCGATAATCCAAAAACCACACAAAATCTTTTACTTGTAAAGAAGAAAAACGTTTTTTTCCGTTGAAATAAACCAAAAGCTAAAACCAATTGGAGAGCGCACCAAAACACGTGTTGATACTACACTTGATCTTAGCCATTAGGCCGAGAAGCGATATGGTGATATCAACGGTGCGACGGCGGCGTCTCGACTCATTGACTTTCTGTGAACAGATACTACACTTGATCTTTTTTTTTCCATTTTATTTCATCGGGCGATTAATGCCCTGTTGAAACGATGTACAGAGGATCGTGCCCAAAATATATAACTCAGGCGGGGAGTGTTCGTGACCGTTTAAATATATTTACAATTCGGTCGCTGTGGCATAAGCTACTTATAATTTCTGCGTTAATGTTTCATTTTTTATTTCTTCTCGCGAAAAATCAAAAAATCGAAGCGAAGAGATATAGCCGGATAGGGATTTTTGTTTTTTTTGTTTTGTTTTTCCTTAGTTTGTTTTTCGTTTGAAAAGCGGGAACAGAGGTCCAGAACTGAGATATAGGGAGATTCTTTTTTTTTGTTATTATTTATTTTCGAATAATTCAATAGTTTTATTTTTTTGTGTCATTCAGAGGGTGCGAGGCAAAAAACGACAGAGGCAAAAAAAACGAAAAAGTTTGGACGTATGCGGAAAGGGGGACCGTGGCGGCCCCGTGTCAATCTAGTTTAACGATACATCGTTGTTTCCAAGGTCACCCGTTCCGCATGACGTCACTGGCGGCGCGCCCTATATCATAAATTAAAATGTACATGTCATTTGCGTTGTGTTCCTTTTCCGGCAGACGTGGCCGACCGGGGCTTCACTGACCTCTTTACTACGCGATGGGGGTCGGCGGCGATTTCTGTCTTTTTTTAGATTCCTGCGGCGGGACTTCGTCTTCGCTGGAGAGGATCAGGCCCTCGCTGTCGTCTTCGTCGGGGAGCACGGCTCTCAACGGCGGCATTTGCGTATTTGCTTTTTGACCTCTTATCATTGGCTGTGGGCTGCGGCGTTGTCGCGCGAGTTGGAATTTGTCGTCTGCGGGGCTTGCGTTGGTTGCTTTTGCCGTTGCACTGCCGCTCGTCGACAATGTAGCGCGCGCGGGGTTCTTTTCCTTCGTTTCACTTGGGTCGGCGCGGACCGTCGCTTCCTGCTTCTCCGCCTCGTCCTTCTCCTTCTTTTTTCCACCTCTCCTTCTTCTCCTGCGTCCTCGGTGTCAGCGTCACTCCCGTCCTCAATCTCCATCGTTTGGTGCTCTTCCAGCGCGTCTTGCCTTTCCCGCAGCTTCCTCAACGACTCCTCACGTTTGGCGCAGACGTCCGCTCGTGCGTGTCTTTCGCCGCACGCTCTGCATGTGGGGACCTTCCCCTTGTAAAAAAGTTCGTAGACGTTGCCAGCGATGGTGATGTGGGCGGGGAGTTCCTTAAGAGGGACCGTTGGGGTGATGAAGACCAGCCGACGGCCGTCGCGCAGCTTACTGCCGAAGCCTTCGTAGACCCCGAAATCAATCCGTTGTACGGTTCCGTACTTCGCGAAACAGTCTCCTAGGTCGCAGCTTGCGACATGGTCCTCCGCGCGCAACAAGGTCTTCCTGGGCGACGAGTAGCGTCCATCGTCCTCCCCTGGTATGCACCAGCGATTGAATATTCTGGGCGCCGACGTGTTGCCTGGCAACATCGAAAATCTGTCGTGCTCGAAGAACGACGGTCGCGCGGTCGTAGCCTCCCATGTAGATAGTGGTGTAGACGGTTCGCTTTTCGAAGCTGGCGCGAAGGCAAATCGAAGCGTAGTCGCGAACGGGGGCGTTCACTTTCACACTGGATGCGTAGGATGCGGGAGCGGCAGCGGATTGCTGCATCGGTGGCGCAGCGGAAGCGAGAGCGGCAGCGGGTTGCTGCATCGGTGGCGCGGCGGAAGCGAGAGCGGCAGCGGATTGCTGCATCTGTGGCGTAGCGGAAGCAACTTGCTGCGTCGAGGCAGTTGACGAGACTACGTTTTTCGCTTTACTATTTAAAGCGCTATGCGGAGGAGCGTCCGTCATGCTCTACTGCACACTGGCAAGTGGGGCGATGAATAATTGATGATTTGGCACAGCTGTTCCTCCGCTTGAGAATGGCAAACGTTTAAAAACAGTTTATAACCGTTTAAAACACCTTTTTTCTACACGGAAATGTTTCAAAAAGTATGTAGACGTGCGTAGAAAAGTCTTCGCTTCCCAAACGTGCAAAAAACAGCCGTCTAGAGCTGTTTTTGAGCGAGAACGAACGCGAAAAGCATCGCTGACGCGATAAACGTTTTTTGCTCAAAACTCGCTCAAAAAGCACGTTTTTCCACCAAATAAAACCGAATCTGTCCAAAAATACTCTCCGCAGCGAACACAAATTCAAAAAAACGACAACTTACGGTAATAAACCAAAAAACCAAATCAACATACGAGCGCACCAAAACACGTCTTGATACTACACTTGATCTTTTTTTTTTTCTTTTTCAATTTTATTTCATCCGGCGATGAATGCCGTCTTGAAACGATGTACAAGGCGTAAAAGGTATAAAAAAGTATGTACAACAACCGTTTATAATAAATATATGTACAGGACGGCCATTGGAAAGCAGGGAGTTTAGGGCGTTTCCAAAGCCGCCCTGTCACGCGCTATCGTAAAAATCGTTCTTCAAACGGACGATAATAAAGTTCAGTTTTTCTTTATATTTTTTATCTTCGGAGGTTTCGGTTTCAAAGAGAAAACATTTCAGAAGTTTAAGTTTGAAAATTTCAGCGGTGGTTTTGGTATTTCCTTCAAAGGTGGCGACTATCCGTGAAACGTAAATACTTTCTAAATATGCCTCAAAAATAAGTGCGGCAAATTCGCCCGCCTCGTGCGTGAACAGAGGGCCCATAATAAAGAGTGTGGGGCTCCTACAAAAAACCTTTCCGTAAAAGTCCCCGAGAATCTGCAAATACAGCGCTTGCGCTCGTTTAGTCTGGTCGCATTGGTAAAACCAGTGCTCCGTTGTTCCGGTTTCGTTACATCTAGGGCAGATGTCGTCCGAGACAACCTTCCATTTCTGTAGGGTTGCCTTGTTCAGCATCTTCCCGTAGATGAGTCGCATGTGGATGTCGTTTGCGTGGTTGTTTGTGTTTCGTTTGTGGATTGAATGTAGCGTCTTGCAGTAAGATTTCTCGTCAATGTGTTTCAATTCTGGAAATATGGAGCCCCATTCTAGGTAGCCTGGACGGGGTTTTTCCACATTTTCCAGAATGAGTTGGTAGGCAACCTGCGCTGTCAGGAAGGATATGTTTTTTTGTTTCCTATTGGGGAAGTTCGTTATTGGCAGGTATGTCTTGTGATCGTAGCGTTGTGCTTCGTTCGAGATTACGTCGAGCCAGTCGGGGGGTATTCTATTTTTGATCTCGGAAAACGAAGCGTCGGTCAACTCTAGCGCGTCAGGTGAGAGAAATCCGGGTATAACCGTTTTCGTTAAGTCTTCGATTATTGTGAGGTGTCGGGTTTCCGTCGTCGGTCGAGGCAGTTTCATGTTGAAGCGATCGGGGAAAGGCATAAACGCGTTATAGAAGAGGGGCTCGTTGAGAATCCCCTCCACTGTCGTCGGTCGCGGTCTTACGTTATTCGTCAGTTTATGCCATTTCGAAATCAGCGTCTTGTAAAATTCTTGTAGTTGTTTCAGTCCTCTCTGTTCGACGAACGAAAGGAAGACGAGTTTTCCCTGGTTTCCCAGTCTGTACACCGCGAGTGTCAGGTTATTTTACTCACATGTCAGGTTATTTTACCCATTCCCCTTTTTCCCTTGCTATACAACTCATTACTCTAGTTTATTGAGCGAATATGACGTTGTGTAGCAAGAGGTATGACTATATAAACAGGTTTTTTTGAAACTGCCTTTTAAACTCTCGTAACTAGAGAGGAGCAACAGTTCTATGGACTGCTCTTCAATAAAGTTACAATAGTGGGATTATTTGTAAAATCATAATGTAGTACGCCCAACCACATGCCCATCTTGGCTATAATATATACAAGCAACCGCCCAGAGAAAATAGATTCTTCACAATTATTAATTGTGTTTTTCCGTGGTCTCAAGTGTATCTTTAAGAAGTTTTTTGGAATTCGTAAAGGATTTGCAGACATCTCCAGTAGGTTCGTCAGTTGTGTTCTTACTCCGTCGTGTTGTCTTAGACCCGCAACATTCAAGCTTAGGATTTTAGTGCTCATTTTAAGTTGCGGGTTGTGAGCGCAACGCGATTTACAGATTCTCGGGGAGAGCGTGAAGAATAAAATAAATAGACAACAGAAACTGAAAATACATCAAAATTAAAATAAGTTGTAAAATAGGAAAGGATGTTGTCGTTTTGCGGGCCTAACCTCTACCCCATGAAGCGGGGACTTTTGTCTTTTCTTTGTTTCCGGGAAGTCTTCGTCAATGACGAGGCTCTCGCTGTCGTCGCATGGTCGCCCAGTCCTCGGTGCTGCGCTCGGTCTTGGTGCGTTTGTCGCTTTGCCTGTCTCTCTCCCCTTTCTTTGGGAATTTCTCGGCGTTAATTTTGCTTCAATTGCATTGGATTATTCTTTAGATGTTTATGTTGATTGTCCAGGTTATAACCTATCCTCACTTACCCCATTGTCTACTGAGCGTTTGAAGGCTATGGAAACCCTTGGCGGAGAAGAAGAAGATATATCTGATTATGATCTTATAGAAAACACTAGAAATTTAAAAATGTAAATTTCTTTTGGCTTCTCTGTTAAATATATTGTGTACACTAAACCGTCTCTTTAATGCTTCTCGCACTTTCTTGTCCTCGAATAACTCCTCGATGCTATATTGCGATGTTACAATAAACTTCTCGTACTTTAGGTAAATCGTTCCCCTTTTTGTTTCTCCTGTTGTTGCGTACTCGTTCGCCCATATTTTTATGTAATGTGATAGGCACTCTTCCTTTTTATCAAAGTCGTTTATTAATACTACCTTTTGGTTATGATATCCATCCCACCATTTATTTTGTTGTTTAAGATGTACTTCTGGGTGTAATGCTCTCACTCTATGGGACTTTCCAACGCCTGAATCGCTTTTGATCCATATACCTCTTGGTGCGTTAGTACCCTGGCCCTTTTCTAAGATTAGTTGCAGATGAGTAAGACCATGTCTGTACTTCACAAATGCTTCACTGTTATCTTTGGCTATATCTCTCATGCTTTTACCTTCTTTGATTTCTTTGATAGCTTTCGTAAGTCACTTCTAGACCCTTGCGAAGTAATTTCCCCTTCTTGGATATTCGATCAAAGACCTGAAAAAAAATTTAAAGGGATAATTTGTTTATTTGAAGAGAATATTTGGATATGAGGTTTACTCGCAGCGGATTTACTTGCAAGGGGGACAAATCTCCCTCAAGGGAACCGGGGTTTTAGCCCCGGAATACGGGAAATACTAACCATCGATTCTACTCTCATCTTTACGGCAATATTTTTCACCTTCTACTGGTGAACGACACACTTCAAACTGAGGTCTACTTGATACATCGAGAAACATTGATTTCACAGTTTGTAGCGCTTTCTTTGTTTGATACTGAAAAAATACTTGGTAATGTACCATACCATTCTCCCCACGTTCTAATTGAAACGTATATTTACAATTAAACTTATTAAACATTTCTATATATTTGTCTTTATCTTCACTTGGATTGTTATCTGTTATTAACCATCTTTTACACTGAATTACACCGCGAGTGCCGCCAGTCGAAGGGTCGACGCACACATGTTAGGTTATTTTACCTATTTCCCTTTTTCCCGTGCTACGCAACTCATTACTCGTGTCTTTTTAGCCAACATGACGTTGTGTAGCAAGAGATGTCACTATATAAACAGAGTTTTTTTTAAAGCTACCTTTTCAACTCTAGTAACCGGAGAGGAGCAACCGTTCTGTGGACTGCTCTGCAATAAAGTTACAATGGTGTGATTATTTCTTAAATGATAATGTCGCACGCCCAATCACATGCCCATCCTGGCTAAATTATATACAAGCAATCACCCAGAGAAAATAGATACTCCACAATTATAAAATGTGTTATTCCGTTGTCTCAAGTGTGTCTTTAATAAGTTTTTAGGAATTCGTAAAGGATTTGCAGACGTCTCCAGCAGGTTTGTCAGTTGTGTTCTTACTCCGTTGCGTTGTCTTAGACCCGCAACATTCAAACTAAGGATTTTAGTGTTCATTTTAAGTTGCGGCTTGTGAGCGCAGCGCGATTTGCAGATTCTCGGAGAGAGCGTGGAGAGTAAAATAAGTTGGTAACAGAAAGTGAAAATTCATCAAAATGAAAAATTGGGGAGGGGAGCGCGTAGAGAGATGTAAAATAGAAAAGGAAGTTCTCGTTTTGCTGGCCTAACCTTTACCCCACGATCCTTCAAAAAACCTTTCCGTAGAAGTCATCGATTTTCATCTTCGGTTCCTTATGCGAAGTGAGCGACGATCCTTGTCGTTTCTTCGAGGGATCCGGCGCGTGATTTGACGTTTGGGCATCTGACACGTTGTCTTCACGAGGTGGGGGGGGGGTTGTCTTACGTGGTCTTGCGTTCGAGGGTTGCGGATGGTCTTTTTCTTCGCTGGGCTTGGTTTCCGTCAAACCCGTGGTGGTGCTGGTCGTTCTTCTTCGTCGTTGTCATCGGCTTCCGGCTCTTTCACGCACGGTTCGTTTCGGGCGTGGTGGTGATTGCACGCTTTGCAGAGCTCACTCTTGCCGGCGTAAAAGTGCGGGTACGTTCGGCTGTCGAGCGTGACGTCTTGGGGGAGATCGGAGACCTTTCCGAACGGCGTCAGGTATATCAGCCGGCGGCCGTCTCTGATAGTTTTGTCGAGACGGTACGTCCCATACGCGATCGAGTGGACGGTTCCCCAGGCTTTTGCTTTCTCGCGGATTTCGTCTTCCGACACTGTCGGATCGCATCGAATCGTTTTGAGCAGGCGGGAGTCTTGGCGGGGTTTAAAGTATACTGGTGAGGGGTGGTGAGCAATCGGATTCTCCTAGAGCCGTTGCACATCTCTCTCGTTGGACAACTCCAGCGTTCATCGTCCGTGTCCAATAAAGGAGAGGCCGACGATTCTGCCGATAACTTTGCTGACAGCTTGACTGATACTTAAAGCTTTCGCCTCGATGGTCTCCCTGGACACATTTTCCATGTGGTAAAAGAGTTGCGCAATACGGCGGTTAATCGCATCTTTCCTTGTTGCGGGGCTTCCACAGGCGGTGGCAGCGGCGTAACTTTGAGGCACACTCATTGCGCGGAAACGGGATTGGCGGGAAAATCTTTTGGCGCCAAATAAAAAACTCGGCGCGAGAAAGAAACCCCGGCGGGAAAAGTCCTGGTGCGAAAAACTCGTGGCGGGAAGAGTTTTAGAAACGTCTTGATACTACACTTGATCTTTTTTTTCTTTTTCAATTTTATTTCCTCGGGCGATGAATGCCCTTTAGAAAAGAAAAGTACAATGCGTTCGAATTATAAAAGGTACAGCAACCGTCGGAAATAAATATATGTACAGGACAGCCATTGGAAAGCAGGGTGTTTAGGGCGTTTCCAAAGTCGCCCTGTCATGCGCTATCGTAAAAATTATTTTTTCAGTTTCTGAATAGTAAGTTTCTATTTTTCTATAAATTCGTTATCTTTGGAAGTTTCAGTTTCGAAAAGAAGGCATTTCGAAGTTTTTGTTTGAAAATTTCAACAGAGGTATCAGAATTTTCTTCGAATGTTGCGGCTATGTGTGAAGCGTAAACGCTTTCTAGATAGGCCTCGAAAGCAAGTGCAGCAAAGTCGTAAGTCTCGTGCGTAAACAGAGGGCCCAAAACCTTTACCCCATGATCCTTCGAAAAACCTTTCCGTAGAAGTCACCGAGAATCCGCAGATACAGCGCTTGCGCTTTTTTGGTCTGGTTGCAGTGGTAAAACCAGTGCTCCGTTGTTTCTGTTTCATTCCATCTAGGGCAGATGTTGTCCGAGACAACCTTCCATTTCTGTAGGGTTGCCTTGTTTGTCGCATATGGATGTCGTTTGCGTGGTTGTTCGTGTTTTGTTTGTAAATGGAGTGTATAGTCTTACAGTATGTTCTCTCGTAAATGTGTTTGAGTTCTGGAAATATGTAGCCCCATTCTAGGAAGCCTGGACGGGGTTTGTCCACATTTTTCAGAATCAGGTAGGAACTTGCGCGGTCAGTAGGGATAAGTTTTTCGTTTTTTGTCGGGGAAGTTCGTTATCGTTATTTGTTATTCGTAGCGTTGGGCTTCGTTTGAGATTACGTCGAGCCAGTCGGGGGTATTCTATTTTTGATCTCGGAAAACGAAGCGTCGGTCAACACTAGAGCGTCGGTTGAAAGAAACCCGGGTAAAACCGTTTTCGTTAGGTCCTCGATTATCGTGAGGTGTCGGGTTTTGGTCTTTGGTCGGGGCAGTTTCATGTTGAGGCGATCGGGGAAAGGCATAAGCGCGTTACAGAAGAGGGGCTCGTTGAGAGTCGGTCGCGGTCTTACGTTATTCGTCAGTTTATGCCATTTGGAGATCAGCGTCTTGTAAAACTCCTGTAGCTGTTTGAGTCCTCTCTGTTCGACGAACGAAAGGAAGACGAGTCTTTCCTGGTTTCCCAGTCTGTTTTAGCCCCGGAATACGGGAAATACTAACCATCGATTCTACTCTCATCTTTACGGCAATATTTTTCACCTTCTACTGGTGAACGACACACTTCAAACTGAGGTCTACTTGATACATCGAGAAACATTGATTTCACAGTTTGTAGCGCTTTCTTTGTTTGATACTGAAAAAATACTTGGTAATGTACCATACCATTCTCCCCACGTTCTAATTGAAACGTATATTTACAATTAAACTTATTAAACATTTCTATATATTTGTCTTTATCTTCACTTGGATTGTTATCTGTTATTAACCATCTTTTACACTGAATTACACCGCGAGTGCCGCCAGTCGAAGGGTCGACGCACACATGTTAGGTTATTTTACCTATTTCCCTTTTTCCCGTGCTACGCAACTCATTACTCGTGTCTTTTTAGCCAACATGACGTTGTGTAGCAAGAGATGTCACTATATAAACAGAGTTTTTTTTAAAGCTACCTTTTCAACTCTAGTAACCGGAGAGGAGCAACCGTTCTGTGGACTGCTCTGCAATAAAGTTACAATGGTGTGATTATTTCTTAAATGATAATGTCGCACGCCCAATCACATGCCCATCCTGGCTAAATTATATACAAGCAATCACCCAGAGAAAATAGATACTCCACAATTATAAAATGTGTTATTCCGTTGTCTCAAGTGTGTCTTTAATAAGTTTTTAGGAATTCGTAAAGGATTTGCAGACGTCTCCAGCAGGTTTGTCAGTTGTGTTCTTACTCCGTTGCGTTGTCTTAGACCCGCAACATTCAAACTAAGGATTTTAGTGTTCATTTTAAGTTGCGGCTTGTGAGCGCAGCGCGATTTGCAGATTCTCGGAGAGAGCGTGGAGAGTAAAATAAGTTGGTAACAGAAAGTGAAAATTCATCAAAATGAAAAATTGGGGAGGGGAGCGCGTAGAGAGATGTAAAATAGAAAAGGAAGTTCTCGTTTTGCTGGCCTAACCTTTACCCCACGATCCTTCAAAAAACCTTTCCGTAGAAGTCATCGATTTTCATCTTCGGTTCCTTATGCGAAGTGAGCGACGATCCTTGTCGTTTCTTCGAGGGATCCGGCGCGTGATTTGACGTTTGGGCATCTGACACGTTGTCTTCACGAGGTGGGGGGGGGGGTTGTCTTACGTGGTCTTGCGTTCGAGGGTTGCGGATGGTCTTTTTCTTCGCTGGGCTTGGTTTCCGTCAAACCCGTGGTGGTGCTGGTCGTTCTTCTTCGTCGTTGTCATCGGCTTCCGGCTCTTTCACGCACGGTTCGTTTCGGGCGTGGTGGTGATTGCACGCTTTGCAGAGCTCACTCTTGCCGGCGTAAAAGTGCGGGTACGTTCGGCTGTCGAGCGTGACGTCTTGGGGGAGATCGGAGACCTTTCCGAACGGCGTCAGGTATATCAGCCGGCGGCCGTCTCTGATAGTTTTGTCGAGACGGTACGTCCCATACGCGATCGAGTGGACGGTTCCCCAGGCTTTTGCTTTCTCGCGGATTTCGTCTTCCGACACTGTCGGATCGCATCGAATCGTTTTGAGCAGGCGGGAGTCTTGGCGGGGTTTAAAGTATACTGGTGAGGGGTGGTGAGCAATCGGATTCTCCTAGAGCCGTTGCACATCTCTCTCGTTGGACAACTCCAGCGTTCATCGTCCGTGTCCAATAAAGGAGAGGCCGACGATTCTGCCGATAACTTTGCTGACAGCTTGACTGATACTTAAAGCTTTCGCCTCGATGGTCTCCCTGGACACATTTTCCATGTGGTAAAAGAGTTGCGCAATACGGCGGTTAATCGCATCTTTCCTTGTTGCGGGGCTTCCACAGGCGGTGGCAGCGGCGTAACTTTGAGGCACACTCATTGCGCGGAAACGGGATTGGCGGGAAAATCTTTTGGCGCCAAATAAAAAACTCGGCGCGAGAAAGAAACCCCGGCGGGAAAAGTCCTGGTGCGAAAAACTCGTGGCGGGAAGAGTTTTAGAAACGTCTTGATACTACACTTGATCTTTTTTTTCTTTTTCAATTTTATTTCCTCGGGCGATGAATGCCCTTTAGAAAAGAAAAGTACAATGCGTTCGAATTATAAAAGGTACAGCAACCGTCGGAAATAAATATATGTACAGGACAGCCATTGGAAAGCAGGGTGTTTAGGGCGTTTCCAAAGTCGCCCTGTCATGCGCTATCGTAAAAATTATTTTTTCAGTTTCTGAATAGTAAGTTTCTATTTTTCTATAAATTCGTTATCTTTGGAAGTTTCAGTTTCGAAAAGAAGGCATTTCGAAGTTTTTGTTTGAAAATTTCAACAGAGGTATCAGAATTTTCTTCGAATGTTGCGGCTATGTGTGAAGCGTAAACGCTTTCTAGATAGGCCTCGAAAGCAAGTGCAGCAAAGTCGTAAGTCTCGTGCGTAAACAGAGGGCCCAAAACCTTTACCCCATGATCCTTCGAAAAACCTTTCCGTAGAAGTCACCGAGAATCCGCAGATACAGCGCTTGCGCTTTTTTGGTCTGGTTGCAGTGGTAAAACCAGTGCTCCGTTGTTTCTGTTTCATTCCATCTAGGGCAGATGTTGTCCGAGACAACCTTCCATTTCTGTAGGGTTGCCTTGTTTGTCGCATATGGATGTCGTTTGCGTGGTTGTTCGTGTTTTGTTTGTAAATGGAGTGTATAGTCTTACAGTATGTTCTCTCGTAAATGTGTTTGAGTTCTGGAAATATGTAGCCCCATTCTAGGAAGCCTGGACGGGGTTTGTCCACATTTTTCAGAATCAGGTAGGAACTTGCGCGGTCAGTAGGGATAAGTTTTTCGTTTTTTGTCGGGGAAGTTCGTTATCGTTATTTGTTATTCGTAGCGTTGGGCTTCGTTTGAGATTACGTCGAGCCAGTCGGGGGTATTCTATTTTTGATCTCGGAAAACGAAGCGTCGGTCAACACTAGAGCGTCGGTTGAAAGAAACCCGGGTAAAACCGTTTTCGTTAGGTCCTCGATTATCGTGAGGTGTCGGGTTTTGGTCTTTGGTCGGGGCAGTTTCATGTTGAGGCGATCGGGGAAAGGCATAAGCGCGTTACAGAAGAGGGGCTCGTTGAGAGTCGGTCGCGGTCTTACGTTATTCGTCAGTTTATGCCATTTGGAGATCAGCGTCTTGTAAAACTCCTGTAGCTGTTTGAGTCCTCTCTGTTCGACGAACGAAAGGAAGACGAGTCTTTCCTGGTTTCCCAGTCTGTTTTAGCCCCGGAATACGGGAAATACTAACCATCGATTCTACTCTCATCTTTACGGCAATATTTTTCACCTTCTACTGGTGAACGACACACTTCAAACTGAGGTCTACTTGATACATCGAGAAACATTGATTTCACAGTTTGTAGCGCTTTCTTTGTTTGATACTGAAAAAATACTTGGTAATGTACCATACCATTCTCCCCACGTTCTAATTGAAACGTATATTTACAATTAAACTTATTAAACATTTCTATATATTTGTCTTTATCTTCACTTGGATTGTTATCTGTTATTAACCATCTTTTACACTGAATTACACCGCGAGTGCCGCCAGTCGAAGGGTCGACGCACACATGTTAGGTTATTTTACCTATTTCCCTTTTTCCCGTGCTACGCAACTCATTACTCGTGTCTTTTTAGCCAACATGACGTTGTGTAGCAAGAGATGTCACTATATAAACAGAGTTTTTTTTAAAGCTACCTTTTCAACTCTAGTAACCGGAGAGGAGCAACCGTTCTGTGGACTGCTCTGCAATAAAGTTACAATGGTGTGATTATTTCTTAAATGATAATGTCGCACGCCCAATCACATGCCCATCCTGGCTAAATTATATACAAGCAATCACCCAGAGAAAATAGATACTCCACAATTATAAAATGTGTTATTCCGTTGTCTCAAGTGTGTCTTTAATAAGTTTTTAGGAATTCGTAAAGGATTTGCAGACGTCTCCAGCAGGTTTGTCAGTTGTGTTCTTACTCCGTTGCGTTGTCTTAGACCCGCAACATTCAAACTAAGGATTTTAGTGTTCATTTTAAGTTGCGGCTTGTGAGCGCAGCGCGATTTGCAGATTCTCGGAGAGAGCGTGGAGAGTAAAATAAGTTGGTAACAGAAAGTGAAAATTCATCAAAATGAAAAATTGGGGAGGGGAGCGCGTAGAGAGATGTAAAATAGAAAAGGAAGTTCTCGTTTTGCTGGCCTAACCTTTACCCCACGATCCTTCAAAAAACCTTTCCGTAGAAGTCATCGATTTTCATCTTCGGTTCCTTATGCGAAGTGAGCGACGATCCTTGTCGTTTCTTCGAGGGATCCGGCGCGTGATTTGACGTTTGGGCATCTGACACGTTGTCTTCACGAGGTGGGGGGGGGGTTGTCTTACGTGGTCTTGCGTTCGAGGGTTGCGGATGGTCTTTTTCTTCGCTGGGCTTGGTTTCCGTCAAACCCGTGGTGGTGCTGGTCGTTCTTCTTCGTCGTTGTCATCGGCTTCCGGCTCTTTCACGCACGGTTCGTTTCGGGCGTGGTGGTGATTGCACGCTTTGCAGAGCTCACTCTTGCCGGCGTAAAAGTGCGGGTACGTTCGGCTGTCGAGCGTGACGTCTTGGGGGAGATCGGAGACCTTTCCGAACGGCGTCAGGTATATCAGCCGGCGGCCGTCTCTGATAGTTTTGTCGAGACGGTACGTCCCATACGCGATCGAGTGGACGGTTCCCCAGGCTTTTGCTTTCTCGCGGATTTCGTCTTCCGACACTGTCGGATCGCATCGAATCGTTTTGAGCAGGCGGGAGTCTTGGCGGGGTTTAAAGTATACTGGTGAGGGGTGGTGAGCAATCGGATTCTCCTAGAGCCGTTGCACATCTCTCTCGTTGGACAACTTCAGCGTTCATCGTCCGTGTCCAATAAAGGAGAGGCCGACGATTCTGCCGATAACTTTGCTGACAGCTTGACTGATACTTAAAGCTTTCGCCTCGATGGTCTCCCTGGACACATTTTCCATGTGGTAAAAGAGTTGCGCAATACGGCGGTTAATCGCATCTTTCCTTGTTGCGGGGCTTCCACAGGCGGTGGCAGCGGCGTAACTTTGAGGCACACTCATTGCGCGGAAACGGGATTGGCGGGAAAATCTTTTGGCGCCAAATAAAAAACTCGGCGCGAGAAAGAAACCCCGGCGGGAAAAGTCCTGGTGCGAAAAACTCGTGGCGGGAAGAGTTTTAGAAACGTCTTGATACTACACTTGATCTTTTTTTTCTTTTTCAATTTTATTTCCTCGGGCGATGAATGCCCTTTAGAAAAGAAAAGTACAATGCGTTCGAATTATAAAAGGTACAGCAACCGTCGGAAATAAATATATGTACAGGACAGCCATTGGAAAGCAGGGTGTTTAGGGCGTTTCCAAAGTCGCCCTGTCATGCGCTATCGTAAAAATTATTTTTTCAGTTTCTGAATAGTAAGTTTCTATTTTTCTATAAATTCGTTATCTTTGGAAGTTTCAGTTTCGAAAAGAAGGCATTTCGAAGTTTTTGTTTGAAAATTTCAACAGAGGTATCAGAATTTTCTTCGAATGTTGCGGCTATGTGTGAAGCGTAAACGCTTTCTAGATAGGCCTCGAAAGCAAGTGCAGCAAAGTCGTAAGTCTCGTGCGTAAACAGAGGGCCCAAAACCTTTACCCCATGATCCTTCGAAAAACCTTTCCGTAGAAGTCACCGAGAATCCGCAGATACAGCGCTTGCGCTTTTTTGGTCTGGTTGCAGTGGTAAAACCAGTGCTCCGTTGTTTCTGTTTCATTCCATCTAGGGCAGATGTTGTCCGAGACAACCTTCCATTTCTGTAGGGTTGCCTTGTTTGTCGCATATGGATGTCGTTTGCGTGGTTGTTCGTGTTTTGTTTGTAAATGGAGTGTATAGTCTTACAGTATGTTCTCTCGTAAATGTGTTTGAGTTCTGGAAATATGTAGCCCCATTCTAGGAAGCCTGGACGGGGTTTGTCCACATTTTTCAGAATCAGGTAGGAACTTGCGCGGTCAGTAGGGATAAGTTTTTCGTTTTTTGTCGGGGAAGTTCGTTATCGTTATTTGTTATTCGTAGCGTTGGGCTTCGTTTGAGATTACGTCGAGCCAGTCGGGGGTATTCTATTTTTGATCTCGGAAAACGAAGCGTCGGTCAACACTAGAGCGTCGGTTGAAAGAAACCCGGGTAAAACCGTTTTCGTTAGGTCCTCGATTATCGTGAGGTGTCGGGTTTTGGTCTTTGGTCGGGGCAGTTTCATGTTGAGGCGATCGGGGAAAGGCATAAGCGCGTTACAGAAGAGGGGCTCGTTGAGAGTCGGTCGCGGTCTTACGTTATTCGTCAGTTTATGCCATTTGGAGATCAGCGTCTTGTAAAACTCCTGTAGCTGTTTGAGTCCTCTCTGTTCGACGAACGAAAGGAAGACGAGTCTTTCCTGGTTTCCCAGTCTGTTTTAGCCCCGGAATACGGGAAATACTAACCATCGATTCTACTCTCATCTTTACGGCAATATTTTTCACCTTCTACTGGTGAACGACACACTTCAAACTGAGGTCTACTTGATACATCGAGAAACATTGATTTCACAGTTTGTAGCGCTTTCTTTGTTTGATACTGAAAAAATACTTGGTAATGTACCATACCATTCTCCCCACGTTCTAATTGAAACGTATATTTACAATTAAACTTATTAAACATTTCTATATATTTGTCTTTATCTTCACTTGGATTGTTATCTGTTATTAACCATCTTTTACACTGAATTACACCGCGAGTGCCGCCAGTCGAAGGGTCGACGCACACATGTTAGGTTATTTTACCTATTTCCCTTTTTCCCGTGCTACGCAACTCATTACTCGTGTCTTTTTAGCCAACATGACGTTGTGTAGCAAGAGATGTCACTATATAAACAGAGTTTTTTTTAAAGCTACCTTTTCAACTCTAGTAACCGGAGAGGAGCAACCGTTCTGTGGACTGCTCTGCAATAAAGTTACAATGGTGTGATTATTTCTTAAATGATAATGTCGCACGCCCAATCACATGCCCATCCTGGCTAAATTATATACAAGCAATCACCCAGAGAAAATAGATACTCCACAATTATAAAATGTGTTATTCCGTTGTCTCAAGTGTGTCTTTAATAAGTTTTTAGGAATTCGTAAAGGATTTGCAGACGTCTCCAGCAGGTTTGTCAGTTGTGTTCTTACTCCGTTGCGTTGTCTTAGACCCGCAACATTCAAACTAAGGATTTTAGTGTTCATTTTAAGTTGCGGCTTGTGAGCGCAGCGCGATTTGCAGATTCTCGGAGAGAGCGTGGAGAGTAAAATAAGTTGGTAACAGAAAGTGAAAATTCATCAAAATGAAAAATTGGGGAGGGGAGCGCGTAGAGAGATGTAAAATAGAAAAGGAAGTTCTCGTTTTGCTGGCCTAACCTTTACCCCACGATCCTTCAAAAAACCTTTCCGTAGAAGTCATCGATTTTCATCTTCGGTTCCTTATGCGAAGTGAGCGACGATCCTTGTCGTTTCTTCGAGGGATCCGGCGCGTGATTTGACGTTTGGGCATCTGACACGTTGTCTTCACGAGGTGGGGGGGGGGTTGTCTTACGTGGTCTTGCGTTCGAGGGTTGCGGATGGTCTTTTTCTTCGCTGGGCTTGGTTTCCGTCAAACCCGTGGTGGTGCTGGTCGTTCTTCTTCGTCGTTGTCATCGGCTTCCGGCTCTTTCACGCACGGTTCGTTTCGGGCGTGGTGGTGATTGCACGCTTTGCAGAGCTCACTCTTGCCGGCGTAAAAGTGCGGGTACGTTCGGCTGTCGAGCGTGACGTCTTGGGGGAGATCGGAGACCTTTCCGAACGGCGTCAGGTATATCAGCCGGCGGCCGTCTCTGATAGTTTTGTCGAGACGGTACGTCCCATACGCGATCGAGTGGACGGTTCCCCAGGCTTTTGCTTTCTCGCGGATTTCGTCTTCCGACACTGTCGGATCGCATCGAATCGTTTTGAGCAGGCGGGAGTCTTGGCGGGGTTTAAAGTATACTGGTGAGGGGTGGTGAGCAATCGGATTCTCCTAGAGCCGTTGCACATCTCTCTCGTTGGACAACTCCAGCGTTCATCGTCCGTGTCCAATAAAGGAGAGGCCGACGATTCTGCCGATAACTTTGCTGACAGCTTGACTGATACTTAAAGCTTTCGCCTCGATGGTCTCCCTGGACACATTTTCCATGTGGTAAAAGAGTTGCGCAATACGGCGGTTAATCGCATCTTTCCTTGTTGCGGGGCTTCCACAGGCGGTGGCAGCGGCGTAACTTTGAGGCACACTCATTGCGCGGAAACGGGATTGGCGGGAAAATCTTTTGGCGCCAAATAAAAAACTCGGCGCGAGAAAGAAACCCCGGCGGGAAAAGTCCTGGTGCGAAAAACTCGTGGCGGGAAGAGTTTTAGAAACGTCTTGATACTACACTTGATCTTTTTTTTCTTTTTCAATTTTATTTCCTCGGGCGATGAATGCCCTTTAGAAAAGAAAAGTACAATGCGTTCGAATTATAAAAGGTACAGCAACCGTCGGAAATAAATATATGTACAGGACAGCCATTGGAAAGCAGGGTGTTTAGGGCGTTTCCAAAGTCGCCCTGTCATGCGCTATCGTAAAAATTATTTTTTCAGTTTCTGAATAGTAAGTTTCTATTTTTCTATAAATTCGTTATCTTTGGAAGTTTCAGTTTCGAAAAGAAGGCATTTCGAAGTTTTTGTTTGAAAATTTCAACAGAGGTATCAGAATTTTCTTCGAATGTTGCGGCTATGTGTGAAGCGTAAACGCTTTCTAGATAGGCCTCGAAAGCAAGTGCAGCAAAGTCGTAAGTCTCGTGCGTAAACAGAGGGCCCAAAACCTTTACCCCATGATCCTTCGAAAAACCTTTCCGTAGAAGTCACCGAGAATCCGCAGATACAGCGCTTGCGCTTTTTTGGTCTGGTTGCAGTGGTAAAACCAGTGCTCCGTTGTTTCTGTTTCATTCCATCTAGGGCAGATGTTGTCCGAGACAACCTTCCATTTCTGTAGGGTTGCCTTGTTTGTCGCATATGGATGTCGTTTGCGTGGTTGTTCGTGTTTTGTTTGTAAATGGAGTGTATAGTCTTACAGTATGTTCTCTCGTAAATGTGTTTGAGTTCTGGAAATATGTAGCCCCATTCTAGGAAGCCTGGACGGGGTTTGTCCACATTTTTCAGAATCAGGTAGGAACTTGCGCGGTCAGTAGGGATAAGTTTTTCGTTTTTTGTCGGGGAAGTTCGTTATCGTTATTTGTTATTCGTAGCGTTGGGCTTCGTTTGAGATTACGTCGAGCCAGTCGGGGGTATTCTATTTTTGATCTCGGAAAACGAAGCGTCGGTCAACACTAGAGCGTCGGTTGAAAGAAACCCGGGTAAAACCGTTTTCGTTAGGTCCTCGATTATCGTGAGGTGTCGGGTTTTGGTCTTTGGTCGGGGCAGTTTCATGTTGAGGCGATCGGGGAAAGGCATAAGCGCGTTACAGAAGAGGGGCTCGTTGAGAGTCGGTCGCGGTCTTACGTTATTCGTCAGTTTATGCCATTTGGAGATCAGCGTCTTGTAAAACTCCTGTAGCTGTTTGAGTCCTCTCTGTTCGACGAACGAAAGGAAGACGAGTCTTTCCTGGTTTCCCAGTCTGTTTTAGCCCCGGAATACGGGAAATACTAACCATCGATTCTACTCTCATCTTTACGGCAATATTTTTCACCTTCTACTGGTGAACGACACACTTCAAACTGAGGTCTACTTGATACATCGAGAAACATTGATTTCACAGTTTGTAGCGCTTTCTTTGTTTGATACTGAAAAAATACTTGGTAATGTACCATACCATTCTCCCCACGTTCTAATTGAAACGTATATTTACAATTAAACTTATTAAACATTTCTATATATTTGTCTTTATCTTCACTTGGATTGTTATCTGTTATTAACCATCTTTTACACTGAATTACACCGCGAGTGCCGCCAGTCGAAGGGTCGACGCACACATGTTAGGTTATTTTACCTATTTCCCTTTTTCCCGTGCTACGCAACTCATTACTCGTGTCTTTTTAGCCAACATGACGTTGTGTAGCAAGAGATGTCACTATATAAACAGAGTTTTTTTTAAAGCTACCTTTTCAACTCTAGTAACCGGAGAGGAGCAACCGTTCTGTGGACTGCTCTGCAATAAAGTTACAATGGTGTGATTATTTCTTAAATGATAATGTCGCACGCCCAATCACATGCCCATCCTGGCTAAATTATATACAAGCAATCACCCAGAGAAAATAGATACTCCACAATTATAAAATGTGTTATTCCGTTGTCTCAAGTGTGTCTTTAATAAGTTTTTAGGAATTCGTAAAGGATTTGCAGACGTCTCCAGCAGGTTTGTCAGTTGTGTTCTTACTCCGTTGCGTTGTCTTAGACCCGCAACATTCAAACTAAGGATTTTAGTGTTCATTTTAAGTTGCGGCTTGTGAGCGCAGCGCGATTTGCAGATTCTCGGAGAGAGCGTGGAGAGTAAAATAAGTTGGTAACAGAAAGTGAAAATTCATCAAAATGAAAAATTGGGGAGGGGAGCGCGTAGAGAGATGTAAAATAGAAAAGGAAGTTCTCGTTTTGCTGGCCTAACCTTTACCCCACGATCCTTCAAAAAACCTTTCCGTAGAAGTCATCGATTTTCATCTTCGGTTCCTTATGCGAAGTGAGCGACGATCCTTGTCGTTTCTTCGAGGGATCCGGCGCGTGATTTGACGTTTGGGCATCTGACACGTTGTCTTCACGAGGTGGGGGGGGGGTTGTCTTACGTGGTCTTGCGTTCGAGGGTTGCGGATGGTCTTTTTCTTCGCTGGGCTTGGTTTCCGTCAAACCCGTGGTGGTGCTGGTCGTTCTTCTTCGTCGTTGTCATCGGCTTCCGGCTCTTTCACGCACGGTTCGTTTCGGGCGTGGTGGTGATTGCACGCTTTGCAGAGCTCACTCTTGCCGGCGTAAAAGTGCGGGTACGTTCGGCTGTCGAGCGTGACGTCTTGGGGGAGATCGGAGACCTTTCCGAACGGCGTCAGGTATATCAGCCGGCGGCCGTCTCTGATAGTTTTGTCGAGACGGTACGTCCCATACGCGATCGAGTGGACGGTTCCCCAGGCTTTTGCTTTCTCGCGGATTTCGTCTTCCGACACTGTCGGATCGCATCGAATCGTTTTGAGCAGGCGGGAGTCTTGGCGGGGTTTAAAGTATACTGGTGAGGGGTGGTGAGCAATCGGATTCTCCTAGAGCCGTTGCACATCTCTCTCGTTGGACAACTTCAGCGTTCATCGTCCGTGTCCAATAAAGGAGAGGCCGACGATTCTGCCGATAACTTTGCTGACAGCTTGACTGATACTTAAAGCTTTCGCCTCGATGGTCTCCCTGGACACATTTTCCATGTGGTAAAAGAGTTGCGCAATACGGCGGTTAATCGCATCTTTCCTTGTTGCGGGGCTTCCACAGGCGGTGGCAGCGGCGTAACTTTGAGGCACACTCATTGCGCGGAAACGGGATTGGCGGGAAAATCTTTTGGCGCCAAATAAAAAACTCGGCGCGAGAAAGAAACCCCGGCGGGAAAAGTCCTGGTGCGAAAAACTCGTGGCGGGAAGAGTTTTAGAAACGTCTTGATACTACACTTGATCTTTTTTTTCTTTTTCAATTTTATTTCCTCGGGCGATGAATGCCCTTTAGAAAAGAAAAGTACAATGCGTTCGAATTATAAAAGGTACAGCAACCGTCGGAAATAAATATATGTACAGGACAGCCATTGGAAAGCAGGGTGTTTAGGGCGTTTCCAAAGTCGCCCTGTCATGCGCTATCGTAAAAATTATTTTTTCAGTTTCTGAATAGTAAGTTTCTATTTTTCTATAAATTCGTTATCTTTGGAAGTTTCAGTTTCGAAAAGAAGGCATTTCGAAGTTTTTGTTTGAAAATTTCAACAGAGGTATCAGAATTTTCTTCGAATGTTGCGGCTATGTGTGAAGCGTAAACGCTTTCTAGATAGGCCTCGAAAGCAAGTGCAGCAAAGTCGTAAGTCTCGTGCGTAAACAGAGGGCCCAAAACCTTTACCCCATGATCCTTCGAAAAACCTTTCCGTAGAAGTCACCGAGAATCCGCAGATACAGCGCTTGCGCTTTTTTGGTCTGGTTGCAGTGGTAAAACCAGTGCTCCGTTGTTTCTGTTTCATTCCATCTAGGGCAGATGTTGTCCGAGACAACCTTCCATTTCTGTAGGGTTGCCTTGTTTGTCGCATATGGATGTCGTTTGCGTGGTTGTTCGTGTTTTGTTTGTAAATGGAGTGTATAGTCTTACAGTATGTTCTCTCGTAAATGTGTTTGAGTTCTGGAAATATGTAGCCCCATTCTAGGAAGCCTGGACGGGGTTTGTCCACATTTTTCAGAATCAGGTAGGAACTTGCGCGGTCAGTAGGGATAAGTTTTTCGTTTTTTGTCGGGGAAGTTCGTTATCGTTATTTGTTATTCGTAGCGTTGGGCTTCGTTTGAGATTACGTCGAGCCAGTCGGGGGTATTCTATTTTTGATCTCGGAAAACGAAGCGTCGGTCAACACTAGAGCGTCGGTTGAAAGAAACCCGGGTAAAACCGTTTTCGTTAGGTCCTCGATTATCGTGAGGTGTCGGGTTTTGGTCTTTGGTCGGGGCAGTTTCATGTTGAGGCGATCGGGGAAAGGCATAAGCGCGTTACAGAAGAGGGGCTCGTTGAGAGTCGGTCGCGGTCTTACGTTATTCGTCAGTTTATGCCATTTGGAGATCAGCGTCTTGTAAAACTCCTGTAGCTGTTTGAGTCCTCTCTGTTCGACGAACGAAAGGAAGACGAGTCTTTCCTGGTTTCCCAGTCTGTACATTGCGAGTGCCGCCAGTCGAAGTTTCGATGCACATGTCAGGTTATTTTACCCATTCCCCTTTTTCCCTTGCTACACAACTCATTACTCACGTTTATTTAGCGAATATGACGTTGTGTAGCAAGAGGTATGACTATATAAACAGAGGTTTTTTTGAAACTGCCTTTTAAACTCTAGTAACTGGAGAGGAAGAACCGTGCTATGGACTGCTCTGCAATAAAGTTACAATTTTATTTGTTAAATCATAATGTAATACGCCCAACCACATGCCCATCTTGGTTATAATATATACAAGCAACCGCCCAGAGAAAATAGATACTCCACAATTATAAATTGTGTTATTCCGTTGTCTCAAATCTGTCTTTGATCAGTTTTTTGGAATTTGTAAAGGATTTGCAGACGTCTCCAGCAGGTTTGTCCGTTGTGTTCTTACTCCGTCGCGTTGTGTTAGACCCGCAACATTTAAGCATAGGGTTTTAGTGCTCATTTTAAGTTGCGGGTTGTGAGCTCAGCGCGATTTGCAGATTCTCGGAGAGAGGGTGGAGAGTAAAATAAGTTGGTAACAGAAAGTGAAAATTCATCAAAATGAAAAATTGGGGAGGGGAGCGCGTAGAGAGATGTAAATTAGAAAAAAAAGTTATTGTTTTGCCGCCCTAACCTTTACCCCACGATGCGGGGTGGGCGGGGACTTTTTCTCTTTTCACCTTGTTCTATCGTCCTTCCCAACTTGCTCGACTCTTCTTCCTGGTCGCTGCCCTCCTCCATATCAACCACCTCTATCTCGTCGAGGATCTGTTCCTTTTCCAAGTAAGCCCGGCGTTGCTCGCAAGCGTCTTCACGCGTATGCCTTTTCCGGCAGGCTCGGCACATGGAGACTTTCCCCTTGTAGAACAGGTCATAGTTTTTGCCGGCAATGGAGATGTGCGTGGGGAAAGCCGCCAGGGGCACTTTTGGCGTAATAAAAATTAGTCTGCGCCCGTCGCGTAACTTTCGATTTGCGAATTCATACGCGCCAAAATCGACCCGGCGCACGGTACCGTACGCCTCGAAGCGGTCGCGTATATCACAGCTGGCCACGTGATCCTCCGCGTAGAGAGTGACCAGCATTGAGGCGGGTGCTTTCGAAACAAAAGTCGGCGGCGTCTTTTGCCCAAGGATGTTGATGTTCTTCCCACGCAGGCGGTCCGTGAGCTCTTTGCTCGCCAGGACCAAGGGCCGCGTGACGTGTGCACGAGCGACTGGATATTCTGCGCCCCGGCGTGCTGTCTGGCGATATTGAACAATTGCTCCGCGCGATAGATTACAATGGCGCGGCTGAAACCGCCCATGTAGATTGTCGTGTACAGCGTTCTTTTTTCGAGCGTTGCGCGTAAGCCCAACGACGTTTGGTCGCGAACGGCTGACGATGACTGTACGCTCGACGCATACGAGGGTGCGGGAGCGAGCGCGGCAGCGGATTGCTGCATCGGTGGTGTAGCGGAAGCGGCTTGCTGCGTCGAGACAGTTGACGAAACTCCGTTTTTCGCTTTTCTATTTAAAGCGCTATGCGGAGGAGCGTCCGTCATGCTCTATTGCACAGTGGCAAGTGGGGCGATGAATAATTAATGAGCTTTCTCACAGCTGTTCCTCCGCTTCCGAATGGAAACGTTTAAAAACGGTTTAAAACCGTTTAAAAAAACCCTTTTCCACCCGGAAAACTTCCACAAAATATATGGACGTGCGTGGAAAAATTTGAGCGTTCGAATGGTGTAAAAAAAAGCCGTCTATGTTGATTCTTCAGCGGAAACGAACGCGAAAACCGTCGCTGACGCGATAAACGTTTTTCGCTAAAAACTTGCTCAAAAAGGCTCCTTTTTTCACCAAATAAAGCCAAACCAAAAATAATGTCTTCAGCGAACACAAATGTAAAGATGCGATAAAACACAGCGAAAAAGCCAAAATCAATAACTGAGCGCACCAAAACACGTCTTGATACTACACTTGATCTTTTTTTTTATTATTTTTACTTCCACCAGCGATAAATGCCTTACAGAAGGGCGTGCTAAAATATATTACTCAGACTAGGGGTTCTATTTACTGCCGTGATGAATATATATACAATTTGGCCGCTTCATGTTATTTGGTTTGTTTAATTTTCTTTGTTTCATTTCGTTTGAAAATCGAAAAATCGATAAAAACGAAGAGAGAGAAAATTTCTTTATTTAGACTTATCTATACGTGCGGCTAGGGAGACCACGGAGACTGCGTGTTTATCTAGGTTACCGATACATTGCAGTCTCCGTGGTCACCCGTTTCTCGTGGCGTAAATTCGTGCGCTGTATATAAAAAATTATTGTTCGTCGACTTTACATGGGGTGATGGGTGGTTTGTCCGGTTTCTTTTTTATGTTCTTGTGTGGAGTCGATGGGGGTCTTGTTCTCTTTATCATTTTTGGGGGGTCTGTTGTCGGGCTGGTTTGTTCTCCTATGTTGCGCTCTATCATTGCGATCGTTTCCCTCATTGATGCTCTGGCGTGTATGGTATGCTTGAGCTTCAGTGATGATAGCATTTCGTTCGCCCGCTTGCTCTTTCCTGCCGTTTTTGCGTCCTCTATTCTGCGAATGGTTTCCAGCAAAGCGTTTAATGCGTTCGCCCGTTCGTCTTCCTGCGGTATTTCGTCGCCTTCGCCTATAGCACTTCCCTCAACTGCCTTCCGCTGGGCTTTTTTCGCTTTTCTTTTCTCTTTTTCCTTCATTATTTCTTCATTATTATTTTCCAATGCGGCATCAACTTCTTCATTCGTTATCGATTGGCGACTGTTTACTCTGCGCTTGAGCGCCTGAAGGTCTCTCTTTACTTCCTCCGTCTGTTCGCTTTCACTTTCCGTTTCTTCTGCTGCCGTATGCTTGCCTTCTCTCTCCTCGTTTCCCCCGGCTGCCGAAAGCTCGCCTTCTTCCTGTTCGACTTCTTCACTTTCCCCAGCTGCCGAAAGCTCGCTTTCTTCCTGTTCGACTTCTGGCGTATGCTCGCCTTCTGACTACTGTTGGACATCCTCCTCCTCGCTTTCCCCGGCTGCCTGCTTGCTTTCTTTTGCGTGCTCGCATTCCTGCTCGCCCGCGTCTTCCTCCATCTCTTTCTCGCTCGCGCAGCGCTCATTTCTGCCATGGTGTTGGTGGCGTAGAAGAGCGGATATCTTCGGCTGTCCAACACCACGTCTTGGGGCAGGTCTGAGACCTTTCCCGAAGGCGTGATGTAGACAAGTCTTCTGCCATCTCGAATATTTCGAGCCAGACGGTAGGTGCCGTAAACCACGGAATGCACCTGTCCCCTTCTTTTCGCCGCCTCGCGGATCTCCTCGTCGCTAACTGTTGGGTCGCATCTGATCGTAACCAGGAGGCGGGTATCCCTTCGCGGTCTAACGAAGGTGGCAGTCTGACTGCCCCTGATGTTGAGGGGCGTGGATGCCAGAGTGTGGATGTCTCTCTCGTTCGACAGCTCTATCGTCTACCTGCCGTGGCCTGTAAACGACTGGCTGACAATCCTTCCGTCACCGATAGTTTTCTTTCCAGATTCGCTGATCTTCAGTGCCTGTAGCTCGATCTGATCTCGCAAAACGCTTGCCATGTTGCATTCCAGGTGTGCGATTCTACGATTAATCGCTTCCTTCCTCCCGACGGTCTGCGGCTCCGCTGCGGTAGCCGCCGCATAACTTGCAGGTGCGGTCGCGGGCATCAGCCCGGGAAACTCGGCGGGTTATATACAAAAAACTTCTTTTTTTACAGATAAAATTCTCACCAAAATGAAAGCAGAAAAAACTTCCTTTTTGACTGTTGTTCGAACTCGATCCTGCCTTCCCCCAAGGGACAGATTTTCAAAACTTTCGGATCCAACTTGATCTTCGCAACTCTCAAAGGACGTGTCGATACTTCCTGCAAGCGTGCAATGCGTACGAAAGTCCAAAGATCAATCCCTTTGTGTAGATATTGGAGCTGTCGATCAAAGCCCAAAAGGACCAATCAGATATCGACGATACTACACTTGATCTTTTTTTTCATTTTATTTCATCGGGCGATGAATGCCCTGTTGAAAGTATATACAAGGCGTACGTGTTTACAAAAAAAAAGTATGTACAACGACCGTTGATAATAAATATGTGTACAGGACGGCCATTGGAAAGCAGGGTGTTTCCAAAGCCGCCCTGTCACGCGCTATCGTAAAAATCGTTCTTCAATCGGACGATAATAAATTTCAGTTTTTCTTTAAATTCTTTATCTTCGGAGGTTTCGATTTCAAAGAGAAAACATTTCAGAAGTATAAGTTTGAAAATTTCAGCGGAGGTTTTGGTATTTCCTTCAAAAGTGGCGGCTATCCGTGAAGCGTAAACACTTTCTAGATATGCCTCGAAAGTGAGTGCGGCAAAGTCGTATCCCTCATGGGTGAACAGAGGGCCCATAATAAATAGAGTGGGGCTCCTACAAAAAACCTTTCCGTAAAAGTCCCCGAGAATCTGCAAATACAGCGCTTGCGCTCGTTTAGTCTGGTCGCAGTGGTAAAACCAGTGCTCCGTTGTTTCGGTTTCGTTACATCTAGGGCAGATGTCGTCCGAGACAACCTTCCATTTCTGTAGTGTTGCCTTGTTCGGCATCTTCCCGTATATGAGTTGCATGTGGATGTCGTTTCCGTGGTTGTTTGTGTTTCGTTTGTAGATTGAATGTAGCGTCTTGCAGTAGGATTTCTCGTCAATGTGTTTCACTCTATTTTGTAAGTCACGTAGCCCGTTCTGCTTTTAACCGTTGGATGTATTCTGGTCGACGACGACCTTTCCGCCGATTAACCGGGAGGCGTTATTATAGGAAACGACGGCGCCTGTATAAAAAGAAGCGTTTCTATCGTCGTCGCCGTAAATCTCGTAGACTACAACGGGCGATTTTAACTGTTCCGCTTCGTGCTCGCATGGGTGTACACACCCCTTTTACCTTTAAAGGCACTGGCGATTTACCTGTTCAATATGTTGTCAAGTTTTCTGATATTTTCTATTTGTTGCCTGATTTGAAACATTATAAGTATTTTCGCATTGCCAAAATTGTCCTTAAAGTTTGGACAGATGTTAATACCTTCGAAGCGGCAGGGCAGGATTCTGAGGGTCGAGCCCGTTTGGCTATCAAGCGCTATACTTTATTGATTCCTGATAAATCTACTACTGATGTTACTAAATTAGTTCGCTATAACCCTGATTATTCTCATTTTGTTATCCCAAATCGTGGTTTTACCCGTACTTTACGATATCCCGCTATGCCAGTCGACCCTCCCGGTGATATTAAGAAGAAGTATATTCCCCGCATTTCTGGTGCTTAGTATAATGTTGTTGATGCTAATGAATGGGAGAAAGATGGTTATGTTATACCTTGTTGGGAATGGTTAGGTTCTAATCCTAGCAATCTTCCTTACCTTTGTGATATCGATGTGTACCTGCATGTTCGCGGTCTCAGCATTAATCGCGACGATCCTGTTATGGACTTACCTGAACCTTTCGATTATTTGAATTCAGATTGTTCTGATTTTGATATGATAAAAAACGCTGAGTTGTTAAAATTGTAAATTTATTATTTCTTCACGTGATAATACATTGTAGAAATTAAATCGTCTTCTTATTGCTTCTACAATTTTTTCGTCATCGAAAATTTCGTTTATGTTATATTGACTCGTTATTATGAATCGTTTATATTTTAAATTAACGGTTCCGCCTTTAGTTTCTCCTGTTGTGGCATATTCATCTCCCCATATTTTCAAGTAATGGCTTAGACATTTACCATTTTTGTCGAAATCATGTCGAAATCATAATCGGTTACTCAGTTCGCGTGGGATATCTGTTCATCTTTAAATTCGTCAAAATCGTTTTCAAATTCGTGTCTCCATTGATTTTTGCCTCGAATATAAGGTATTTGAGGGCTTTTCTGCGAAATACTTCAAATGAAGTTGGAAAAATTTCGTCGTAAGTTGAAAGAGTGCGGGAGATATATATACTTTCAAGGTATATTTCGAAAATATCTTTGGCAAAGTTGAGTTTATTATCTTTGTTGAGAAAGGGCGTGAAGAGTATAAATGTCTCAGCGGTTTGCTTAAAAATTTTCTCCCCGTAAAAATCTTCCGTTATATTAAGGAAGAGAAGCTGTGCTCAGTCACGGGGCAGTCGTAAAACCAGTGTTTTAATGTTTCGACGGACTTCCCACACCTAGTACAAAGTGGGTTAAACGTTCTATTCCATTTGTGAAGCAGTGCCTTTGTGGGGAGTTTCCGGTATATTAGTCGAGTGTATATATCGTTCGCGGTATTGTTTATGTTTCTTTTGTAGTTCTCTTGAAGCAGGCGTTTGTAGGTGCGTGTATCGGTTTTTAGCAGTTCAGAGAAAACCTTTCCCCATTCGTGGAATGGTCCCGGTTCTCGCTTGCCTTCGAGAAACATGAGGTATATGGTTCTCGAGGACAGTTGCGTTATATTCTGGGTTTTTTTTTTAAGGGAGTAGAATAGGGGTGCGTAGTCTTCGAAAGGGGATTTTTGTGTTTGCGAGTTGATTTTCTTCCTCCAGTCAGGCGGTATTTTTTGAATTATTTCGTCAAGGGTCTCCTGCGTCACAGTCAGACTGTCCGCCGTGAAGAAACCCGGACACACAGTTTTTGTCAGGTCCTCGACGACGGTCAGATGTTTTGTCTGGGGTGAGGGTTGGGGGAGGTGAGTGAAGGCTTTTGGGTGTCGGGGTGGGTAAAGCATGAATTTGTTGTAGAAGATGGGTTCGTTCAGGATTCCCTCAATTGTGTCTGGCGACGGTCTGTCGCAATTCGTCAGCGCCTGCCACTTTGTCAGGATGTTTTTGTAAAATTTTTGTATCTGTCTCAGTCCTTTGTTGCCTATAAGCGTCAGGAACACCTGTTTCCCCTGGCCGGCATGGCGGTATTGCTTGAGGTTGTATAGCGCAAGGGATTTCCAGGGTCCCGCTGTTGTTGTCTCAAAAATCCGTCTCACCCAGGCCAGCTGGAGTGAGTCGATTTTTGTGCGAGGGTCGAGTATTCCCGCACCGCCTTCCCTGGGATGCTCTATCATGTAGGCTCTTTTTATTCTGACTTTCTTGCTTTCCCAAAGGAAGTCGAAGACGGTCTGTGCCAGTCGGTCTAAAGTCCCGTCTTCCGGCACTGGGAGGGTTTGCGCGACGTACCAGAGCTTGCTGAGGGCAAGCTGATTAAGAACGACGCGTTTGCCCTTCAGTGACAGCCGTCTGTGTCGCCACTTGTTGATAGTGGACGTCACTTTGTCAACTGCTGTACTCCAGTTTTCTGTTATCATGTTTCTACCGGTGTTGTGGTATTGTAAGCCGAGCGTTTTGATGGTCTTCCTACTCCAAGACATTGGAGTCGGCGTGTCTTTTCTGTCTGTGTTTTTGCCGATCCATAGACCCTGGCCCTTGTCTATGTTGTATTTGACACCCGCGGTCGACTCGTAGTCCGTCATTCTATCATATAGTCTAAGGATCGACTTGTCGGATGTGAGGTAATAGTTGGTGTCATCTGCATACGCAGAGAGTTTGAAGGCCTGGCCGCCAACCGTAATGCCCGTTATCCGTTTGTCTTGTCTGATTGAGGCGTGGAAGGGTTCTGCTTGTATGATGTACAGGAGCATGGACAGGGGGCAGCCCTGTTTCACGCCCCTGCTAGGGGTGAAAGGTGTTGATAGGTGGCCGTTTGATTTGATGGTGATGAGTGGCCTGTTGTAGATGGTCTTTATGACACTGATGGTTTTGTCAGAGAAGTTGAATTTGCGGAGCGTTCTTGCTAAGTAGTCCCAATCGACGCGGTCAAAAGCCTTGGTCTGATCAACAGACACGAGGCTTGCGTCGAGGTTGTGTTTCTTCGCGTATTTGACTATGTCTCTGTTAAATGACAGGTTCATGAGGATGGTTCGGTCGGGTATGCAGGCAGTCTGTTCGGGCGATATGAGGGAAGGAAGGAATTGGTTGAACCTGTTGCATAGCGTCTTTGTCAGGATTTTGTAATCCGTGTTTAGTAATGATATCGGTCGCCAGTTTTTGATGCGTTGCGGCGGGCCCCTTTTGTGTATGCACGTGATAATGGATTGGCGCTGGGATGGCGTGAGGTGGCCCCTTTCAAGCGACTCCGTGTGACATGCGGTAAGATCTTCACCGAGTATGTCCCAGAATTCTTTGTAGAATTCTGGTGTCAGGCCGTCTGTCCCTGGTGATTTTAGGCTCTTCATGGCAGTTAGGGCCCGGTGAAGCTCTTCCCGCGATAGTGCTTTGTCGCAGGTGTCCTGTTGCGGTTTGCTCAGCCTCGGAAGGTTCGTGTTGTCAAGAAGGTCCTTCTGTTTTTGCACGTCAAGGGCGTCTTTTGTGTAAAGTTTTTTGTAGTAGCCGGTAGCTACGCGTAGGATTTTGTCAGGGTCGGTGTGAATAACTCCGTTCTCGTCGGCTAGTTCGGTCATCGCGTGACTCGCCTGCCTCTTTTTCTCAAGTGAGCAAAAGAGTCGCGAGCAGCGTTCACCCTCAAGGCGCCAGGTTACTTTTGCCCTTATTCGGGCTGCTTCCTTGTCAAGTTCGTAAGCCTCAAGTTTTGTTTTGAGGATTAGGACAAGGTTGGAAGCGCCCGTCCGGGATTCTGATTTCCGCAGGGCATTCCTCAACCTTTTGCGAAGAGAGTGCTCGTGTCGGTATTTCGCTTTCTGCCTGGCGATAGAGAAGCGTATGGTCAGTCGTTTGATCTCCTCCTTGATTCTGTCCCACCAGTCTGTTGTGTTTTCAGACGGTCGGGCGGAATCTTTGAGTTGTGGGTATGATTCTCTTATAAGGTCTTTGTATTTGTCGTCTTTCAGCAGTGAGTTGTTATATATCCACAGTCCTCTTCCTGGTCTAACCTCAGTCTTCCTCAGTTCTAGCAGGACGTATTGGTGGTGGTCGGAGAAAGTGGATGGTTGGTGGGAAATGGTTTTGACTAGGGGGCGAAGGCGGGTATCAGTATATATTCTGTCGAGCCTAGACCGACTTCCGCCAGTATGGTGGTACGTAAAAGCGCGTTTTTTAGGGAAATGCCTCCGAAAGATATCCTCCACGCAAAGGTAGTCCTTGAGTGTTTGCAAGGTTGCGAGAGAGGGGTATGACCGCGAGGGTGGCGGAAGACGGTCAAGGCTTTTCTCTGTCATGTTGAAATCGCCCGCTAGAACAAAGAGATCGTCTTTATACTTTGCGTCAAGTAGAGGGGGTATCTTAGACCAGAAGGCTGTCCTTTCGGTCTCTCTGTCGTTGTTTTGGCCGGAAGGTGCGTATACGTTTATTAAGCACATGGTGCGTCTGTTCCACGCAAACCTAAGTATTTGGTATCTCCCGGCGCTGTCAGAGATGTGGTCCTTAATTTCGGTCTTTTCTTTGAACAGGATCAGAGTTCCGCATGTTCGTGATAGGCCCGGAGCGTGGAACACCGAGCCCGGCCAGATTTTGTGGACCTTTTTCACGTCAGCGTCATCAAGATGGGTTTCCTGGATCATTGCTATATCTATTTTCAATCGTCGGAAGTTATTGATGTGAACTCTGAGCCTGTTCTGGTCTCGGAGTCCCGCCACGTTTAGGCTTAGGATTTTGGTAGTCATTTCAAATAAAGGTGGTGTGACTGAGCAAGACAGACGCGCGTGGTAAAAAACTGCACATGGCAATAGCGTGAGATAAATAAATGCCATTAGTCATCTCCGATTTTCATTTTCGGTTCTTTATGCGGGGTAAGCGGCGATCGTTGACGTTTCTTCGAAGAATCCGGCGCGTGGTTCGACATTTCGTCATCTGATGCGTTGTCTTCATGAGGGGGGGGGTCGCTGTGCGCGGTCTCGCGTTCAAGGGTTGCGGGCGGTCTTTTTCGTCTCTGGGGTTGGCTTCCGTCAAGCCCGCGGTGGTGGTCGTCGTCATCTTCGGCGTCTTTCTTCTCCTCTTCTTTTTCTTTTTCTTTGCCTTCGCTCTCTTCGGGTCCACCTCGGCCTCGTCGCCGGACGTTTCGGACTTTTCGGACGCTGGTACGTCGGTCTCGATCGGAGCCATGTCAATGGTGAGGGAGTCGTCCTCGGTAGAGGGGGTTTCTTTTTCGTTGTCGTCATCGGGTTCCGGCTCTTTCACGCACGGTTCGTTCCGGGCGTGGTGGTGGTTACACGCTTTACAGAGCTCGCTCTTGCCTGCGTAAAAGAGCGGGTATGTTCTGCTGTCGAGCGTGACGTCTTGCGGGAGATCGGAGACCTTTCCGGACGGAGTCAGATATATCAGCCGGCGGCCGTCTCGGATGGTTTTGTCTAGACGGTACGTCCCATACGCTATCGAGTGGACGGTTCCCCAGGCTTTAGCTTTATCGCGTATTTCATCTTCCGACACTGTCGGATCGCATCTAATTGTTATCAACAGGCGGGAGTCCTGGCGTGGCTTAAAATATACCGGTGAAGGGTGGTGAGCGATGGCAATCGGGTTCTCCGAGAGCCGTTGTACGTCTCTCTCGTTGGACAACTCCAGCGTCCATCGACCGTGTCCGATAAAAGAGAGGCCGACGATTCTGCCGCTGCCAATAACCTTGCTGACAGCTTGACTTAAGCACAACGCTTTCGCCTCGACGGTCTCTCTGGATACATCTTGCATGTGACAAAAGAGGTGCGCGATACGGCGGTTAATTGCTTCCTTTCTTGTCGCGGGGCTTCCACAGGCGGTGGCGGCGGCGTAACTTTGAGGCGCACCCATCGCGCGGAAACGGGATTGGCGGGAGAATATTTTGGCGCCAAAAACTCGGCGCGGGAAAGAAACCCCGGCGGGAAAAACCTGGCGCGAAAACTCTTGGCGGGAAGAGTTTTGGCGCGAAAAGTTTTGGCGGGAAAACCTTGGCGCGAAAAACTTTTGGCGGGAAAAAGTTTTCGCGGCAAAAACAGGTCGCGTTCGATCCAAAATGTAAAAAACAAAAGCGGTACCTTGTCCAAAAGCTGAGGAGGTAGTCCGATCCAAAGTAAAATACTTCCAGAACAAAAAATTATTTCGTACGGCTACAACGGTTTCGACTTCGAGCGCGAAAACACAAAAACCAAAAACCAGCGCAGTAATCCAATTAAGAAATTCTACACTTGATCTTAGCCATTAGGCCGAGAAGCGATATGGTGATAGGGCAACCGCGTGCGGCCACGTCGTCGCCCTCAACGGTGCGTGCGACGCGTGCGAACGAAAACGAACGGCCCGCGCTCAACGGTCGACGAAAGCATACTTACCTGACGGGGAAGGAAACTTGGTCAACATGGGGCTTCTTCCAGGGTGAGGCTCTCGCATTGCACTCGGCCAGGGCTGACCCCTGCGATTACCGCTAACGTCGGTAACTCGACCGTACAATTTCTGGTAGCGGGGGCCTGCGTTCGCGCTAGCCCCCAACTGACATGAAAAAAAAAACAAGCAACAAGGAGAAGAAGAAGAACCAAGTTGAAAGAACACGGAGATAAAAAGTGTGCGACACCGGGAGTTCCCAGGCGGTCCCCCATCCAAGTACTACCCCGGCCCGACGATGCTTAACTGCCGTGATCAAACGAGAACGGGTGTGTTCATCGTGGTATGGTCGCAAACGATAACGACTGCCTTGCCGACGCTTTTGCTAGCAAACAATGTGAGCACGAATCGAAATTCCAATTCGTTCGTGCGTAAGTAAAAAAAAAACATGCATGCTCAAAGTGTTCTAATTTATTCTGTGCAAGATCAAGCGCTCTATGCTGTTCTTTTTAATTGTCTCGTGGGATGATGGGCCGCGCTCGGCTGTAGTGCAACGCCGAGGCAACCCGCGGTCAGGGCGAGGTAAACCTGCGCTCCCTTAACCAAACGCCAAAAATCAGATTAATATATGAGCCGGACTATGCCGGCGTACCAGATATTAAACTGATAAGAACAGATACTACACTTGATCTTTTTTTTTTTTTTTTTTTTTGATCTTCATCAATTTTATTTCATCCGGCGATGAATGCCGTCTTGAAACTATTTACAAGGCGTAGAAAGTATAAAAAAGTGTGTACAAAGACCGTTGATAATAAATATATGTACAGGGCGGCCATTGAAAAGCAGGGTGTTTAGGGCGTTTCCAAAGCCGCCCTGTCACGCGCTATCGTAAAAATTATTCTTCAATCGATGAGTAATTACATTTATTTTTGATTTAGTTTCGTCATCTTTGCAAATTTCAATTTCGAAAAGAAGGCATTTCAGGAGTTTACGTTTGAAAATTTGAGCAGAGGTATCGGAGTTTTCTTCAAATGATGCGGCTATCCGTGAAGTATATAAGCTCTCGAGGTATATTTCAAATGAGAGAGCTGCGAAATCGTAGTCCTCGTACAAGAAAAGAGGGCCCATAATAAATAAAGTGGGGCTTCTGCAAAAAACTTTTCCGTAAAATTCCCCGAGAATCTGCAAATACAGCGCTTGCGCTCGTTTTGTCTGGTTGCAGTGGTAGAACCAGTGCTCCGTTGTTTCTGTTTCGTTGCATCTAGGGCAGATGTCGTCCGAGACAACCTTCCATTTCTGTAGGGTTGCCTTGTTCGGCATCTTCCCGTAGATGAGTCGCATGTGGATGTCGTTTGCATGGTTGTTTGTGTTTCTTTTGTATATTGTCTGTAGCGTCTTGCAGTAGGATTTCTCGTCAATGTGTTTCAATTCCGGAAATATGGAGCCCCATTCCAGGAAGCCTGGACGGGGTTTTTCCACATTTTCCAGAATGAGTTGGTAGGCAACCTGCGCGGTTAGTAGGGATATGTTCTTTTGTTTTTTGTTCGGGAAGTTCGTTATTGGCAGGTATGTCCTATGGTCGTAGCGTTGGGCTTCGTTCGAGATTATGTGGAGCCAGTCGGGGGGTATTCTGTTTTTTATCTCGCGGAACGAAGCGTCGGTCAACTCTAGCGCGTCGGGTGAGAGAAATCCTGGTATCACCGTTTTGGTTAGATCCTCGATTATTGTGAGGTGTCTGGTTTCGGTCGTCGGTCGAGGCAGTTTCATGTTGAAGCGATCGGGGAAAGGCATAAACGCGTTATAGAAGAGAGGCTCGTTGAGAATCCCCTCCACTGTCGTCGGTCGCGGTCTTACGTTATTTGTCAGTTTATGCCATTTCGAGATCAGCGTCTTGTAAAACTGCTGCAGCAGTTTCAGTCCTTTCTGTTCGACGAACGATAGGAAGACGTGTCTTCCCTGGTTCGCCAGTCTGTACTGGTTAAGGTTGTACACCGCGAGAGTCTTCCACGGGCCGTCGGTCAAAGGGTCGAATAGTCGACGCACCCACGTCAGGTGTAAGGAATCGATTTTGTGCTGTGGGTGGAGGACGCCGAGACCGCCGTTCGATGGCTTCTGGCAGATTTGAGCCCTGTTGATCCTCGTGCGTCTTCCATCCCACAGATAGTCGAAAACGTCAGTGGTCAAACTGGCGATAGTGTTGTCTGCGGGCGTAGGTAACGTTTGCGCAACGTACCACAACTTGCTGAGCGCCAGGTTGTTAATGACGACTTTCTTGCCCTTAAGGGAAAGCCGTCGGTGCTTCCACTTCGACAGGACGGCCCTTACTTTATCGACCGCCGGTTGCCAGTTGTCGTAAAGCAGGTTCCGCCCTGACTTGTGGTACGTCACGCCCAGTATTTTAATGTCGTCTTTACCCCAATCGAAGTCGATTGGCGCGTCGGTTCGGTTGGTGTTCCGTCCTATCCACAGACCTTGGCATTTGTCTTTGTTAAAACTCGCACCAGAGACCAGCTCGTAGTGGGTTAGCTTATGACGCAGTCTGTGGATAGAGGCGTCCGAAGTCAGGTAGTAGTTGGTATCGTCTGCGTAGGCGTTGAGTTTAAACTCGCGGCCGTCCACAGAGATACCGTGGATGTACTTGTCCTGTCTTATCGACGCGTGAAAAGGTTCGCTCTGTACGATGTATAGCAACATTGAGAGTGGACATCCTTGCCTGACTCCTCGACCGGGGGCAAAGAAGTTCGACAGGTGGCCGTTTATTTTAATGGCGGTCGATATGTTGTTGTATATCGCCGCCACGTGGGAAATAAAGAGGGGAGAGAAATTAAATTTTGTGAGGGTTTTGCGGAGGAAGGTCCAGTCCACCCTGTCGAAAGCCTTCACCTGGTCGACTGATATCAGGCACGCGTCAAGGTCGTGTTTAAACGCGTATTTGAGGATGTCCCTGTTGAATGATAGGTTCATGAGGATGGACCTGCTGGTCACGCAGGCGGTCTGGTCGGGAGATATGATGTGTGGGAGGATGGTGTTGAGTCGAGTTGCTATAACCTTCGTCAGTATTTTGTAGTCGATGTTGAGCAGTGAGATAGGACGCCAGTTCCTTATGTCGTTCTGTTGCCCTTTTTTGTAAATGCATGTTATCACGGCCTGTCGTTGGGTTGGTGTCAGGAGGCCGTCTCGCAGGGAGGTGTTGTGGGTCTCGGTTAGGTCGTCGCCCAACAGGTCCCAGAATTCTTTGTAGAATTCTGCTGTTAGGCCGTCCGTCCCTGGGGACTTGTCGTTGTCCATGCATTTAAGGGCGTGCCGGAGTTCGGGGTTCGTTAAAGGTGCGTCACACGTTTGCCGTTGTTTGGCGTTTAACCGCGGTAGCTTGGTCTCGTTCAGTAGGCCCTCTTGAATTTCTTCGTCGAGGGTTTGTTTCGCGTACAGCTCCTTATAGAAGTCTGCAGCTACGGTGAGTACGGCGTCCGGTTCGGTGTGGACCGTGCCGGTTTCGTCGACAAGTTCTGTCATTTGGTGGTCCACTCGTCTCCTTTGCTCGAGGCGACAGAAAAACCTTGAGCATTTCTCTCCTTGCAATCTCCAGTGAACCTTTGATCTGACCCTGCTTCCTTCCTCTCTCTCCTTCTCGAAACGTTCAAGTTTCGTTCTAATAAGATTGCTAAGGGCGGTTCCGATGTTACATCGTTCCTCCTTGCTCAGGGCGTTTCTGAGCCTCTTGCGCAGTGAGTGCTCGTGTTTCCGTTTCTGTTTCCGTACAGTGGTTGCGTACTGTATCGTCAACCGCTTTAGTTCCGCTTTAATTGCGTCCCACGATGCTTCGGTTTTCTTGATTTCTGGGTAAGAGTCCCGGACAAGGTCTCTGTAGTTCTCGTCTCCCAAAAGGGAGTTGTTGAACAACCAGAGACCCTTTCCGGGTCTGAAGTTCGTGGGGCACAGCGTCAGCAGAACGTAGTGATAGTGGTCGGTGTATGTGGAAGGGACGTGCGTTATATGTTTGACGTCAGTTCTCAGTCTAACGTCGGTGTATATCCGGTCGATCCTCGACCTACTCCCACTCTGACCGTGGTAGTAAGTAAAGGTTTGTTGGTCGGGGTGTCTGCGTCTGAAGATGTCTTCCACCGAAAGAGATTGTTCTAGTGCTTTGAGGGCGGGCGTCGATGGACACCTCCGGTTGTTTGCGGGGAGTCGGTCGCCCTGCGTCTCGGTCATGTTGAAATCACCGGCAAGGATGTTGAACGTGTTGTCATCTGCGTCGTCGTGAAGCAGATCCGTAATTTTTTTAAAGAGAGCGGTCCTCTCTGTTGTTTTTGTTTTGTTTTGGCCCGAGGGCGCGTAAATGTTTACGAGTCGTATCTTTCGTTGCTGCCAGGTGATGGTCAAATACTGGAAGTGTCCATCGGGGTCGGCATGGTGGTCGACATCTTCAGTCAGTCGGTGTCGAAAGAGTAGTAGAGTCCCTGCTGTGTTCGGCTGTCCGGGAGCATGATAGCATGACCCCGGCCAGTAGTCCCGCAGTCGCTCCACTCCACTGTCGTCGAGGTGAGTCTCCTGCAGCATGAAGATATCTGCAGGCGTCTCGAGTAAATTGGTCAGTTGGGTTCTCAGTCGGTCGCGTTGTCTTAGACCCGCAACGTTTAAGCTTAAGATTTTAAGGCTCATTTTAAGTTGCGGGTTGTAAGCGCGGCGCGGTACGCAGATTCTCGGGAAGAGCGTGAAGAATAAAATGAGTTGGTAAAAAAAGAAGGTGAAAATTCATCAAAATTAAAAATTAAGGAAGGGAGCGCGTAGAGGGATGTAAATTAGACAAAAAAAGAGTTATTGTTTTGCCGGCCTAACCTTTACCCCACGGTGCGGGGTGGGCGGTGACTTTTGTCTCTTCTTTTTTTCTTTCTCCAGCGCCGGGAAATCTTCGTCGATGACGAGTCCCTCGCTGTCATCGTCGTCGTCGTCTCGTAGTCGTCCGGCCTTTGGTGCTGCATTCGGTCGTCCGTCCCTCGGCGTAGCGTTCGGTCTTGGTATGTTCGTCACGGTGCCGTTGCCTCCCCTTCTCCCCTTTCTCGTCGGCGTGGTCTTTCGGTTGCGGCGAACGACCTGGGAACCATCGACGTCCGCGGGTCTCGAGCGGACCTTACCGGTGGTAGCATCTCCGACGTTTTTGACAGGTGTTTTCGCGCGATCTTCTTTCGCCGCCTTCTCTTCAGCTGCGACGGCGACGTCCTGCGCGACGTTCTCGTTCTCTCTCTCTCCACCCTGTTCGATTTTCCTTCCCACTTCGCTCGACCCTTCTTCTTGGTCGCTGCCCTCCTCCATATCGACTACCTCCATCTCGTCGAGGGTTTGTTCTTTTTCCATGTAGGCCCGGCGTTGCTCGCAGGCGTCTTCACGCGTATGCCTTTTCCGGCAGGCTCGGCACATGGAGACTTTCCCCTCATAGAATAGGTCATAGTCTTTGCCGGCAATGGAGATGTGCGTGGGGAAAGCCGCCAGGGGCACTTTTGGCGTGATGAAAATGAGCCTACGCCCATCGCGAAGCCTCCTGTTTGCAAATTCATACGCGCCAAAATCGACCCGGCGCACGGTACCGTACGCCTCAAAGCGGTCGCGTATATCACAGCTGGCTACGTGATCCTCCGCGTAGAGGGTGACCAGCATTGAGGCGGGTGCCTTCGAAACGAATGTCGGCGGCGTCTTTTGCCCAGGGATGTTGATGGCCTTTCCTCGCAGGCGGTCCGCAACCTCTTCGCTCGCCAGGACCATCGTCCAACGGCCGCGTGACGTGTGCACGAGCGACTGGATATTCTGCGCTCCAACGTGCTGCCTGGCGACATTAAATAATTGCTCCGCGCGATGGACTATAATGGCGCGGCTGAAACCGCCCATGTAGATTGTCGTGTATACTGTCCGTTTCTCAAGGGTTGCGCGTAAGCTCAACGACGCTTGGTCGCGAACGGCGGACGATGACTGTACGCTCGACGCATACGAGGGTGCGGGAGCGGGAGCAGTAGCGGGAGCGGCAGCGGATTGCTGCATCGGTGGCGCGGCGGAAGCGAGAGCGGCAGCGGATTGCTGCATCGGTGGCGCGGCGGAAGCGAGAGCGGCAGCGGCTTGCTGCATCGGTGGCGCGGCGGAAGCGAGAGCGGCAGCGGATTGCTGCATCGGTGGCGCGGCGGAAGCGAGAGCGGCAGCGGGTTGCTGCATCGGTGGCGTAGCGGGAGCGGCAGCGGCTTGCTGCGTCATGGCAGTTGTCGAAATTATCGTTGGTCTATTTAAAACACTCTGGGGAGGAGCGTCCGTCATGCTCTACTGCACACTGGCAAGTGGGGCAATGAATAATTTATGAGTTTAGCACAGCTGTTCCTCCGCTTCAGAATAGAAAACGTTTAAAAACGGTTTATAGTCGTTTAAAACACCCTTTATCTACACGGAAAGGTTCCGAAAAGTATGTAAGCGTGTGTAGAAAAGTCTCGGCTTCACAACGGTGCAAAAAACAGCCGTCTAAGTCCGTTTCCGAGCGCGAACGAACACGAAAGGCGTCGCTGACGCGATAAACGTTTTTCGTTAAAAACTCGCTTAAAAAACCACGTTTTTCCACAGAACAAACACAAAACTATCTGAAAATACTGTCCGCAGCGAACACAAATTCAAAAAAACGATTACTTACAGCGAATAAAGCCAAAACCAAAATCAAAGAATGAGCGCACCAAAACACGTCTTGATACTACACTTGATCTTAGCCATTAGGCCGAGAAGCGATATGGTGATAGGGCAACCGCGTGCGGCCACGTCGTCGCCCTCAACGGTGCGACGGCGGCGTCTCGACTCTTGCGACGAGACTTTTGACGAACTTTGACGAACTTTATATTAGTACCTCCTCACGTCGACAAAGCGACCGTTGTGTTGAAGGCGCGCCGTCGACGCGTGCGAACGAAAACGAACGGCCCGCGCTCAACTGTCGACGAAAGCATACTTACCTGACGGGGAAGGAAACTTGGTCAACATGGGGCTTCTTCCAGGGTGAGGCTCTCGCATTGCACTCGGCCAGGGCTGACCCCTGCGATTACCGCTAACGTCGGTAACTCGACCGTACAATTTCTGGTAGCGGGGGCCTGCGTTCGCGCTAGCCCCCAACTGACATGAAAAAAAAAACAAGCAACAAGGAGAAGAAGAAGAACCAAGTTGAAAGAACACGGAGATAAAAAGTGTGCGACACCGGGAGTTCCCAGGCGGTCCCCCATCCAAGTACTACCCCGGCCCGACGATGCTTAACTGCCGTGATCAAACGAGAACGGGTGTGTTCATCGTGGTATGGTCGCAAACGATAACGACTGCCTTGCCGACGCTTTTGCTAGCGAACAATGTGAGCACGAATCGAAATTCCAATTCGTTCGTGCGTAAGTAAAAAAAAAACATGCATGCTCAAAGTGTTCTAATTTATTCTGTGCAAGATCAAGCGCTCTATGCTGTTCTTTTTAATTGTCTCGTGGGATGATGGGCCGCGCTCGGCTGTAGTGCAACGCCGAGGCAACCCGCGGTCAGGGCGAGGTAAACCTGCGCTCCCTTAACCAAACGCCAAAAATCAGATTAATATATGAGCCGGACTATGCCGGCGTACCAGATATTAAACTGATAAGAACAGATACTACACTTGATCTTAGCCATTAGGCCGAGAAGCGATATGGTGATAGGGCAACCGCGTGCGGCCACGTCGTCGCCCTCAACGGTGCGACGGCGGCGTCTCGACTCTTGCGACGAGACTTTTGACGAACTTTGACGAACTTTATATTAGTACCTCCTCACGTCGACAAAGCGACCGTTGTGTTGAAGGCGCGCCGTCGACGCGTGCGAACGAAAACGAACGGCCCGCGCTCAACTGTCGACGAAAGCATACTTACCTGACGGGGAAGGAAACTTGGTCAACATGGGGCTTCTTCCAGGGTGAGGCTCTCGCATTGCACTCGGCCAGGGCTGACCCCTGCGATTACCGCTAACGTCGGTAACTCGACCGTACAATTTCTGGTAGCGGGGGCCTGCGTTCGCGCTAGCCCCCAACTGACATGAAAAAAAAAACAAGCAACAAGGAGAAGAAGAAGAACCAAGTTGAAAGAACACGGAGATAAAAAGTGTGCGACACCGGGAGTTCCCAGGCGGTCCCCCATCCAAGTACTACCCCGGCCCGACGATGCTTAACTGCCGTGATCAAACGAGAACGGGTGTGTTCATCGTGGTATGGTCGCAAACGATAACGACTGCCTTGCCGACGCTTTTGCTAGCGAACAATGTGAGCACGAATCGAAATTCCAATTCGTTCGTGCGTAAGTAAAAAAAAAACATGCATGCTCAAAGTGTTCTAATTTATTCTGTGCAAGATCAAGCGCTCTATGCTGTTCTTTTTAATTGTCTCGTGGGATGATGGGCCGCGCTCGGCTGTAGTGCAACGCCGAGGCAACCCGCGGTCAGGGCGAGGTAAACCTGCGCTCCCTTAACCAAACGCCAAAAATCAGATTAATATATGAGCCGGACTATGCCGGCGTACCAGATATTAAACTGATAAGAACAGATACTACACTTGATCTTAGCCATTAGGCCGAGAAGCGATATGGTGATAGGGCAACCGCGTGCGGCCACGTCGTCGCCCTCAACGGTGCGACGGCGGCGTCTCGACTCTTGCGACGAGACTTTTGACGAACTTTGACGAACTTTATATTAGTACCTCCTCACGTCGACAAAGCGACCGTTGTGTTGAAGGCGCGCCGTCGACGCGTGCGAACGAAAACGAACGGCCCGCGCTCAACTGTCGACGAAAGCATACTTACCTGACGGGGAAGGAAACTTGGTCAACATGGGGCTTCTTCCAGGGTGAGGCTCTCGCATTGCACTCGGCCAGGGCTGACCCCTGCGATTACCGCTAACGTCGGTAACTCGACCGTACAATTTCTGGTAGCGGGGGCCTGCGTTCGCGCTAGCCCCCAACTGACATGAAAAAAAAAACAAGCAACAAGGAGAAGAAGAAGAACCAAGTTGAAAGAACACGGAGATAAAAAGTGTGCGACACCGGGAGTTCCCAGGCGGTCCCCCATCCAAGTACTACCCCGGCCCGACGATGCTTAACTGCCGTGATCAAACGAGAACGGGTGTGTTCATCGTGGTATGGTCGCAAACGATAACGACTGCCTTGCCGACGCTTTTGCTAGCGAACAATGTGAGCACGAATCGAAATTCCAATTCGTTCGTGCGTAAGTAAAAAAAAAACATGCATGCTCAAAGTGTTCTAATTTATTCTGTGCAAGATCAAGCGCTCTATGCTGTTCTTTTTAATTGTCTCGTGGGATGATGGGCCGCGCTCGGCTGTAGTGCAACGCCGAGGCAACCCGCGGTCAGGGCGAGGTAAACCTGCGCTCCCTTAACCAAACGCCAAAAATCAGATTAATATATGAGCCGGACTATGCCGGCGTACCAGATATTAAACTGATAAGAACAGATACTACACTTGATCTTAGCCATTAGGCCGAGAAGCGATATGGTGATAGGGCAACCGCGTGCGGCCACGTCGTCGCCCTCAACGGTGCGACGGCGGCGTCTCGACTCTTGCGACGAGACTTTTGACGAACTTTGACGAACTTTATATTAGTACCTCCTCACGTCGACAAAGCGACCGTTGTGTTGAAGGCGCGCCGTCGACGCGTGCGAACGAAAACGAACGGCCCGCGCTCAACTGTCGACGAAAGCATACTTACCTGACGGGGAAGGAAACTTGGTCAACATGGGGCTTCTTCCAGGGTGAGGCTCTCGCATTGCACTCGGCCAGGGCTGACCCCTGCGATTACCGCTAACGTCGGTAACTCGACCGTACAATTTCTGGTAGCGGGGGCCTGCGTTCGCGCTAGCCCCCAACTGACATGAAAAAAAAAACAAGCAACAAGGAGAAGAAGAAGAACCAAGTTGAAAGAACACGGAGATAAAAAGTGTGCGACACCGGGAGTTCCCAGGCGGTCCCCCATCCAAGTACTACCCCGGCCCGACGATGCTTAACTGCCGTGATCAAACGAGAACGGGTGTGTTCATCGTGGTATGGTCGCAAACGATAACGACTGCCTTGCCGACGCTTTTGCTAGCGAACAATGTGAGCACGAATCGAAATTCCAATTCGTTCGTGCGTAAGTAAAAAAAAAACATGCATGCTCAAAGTGTTCTAATTTATTCTGTGCAAGATCAAGCGCTCTATGCTGTTCTTTTTAATTGTCTCGTGGGATGATGGGCCGCGCTCGGCTGTAGTGCAACGCCGAGGCAACCCGCGGTCAGGGCGAGGTAAACCTGCGCTCCCTTAACCAAACGCCAAAAATCAGATTAATATATGAGCCGGACTATGCCGGCGTACCAGATATTAAACTGATAAGAACAGATACTACACTTGATCTTAGCCATTAGGCCGAGAAGCGATATGGTGATAGGGCAACCGCGTGCGGCCACGTCGTCGCCCTCAACGGTGCGACGGCGGCGTCTCGACTCTTGCGACGAGACTTTTGACGAACTTTGACGAACTTTATATTAGTACCTCCTCACGTCGACAAAGCGACCGTTGTGTTGAAGGCGCGCCGTCGACGCGTGCGAACGAAAACGAACGGCCCGCGCTCAACTGTCGACGAAAGCATACTTACCTGACGGGGAAGGAAACTTGGTCAACATGGGGCTTCTTCCAGGGTGAGGCTCTCGCATTGCACTCGGCCAGGGCTGACCCCTGCGATTACCGCTAACGTCGGTAACTCGACCGTACAATTTCTGGTAGCGGGGGCCTGCGTTCGCGCTAGCCCCCAACTGACATGAAAAAAAAAACAAGCAACAAGGAGAAGAAGAAGAACCAAGTTGAAAGAACACGGAGATAAAAAGTGTGCGACACCGGGAGTTCCCAGGCGGTCCCCCATCCAAGTACTACCCCGGCCCGACGATGCTTAACTGCCGTGATCAAACGAGAACGGGTGTGTTCATCGTGGTATGGTCGCAAACGATAACGACTGCCTTGCCGACGCTTTTGCTAGCGAACAATGTGAGCACGAATCGAAATTCCAATTCGTTCGTGCGTAAGTAAAAAAAAAACATGCATGCTCAAAGTGTTCTAATTTATTCTGTGCAAGATCAAGCGCTCTATGCTGTTCTTTTTAATTGTCTCGTGGGATGATGGGCCGCGCTCGGCTGTAGTGCAACGCCGAGGCAACCCGCGGTCAGGGCGAGGTAAACCTGCGCTCCCTTAACCAAACGCCAAAAATCAGATTAATATATGAGCCGGACTATGCCGGCGTACCAGATATTAAACTGATAAGAACAGATACTACACTTGATCTTAGCCATTAGGCCGAGAAGCGATATGGTGATAGGGCAACCGCGTGCGGCCACGTCGTCGCCCTCAACGGTGCGACGGCGGCGTCTCGACTCTTGCGACGAGACTTTTGACGAACTTTGACGAACTTTATATTAGTACCTCCTCACGTCGACAAAGCGACCGTTGTGTTGAAGGCGCGCCGTCGACGCGTGCGAACGAAAACGAACGGCCCGCGCTCAACTGTCGACGAAAGCATACTTACCTGACGGGGAAGGAAACTTGGTCAACATGGGGCTTCTTCCAGGGTGAGGCTCTCGCATTGCACTCGGCCAGGGCTGACCCCTGCGATTACCGCTAACGTCGGTAACTCGACCGTACAATTTCTGGTAGCGGGGGCCTGCGTTCGCGCTAGCCCCCAACTGACATGAAAAAAAAAACAAGCAACAAGGAGAAGAAGAAGAACCAAGTTGAAAGAACACGGAGATAAAAAGTGTGCGACACCGGGAGTTCCCAGGCGGTCCCCCATCCAAGTACTACCCCGGCCCGACGATGCTTAACTGCCGTGATCAAACGAGAACGGGTGTGTTCATCGTGGTATGGTCGCAAACGATAACGACTGCCTTGCCGACGCTTTTGCTAGCGAACAATGTGAGCACGAATCGAAATTCCAATTCGTTCGTGCGTAAGTAAAAAAAAAACATGCATGCTCAAAGTGTTCTAATTTATTCTGTGCAAGATCAAGCGCTCTATGCTGTTCTTTTTAATTGTCTCGTGGGATGATGGGCCGCGCTCGGCTGTAGTGCAACGCCGAGGCAACCCGCGGTCAGGGCGAGGTAAACCTGCGCTCCCTTAACCAAACGCCAAAAATCAGATTAATATATGAGCCGGACTATGCCGGCGTACCAGATATTAAACTGATAAGAACAGATACTACACTTGATCTTAGCCATTAGGCCGAGAAGCGATATGGTGATAGGGCAACCGCGTGCGGCCACGTCGTCGCCCTCAACGGTGCGACGGCGGCGTCTCGACTCTTGCGACGAGACTTTTGACGAACTTTGACGAACTTTATATTAGTACCTCCTCACGTCGACAAAGCGACCGTTGTGTTGAAGGCGCGCCGTCGACGCGTGCGAACGAAAACGAACGGCCCGCGCTCAACTGTCGACGAAAGCATACTTACCTGACGGGGAAGGAAACTTGGTCAACATGGGGCTTCTTCCAGGGTGAGGCTCTCGCATTGCACTCGGCCAGGGCTGACCCCTGCGATTACCGCTAACGTCGGTAACTCGACCGTACAATTTCTGGTAGCGGGGGCCTGCGTTCGCGCTAGCCCCCAACTGACATGAAAAAAAAAACAAGCAACAAGGAGAAGAAGAAGAACCAAGTTGAAAGAACACGGAGATAAAAAGTGTGCGACACCGGGAGTTCCCAGGCGGTCCCCCATCCAAGTACTACCCCGGCCCGACGATGCTTAACTGCCGTGATCAAACGAGAACGGGTGTGTTCATCGTGGTATGGTCGCAAACGATAACGACTGCCTTGCCGACGCTTTTGCTAGCGAACAATGTGAGCACGAATCGAAATTCCAATTCGTTCGTGCGTAAGTAAAAAAAAAACATGCATGCTCAAAGTGTTCTAATTTATTCTGTGCAAGATCAAGCGCTCTATGCTGTTCTTTTTAATTGTCTCGTGGGATGATGGGCCGCGCTCGGCTGTAGTGCAACGCCGAGGCAACCCGCGGTCAGGGCGAGGTAAACCTGCGCTCCCTTAACCAAACGCCAAAAATCAGATTAATATATGAGCCGGACTATGCCGGCGTACCAGATATTAAACTGATAAGAACAGATACTACACTTGATCTTAGCCATTAGGCCGAGAAGCGATATGGTGATAGGGCAACCGCGTGCGGCCACGTCGTCGCCCTCAACGGTGCGACGGCGGCGTCTCGACTCTTGCGACGAGACTTTTGACGAACTTTGACGAACTTTATATTAGTACCTCCTCACGTCGACAAAGCGACCGTTGTGTTGAAGGCGCGCCGTCGACGCGTGCGAACGAAAACGAACGGCCCGCGCTCAACTGTCGACGAAAGCATACTTACCTGACGGGGAAGGAAACTTGGTCAACATGGGGCTTCTTCCAGGGTGAGGCTCTCGCATTGCACTCGGCCAGGGCTGACCCCTGCGATTACCGCTAACGTCGGTAACTCGACCGTACAATTTCTGGTAGCGGGGGCCTGCGTTCGCGCTAGCCCCCAACTGACATGAAAAAAAAAACAAGCAACAAGGAGAAGAAGAAGAACCAAGTTGAAAGAACACGGAGATAAAAAGTGTGCGACACCGGGAGTTCCCAGGCGGTCCCCCATCCAAGTACTACCCCGGCCCGACGATGCTTAACTGCCGTGATCAAACGAGAACGGGTGTGTTCATCGTGGTATGGTCGCAAACGATAACGACTGCCTTGCCGACGCTTTTGCTAGCGAACAATGTGAGCACGAATCGAAATTCCAATTCGTTCGTGCGTAAGTAAAAAAAAAACATGCATGCTCAAAGTGTTCTAATTTATTCTGTGCAAGATCAAGCGCTCTATGCTGTTCTTTTTAATTGTCTCGTGGGATGATGGGCCGCGCTCGGCTGTAGTGCAACGCCGAGGCAACCCGCGGTCAGGGCGAGGTAAACCTGCGCTCCCTTAACCAAACGCCAAAAATCAGATTAATATATGAGCCGGACTATGCCGGCGTACCAGATATTAAACTGATAAGAACAGATACTACACTTGATCTTAGCCATTAGGCCGAGAAGCGATATGGTGATAGGGCAACCGCGTGCGGCCACGTCGTCGCCCTCAACGGTGCGACGGCGGCGTCTCGACTCTTGCGACGAGACTTTTGACGAACTTTGACGAACTTTATATTAGTACCTCCTCACGTCGACAAAGCGACCGTTGTGTTGAAGGCGCGCCGTCGACGCGTGCGAACGAAAACGAACGGCCCGCGCTCAACTGTCGACGAAAGCATACTTACCTGACGGGGAAGGAAACTTGGTCAACATGGGGCTTCTTCCAGGGTGAGGCTCTCGCATTGCACTCGGCCAGGGCTGACCCCTGCGATTACCGCTAACGTCGGTAACTCGACCGTACAATTTCTGGTAGCGGGGGCCTGCGTTCGCGCTAGCCCCCAACTGACATGAAAAAAAAAACAAGCAACAAGGAGAAGAAGAAGAACCAAGTTGAAAGAACACGGAGATAAAAAGTGTGCGACACCGGGAGTTCCCAGGCGGTCCCCCATCCAAGTACTACCCCGGCCCGACGATGCTTAACTGCCGTGATCAAACGAGAACGGGTGTGTTCATCGTGGTATGGTCGCAAACGATAACGACTGCCTTGCCGACGCTTTTGCTAGCGAACAATGTGAGCACGAATCGAAATTCCAATTCGTTCGTGCGTAAGTAAAAAAAAAACATGCATGCTCAAAGTGTTCTAATTTATTCTGTGCAAGATCAAGCGCTCTATGCTGTTCTTTTTAATTGTCTCGTGGGATGATGGGCCGCGCTCGGCTGTAGTGCAACGCCGAGGCAACCCGCGGTCAGGGCGAGGTAAACCTGCGCTCCCTTAACCAAACGCCAAAAATCAGATTAATATATGAGCCGGACTATGCCGGCGTACCAGATATTAAACTGATAAGAACAGATACTACACTTGATCTTAGCCATTAGGCCGAGAAGCGATATGGTGATAGGGCAACCGCGTGCGGCCACGTCGTCGCCCTCAACGGTGCGACGGCGGCGTCTCGACTCTTGCGACGAGACTTTTGACGAACTTTGACGAACTTTATATTAGTACCTCCTCACGTCGACAAAGCGACCGTTGTGTTGAAGGCGCGCCGTCGACGCGTGCGAACGAAAACGAACGGCCCGCGCTCAACTGTCGACGAAAGCATACTTACCTGACGGGGAAGGAAACTTGGTCAACATGGGGCTTCTTCCAGGGTGAGGCTCTCGCATTGCACTCGGCCAGGGCTGACCCCTGCGATTACCGCTAACGTCGGTAACTCGACCGTACAATTTCTGGTAGCGGGGGCCTGCGTTCGCGCTAGCCCCCAACTGACATGAAAAAAAAAACAAGCAACAAGGAGAAGAAGAAGAACCAAGTTGAAAGAACACGGAGATAAAAAGTGTGCGACACCGGGAGTTCCCAGGCGGTCCCCCATCCAAGTACTACCCCGGCCCGACGATGCTTAACTGCCGTGATCAAACGAGAACGGGTGTGTTCATCGTGGTATGGTCGCAAACGATAACGACTGCCTTGCCGACGCTTTTGCTAGCGAACAATGTGAGCACGAATCGAAATTCCAATTCGTTCGTGCGTAAGTAAAAAAAAAACATGCATGCTCAAAGTGTTCTAATTTATTCTGTGCAAGATCAAGCGCTCTATGCTGTTCTTTTTAATTGTCTCGTGGGATGATGGGCCGCGCTCGGCTGTAGTGCAACGCCGAGGCAACCCGCGGTCAGGGCGAGGTAAACCTGCGCTCCCTTAACCAAACGCCAAAAATCAGATTAATATATGAGCCGGACTATGCCGGCGTACCAGATATTAAACTGATAAGAACAGATACTACACTTGATCTTAGCCATTAGGCCGAGAAGCGATATGGTGATAGGGCAACCGCGTGCGGCCACGTCGTCGCCCTCAACGGTGCGACGGCGGCGTCTCGACTCTTGCGACGAGACTTTTGACGAACTTTGACGAACTTTATATTAGTACCTCCTCACGTCGACAAAGCGACCGTTGTGTTGAAGGCGCGCCGTCGACGCGTGCGAACGAAAACGAACGGCCCGCGCTCAACTGTCGACGAAAGCATACTTACCTGACGGGGAAGGAAACTTGGTCAACATGGGGCTTCTTCCAGGGTGAGGCTCTCGCATTGCACTCGGCCAGGGCTGACCCCTGCGATTACCGCTAACGTCGGTAACTCGACCGTACAATTTCTGGTAGCGGGGGCCTGCGTTCGCGCTAGCCCCCAACTGACATGAAAAAAAAAACAAGCAACAAGGAGAAGAAGAAGAACCAAGTTGAAAGAACACGGAGATAAAAAGTGTGCGACACCGGGAGTTCCCAGGCGGTCCCCCATCCAAGTACTACCCCGGCCCGACGATGCTTAACTGCCGTGATCAAACGAGAACGGGTGTGTTCATCGTGGTATGGTCGCAAACGATAACGACTGCCTTGCCGACGCTTTTGCTAGCGAACAATGTGAGCACGAATCGAAATTCCAATTCGTTCGTGCGTAAGTAAAAAAAAAACATGCATGCTCAAAGTGTTCTAATTTATTCTGTGCAAGATCAAGCGCTCTATGCTGTTCTTTTTAATTGTCTCGTGGGATGATGGGCCGCGCTCGGCTGTAGTGCAACGCCGAGGCAACCCGCGGTCAGGGCGAGGTAAACCTGCGCTCCCTTAACCAAACGCCAAAAATCAGATTAATATATGAGCCGGACTATGCCGGCGTACCAGATATTAAACTGATAAGAACAGATACTACACTTGATCTTTTTTTTTTTTTTTTTTTTTGATCTTCATCAATTTTATTTCATCCGGCGATGAATGCCGTCTTGAAACTATTTACAAGGCGTAGAAAGTATAAAAAAGTGTGTACAAAGACCGTTGATAATAAATATATGTACAGGGCGGCCATTGAAAAGCAGGGTGTTTAGGGCGTTTCCAAAGCCGCCCTGTCACGCGCTATCGTAAAAATTATTCTTCAATCGATGAGTAATTACATTTATTTTTGATTTAGTTTCGTCATCTTTGCAAATTTCAATTTCGAAAAGAAGGCATTTCAGGAGTTTACGTTTGAAAATTTGAGCAGAGGTATCGGAGTTTTCTTCAAATGATGCGGCTATCCGTGAAGTATATAAGCTCTCGAGGTATATTTCAAATGAGAGAGCTGCGAAATCGTAGTCCTCGTACAAGAAAAGAGGGCCCATAATAAATAAAGTGGGGCTTCTGCAAAAAACTTTTCCGTAAAATTCCCCGAGAATCTGCAAATACAGCGCTTGCGCTCGTTTTGTCTGGTTGCAGTGGTAGAACCAGTGCTCCGTTGTTTCTGTTTCGTTGCATCTAGGGCAGATGTCGTCCGAGACAACCTTCCATTTCTGTAGGGTTGCCTTGTTCGGCATCTTCCCGTAGATGAGTCGCATGTGGATGTCGTTTGCATGGTTGTTTGTGTTTCTTTTGTATATTGTCTGTAGCGTCTTGCAGTAGGATTTCTCGTCAATGTGTTTCAATTCCGGAAATATGGAGCCCCATTCCAGGAAGCCTGGACGGGGTTTTTCCACATTTTCCAGAATGAGTTGGTAGGCAACCTGCGCGGTTAGTAGGGATATGTTCTTTTGTTTTTTGTTCGGGAAGTTCGTTATTGGCAGGTATGTCCTATGGTCGTAGCGTTGGGCTTCGTTCGAGATTATGTGGAGCCAGTCGGGGGGTATTCTGTTTTTTATCTCGCGGAACGAAGCGTCGGTCAACTCTAGCGCGTCGGGTGAGAGAAATCCTGGTATCACCGTTTTGGTTAGATCCTCGATTATTGTGAGGTGTCTGGTTTCGGTCGTCGGTCGAGGCAGTTTCATGTTGAAGCGATCGGGGAAAGGCATAAACGCGTTATAGAAGAGAGGCTCGTTGAGAATCCCCTCCACTGTCGTCGGTCGCGGTCTTACGTTATTTGTCAGTTTATGCCATTTCGAGATCAGCGTCTTGTAAAACTGCTGCAGCAGTTTCAGTCCTTTCTGTTCGACGAACGATAGGAAGACGTGTCTTCCCTGGTTCGCCAGTCTGTACTGGTTAAGGTTGTACACCGCGAGAGTCTTCCACGGGCCGTCGGTCAAAGGGTCGAATAGTCGACGCACCCACGTCAGGTGTAAGGAATCGATTTTGTGCTGTGGGTGGAGGACGCCGAGACCGCCGTTCGATGGCTTCTGGCAGATTTGAGCCCTGTTGATCCTCGTGCGTCTTCCATCCCACAGATAGTCGAAAACGTCAGTGGTCAAACTGGCGATAGTGTTGTCTGCGGGCGTAGGTAACGTTTGCGCAACGTACCACAACTTGCTGAGCGCCAGGTTGTTAATGACGACTTTCTTGCCCTTAAGGGAAAGCCGTCGGTGCTTCCACTTCGACAGGACGGCCCTTACTTTATCGACCGCCGGTTGCCAGTTGTCGTAAAGCAGGTTCCGCCCTGACTTGTGGTACGTCACGCCCAGTATTTTAATGTCGTCTTTACCCCAATCGAAGTCGATTGGCGCGTCGGTTCGGTTGGTGTTCCGTCCTATCCACAGACCTTGGCATTTGTCTTTGTTAAAACTCGCACCAGAGACCAGCTCGTAGTGGGTTAGCTTATGACGCAGTCTGTGGATAGAGGCGTCCGAAGTCAGGTAGTAGTTGGTATCGTCTGCGTAGGCGTTGAGTTTAAACTCGCGGCCGTCCACAGAGATACCGTGGATGTACTTGTCCTGTCTTATCGACGCGTGAAAAGGTTCGCTCTGTACGATGTATAGCAACATTGAGAGTGGACATCCTTGCCTGACTCCTCGACCGGGGGCAAAGAAGTTCGACAGGTGGCCGTTTATTTTAATGGCGGTCGATATGTTGTTGTATATCGCCGCCACGTGGGAAATAAAGAGGGGAGAGAAATTAAATTTTGTGAGGGTTTTGCGGAGGAAGGTCCAGTCCACCCTGTCGAAAGCCTTCACCTGGTCGACTGATATCAGGCACGCGTCAAGGTCGTGTTTAAACGCGTATTTGAGGATGTCCCTGTTGAATGATAGGTTCATGAGGATGGACCTGCTGGTCACGCAGGCGGTCTGGTCGGGAGATATGATGTGTGGGAGGATGGTGTTGAGTCGAGTTGCTATAACCTTCGTCAGTATTTTGTAGTCGATGTTGAGCAGTGAGATAGGACGCCAGTTCCTTATGTCGTTCTGTTGCCCTTTTTTGTAAATGCATGTTATCACGGCCTGTCGTTGGGTTGGTGTCAGGAGGCCGTCTCGCAGGGAGGTGTTGTGGGTCTCGGTTAGGTCGTCGCCCAACAGGTCCCAGAATTCTTTGTAGAATTCTGCTGTTAGGCCGTCCGTCCCTGGGGACTTGTCGTTGTCCATGCATTTAAGGGCGTGCCGGAGTTCGGGGTTCGTTAAAGGTGCGTCACACGTTTGCCGTTGTTTGGCGTTTAACCGCGGTAGCTTGGTCTCGTTCAGTAGGCCCTCTTGAATTTCTTCGTCGAGGGTTTGTTTCGCGTACAGCTCCTTATAGAAGTCTGCAGCTACGGTGAGTACGGCGTCCGGTTCGGTGTGGACCGTGCCGGTTTCGTCGACAAGTTCTGTCATTTGGTGGTCCACTCGTCTCCTTTGCTCGAGGCGACAGAAAAACCTTGAGCATTTCTCTCCTTGCAATCTCCAGTGAACCTTTGATCTGACCCTGCTTCCTTCCTCTCTCTCCTTCTCGAAACGTTCAAGTTTCGTTCTAATAAGATTGCTAAGGGCGGTTCCGATGTTACATCGTTCCTCCTTGCTCAGGGCGTTTCTGAGCCTCTTGCGCAGTGAGTGCTCGTGTTTCCGTTTCTGTTTCCGTACAGTGGTTGCGTACTGTATCGTCAACCGCTTTAGTTCCGCTTTAATTGCGTCCCACGATGCTTCGGTTTTCTTGATTTCTGGGTAAGAGTCCCGGACAAGGTCTCTGTAGTTCTCGTCTCCCAAAAGGGAGTTGTTGAACAACCAGAGACCCTTTCCGGGTCTGAAGTTCGTGGGGCACAGCGTCAGCAGAACGTAGTGATAGTGGTCGGTGTATGTGGAAGGGACGTGCGTTATATGTTTGACGTCAGTTCTCAGTCTAACGTCGGTGTATATCCGGTCGATCCTCGACCTACTCCCACTCTGACCGTGGTAGTAAGTAAAGGTTTGTTGGTCGGGGTGTCTGCGTCTGAAGATGTCTTCCACCGAAAGAGATTGTTCTAGTGCTTTGAGGGCGGGCGTCGATGGACACCTCCGGTTGTTTGCGGGGAGTCGGTCGCCCTGCGTCTCGGTCATGTTGAAATCACCGGCAAGGATGTTGAACGTGTTGTCATCTGCGTCGTCGTGAAGCAGATCCGTAATTTTTTTAAAGAGAGCGGTCCTCTCTGTTGTTTTTGTTTTGTTTTGGCCCGAGGGCGCGTAAATGTTTACGAGTCGTATCTTTCGTTGCTGCCAGGTGATGGTCAAATACTGGAAGTGTCCATCGGGGTCGGCATGGTGGTCGACATCTTCAGTCAGTCGGTGTCGAAAGAGTAGTAGAGTCCCTGCTGTGTTCGGCTGTCCGGGAGCATGATAGCATGACCCCGGCCAGTAGTCCCGCAGTCGCTCCACTCCACTGTCGTCGAGGTGAGTCTCCTGCAGCATGAAGATATCTGCAGGCGTCTCGAGTAAATTGGTCAGTTGGGTTCTCAGTCGGTCGCGTTGTCTTAGACCCGCAACGTTTAAGCTTAAGATTTTAAGGCTCATTTTAAGTTGCGGGTTGTAAGCGCGGCGCGGTACGCAGATTCTCGGGAAGAGCGTGAAGAATAAAATGAGTTGGTAAAAAAAGAAGGTGAAAATTCATCAAAATTAAAAATTAAGGAAGGGAGCGCGTAGAGGGATGTAAATTAGACAAAAAAAGAGTTATTGTTTTGCCGGCCTAACCTTTACCCCACGGTGCGGGGTGGGCGGTGACTTTTGTCTCTTCTTTTTTTCTTTCTCCAGCGCCGGGAAATCTTCGTCGATGACGAGTCCCTCGCTGTCATCGTCGTCGTCGTCTCGTAGTCGTCCGGCCTTTGGTGCTGCATTCGGTCGTCCGTCCCTCGGCGTAGCGTTCGGTCTTGGTATGTTCGTCACGGTGCCGTTGCCTCCCCTTCTCCCCTTTCTCGTCGGCGTGGTCTTTCGGTTGCGGCGAACGACCTGGGAACCATCGACGTCCGCGGGTCTCGAGCGGACCTTACCGGTGGTAGCATCTCCGACGTTTTTGACAGGTGTTTTCGCGCGATCTTCTTTCGCCGCCTTCTCTTCAGCTGCGACGGCGACGTCCTGCGCGACGTTCTCGTTCTCTCTCTCTCCACCCTGTTCGATTTTCCTTCCCACTTCGCTCGACCCTTCTTCTTGGTCGCTGCCCTCCTCCATATCGACTACCTCCATCTCGTCGAGGGTTTGTTCTTTTTCCATGTAGGCCCGGCGTTGCTCGCAGGCGTCTTCACGCGTATGCCTTTTCCGGCAGGCTCGGCACATGGAGACTTTCCCCTCATAGAATAGGTCATAGTCTTTGCCGGCAATGGAGATGTGCGTGGGGAAAGCCGCCAGGGGCACTTTTGGCGTGATGAAAATGAGCCTACGCCCATCGCGAAGCCTCCTGTTTGCAAATTCATACGCGCCAAAATCGACCCGGCGCACGGTACCGTACGCCTCAAAGCGGTCGCGTATATCACAGCTGGCTACGTGATCCTCCGCGTAGAGGGTGACCAGCATTGAGGCGGGTGCCTTCGAAACGAATGTCGGCGGCGTCTTTTGCCCAGGGATGTTGATGGCCTTTCCTCGCAGGCGGTCCGCAACCTCTTCGCTCGCCAGGACCATCGTCCAACGGCCGCGTGACGTGTGCACGAGCGACTGGATATTCTGCGCTCCAACGTGCTGCCTGGCGACATTAAATAATTGCTCCGCGCGATGGACTATAATGGCGCGGCTGAAACCGCCCATGTAGATTGTCGTGTATACTGTCCGTTTCTCAAGGGTTGCGCGTAAGCTCAACGACGCTTGGTCGCGAACGGCGGACGATGACTGTACGCTCGACGCATACGAGGGTGCGGGAGCGGGAGCAGTAGCGGGAGCGGCAGCGGATTGCTGCATCGGTGGCGCGGCGGAAGCGAGAGCGGCAGCGGATTGCTGCATCGGTGGCGCGGCGGAAGCGAGAGCGGCAGCGGCTTGCTGCATCGGTGGCGCGGCGGAAGCGAGAGCGGCAGCGGATTGCTGCATCGGTGGCGCGGCGGAAGCGAGAGCGGCAGCGGGTTGCTGCATCGGTGGCGTAGCGGGAGCGGCAGCGGCTTGCTGCGTCATGGCAGTTGTCGAAATTATCGTTGGTCTATTTAAAACACTCTGGGGAGGAGCGTCCGTCATGCTCTACTGCACACTGGCAAGTGGGGCAATGAATAATTTATGAGTTTAGCACAGCTGTTCCTCCGCTTCAGAATAGAAAACGTTTAAAAACGGTTTATAGTCGTTTAAAACACCCTTTATCTACACGGAAAGGTTCCGAAAAGTATGTAAGCGTGTGTAGAAAAGTCTCGGCTTCACAACGGTGCAAAAAACAGCCGTCTAAGTCCGTTTCCGAGCGCGAACGAACACGAAAGGCGTCGCTGACGCGATAAACGTTTTTCGTTAAAAACTCGCTTAAAAAACCACGTTTTTCCACAGAACAAACACAAAACTATCTGAAAATACTGTCCGCAGCGAACACAAATTCAAAAAAACGATTACTTACAGCGAATAAAGCCAAAACCAAAATCAAAGAATGAGCGCACCAAAACACGTCTTGATACTACACTTGATCTTAGCCATTAGGCCGAGAAGCGATATGGTGATAGGGCAACCGCGTGCGGCCACGTCGTCGCCCTCAACGGTGCGACGGCGGCGTCTCGACTCTTGCGACGAGACTTTTGACGAACTTTGACGAACTTTATATTAGTACCTCCTCACGTCGACAAAGCGACCGTTGTGTTGAAGGCGCGCCGTCGACGCGTGCGAACGAAAACGAACGGCCCGCGCTCAACTGTCGACGAAAGCATACTTACCTGACGGGGAAGGAAACTTGGTCAACATGGGGCTTCTTCCAGGGTGAGGCTCTCGCATTGCACTCGGCCAGGGCTGACCCCTGCGATTACCGCTAACGTCGGTAACTCGACCGTACAATTTCTGGTAGCGGGGGCCTGCGTTCGCGCTAGCCCCCAACTGACATGAAAAAAAAAACAAGCAACAAGGAGAAGAAGAAGAACCAAGTTGAAAGAACACGGAGATAAAAAGTGTGCGACACCGGGAGTTCCCAGGCGGTCCCCCATCCAAGTACTACCCCGGCCCGACGATGCTTAACTGCCGTGATCAAACGAGAACGGGTGTGTTCATCGTGGTATGGTCGCAAACGATAACGACTGCCTTGCCGACGCTTTTGCTAGCGAACAATGTGAGCACGAATCGAAATTCCAATTCGTTCGTGCGTAAGTAAAAAAAAAACATGCATGCTCAAAGTGTTCTAATTTATTCTGTGCAAGATCAAGCGCTCTATGCTGTTCTTTTTAATTGTCTCGTGGGATGATGGGCCGCGCTCGGCTGTAGTGCAACGCCGAGGCAACCCGCGGTCAGGGCGAGGTAAACCTGCGCTCCCTTAACCAAACGCCAAAAATCAGATTAATATATGAGCCGGACTATGCCGGCGTACCAGATATTAAACTGATAAGAACAGATACTACACTTGATCTTAGCCATTAGGCCGAGAAGCGATATGGTGATAGGGCAACCGCGTGCGGCCACGTCGTCGCCCTCAACGGTGCGACGGCGGCGTCTCGACTCTTGCGACGAGACTTTTGACGAACTTTGACGAACTTTATATTAGTACCTCCTCACGTCGACAAAGCGACCGTTGTGTTGAAGGCGCGCCGTCGACGCGTGCGAACGAAAACGAACGGCCCGCGCTCAACTGTCGACGAAAGCATACTTACCTGACGGGGAAGGAAACTTGGTCAACATGGGGCTTCTTCCAGGGTGAGGCTCTCGCATTGCACTCGGCCAGGGCTGACCCCTGCGATTACCGCTAACGTCGGTAACTCGACCGTACAATTTCTGGTAGCGGGGGCCTGCGTTCGCGCTAGCCCCCAACTGACATGAAAAAAAAAACAAGCAACAAGGAGAAGAAGAAGAACCAAGTTGAAAGAACACGGAGATAAAAAGTGTGCGACACCGGGAGTTCCCAGGCGGTCCCCCATCCAAGTACTACCCCGGCCCGACGATGCTTAACTGCCGTGATCAAACGAGAACGGGTGTGTTCATCGTGGTATGGTCGCAAACGATAACGACTGCCTTGCCGACGCTTTTGCTAGCGAACAATGTGAGCACGAATCGAAATTCCAATTCGTTCGTGCGTAAGTAAAAAAAAAACATGCATGCTCAAAGTGTTCTAATTTATTCTGTGCAAGATCAAGCGCTCTATGCTGTTCTTTTTAATTGTCTCGTGGGATGATGGGCCGCGCTCGGCTGTAGTGCAACGCCGAGGCAACCCGCGGTCAGGGCGAGGTAAACCTGCGCTCCCTTAACCAAACGCCAAAAATCAGATTAATATATGAGCCGGACTATGCCGGCGTACCAGATATTAAACTGATAAGAACAGATACTACACTTGATCTTAGCCATTAGGCCGAGAAGCGATATGGTGATAGGGCAACCGCGTGCGGCCACGTCGTCGCCCTCAACGGTGCGACGGCGGCGTCTCGACTCTTGCGACGAGACTTTTGACGAACTTTGACGAACTTTATATTAGTACCTCCTCACGTCGACAAAGCGACCGTTGTGTTGAAGGCGCGCCGTCGACGCGTGCGAACGAAAACGAACGGCCCGCGCTCAACTGTCGACGAAAGCATACTTACCTGACGGGGAAGGAAACTTGGTCAACATGGGGCTTCTTCCAGGGTGAGGCTCTCGCATTGCACTCGGCCAGGGCTGACCCCTGCGATTACCGCTAACGTCGGTAACTCGACCGTACAATTTCTGGTAGCGGGGGCCTGCGTTCGCGCTAGCCCCCAACTGACATGAAAAAAAAAACAAGCAACAAGGAGAAGAAGAAGAACCAAGTTGAAAGAACACGGAGATAAAAAGTGTGCGACACCGGGAGTTCCCAGGCGGTCCCCCATCCAAGTACTACCCCGGCCCGACGATGCTTAACTGCCGTGATCAAACGAGAACGGGTGTGTTCATCGTGGTATGGTCGCAAACGATAACGACTGCCTTGCCGACGCTTTTGCTAGCGAACAATGTGAGCACGAATCGAAATTCCAATTCGTTCGTGCGTAAGTAAAAAAAAAACATGCATGCTCAAAGTGTTCTAATTTATTCTGTGCAAGATCAAGCGCTCTATGCTGTTCTTTTTAATTGTCTCGTGGGATGATGGGCCGCGCTCGGCTGTAGTGCAACGCCGAGGCAACCCGCGGTCAGGGCGAGGTAAACCTGCGCTCCCTTAACCAAACGCCAAAAATCAGATTAATATATGAGCCGGACTATGCCGGCGTACCAGATATTAAACTGATAAGAACAGATACTACACTTGATCTTAGCCATTAGGCCGAGAAGCGATATGGTGATAGGGCAACCGCGTGCGGCCACGTCGTCGCCCTCAACGGTGCGACGGCGGCGTCTCGACTCTTGCGACGAGACTTTTGACGAACTTTGACGAACTTTATATTAGTACCTCCTCACGTCGACAAAGCGACCGTTGTGTTGAAGGCGCGCCGTCGACGCGTGCGAACGAAAACGAACGGCCCGCGCTCAACTGTCGACGAAAGCATACTTACCTGACGGGGAAGGAAACTTGGTCAACATGGGGCTTCTTCCAGGGTGAGGCTCTCGCATTGCACTCGGCCAGGGCTGACCCCTGCGATTACCGCTAACGTCGGTAACTCGACCGTACAATTTCTGGTAGCGGGGGCCTGCGTTCGCGCTAGCCCCCAACTGACATGAAAAAAAAAACAAGCAACAAGGAGAAGAAGAAGAACCAAGTTGAAAGAACACGGAGATAAAAAGTGTGCGACACCGGGAGTTCCCAGGCGGTCCCCCATCCAAGTACTACCCCGGCCCGACGATGCTTAACTGCCGTGATCAAACGAGAACGGGTGTGTTCATCGTGGTATGGTCGCAAACGATAACGACTGCCTTGCCGACGCTTTTGCTAGCGAACAATGTGAGCACGAATCGAAATTCCAATTCGTTCGTGCGTAAGTAAAAAAAAAACATGCATGCTCAAAGTGTTCTAATTTATTCTGTGCAAGATCAAGCGCTCTATGCTGTTCTTTTTAATTGTCTCGTGGGATGATGGGCCGCGCTCGGCTGTAGTGCAACGCCGAGGCAACCCGCGGTCAGGGCGAGGTAAACCTGCGCTCCCTTAACCAAACGCCAAAAATCAGATTAATATATGAGCCGGACTATGCCGGCGTACCAGATATTAAACTGATAAGAACAGATACTACACTTGATCTTAGCCATTAGGCCGAGAAGCGATATGGTGATAGGGCAACCGCGTGCGGCCACGTCGTCGCCCTCAACGGTGCGACGGCGGCGTCTCGACTCTTGCGACGAGACTTTTGACGAACTTTGACGAACTTTATATTAGTACCTCCTCACGTCGACAAAGCGACCGTTGTGTTGAAGGCGCGCCGTCGACGCGTGCGAACGAAAACGAACGGCCCGCGCTCAACTGTCGACGAAAGCATACTTACCTGACGGGGAAGGAAACTTGGTCAACATGGGGCTTCTTCCAGGGTGAGGCTCTCGCATTGCACTCGGCCAGGGCTGACCCCTGCGATTACCGCTAACGTCGGTAACTCGACCGTACAATTTCTGGTAGCGGGGGCCTGCGTTCGCGCTAGCCCCCAACTGACATGAAAAAAAAAACAAGCAACAAGGAGAAGAAGAAGAACCAAGTTGAAAGAACACGGAGATAAAAAGTGTGCGACACCGGGAGTTCCCAGGCGGTCCCCCATCCAAGTACTACCCCGGCCCGACGATGCTTAACTGCCGTGATCAAACGAGAACGGGTGTGTTCATCGTGGTATGGTCGCAAACGATAACGACTGCCTTGCCGACGCTTTTGCTAGCGAACAATGTGAGCACGAATCGAAATTCCAATTCGTTCGTGCGTAAGTAAAAAAAAAACATGCATGCTCAAAGTGTTCTAATTTATTCTGTGCAAGATCAAGCGCTCTATGCTGTTCTTTTTAATTGTCTCGTGGGATGATGGGCCGCGCTCGGCTGTAGTGCAACGCCGAGGCAACCCGCGGTCAGGGCGAGGTAAACCTGCGCTCCCTTAACCAAACGCCAAAAATCAGATTAATATATGAGCCGGACTATGCCGGCGTACCAGATATTAAACTGATAAGAACAGATACTACACTTGATCTTAGCCATTAGGCCGAGAAGCGATATGGTGATAGGGCAACCGCGTGCGGCCACGTCGTCGCCCTCAACGGTGCGACGGCGGCGTCTCGACTCTTGCGACGAGACTTTTGACGAACTTTGACGAACTTTATATTAGTACCTCCTCACGTCGACAAAGCGACCGTTGTGTTGAAGGCGCGCCGTCGACGCGTGCGAACGAAAACGAACGGCCCGCGCTCAACTGTCGACGAAAGCATACTTACCTGACGGGGAAGGAAACTTGGTCAACATGGGGCTTCTTCCAGGGTGAGGCTCTCGCATTGCACTCGGCCAGGGCTGACCCCTGCGATTACCGCTAACGTCGGTAACTCGACCGTACAATTTCTGGTAGCGGGGGCCTGCGTTCGCGCTAGCCCCCAACTGACATGAAAAAAAAAACAAGCAACAAGGAGAAGAAGAAGAACCAAGTTGAAAGAACACGGAGATAAAAAGTGTGCGACACCGGGAGTTCCCAGGCGGTCCCCCATCCAAGTACTACCCCGGCCCGACGATGCTTAACTGCCGTGATCAAACGAGAACGGGTGTGTTCATCGTGGTATGGTCGCAAACGATAACGACTGCCTTGCCGACGCTTTTGCTAGCGAACAATGTGAGCACGAATCGAAATTCCAATTCGTTCGTGCGTAAGTAAAAAAAAAACATGCATGCTCAAAGTGTTCTAATTTATTCTGTGCAAGATCAAGCGCTCTATGCTGTTCTTTTTAATTGTCTCGTGGGATGATGGGCCGCGCTCGGCTGTAGTGCAACGCCGAGGCAACCCGCGGTCAGGGCGAGGTAAACCTGCGCTCCCTTAACCAAACGCCAAAAATCAGATTAATATATGAGCCGGACTATGCCGGCGTACCAGATATTAAACTGATAAGAACAGATACTACACTTGATCTTAGCCATTAGGCCGAGAAGCGATATGGTGATAGGGCAACCGCGTGCGGCCACGTCGTCGCCCTCAACGGTGCGACGGCGGCGTCTCGACTCTTGCGACGAGACTTTTGACGAACTTTGACGAACTTTATATTAGTACCTCCTCACGTCGACAAAGCGACCGTTGTGTTGAAGGCGCGCCGTCGACGCGTGCGAACGAAAACGAACGGCCCGCGCTCAACTGTCGACGAAAGCATACTTACCTGACGGGGAAGGAAACTTGGTCAACATGGGGCTTCTTCCAGGGTGAGGCTCTCGCATTGCACTCGGCCAGGGCTGACCCCTGCGATTACCGCTAACGTCGGTAACTCGACCGTACAATTTCTGGTAGCGGGGGCCTGCGTTCGCGCTAGCCCCCAACTGACATGAAAAAAAAAACAAGCAACAAGGAGAAGAAGAAGAACCAAGTTGAAAGAACACGGAGATAAAAAGTGTGCGACACCGGGAGTTCCCAGGCGGTCCCCCATCCAAGTACTACCCCGGCCCGACGATGCTTAACTGCCGTGATCAAACGAGAACGGGTGTGTTCATCGTGGTATGGTCGCAAACGATAACGACTGCCTTGCCGACGCTTTTGCTAGCGAACAATGTGAGCACGAATCGAAATTCCAATTCGTTCGTGCGTAAGTAAAAAAAAAACATGCATGCTCAAAGTGTTCTAATTTATTCTGTGCAAGATCAAGCGCTCTATGCTGTTCTTTTTAATTGTCTCGTGGGATGATGGGCCGCGCTCGGCTGTAGTGCAACGCCGAGGCAACCCGCGGTCAGGGCGAGGTAAACCTGCGCTCCCTTAACCAAACGCCAAAAATCAGATTAATATATGAGCCGGACTATGCCGGCGTACCAGATATTAAACTGATAAGAACAGATACTACACTTGATCTTAGCCATTAGGCCGAGAAGCGATATGGTGATAGGGCAACCGCGTGCGGCCACGTCGTCGCCCTCAACGGTGCGACGGCGGCGTCTCGACTCTTGCGACGAGACTTTTGACGAACTTTGACGAACTTTATATTAGTACCTCCTCACGTCGACAAAGCGACCGTTGTGTTGAAGGCGCGCCGTCGACGCGTGCGAACGAAAACGAACGGCCCGCGCTCAACTGTCGACGAAAGCATACTTACCTGACGGGGAAGGAAACTTGGTCAACATGGGGCTTCTTCCAGGGTGAGGCTCTCGCATTGCACTCGGCCAGGGCTGACCCCTGCGATTACCGCTAACGTCGGTAACTCGACCGTACAATTTCTGGTAGCGGGGGCCTGCGTTCGCGCTAGCCCCCAACTGACATGAAAAAAAAAACAAGCAACAAGGAGAAGAAGAAGAACCAAGTTGAAAGAACACGGAGATAAAAAGTGTGCGACACCGGGAGTTCCCAGGCGGTCCCCCATCCAAGTACTACCCCGGCCCGACGATGCTTAACTGCCGTGATCAAACGAGAACGGGTGTGTTCATCGTGGTATGGTCGCAAACGATAACGACTGCCTTGCCGACGCTTTTGCTAGCGAACAATGTGAGCACGAATCGAAATTCCAATTCGTTCGTGCGTAAGTAAAAAAAAAACATGCATGCTCAAAGTGTTCTAATTTATTCTGTGCAAGATCAAGCGCTCTATGCTGTTCTTTTTAATTGTCTCGTGGGATGATGGGCCGCGCTCGGCTGTAGTGCAACGCCGAGGCAACCCGCGGTCAGGGCGAGGTAAACCTGCGCTCCCTTAACCAAACGCCAAAAATCAGATTAATATATGAGCCGGACTATGCCGGCGTACCAGATATTAAACTGATAAGAACAGATACTACACTTGATCTTAGCCATTAGGCCGAGAAGCGATATGGTGATAGGGCAACCGCGTGCGGCCACGTCGTCGCCCTCAACGGTGCGACGGCGGCGTCTCGACTCTTGCGACGAGACTTTTGACGAACTTTGACGAACTTTATATTAGTACCTCCTCACGTCGACAAAGCGACCGTTGTGTTGAAGGCGCGCCGTCGACGCGTGCGAACGAAAACGAACGGCCCGCGCTCAACTGTCGACGAAAGCATACTTACCTGACGGGGAAGGAAACTTGGTCAACATGGGGCTTCTTCCAGGGTGAGGCTCTCGCATTGCACTCGGCCAGGGCTGACCCCTGCGATTACCGCTAACGTCGGTAACTCGACCGTACAATTTCTGGTAGCGGGGGCCTGCGTTCGCGCTAGCCCCCAACTGACATGAAAAAAAAAACAAGCAACAAGGAGAAGAAGAAGAACCAAGTTGAAAGAACACGGAGATAAAAAGTGTGCGACACCGGGAGTTCCCAGGCGGTCCCCCATCCAAGTACTACCCCGGCCCGACGATGCTTAACTGCCGTGATCAAACGAGAACGGGTGTGTTCATCGTGGTATGGTCGCAAACGATAACGACTGCCTTGCCGACGCTTTTGCTAGCGAACAATGTGAGCACGAATCGAAATTCCAATTCGTTCGTGCGTAAGTAAAAAAAAAACATGCATGCTCAAAGTGTTCTAATTTATTCTGTGCAAGATCAAGCGCTCTATGCTGTTCTTTTTAATTGTCTCGTGGGATGATGGGCCGCGCTCGGCTGTAGTGCAACGCCGAGGCAACCCGCGGTCAGGGCGAGGTAAACCTGCGCTCCCTTAACCAAACGCCAAAAATCAGATTAATATATGAGCCGGACTATGCCGGCGTACCAGATATTAAACTGATAAGAACAGATACTACACTTGATCTTAGCCATTAGGCCGAGAAGCGATATGGTGATAGGGCAACCGCGTGCGGCCACGTCGTCGCCCTCAACGGTGCGACGGCGGCGTCTCGACTCTTGCGACGAGACTTTTGACGAACTTTGACGAACTTTATATTAGTACCTCCTCACGTCGACAAAGCGACCGTTGTGTTGAAGGCGCGCCGTCGACGCGTGCGAACGAAAACGAACGGCCCGCGCTCAACTGTCGACGAAAGCATACTTACCTGACGGGGAAGGAAACTTGGTCAACATGGGGCTTCTTCCAGGGTGAGGCTCTCGCATTGCACTCGGCCAGGGCTGACCCCTGCGATTACCGCTAACGTCGGTAACTCGACCGTACAATTTCTGGTAGCGGGGGCCTGCGTTCGCGCTAGCCCCCAACTGACATGAAAAAAAAAACAAGCAACAAGGAGAAGAAGAAGAACCAAGTTGAAAGAACACGGAGATAAAAAGTGTGCGACACCGGGAGTTCCCAGGCGGTCCCCCATCCAAGTACTACCCCGGCCCGACGATGCTTAACTGCCGTGATCAAACGAGAACGGGTGTGTTCATCGTGGTATGGTCGCAAACGATAACGACTGCCTTGCCGACGCTTTTGCTAGCGAACAATGTGAGCACGAATCGAAATTCCAATTCGTTCGTGCGTAAGTAAAAAAAAAACATGCATGCTCAAAGTGTTCTAATTTATTCTGTGCAAGATCAAGCGCTCTATGCTGTTCTTTTTAATTGTCTCGTGGGATGATGGGCCGCGCTCGGCTGTAGTGCAACGCCGAGGCAACCCGCGGTCAGGGCGAGGTAAACCTGCGCTCCCTTAACCAAACGCCAAAAATCAGATTAATATATGAGCCGGACTATGCCGGCGTACCAGATATTAAACTGATAAGAACAGATACTACACTTGATCTTAGCCATTAGGCCGAGAAGCGATATGGTGATAGGGCAACCGCGTGCGGCCACGTCGTCGCCCTCAACGGTGCGACGGCGGCGTCTCGACTCTTGCGACGAGACTTTTGACGAACTTTGACGAACTTTATATTAGTACCTCCTCACGTCGACAAAGCGACCGTTGTGTTGAAGGCGCGCCGTCGACGCGTGCGAACGAAAACGAACGGCCCGCGCTCAACTGTCGACGAAAGCATACTTACCTGACGGGGAAGGAAACTTGGTCAACATGGGGCTTCTTCCAGGGTGAGGCTCTCGCATTGCACTCGGCCAGGGCTGACCCCTGCGATTACCGCTAACGTCGGTAACTCGACCGTACAATTTCTGGTAGCGGGGGCCTGCGTTCGCGCTAGCCCCCAACTGACATGAAAAAAAAAACAAGCAACAAGGAGAAGAAGAAGAACCAAGTTGAAAGAACACGGAGATAAAAAGTGTGCGACACCGGGAGTTCCCAGGCGGTCCCCCATCCAAGTACTACCCCGGCCCGACGATGCTTAACTGCCGTGATCAAACGAGAACGGGTGTGTTCATCGTGGTATGGTCGCAAACGATAACGACTGCCTTGCCGACGCTTTTGCTAGCAAACAATGTGAGCACGAATCGAAATTCCAATTCGTTCGTGCGTAAGTAAAAAAAAAACATGCATGCTCAAAGTGTTCTAATTTATTCTGTGCAAGATCAAGCGCTCTATGCTGTTCTTTTTAATTGTCTCGTGGGATGATGGGCCGCGCTCGGCTGTAGTGCAACGCCGAGGCAACCCGCGGTCAGGGCGAGGTAAACCTGCGCTCCCTTAACCAAACGCCAAAAATCAGATTAATATATGAGCCGGACTATGCCGGCGTACCAGATATTAAACTGATAAGAACAGATACTACACTTGATCTTAGCCATTAGGCCGAGAAGCGATATGGTGATAGGGCAACCGCGTGCGGCCACGTCGTCGCCCTCAACGGTGCGACGGCGGCGTCTCGACTCTTGCGACGAGACTTTTGACGAACTTTGACGAACTTTATATTAGTACCTCCTCACGTCGACAAAGCGACCGTTGTGTTGAAGGCGCGCCGTCGACGCGTGCGAACGAAAACGAACGGCCCGCGCTCAACTGTCGACGAAAGCATACTTACCTGACGGGGAAGGAAACTTGGTCAACATGGGGCTTCTTCCAGGGTGAGGCTCTCGCATTGCACTCGGCCAGGGCTGACCCCTGCGATTACCGCTAACGTCGGTAACTCGACCGTACAATTTCTGGTAGCGGGGGCCTGCGTTCGCGCTAGCCCCCAACTGACATGAAAAAAAAAACAAGCAACAAGGAGAAGAAGAAGAACCAAGTTGAAAGAACACGGAGATAAAAAGTGTGCGACACCGGGAGTTCCCAGGCGGTCCCCCATCCAAGTACTACCCCGGCCCGACGATGCTTAACTGCCGTGATCAAACGAGAACGGGTGTGTTCATCGTGGTATGGTCGCAAACGATAACGACTGCCTTGCCGACGCTTTTGCTAGCAAACAATGTGAGCACGAATCGAAATTCCAATTCGTTCGTGCGTAAGTAAAAAAAAAACATGCATGCTCAAAGTGTTCTAATTTATTCTGTGCAAGATCAAGCGCTCTATGCTGTTCTTTTTAATTGTCTCGTGGGATGATGGGCCGCGCTCGGCTGTAGTGCAACGCCGAGGCAACCCGCGGTCAGGGCGAGGTAAACCTGCGCTCCCTTAACCAAACGCCAAAAATCAGATTAATATATGAGCCGGACTATGCCGGCGTACCAGATATTAAACTGATAAGAACAGATACTACACTTGATCTTAGCCATTAGGCCGAGAAGCGATATGGTGATAGGGCAACCGCGTGCGGCCACGTCGTCGCCCTCAACGGTGCGACGGCGGCGTCTCGACTCTTGCGACGAGACTTTTGACGAACTTTGACGAACTTTATATTAGTACCTCCTCACGTCGACAAAGCGACCGTTGTGTTGAAGGCGCGCCGTCGACGCGTGCGAACGAAAACGAACGGCCCGCGCTCAACTGTCGACGAAAGCATACTTACCTGACGGGGAAGGAAACTTGGTCAACATGGGGCTTCTTCCAGGGTGAGGCTCTCGCATTGCACTCGGCCAGGGCTGACCCCTGCGATTACCGCTAACGTCGGTAACTCGACCGTACAATTTCTGGTAGCGGGGGCCTGCGTTCGCGCTAGCCCCCAACTGACATGAAAAAAAAAACAAGCAACAAGGAGAAGAAGAAGAACCAAGTTGAAAGAACACGGAGATAAAAAGTGTGCGACACCGGGAGTTCCCAGGCGGTCCCCCATCCAAGTACTACCCCGGCCCGACGATGCTTAACTGCCGTGATCAAACGAGAACGGGTGTGTTCATCGTGGTATGGTCGCAAACGATAACGACTGCCTTGCCGACGCTTTTGCTAGCAAACAATGTGAGCACGAATCGAAATTCCAATTCGTTCGTGCGTAAGTAAAAAAAAAACATGCATGCTCAAAGTGTTCTAATTTATTCTGTGCAAGATCAAGCGCTCTATGCTGTTCTTTTTAATTGTCTCGTGGGATGATGGGCCGCGCTCGGCTGTAGTGCAACGCCGAGGCAACCCGCGGTCAGGGCGAGGTAAACCTGCGCTCCCTTAACCAAACGCCAAAAATCAGATTAATATATGAGCCGGACTATGCCGGCGTACCAGATATTAAACTGATAAGAACAGATACTACACTTGATCTTAGCCATTAGGCCGAGAAGCGATATGGTGATAGGGCAACCGCGTGCGGCCACGTCGTCGCCCTCAACGGTGCGACGGCGGCGTCTCGACTCTTGCGACGAGACTTTTGACGAACTTTGACGAACTTTATATTAGTACCTCCTCACGTCGACAAAGCGACCGTTGTGTTGAAGGCGCGCCGTCGACGCGTGCGAACGAAAACGAACGGCCCGCGCTCAACTGTCGACGAAAGCATACTTACCTGACGGGGAAGGAAACTTGGTCAACATGGGGCTTCTTCCAGGGTGAGGCTCTCGCATTGCACTCGGCCAGGGCTGACCCCTGCGATTACCGCTAACGTCGGTAACTCGACCGTACAATTTCTGGTAGCGGGGGCCTGCGTTCGCGCTAGCCCCCAACTGACATGAAAAAAAAAACAAGCAACAAGGAGAAGAAGAAGAACCAAGTTGAAAGAACACGGAGATAAAAAGTGTGCGACACCGGGAGTTCCCAGGCGGTCCCCCATCCAAGTACTACCCCGGCCCGACGATGCTTAACTGCCGTGATCAAACGAGAACGGGTGTGTTCATCGTGGTATGGTCGCAAACGATAACGACTGCCTTGCCGACGCTTTTGCTAGCAAACAATGTGAGCACGAATCGAAATTCCAATTCGTTCGTGCGTAAGTAAAAAAAAAACATGCATGCTCAAAGTGTTCTAATTTATTCTGTGCAAGATCAAGCGCTCTATGCTGTTCTTTTTAATTGTCTCGTGGGATGATGGGCCGCGCTCGGCTGTAGTGCAACGCCGAGGCAACCCGCGGTCAGGGCGAGGTAAACCTGCGCTCCCTTAACCAAACGCCAAAAATCAGATTAATATATGAGCCGGACTATGCCGGCGTACCAGATATTAAACTGATAAGAACAGATACTACACTTGATCTTAGCCATTAGGCCGAGAAGCGATATGGTGATAGGGCAACCGCGTGCGGCCACGTCGTCGCCCTCAACGGTGCGACGGCGGCGTCTCGACTCTTGCGACGAGACTTTTGACGAACTTTGACGAACTTTATATTAGTACCTCCTCACGTCGACAAAGCGACCGTTGTGTTGAAGGCGCGCCGTCGACGCGTGCGAACGAAAACGAACGGCCCGCGCTCAACTGTCGACGAAAGCATACTTACCTGACGGGGAAGGAAACTTGGTCAACATGGGGCTTCTTCCAGGGTGAGGCTCTCGCATTGCACTCGGCCAGGGCTGACCCCTGCGATTACCGCTAACGTCGGTAACTCGACCGTACAATTTCTGGTAGCGGGGGCCTGCGTTCGCGCTAGCCCCCAACTGACATGAAAAAAAAAACAAGCAACAAGGAGAAGAAGAAGAACCAAGTTGAAAGAACACGGAGATAAAAAGTGTGCGACACCGGGAGTTCCCAGGCGGTCCCCCATCCAAGTACTACCCCGGCCCGACGATGCTTAACTGCCGTGATCAAACGAGAACGGGTGTGTTCATCGTGGTATGGTCGCAAACGATAACGACTGCCTTGCCGACGCTTTTGCTAGCAAACAATGTGAGCACGAATCGAAATTCCAATTCGTTCGTGCGTAAGTAAAAAAAAAACATGCATGCTCAAAGTGTTCTAATTTATTCTGTGCAAGATCAAGCGCTCTATGCTGTTCTTTTTAATTGTCTCGTGGGATGATGGGCCGCGCTCGGCTGTAGTGCAACGCCGAGGCAACCCGCGGTCAGGGCGAGGTAAACCTGCGCTCCCTTAACCAAACGCCAAAAATCAGATTAATATATGAGCCGGACTATGCCGGCGTACCAGATATTAAACTGATAAGAACAGATACTACACTTGATCTTAGCCATTAGGCCGAGAAGCGATATGGTGATAGGGCAACCGCGTGCGGCCACGTCGTCGCCCTCAACGGTGCGACGGCGGCGTCTCGACTCTTGCGACGAGACTTTTGACGAACTTTGACGAACTTTATATTAGTACCTCCTCACGTCGACAAAGCGACCGTTGTGTTGAAGGCGCGCCGTCGACGCGTGCGAACGAAAACGAACGGCCCGCGCTCAACTGTCGACGAAAGCATACTTACCTGACGGGGAAGGAAACTTGGTCAACATGGGGCTTCTTCCAGGGTGAGGCTCTCGCATTGCACTCGGCCAGGGCTGACCCCTGCGATTACCGCTAACGTCGGTAACTCGACCGTACAATTTCTGGTAGCGGGGGCCTGCGTTCGCGCTAGCCCCCAACTGACATGAAAAAAAAAACAAGCAACAAGGAGAAGAAGAAGAACCAAGTTGAAAGAACACGGAGATAAAAAGTGTGCGACACCGGGAGTTCCCAGGCGGTCCCCCATCCAAGTACTACCCCGGCCCGACGATGCTTAACTGCCGTGATCAAACGAGAACGGGTGTGTCATCGTGGTATGGTCGCAAACGATAACGACTGCCTTGCCGACGCTTTTGCTAGCAAACAATGTGAGCACGAATCGAAATTCCAATTCGTTCGTGCGTAAGTAAAAAAAAAACATGCATGCTCAAAGTGTTCTAATTTATTCTGTGCAAGATCAAGCGCTCTATGCTGTTCTTTTTAATTGTCTCGTGGGATGATGGGCCGCGCTCGGCTGTAGTGCAACGCCGAGGCAACCCGCGGTCAGGGCGAGGTAAACCTGCGCTCCCTTAACCAAACGCCAAAAATCAGATTAATATATGAGCCGGACTATGCCGGCGTACCAGATATTAAACTGATAAGAACAGATACTACACTTGATCTTAGCCATTAGGCCGAGAAGCGATATGGTGATAGGGCAACCGCGTGCGGCCACGTCGTCGCCCTCAACGGTGCGACGGCGGCGTCTCGACTCTTGCGACGAGACTTTTGACGAACTTTGACGAACTTTATATTAGTACCTCCTCACGTCGACAAAGCGACCGTTGTGTTGAAGGCGCGCCGTCGACGCGTGCGAACGAAAACGAACGGCCCGCGCTCAACTGTCGACGAAAGCATACTTACCTGACGGGGAAGGAAACTTGGTCAACATGGGGCTTCTTCCAGGGTGAGGCTCTCGCATTGCACTCGGCCAGGGCTGACCCCTGCGATTACCGCTAACGTCGGTAACTCGACCGTACAATTTCTGGTAGCGGGGGCCTGCGTTCGCGCTAGCCCCCAACTGACATGAAAAAAAAAACAAGCAACAAGGAGAAGAAGAAGAACCAAGTTGAAAGAACACGGAGATAAAAAGTGTGCGACACCGGGAGTTCCCAGGCGGTCCCCCATCCAAGTACTACCCCGGCCCGACGATGCTTAACTGCCGTGATCAAACGAGAACGGGTGTGTTCATCGTGGTATGGTCGCAAACGATAACGACTGCCTTGCCGACGCTTTTGCTAGCAAACAATGTGAGCACGAATCGAAATTCCAATTCGTTCGTGCGTAAGTAAAAAAAAAACATGCATGCTCAAAGTGTTCTAATTTATTCTGTGCAAGATCAAGCGCTCTATGCTGTTCTTTTTAATTGTCTCGTGGGATGATGGGCCGCGCTCGGCTGTAGTGCAACGCCGAGGCAACCCGCGGTCAGGGCGAGGTAAACCTGCGCTCCCTTAACCAAACGCCAAAAATCAGATTAATATATGAGCCGGACTATGCCGGCGTACCAGATATTAAACTGATAAGAACAGATACTACACTTGATCTTAGCCATTAGGCCGAGAAGCGATATGGTGATAGGGCAACCGCGTGCGGCCACGTCGTCGCCCTCAACGGTGCGACGGCGGCGTCTCGACTCTTGCGACGAGACTTTTGACGAACTTTGACGAACTTTATATTAGTACCTCCTCACGTCGACAAAGCGACCGTTGTGTTGAAGGCGCGCCGTCGACGCGTGCGAACGAAAACGAACGGCCCGCGCTCAACTGTCGACGAAAGCATACTTACCTGACGGGGAAGGAAACTTGGTCAACATGGGGCTTCTTCCAGGGTGAGGCTCTCGCATTGCACTCGGCCAGGGCTGACCCCTGCGATTACCGCTAACGTCGGTAACTCGACCGTACAATTTCTGGTAGCGGGGGCCTGCGTTCGCGCTAGCCCCCAACTGACATGAAAAAAAAAACAAGCAACAAGGAGAAGAAGAAGAACCAAGTTGAAAGAACACGGAGATAAAAAGTGTGCGACACCGGGAGTTCCAGGCGGTCCCCCATCCAAGTACTACCCCGGCCCGACGATGCTTAACTGCCGTGATCAAACGAGAACGGGTGTGTTCATCGTGGTATGGTCGCAAACGATAACGACTGCCTTGCCGACGCTTTTGCTAGCAAACAATGTGAGCACGAATCGAAATTCCAATTCGTTCGTGCGTAAGTAAAAAAAAAACATGCATGCTCAAAGTGTTCTAATTTATTCTGTGCAAGATCAAGCGCTCTATGCTGTTCTTTTTAATTGTCTCGTGGGATGATGGGCCGCGCTCGGCTGTAGTGCAACGCCGAGGCAACCCGCGGTCAGGGCGAGGTAAACCTGCGCTCCCTTAACCAAACGCCAAAAATCAGATTAATATATGAGCCGGACTATGCCGGCGTACCAGATATTAAACTGATAAGAACAGATACTACACTTGATCTTAGCCATTAGGCCGAGAAGCGATATGGTGATAGGGCAACCGCGTGCGGCCACGTCGTCGCCCTCAACGGTGCGACGGCGGCGTCTCGACTCTTGCGACGAGACTTTTGACGAACTTTGACGAACTTTATATTAGTACCTCCTCACGTCGACAAAGCGACCGTTGTGTTGAAGGCGCGCCGTCGACGCGTGCGAACGAAAACGAACGGCCCGCGCTCAACTGTCGACGAAAGCATACTTACCTGACGGGGAAGGAAACTTGGTCAACATGGGGCTTCTTCCAGGGTGAGGCTCTCGCATTGCACTCGGCCAGGGCTGACCCCTGCGATTACCGCTAACGTCGGTAACTCGACCGTACAATTTCTGGTAGCGGGGGCCTGCGTTCGCGCTAGCCCCCAACTGACATGAAAAAAAAACAAGCAACAAGGAGAAGAAGAAGAACCAAGTTGAAAGAACACGGAGATAAAAAGTGTGCGACACCGGGAGTTCCAGGCGGTCCCCCATCCAAGTACTACCCCGGCCCGACGATGCTTAACTGCCGTGATCAAACGAGAACGGGTGTGTTCATCGTGGTATGGTCGCAAACGATAACGACTGCCTTGCCGACGCTTTTGCTAGCAAACAATGTGAGCACGAATCGAAATTCCAATTCGTTCGTGCGTAAGTAAAAAAAAAACATGCATGCTCAAAGTGTTCTAATTTATTCTGTGCAAGATCAAGCGCTCTATGCTGTTCTTTTTAATTGTCTCGTGGGATGATGGGCCGCGCTCGGCTGTAGTGCAACGCCGAGGCAACCCGCGGTCAGGGCGAGGTAAACCTGCGCTCCCTTAACCAAACGCCAAAAATCAGATTAATATATGAGCCGGACTATGCCGGCGTACCAGATATTAAACTGATAAGAACAGATACTACACTTGATCTTAGCCATTAGGCCGAGAAGCGATATGGTGATAGGGCAACCGCGTGCGGCCACGTCGTCGCCCTCAACGGTGCGACGGCGGCGTCTCGACTCTTGCGACGAGACTTTTGACGAACTTTGACGAACTTTATATTAGTACCTCCTCACGTCGACAAAGCGACCGTTGTGTTGAAGGCGCGCCGTCGACGCGTGCGAACGAAAACGAACGGCCCGCGCTCAACTGTCGACGAAAGCATACTTACCTGACGGGGAAGGAAACTTGGTCAACATGGGGCTTCTTCCAGGGTGAGGCTCTCGCATTGCACTCGGCCAGGGCTGACCCCTGCGATTACCGCTAACGTCGGTAACTCGACCGTACAATTTCTGGTAGCGGGGGCCTGCGTTCGCGCTAGCCCCCAACTGACATGAAAAAAAAACAAGCAACAAGGAGAAGAAGAAGAACCAAGTTGAAAGAACACGGAGATAAAAAGTGTGCGACACCGGGAGTTCCCAGGCGGTCCCCCATCCAAGTACTACCCCGGCCCGACGATGCTTAACTGCCGTGATCAAACGAGAACGGGTGTGTTCATCGTGGTATGGTCGCAAACGATAACGACTGCCTTGCCGACGCTTTTGCTAGCAAACAATGTGAGCACGAATCGAAATTCCAATTCGTTCGTGCGTAAGTAAAAAAAAAACATGCATGCTCAAAGTGTTCTAATTTATTCTGTGCAAGATCAAGCGCTCTATGCTGTTCTTTTTAATTGTCTCGTGGGATGATGGGCCGCGCTCGGCTGTAGTGCAACGCCGAGGCAACCCGCGGTCAGGGCGAGGTAAACCTGCGCTCCCTTAACCAAACGCAAAAATCAGATTAATATATGAGCCGGACTATGCCGGCGTACCAGATATTAAACTGATAAGAACAGATACTACACTTGATCTTAGCCATTAGGCCGAGAAGCGATATGGTGATAGGGCAACCGCGTGCGGCCACGTCGTCGCCCTCAACGGTGCGACGGCGGCGTCTCGACTCTTGCGACGAGACT